>OY987204.1:22738014-23954086 GCA_963920795.1 Eutolmus rufibarbis
ATTATTTGCACATAGATGAGTTCGAAAGTGTAAACATGATTTCTCGTTATGAATGTCGTTCTGGAACCACTAAAGATTTGTGGAGAATTAATCAAGGCTAATTGAGATTTATGTTGCCCTGGGCACTCTTAACCGTTGCCGGCAATCTCTCGCAGGTGTAAAATGGTCACCGAGCAGGAAATGCCTTTCCTATCGGGCGGCTAAGTGTTCCGTTTGATATACTTTTCGATTAAGGCGCGGGCAATTAATTTATTATTGCTCCTTGTTGGCATGTAATCTGCGAGTAACGGATAAGCTGAGTCGCGATCGACCGCAGGCACTTTTGCCTCTAAATCTAAACCACACCGAAGAAAATAAAGGATTAACATGTTTATAAAAGTATTTTCGTTTTATTGTGGGCTAATCTCCTTATCTTGTTGCAATCGGATTTATTCTATACTTTTTGATGTTAAAAATTTAAAGTTTTATTTTGGTAACTCTCCACTAACTGGAAATTCGATACCCTGAGGAAATATTTATATTTATGACTGTTATTGTGCATTGCAAACTTAAACAATAAGTGATATATAAACTTATTTAAATGGACCATAGCGTTTTAGATAATATAAAACATAAATTTAAAATTTGCAGTCTTTTAATACCCCTAAAAAACATTCCACTGGCATGTTTCAATCCCAGAATTAAATTGTATCATTGCAAATATACATACATATATGTATATGTACATATGTAATGTAGGTACTTAATCTGTTAAATTTGCGCTTTTGAACAATCGGTAATGAAACGATGCTACTTATCAACGTTTTTTACGTAAAGTGTGTAATTTTTTATATTTTCATATTACATATTTGAAAATTCAACTCAAACTTTGTCCCTAACTTTGTAAAACAGCCCTTTGGCTCATTTTTAAAACTCCGCCTTTGTTCTATTAACGAACTTATTTTACGTCATACGGAACGTAACCAGAGTGAAGTTGTCACCGATGCCGAGAAATGTGAGCCAACGCCAATTTTTATTCATGATCACAACCGAGTTTTTAGGTGAACTACGCGGCCGGACCTTATAAAGATATTCCCTTGGTTAGTGATTTTTTCTTTATTTTTAGCAATTTTTTCACAATAATTACATATTTTGTTCATACATGAGAAGGTTCATCTTCTATTATCAATACTGTAATATTGATTTTCAATTTTACCCACAAGCGATTATTTGATTCAAAAAAAACATTCCTCTATCTGTTTAAGACTGTTTTGTCTTTCAGGGAATTGTGCGACTCGTTACCTTATTTTATACGCAAAGGTCTTGGTTTCAACTTGGTTTTATATTGGTATAATATTGGTATAATATTGGTTTCTTACTATCTATAAGTTATGCTGCAAGGTGCCGGCAAAAAAACTTTTACAAGAGAGTAAATCAAACAAAAGCAGAACAATGCAAACATTCATCTTTCTCGATTTTTCAGAAAATTGCTCATAAATCGTTGAATACGCCATAAATCATTCGGCCTTTTTAGGAAATGTTCACAACTGATTGTGTGACAACTCTCTAGATAGTAAATTTTATTCATTGAAGAAAATAGTATCAAAACAATTTTTGGGAGAAATTTTTCCATTTAATTGAGAATCATCCTTTTACTTCATTCACATAAAATTTAATTTCTAAATTAAGCTCTAAATAAATAGACATGTGAACCCTGATTCTTTGGTAGTAAAAAAGTATTAGAGGTTATATTAGGTTTTTTCTGTGTATTTACAGTAGAAAATAACTATGTTGTTGAATGTCTGATTATTTAAATTTTGAATAAAGATTTATTTTGTAACAAAATCGTATTTAAATGACATCAGATTCAAACCTCTTGGGGCATGTATCCCAAATCCTACTACAGAAGAATACATACTTGGCACAAAGGTATTGTATTGAAAACTAAGTCATAATTGTTTATCTTATTATTTAATGTTTTATAAAACACATTCAATAATATTATAGTAAATTCAATTGTGGTAAGAATGGTACAACTATTCAATTTTAAACATTATTCATTAATAAACACATATTTACATTTTAATAATGGAGAGGCAGGTATCCGGCGTTCCTTATCCTACTATACCAAAAATAAACTAAGTAATTTGTCTGCTACAAAGATGTTTTCTTGACGAAGGACCGATATGAAAAAGGGACAACAGATCTATTATATTGTATACTTGGACACTTTTAGCTGTTTTTTCTGTAACCGCATAAACTTCTAAAATTAATTTAAAATTTATATATTTTAGTAATACATTGTGTAGTTTAGTAATGTACTTTTATACATAAATATACGTATATATATATTTGAAAAGTCTAATTTCCACCAATTTTTTTCTAAAAATCAAAACAGACAATCGACCCATAGGTTTCAACAGGTTCCTGTTAGTAGAAATTATTTATTTTTCGTTTCCTTAAATGTAAGATGGAATCTCGTATATTTTACTGGTCTACTACTTTAATTTTTTATTTTTTCAATTGCTGTAAAAAGAGTACATTGTTTTGTACTTCCATGTTTATTCTAAGATCAGATTGCTTAGGTATGCATAATAGTTTTAAGTTGCAATGAGACAGAGAAACAGACAGACTGAAAAAGGCTTTAAACTTATGATACCCCTTTTTTTCGCGAGGGGTTTGAAAATAGAGTTATGCTAAGGATAGAGGAAATGTTTACACCTAAAACTAAATTAAAAAATATTCAATGGCTTCAAAATTGCTTTTTTTTGGTTCTCGAAGGATAAAATAATATTTTAAAAAAAGTATTATGGTCATATCTAATAAAGGAGCTGAGAAAAAATTCTTCAAAATTTTCTTTTTTTTTTAACTTCTAAAGTGTACTAGTACCTTAAGTAGCGTTGAGATGAGATTTGAAAATTTCAGTGATATTCACGTAATACATATACATAAATTTTACGCTGTACAACGCTTCTATTGGGAAAAATACTCCACAAAACAGTTATCAATTGCTATCAGCTGTTGTTAGTTTTGTTGTGATCATTTAAAAAAAAGGCGTCGCCAATTTCCATTTTTGCAAATCCAAATTAAGTAATACTCTTCGCTTACTAGATTTATATGTTTGTGTCCCGGTTATCAAGATATTATACTATTGTCGATATTTCTAAATATTATAAAGCAAAGTCGCTGTTTTCGTCTGTCTGTTCCTCCGCTAACTTCTTCTAAACCACACAACGGATTTTGATACGGTTTTCACTATCATTTAGAGAATTTCTTCCGGAAGGTTTATACGTATAATACATCCATATTATAGTAAAGGAAAAGGAGAATTTCAAAGAATTGTGATGATGTCGTAAAAAACATATTTTTGAGCGCTTACATAGCTAACGCTGGCTAAACCTTACGAGATAGATTAAAATAATGTACTACGGAATTGTATATCTTAAAAAGGTCTACAGAAAAATCCGCGATGGCATATGTCTATCTCCTAAGGATTACCCATAGTAACCATTTTTATCTTTTACATATTACTAAAAAATAATGGGTTATTTACGAAGCTGTTTTAAACAATACAATAAAATCCTTATCCAATTAAATACGTTAGATACGTTGTGCATTTAATGTAGATAAAAATTACCCTTTACAGCATATCATTAAAATGAATATCTTAGAAAATATCACAGATTTAAAATTATTAAGCGCTAATTCCTTGCAGCCCTCTGGACTACCCCCACATAAATTGGTGTTGAAAGTAGGGTGTCCTATTATTTTATTACGGAACCTTAATCCACCCAAATTGTGCAATGGTACACGTTTATGTACAAGTAAAATCTTTAAAAACCTTTTTAATCGAGTGCACAATACTGACCGGATGTGGAACTGGAGTAGTTGTTTTAATTCCCCGAATTCCCTTAATGCCCGCGGATTTACCATTTCAATTTAAAAGATTGCAATTTCCAGTAAAACTATCTTTTTCAATGACTATTAATAAATCACAGGGTCAAACATTCAATGTTGCAGGTTTAGATTTAAGCGTTGAGTGTTTTTCCCATGGACAACTATATGTAGCCCTTTTCGCGTGTAACATCTAACAAAATCTGTTTGTGCTGTCTAAAGGAAAAACAGCTCTAAACATTGTATATAAAGACATTCTATAATTATTAGTCACATACACTGTACACCCGTGCGAAGCCGGGCGGGTCACTAGTTAGGTATAATATCGAAATTGTAATATTGATATCACATGTGTGTCATAAGTACTAATCCATAAAAGTAGACAATCAGCATCAGACTCATTTCCATCAGTCAAATGGATCTTTAAAAGATTCCATCAATAGCATGAGAGCTTATCTAATTAAGTTTAAATAAGGCTGTTAAGTGTAATAGCTTTTTCCCGAATTTATCCTTTTCTTCCTCAGACTAATTATGTATTAACACATCCAGCGTTTTACAGGATGTTTGGTTGCGTTTTGTCATCTCAAGGATCTTGTGGCCGTAATGAAATTTCTTCTAGATTTATCTGCTAAATATGCATACATATGTAGAAAAATGAATTTCATATTTATTAATACATATAAGTAACTAGTATCGCCTGTGGTCGAAATTCGACTCTCAAACCATAATTATAACTATCAAAATTCATTGGAATTACATTCAATTGGCACTTTATACGAAATTCAAATTCTTATGATCCAAATGGAAGGTTAAAAATATTAATATTTTACTCTTGAAATTTTCAAAAAAACACTATAATTTCGTAATGTAAAACCCGATTGACATCATTTATACCTCGATGGATAGAGCTAATTAGAAGCTACATTTCACTTCTTATTTTGTCGAGATATCTTAGAAAAACCTCCTTCTAAATTGAAAAAATGTGAAGAATTTGTCATAAAATTGATTATCTTGACCAAACCTGAAGTCAAATTTTTTTTTAAATTAATTTTAATTGTCAATTATCGACCTATATAGCATTTTTTGTTTCATCAAAATAACTCTTATGATTTGATCACAATATGTAAAAAAGTGAGGGAAAGTCAATGATGACGGACAGAATAACGGTTTTATTATATATTTGATAAAAAGTTAGGTATATTTATTAACGATTATGACATTGTTATAAATAAAATATAATATCGTTCTTTTTTTTATTATAGTCTCTTAAAACGTTTTGTGGAAATTGATACTTTATGCTTTCAAAAGCCCCATTCACTAGTTCTGCAAGTGATATAGTAGAAACTAGTATTCGTATTCACTTAAGTTTTTCAATCAGCGTAATTTCACGGATACCCGGCTTGCATGATATTTGTTGCACTACCGATATCTCACCTCTTCGGATCGTTCAACTTGAATCTATGTAGGTACAATTCCGCCCAAGGTATGCCACCAATTCCGATCTCCTCGAGATTTGCGCAACCAGGTGGCATGTGCCACCGCAGTAGCCGTACCCTTTCCAGTCCGATCTTGCCATGAATAATACATAATTATCGGCAACTGGCGAATGCAATTGATCTTAAGAAATTCCGGCATTTTATTGAGACGTGGTGATCGCAGCTCTTGTCTCTTATTTATTTGCACCTGTAGATGTAGATCTCAAAATCAATTTGTTGGATAGCGGGCAGTCATTAACTCTATCTAGCGTACGATTAGCGTAATAGTTCTATTCATTTGAAATTTATGTGATTGCTCAAATAATAAGGATAAATCGATCGAATTAATCCGTCCGATTTGAGAGGTAAATTGATTTTAAGGAGTCCTCCGCGGCTGAATAATTGCCGCCGTCGAACAAATTAATGTAATTACGGGAAATTCATCTGTGCGAGGAAATGGATAAAGCCGCAATGCATGGCCGAGTACTTAATGTAACTAACATTTTATTGAATACGAAAGATTTTTCGTAGCTGTCTGATGGAGTTTCACAGGAGAAATCTAAGGTACAATTATCGTTTGATTGTTTCAGTTATATGATGTAAGATTTAGCATTGTCCGCGAAAAATTACTTCACCTTTTCAGAAAAGCAAAGTATTTACTTTCTCGACCAAAACTGATTGTGGCTTAAATCCGCACTCATATTGGCAAGGTAGTATGTTTTTAACAATTTTATAAAAAACTCCAATTTGTGTAGACAATACTAAACTAAGGGCCAAATTCGAAATGAGGGTATTGAAATTGCCATTTTGCGAGTTTGCCGCGGCCTCTATCGTTCGTTTTTTGAAGAAGTGAGGTATCCAAAGAAAGCTTAAAGGATCAGCTTTCTAACAAATTATCAACCAAAATCCTACGATATCTCTTATAAAGCATTTTCTGGGTTTACCTCCTTCAAATTTTGAATTGTGATTTTAAGGGTGACGGACAGATTTTATGAGGAGAGAGAGAGAGTTTCCGAACAAACGTTGATCAGGAAACCATGTAGAATCGACTGGTATATCCCTCTTCAGAACTTAACTCAACACTCTGTGTGTAAAAAATTAATTCTTTCCATAAATGGAATGATTATTGTTTAAACAATGTAAATATTTATGTGCCCCCATTAAAATGTTTCTGATTTCAAATAATATATAAAGACAAATATTTAAAAAAAATCATCATAATCGGTAAGTACTCTTTGCGATAGTTGGAAACGACAGAGATATGTATGTTCGAATTTCTTCCGTAGAGAATTTTTCAAAGTTCTAAATTTAGCTCTAGTTTCCTGTCTAAGGATTCTCGAGCAAATGAGAGGAATTCAATGACACCTAAGCGATTTTGGACCATAAGAAATAGAATGTCATTTTGTTTCTTGAATGTTTACATTCATGATACTTGCGGAATTAAAGCAAATATAACGAAGCGGAATAAAAACAAATTAGGTGCGAGCATATTTGATTTTGTAATTTCGACGTTATATCTTTTTTTTCAAATAAAATTACCTTACTAATATAACTCATGGGAGAAAATTACATGTTAAGATTACTAATTTTGTACATATTATATATTTGTATTAGGTAGGTACTTTGCTTTGCACTTGAGTATATGATGTATGTAAGTTTCGGGAAGTCGTTTTTTACATAAATCTGAACAAGTTAAAGTAAAATGTTTTTCTTTTGTCTTATACAGATAAATCCGGGTTCGGGGTCGGCAATATAAGAAATAATATTCTTTCATTACTTTTTCTTGAAAGCTTTCTATCATGTCGGCAGTTTTAGTTTTATTATGGAATTCTGATTTGTATTGTACCGTGAAATCTGTTTACTACTTCTCGAAGTGTTTCACTTTATTTTAAATAAGACGCACTTGCCTAAATTAATTCCTACCATGGAAGTCAAAAGGGATCAACTTTAATGTTTTTGTGGGAAAAACCACATCTACGGAGAAATGTTTCTACATTTTAGGAATCGAAACTATGTTGTAGTTTAGTTGGCGATAGAGCCCTAAATATACGATGCAATCAGCTTGGAAAATTACTTTCAGCCAAAATCAAAGAGTGAACATTGTTTTGCCTGATGAATGTTTGCTGGGAGTGGAAGTTCTCCAGACACTAATATATTTTATTTTAAATTTTTATTTTCGATTAATTCAACATAATTTATTAAATCATGTTTAAAGAAAACAAAGTTGAAGCATAAATTGAGTTTAAGGCCTCCTTACGAATTTTGATAAAACGTTGTACGAACGTACATTTAAAGTTCAAAGTGACGAATATGTAACCAACTTTTGTCGATCGTGCGTATTTGTCGAGTTATCAGATTTAACTTTTATATTTTCAAAAGTTACATTTTTCTGCTGTAATTGTCTGCTTATTTCAATATAACTTTGATTGAATTCTCAACAAAATCCGTAAGGAGACCTAAAACTTAATTTGTTCCAAAATTCATTTCTATTAGACTTTTAGACTCATTCTGCACCAAGTCTAACAAATAGATACATGAAATGAGTTTTTACGAGAGTATATGCGACCTGATTTGGTAAAGCGGCATAGAATGATTAAAATAGAACACCCTGTATATAAATGATATTTTAATATTCAATCCCCATTTTTGACCTTTGTGAACTGAAGTTAATATAAATTTAATAATAATGCTTTTTGTAGATCGCGTTGAGAAAAAACCCTGCTATAATTCATTGGTTTTTGCCATAATCCATAGCCCTTGTATAAAAAAAAAATGAATAGAACGAAAAATGTTAATATCTGACAAAAACTTAAAAGCATCAACATCGACGATTTTGGCGAATCAAGTTTATGTTTTATGTCTTTATCAGATTCCAAGCATAAAATTCACCAATGAAGGAATGGTTGTCTTATACTATAGGTTAGAACTAAAATCGTGTGCTATTCGTAGCTGTAATAATATAATATAAAAGTTATACCTACGTTGCTGTATTACTGTAAGTGCTCTAAATTAAAAGGAGCATAGTTTTTGTACTGAATACTATACTGTTCTACTACTTATATACAATTTTTATTTATACTTATGAAGAAACAATTCCGAAGAGTATCAGTCGGGTGGCTTTAATCATAGCCGAGTGGGTGCCCATTTGTCACGATGACGTAATAGCTCGTCTTTCCACCTGAAGCGATTATCGGTTAGCGGGTGGAGAGGTCAGTCCGAATCGAAGCATGTTTAAAAGACCCCTGCACAGATGCAATTTACATAAGAATTCGCCGCGAGCCTGATAAATATTCATAGTGGTGCCATCCTTTCCATATTTGAAAAGCCCAAGACGCCAAGACCGCGAAGATGCCGCGTCATGAGCGTCCAGAGGCAGAGCTCCACCCCTGATTTATTGAGTGAATAGATCAGGTGAATGTTGCTCAGTTAATTAATTTGTTGCCGGTGGTGCCGGGTGTTGAATAATTTTTGTCTAATTAATTTCCTGAAGTGCCAGTCAGCGGCGCGGATTGATCTAACAAAAAATAAATAAATATCATAAAATAAAATTAAGAAAACAAAAACGTCCAAATGATCGTAATGTTGCATTTATTTGATGAAGTGGACGTTTTGCAGAGATCTGTTTGGAAAAGAGAGCCGCTGTTTGGTTAGCGTCACCCATCAAATAGACGTTCGAATCATTTATTTTGGATGATTATGGAAGATACGTTAAGCAGGCTCGTAAATTGTTAGATTTAAACAGTTTCCGAAATTAGAAGCGACAACGCTATCGAATGTCCCCGTTTGATACTTTTGAATTAATTATCGGACTGCTGCTATTCGCTGCGAGCAGCGCCAGGTCATATTGACTATTCATCCGCAGCCTGTTATTTATACACTCGTTATGTTATTTTACGTTAATTAGCCAGGACAGATGAAGTTTATTTCGCTAATGCCAGGGGGGCTGTGGCCGATCGCCGCGATTAGTAACGCCCATAAAAAATAAACGAATTCATTTCGGCTCGTCTAAAAATATCAATTACGAATAGAGTCCCATTCATAATTGTCCCAAAAGTCTTTTGTGTTTTAGGGGCCGGACAAGAAAGTAATTTTGGGGCCTTTTATAAATTGCACTGAATCGAAGGTGACAGGATCTACAGTTAACTTCTATCTCCCGTGGTTCCCCTGTAAATTTAATTTAATTTGCTGTTTATCAAGATCTTTCAACCGATAGCAAAGATATGCTTGGCACGTATTCAAATTCTTGCCCATTTAGTAATATACAGATATTATTCCAGAAAACACCGTTTTTCGAATATGTGAACGACCTGACATTATTTAAATTTATATACATACATATATGAAGACTATTTTTTGCATACTGCGTTGCGTACATACATGCCTAACTCTGATACCTACTAAATTAAAAAATTTGCTTAACAAAATAAAGATTCATGGAGTGATCTGTCCCACTATTGGTTGAAATTACAAAACAAAGAAAATAAGGTGGGGCAACTTTCTTCAGGTTTCTTTTATACTCTTAAAGGCGTATACACTTTCATCGGCAGTTAGTTAGGTGGGGTTATACGAAAATGAATAAATAAAATAAAGAAAATTATCTAAGCAAGTTAATTTTGATGTTTTGGGCATTTAGTATACATGTGGCTGTTTCGTTTTATCCATCTAAATCAGGGAAGTTAGGCATTGAATTTGGAAAATGTAGCATTATTTTTTAGGGTTCCGTATCTCAAAACGAAAGAATGAAACCCTTATAAGATCACTGTCCATCTATTTGTTTATCACAACCAATTTTCTCAAGAACTATGCCAGATAAAAATTTGTGATTTGACATAGTATCTGATTATAATTAAAATTTTTTGCCCTAGTTAACACTTTGAAATACAATATTAGAATTAAAGAGGTCATACAAGGTCTTATAGATTTGTACAAATTAATTTTACAAAATTATCGTTTTAGCTGCAGTTGAATGCGATGATGTTGTAAACATACGTTACGTGTCCACGTGTAGCGCGCAGTGTGAGAAGAGAGGTCCTATTTCTGGGTCTCAGTTCACCAACTCCACAAACATATGATACAACAAGGTAAAATACAACAATTGACAATATGCTGAACATCAGCAATATTTCTGTGCAATTATAATACATAAATTTTTTGGTTATCACAAACAAATTTGGGTAAGTTTTAAGAAAAGTACACACTAAAGAATAAGTAATAATAAAATGAGAGAAAGAAGAGTTTTGCACATAGGCGTTTTAGGGACTTCTAGAGTAATTTTGTTTATAAGGAACGAATTAAATGTTCTGATTTTTTTGTTAAATAGAGAGTTAGGAAGGATTAATAAAACCGGTACTATTATTATCATTGTATCGCTTTTAGTAGTTTTGCATTCAACTGAATTAATAAAGAGTTCAATAGAGAATGCCACTTTAAGTTTAGGACTTGGTTCAAATGACAGTCATTCAAAAATTGAGTCGCATTAAATGCCCAAAAACCTAGACTTTTTGAGAGCTGAATGAGAATGTATGTGTTTTCGCCGATATCTTCAATTTTATTTTGTTCTGTTAATACATACCTCATAAATGGCTGATTCTACGACAAATTTGATTATGAAATACCATTTCAATAAAGGTTCAAAAGTCCTACATTATTATGTTGTCTAAAACTTATTTCTCTAAAACTGACAATTTTTGAGTTACATCGCATCTTGTTAAAAGAGGGGAGTGTGAGTTGTTGTGGCGTTTAATTATGTAAATGTTGTTATTCATACGTTTCGTGTCATGTGTCTCAAAAATGGTTCACGTACGAATTAAAATTCCTTCTCGTCAAATGAATTTTTATATAATATATAATTTTTTTACGAAGGCTTTCTTGATAATTCTGAAACAGAACGTATTAACACCCATTTCTATAGAGAAAAACATACGGTTTTAATATTTTAATATAATAATAGCAATACCTTCGTATCTTCTGTTGCTTCTTAAAAAAATTGTATGTAGTTTGAGATGAGATCTTTTGAATCCCAACTAAATAGGTAAATTTAAACTGAACCTCGAAAAACGATCGGTAGTCGTGAAGATCCAGTTGATAAAAATGATTAAATAACGCCCACCTTTAATCAATTCGGGTTTCGTTTTTTAATTAATTTTATGTCTGATTGTGGCACCTAATCTTTGAGCTATAAAAATGATATAAAATATAATTGGGCATAAAATTAATAAAGAAATTTTAAAATAAATCTCCTGGGGGCATTGAATCAGTGTGCATTTTTACGAGATACCGTATGCTTGGTATTCTCGGGCCATTTTTCAAATAAATCACAAAACGTTGTCAAAAGCTCAAGAAAAGGGGCCTGGAACGTCATGACAGCCACCCACCCGGCGCGGATCTCTCCAATCAGATGTCACCGCAATAAAATTGTCCCGTCCTCGGCGACGAAGACCAAGACCCCAGCAGGTTCCACGATTTTGTTGTCCGTCGCGCTGTCGATAAAAGTCAAAACTTGTCAATTAAGCGCAGCCGCGTTTAATGAACTGGTAATAAGGCATGGGAACTGATGGAAAATTTATAGAACGATGCTGCGGGGCTGCACCGCAAAGGAAAACTCATCAATCGCTTCTAGCGGCGTTTTTTCCGTTTTGTTTCTATTTCAGGTGGACGGCGCGGCGGCGAAATGGCCGTCGAGCGCAGCACAATGTCTTGGCTGTATGCAATCAAAGTGACTCCTTTTATAGCGTCTTAAATTGCCTCACATTAATACATCATCCGCCGGCGAGCAATTATATCTCCGTCGTCATCTTTATTAACTTGAGATGATTTAACCTTGTTAGTGCCAGTCTCGTGACGGATTGTGTGAAATTCCCGCATTAGGGGACCTCTGCTTCTTGGGCACTGTGACCAGTCAAACGTCACGAACACTTCCTATGTCCCCGCGGTGTCCGTGCGATATGAGATGGACCGGTGGGAAACTGCCACACGGAATGCTTCGAAACCTGACCAAAGCCGCTTTCGTAGGGTTGACAATTATCTTTTACTCCTGTGAACACAGTCATAAAATTATCTACGATTAGAGATATTGCAAAGCATAAGCCATAAGCAATAACATAAAATTTATATTAAGTATGACTTTATGGAAAAAAAATTTCAGAGTTGCAAGAAATCACATATTTGATCCGATCATATTTTGACCGGAGTTAAACTCGATCAGTGTAAGATCAGTGTAAGTTAGTAAGAATAATATTTGTACTGCAATTATTGTACAAATTTTCTTTTTAGAGTTAAGTTGAGGTACATTTAATTTTATTTATTGTGATTTGAAATGTAACAATAATTCCTTTTTAATATTGTGTCTTGGTATTAAATTCCACAAATAATTTTGCTAAGTTTTAAAGTTTTCAATTTTTGAATAGTTGTGCGGGTTTTTTTTTTCAATTTCAAGACATCGAATTCGGTACCGATGTAGCAAACCAATTCCATTCTTGTACAACAGTGAAAAATTCACTTTAAGAAGATGTGTAACATCTGCGAGCCAATTCGAAATGCTTTTGTAAAATTGAAGCCGTACCTACTGCAGAAGTCGCAATAATAAAATATAAAAGATTAAACTAGACTAGGCTTAGCTACTTTGACTTTCATTTCACACGTCTGCGAAATTTGGCGGATGAGAGTCTTTACTACTTTTAACAATTGTTTTATTTTGAATACGAATCCGAAACCGAAAGTATTCTATTACTTCACATTTGTGAAAAGAATACTATTAAAATGAAGAAAAATTTATAGTTAGTTATAGTTATATTTATACCTAGTCGTGCCATAAATTCTGTCACAACTTTAAAGTAGCATAAAATCTAAACAATAAAAGATAATATGAGTTTTTTAACGAAAGTTATTTTAATAAGTTATTGTTTATTGAATAATAATAACTTTACTCGAAATGACCTCCTTTTGATTTTATACAAGCTTTTAAACGTTTTGGCCACTGGTCTATAGCGGCACGCACGGTATCCAACGACATTTCATTTGCTACTTTCACCAACGATTTTTTCAGACTGTCCAAATTACGGTGGGGAGTTCTACAGGCCTTGTTCTCTAACTCTGTCCATAAAGCATAATCCAGCGGATTTAAATCTGGACTCCCGGAAGGCCAATCTTCTTGTGCAATAAAAGCAGGAATGTTGTTGCGTAGCCACTCCTGTGTGCTTTTTGCTTTGTGAGCAGCAGCAGAGTCTTGCTGGAAGACCCAATGTTGTCCATCGAAGAGAGTTTGCGATAAAGGTTTGACAACACCTTCTAGCACATTGGTTTGATACACCGCCGCACCGGTTTTGACTCCTTTTTCGCAAAAATGGAGTGTTGTGACACCTTTATGGGATACACCCCACCAAACCATTACAGAAGCTGGATGATGGCCTCGTTGCACTCTGGGAACCACTTTTTTAGCTTCTTCTGATGATGTTGCATAAACTTTATCATTTTGTTTATTAAAAACTTGCTCCACAGTAAAAATTTTTTCGTCGGTAAAAAGGATGTTCTCATGGCCATTGGTTGCGTGCCAAAACAAAAGATGCTTGCATCTTTCCAATCTTATTTGCTTTAACCGTGGAGTCAACATGTGGGCTGTTGACCGACGATAAGCCTTCATATGAAGGTCATCTCGAATGAGTCTACTCATCGATCTTGTGGAGATTTCCAACTCCCTCGACAAAATTTTTTGTTTGCGCAGTGGATTTCTACGGATGCGCTCTCGGACAGTTTTGATGGCACTGACTGTTCTAACGGTACGTGGACGACCGGTCCTTGCTCTATCATCTATGCCTGAGGTTTCATTACATCGTTCTATGGCACGATAAATGAATCTTTTTGTTATTTTGAGCGGTTTCAACAAACTCAAAATTTCAGAAGCACTTTTTCCACACTTATGGAGTGCTATTACAGCGATACGATTTTCATTTACGCCCCACTCCATGATTACTAGTCAAAGACTGTCACCAAACTGATCGGAATATTACACCACACAGTTGATTTGTTATGAAATGCAACATAACGGTACAATTCCAGGCTAATTTCTCAGAAAGCGCGCATTAGAAATTTCGTGACAGAATTTATGGCAAGACTAGGTAGTTATAGATTTACAAGATCAGCGCAGTATGAATGTGGTTACTACAACTATAAATGGACATTGCACATTAGTCATATTTTATAACTATAGCTGAGGGAATTTCATTTGAATTTAGTTTTTAATGTTTCGATGCTTCATGATTTTTGAGAAAATTGTCAATAAAAGACTTAATATAAAAATCCTTTATCCTCAACCTGAAATGGTCACGATCTTCTGTCTTAAATCGAGCGGCTCGAACAAGATAGAAAATATCACGGTTTCTCTAAAATGTATCGTTAGTTATTACTTTTTAAAAACGGATTAATGTTGAACATGAACAAAAAATATGAAATTTGTTGCAGAAATTTCCATTTGCAAAAATAAAGAGGATTAGAAAAGATATAACACGATGTAAAATAACAAAAAAAGCGATCAAAATGCGTGTCGAATCACGCAAAAATAGGGTTCCATAGATTTATTAGGGACTAGTTTTGCTACACTATTCGTTCGTTCGTTTTCATTAAAAGTACTAACCAAAGGCTATATTCAGGAAACTATTGATGTTCTTTTAAGCATACTGTCATTTTTATTTATAATATATTTTAAAAATTGCCAATTTTTAGTCCAGAAATGTCTAATGAAAATGACATATGTGCATATGTCAACTACAAACATTTATTTTAAGCGAAACAGAGAAAAAGAAGTTTGGCTAGATTATGCAACATAGTAAATTAGTTTAAGATGAGATGACCTGAGAGAGTTAATGTTAATTTAAAGCCAGTCATAGCATAGAGTAATTTTTCATCCTATTGGGGCCAATCCACGCGAGTTCCACCGCTGGCGAAGTCTATTTTGGCCCCTAAGCCGGAAGACCTAACTGGTGGGCCCGTCTGAGTTATTTGACAATTGAATGAAGCGGCAGCTGGGTATTCGCTGAAATCGGACAATCGTCGCCGCGCCGCGCCAGGACTTCGCGGAGTTGAACTGCAGGCCGCGCGCTCATCCCGGCCGACCACGCTGCAGCCGCGCTACTTCGTGCGAATTATTTGGTAATCGTTTCTCACTGTCTGTTCTAAATTTTAATTAATCTGATCGCACGTCACCGATGGCTGTTCCGTGGTCGGGGACCAATTTATACCGGGCCTGTCTGCCTCCTCGAGATTATGAGTTGAGTGTCGCGCGACACCTTGCACTTGTTTCGATCGCGGATCCTCACCGCGTCTAATGGATGCCCTCTGTCTAGCAATTATTTCGCGCATGTCCGCGGAGCTAGCCGCCGTTGCATAGGCGATTCTTTGCCAGAAGGAGCGATGCATCGCTCCACTGTCCGAGCCCACGCATCTTCCAGCAAATTGTGCATTTTATAGTGCAAATTCATTCATGAAACTTTGGACCCTGGCGGTGTAGGCTCATCATCGTCATTATCGTTGGCATCGCCGTCTTCATCCCGGCCGCCACAATTTACATGTAATCGTTATTACAGCATGCGGAGCCAGGCACGCCAGCTCCGGCCGGCGGCGGCGGCGGCTCCTACCTGTCCTACCTGAGTCTGGTCGACTATTTGACCATCCTCCCCGTCCGGCGGAGCTCCGTTGCAAGAGCTCCTTTTTAAGTGCATCGGACGGAGGAGACCGTGTCTGCCGATCTTTTACCTAACTGGATCGATTAGAAATCAATTTTATATTCGCTGATGTTTCACAATTACTCATTTTGAGGAACATCTGCTTGATTACATCTTTCGCGGTATGGCGCGAGCTCGGACTCATGCTCATGCCTACTCGCTTTTCAGAAGCGGCTATTCACATAAACACAACTTGGTGGCTCATTTTCTAAAGAATTAATTTTCGTCTTTATACGTAATGCATGTCTTCAAGGATTCTTGATACACTTATATGTAATTTCGATTGGGGTTTAATTAATTTAAGCATTTATCCGATGATTTTATTAAACATATTTTTATCGTAAGATCCAAAGACGAAAGTTCATATAAAGGAATCGTTAATTTTACACGTTTGCCTCAGGCGTTGATGACTTCGATAGTTTGTTTTTTTCTACTTTAACATGTTCTCTCTAAATTTAATTCAAGTATGTATAAAATAGAAAAAATAAAAATAAAACCAATAGAAATTTTCACTGCTTTAAAATGCGAACTATTCAAAATCATATTTTCGTATTTTCAAGCCAGAGAAATACGTCTTACTTGTATTAACAATAAATTCGCTAATATTACTATAAAATTATACTCGATTTTTGGTTGAATGGAAAGCAATACACAAACCAACAAAACCGAAAAATAAAACCAATAAGACACAAGCCTGTTTTCCACAAGAAGGCGATAATCCCATTTTCTACCAAACAGCAAATGTTTAGTTCAAATAGCCATGACAGTCTTTGGTCGTGACCATATCTGACTAAGTAAAATACCTAGGAAAAGAAATTAATTTGGACAAAAGACGCACTGATTTTTATAGACTTATAAATACAAACTTAGGCAACATCTGTTCAGGCATCTGTTCAGCGCAGGTTCCTAAGGTTTGCTCTCAGAGGCCTGCCTTGGGGGGACCCCCTCAGTCTACCTCCTTACTCAGACAGACTGAAGCTTATTTGCCTGACTAGCCTCGAAAAGAGGCGCGAAATACTCAAAACAACTTTCCTTTTTGACATGCTTCAAGGGTCTATTGATTCTCCAGAATTACTGGCCTACATCAGTATTTGTATTCCCTCTCGTTCGCTGAGAAGTTCAGACTTTCTGCATGTTTCATATCACCGAACAAATTACGGTATGAATATGCCAATCCCTTCTATGTCGCGTCTTTTCAACTATTACTATAAGGATTGCGTAGACTTCAACCTTAGTAAAACTCAATTGAAAAGCCTGCTCTTGTAACCCCTATTGTTATATTCTTTTTGTCCTCAGTAGTCAGTTAACTTGATGAATTTGTAAATAAATGAATAAATGAAATGAATAAGTTTGTTGATAAAACTAAAATACTTTTATAAGCAGACGCATAATAAACTCTTATTTTATAAACTTATTTTTCAAACTGTCATGCTCTATGGTGCCTCCTCTGGTTTCAGTGTGCTTAATCCATGTTAACAAATTATAAATCGCTCAAAAATGATTTTCAATTTGCCCTGGTACTTCTCCACCTCAGTCAGAGTTGCATACCTTGGCCAATTTAGATTTAATAACCACTAGAGCTAATAACTTGCGCAAAATTGCGGAAAATTTATTGATCTGACAACTAGTCGATATAGTATACAGGGTTTTAGAAAAAAAAAATTAATAAAAACACTTTTCCTAAAATTCTTATAATACTTCAGCTAAGTTTTTAATAAATGTTTAAGCTGAATGAAGAAAGCACTAAATTTAGAAAATCCTATTATTGTATATATACAAATAAATTTAACTTAAATAATATATACTTTAAGATTTTGATATGTTGCTAATTTTCCATACAAAATATCATATAAGTTTCTTCGAAGCGGTAGTATAAATTTCTAACCTAATTTCTAATTTATCATTCCGTTCGTTGCACGCATTACTTTGGATCGACAAAATGACAAAAGGTTAAGGTTTTCTCACAGGTTTGGATAAAAAATGGTAAGATTGGTCTACGTTTTCTAATAATTTAAAATTTTAAATTTACTTTATTATATTATAGTTATATGTATTTCAGAAACTACTAGCAATTGCCG
Organism: Eutolmus rufibarbis; assembly: GCA_963920795.1. Taxonomy (NCBI): domain Eukaryota; kingdom Metazoa; phylum Arthropoda; class Insecta; order Diptera; family Asilidae; genus Eutolmus; species Eutolmus rufibarbis. The sequence goes on from OY987204.1 coordinate 22,756,156, forward strand.
GAAAACATTTGCATATTTGTTACTTTTAAGTTTCGCTTAATGCCCCTAAAGAGCCTCATTCAATTTGGAAACTAAAATTAAAAGTTGGAAATTCGAAATTGAGGAACTGATATTACGGGTTAAAATTCTAATTCAAGAGATTTCAATAAAAACCATGGCTTGCTGATTTTGAATTTAATGCTGAAATTTGAGAGTATCAGATGCCGGTGATTTTTAACTGAAAGGAGATTTTTACTCTAAATAAAAAATTAAATAAAGGTTAAAATGACCGCGTAGAATCTATTGTTTGTTATAAAGGGGTTTCTAAAGGCAGCTGCCGGTAAAACTATTTATTTTGAATGTTTTTTCAATATGATTTGCCTTTAGATGAAAAATCTTTAGAAATCTATGTGAACAAAATATTGCACGTTAAAATATCAATGACCATCGATTAAGGGAAAATTATAGTTGAACTGCAGCAACCTCACATCGGTTTTACATTGCCGCGCTAAAATCCCAAGAAGAGCTACTTGAAGAAACGAAAAAAAGTATTGCACTTGAGTTTCATCCGTCGAAGGGACCTTGAAGGTGCTCGTCTGCTCTTGAGACCACCGACCAGAAGTAAATCGCAATTTTCAGCTGTCTGATGGACAACCTTTAACCCCCCGCGGGAATGTTAAATTGATTTGTTACCTTCAATTCCGGCGCATCGACGGCGGGTACGCGTCTGGCGGTCAATTTCAATTAAAACATTTTTGAGAGATATGCTCATCTGCGCAATTGCTGTTTTATTACTTCCCTTGTGGTGGCTGCATTGGGAAGCGAGCCTAGGAATTGAAATTGCGCTAATTAAAATGCAATAAAGAACATTGCCACTTAGTCACACCGGCGTGGTGTGGAATTCTTAGCCTTGCAGACAGTCGCCCGGTCGAAGCAACTCCTTTTATGTTTATGGGGCTTGTCAAGTAACACTTTTGAAACTGCGGCGCAAAGTGATCGAAAACGTTTATGATCACTGCGATTCCCACGAGTGAGTCGTAGCCTTGACGATGTAATTGAAAATTCTTCCCCTCCCCCGATCCGGAGCCTTAGCCACTCATCAGTTCCTTAAAGCAAAAGGTACACAGATCGCATGGTCATAATCTGCAATTTTTACTGATTTTCTACAAAGTACGAGTCCAGGGTGTCAGAGGAGCTCTAATGCGCCAAAGACATTTCCTTATTGTCGCGGCGACACTGGATGAAGACTTGTTTCCGTTTAAGTAATCCCCCGGTCATCCGATCGAGCATGCACAGCGCCGACTTTTATAGGTCATAAATACTCGAATAATAATTTCCACCTTCGGTCGAATTGTGAGGGTATAAAATTTATGCAAACGGTTCAATTTTAGCGCATAGATTTCTGTTGATTGCTCGATGCACAAATCAGGCGGAAAAAAGACGTTATCATCATCGTGGTCGGCTAGTGCGCCGGGGTCGCCTCCAGCTTCGCGTGACAAAAATGTATTAAAGGCAAATTTCATCGGTCGATCGCAGATAGCCCGCGGAAAACGGAGCATGTGTAGCATAGAAGGTCTTCTAGATCTAGCAAGTGTAGTTAAATGCTTCCCACACCTTCCCGGATGAAATATTTATAGCCACTGGAACCCAACTCGACGAACCAGTTGACCATTATCTACATTTGCCCGGATGATATTTGGCCGCGCTTTGCATGATGACGCCTTGCGCCGAGAGCCTTAAGATTTCGCACAAACGGGAGTTCGGAACGCAACCCAAGATAGTCCCGGCGTGCCAACGAAAACTTGCTGAAAGATTTATTATCAGGATACAATGAAAATTAATCATCGCGTCGCGGGCAGCACGAGTGCCCGCGAACAGGTATCATTGCGCATCTGCATAGGGCTAGATCCAATTACAGTTATGGCTAGTTAGCAAAGTCTCGTCGGATTCGGACAGAACTTCTATTAGAAACTTAAACTTCGACAAACCACAAGAATATAACTTTAAGGACACTAAACCTAAAAAATTGGTATACCTACGCAAATGGAATACCAAAGCACTCTGTTATATCTTCAACTGAAACTAACATTTAAATAGATGCGTATATAAGTAAGATTAAGGTATTATATAATATAAGAGATTTGAAATTTTCCTCAAACCAATGAAAATGATGTCAATCGGGCCCCTTTTATTAATAATACAACATAACCGTCCTCAATAGGTTGTACTAATTAATATAAAACTATTATAAGACTTAAATATTGAATCTGTCATTAGGAACTTTAGGATATAAATATCCCAAAATATAGACAGTGGCATATGAGCTTTGTAACAAAATAACTGTATTGAAATATGTGAAAAAATAAGTCATATAGTCGAACAACGTGATAAACAAGCAGAAATCGGACTAAAAAATAAATTGCCTGAACCTAAGGATGACCATATAGGGCATTGCCCGATGAGGATAATGAAAGGCATGTGACGCAGAATTTTACTTAGGTCCCTAATCCGTGATTTGGAATTGATAATGGTTTTCTTGACCAGGATTAGATTTGAGTTGATAAGGTTTTCCTGATTAGAAATACTTTTTCTACACCGAAGCAAACGAGCCCAAAAATTAGTGAGCGTTTTGATCTAAGGCTCTAAGCCGATTTCATCAGTGTAGCTACCGGCTTGGTATACCTGCGACAGTCACCTGAATGAATTATAAGCAAAGGCAAGATTGTTACAGTATTTTCAACAGTCTGAATTCACTTTTTTGGTAGCACTAATATGGTGCTATTCAGGAAAACTGAATACTTTTAGTTCTTTTAACATTTGGAATATACTACTTTGGTTTTAACGTCGTCCTAATCAAGAAAGCCGTATGTTACTAGTAATTTTAATGGTCTGGCTGTCTTATTTTAGTTCATACTCGGACTTAAGTATAAAAACCTAATGGTGCTAAGACTAAGTTATCATACTCTGGATCTGCCTTGGTCCTGAGAAGGCATGCTTTTAGTTTTCATATATGTACTCTAAGGATTTCCTGAGGTTAATTCTAATTGAGAAGGCGCATTCATTTAATTAATCCTTACCAGCATTCTGGGCGGGAAATACCCAACCGAAACTTTAATATATACTTGGCATTTATAAATAATTCAGAGTGGGAGAGTTTTTGATGGAGGAAAACAAAGTTAAACCTTAAATTAAAAGTAGGGAGCCTTATAACAATTACTCTGAATCATATCGGAATTATAAATAGTTAAAGTTTTTTTGGTGGCATAGTATACCCAGTGTGTGGAGCAGTAATTCTATTACTCTGATTAGTATAAAATGTTATAATTATTAATAAATATGATTTCCTTTTCATCGGCGTTTTTAGAACTTCATTTCATAAACGTCGAGAGGTTGGGATATTGTTTTTGTTCACCAGCTTATGACTGATAATGCTGACCCGCAATGCCTTCAAATAAAATTGGTGGTATTGCAATTTGAAATTCTATTCTTCTTGAAAACAGGTACAGCAAAATAAATTATGATATATTTGGACCTACTAATTGTATGCGCTTTAGTATTAATAAACACTTCGTCTTGTTCGATGTTAAAATTGGTGAAAGTACATACACTAAAAAAATCACTCTTCGACTTTTTTGCTTCTTAATCTTTGGTCTTTTATTAGATTAACCTTTCTGTAATAATTTTCCTGTTCTGAATTTTTTATTGTGATTTCTTTGAATATTTTATTTTTTCACTGATATGCAATTCTTTTTCATAGCATATGCAATTCTTGTATTTTACCCAACTAACATATTATGCTGAACTGTATGACGATGGCTAAAGAATGTTTATTGTCATAAATCCAGCCCCTACATCCACTAAACAATGTACTTTCAGATAATACCAAGAATATTTTACTTATAACAAAATAAGCACCCCTTATCATTTACCCCGCCGAATTAAATTGCTCATTTGATAGTAATTTTTCACCTCTTTGTTCCATAATTGATCGTGGCCAAACCCGCATTTTCTCAATAAGGATTACACCCACTTAATTCTTGAGGTTTTCATTTGAAGTGCTGCATTAAATTTTGAACTCAAAAAATATGCTAAGCACCCTGCTTTTTAATTTTATTGAGAAACTATCAAGAAAATTATAGGGGAAAATAGTTCTTCTGAAAAATGAATTTCGTTCAAGAATTTCGTGGCGTTCTGCCCTGGGATTTCCTAACGACTTAGAGTTAGAATTTAAAGTATAAATTCTAAAATTGAAGTACTCCGCGATTCTTTAACAAGAATCGATCTTAGTTAGTGCCAGTTTGACAGCTCTAAGTTAGAGCAAACTGCGAGCTCTAAGTTAGACCGATTTTAGTAGTTAGATTCGTTGAACCCGAGGTTGAAAAAAAATAATGTAAGTGTGGATTTATTTAATACTATCTATTTCTTGTCATAAATATGAATTGCAATATTTGTTGCAATATTTTGTTTAAATTTTATTTTTTTTTATTTTAAAGAGAAACTAAAACCAATTGGAAGCAATTCATCACATTGGTGAAAAGTCATTCGGATTTAGCTAAAATTTAATTTAATTTTTTTGCAGTCGTAAATATGGCCTCAAATTAATTAAAAAATAAAAAATAATTGAATCAAATCCAAGTCTTTGAACCTAACAAGTAAAAGTTGCAATGTAAAAAAAGCGCAAAGTAAAAAAAAATAATATGTAATACTCCGGACAAACTATAAACGAAATTTAGAATTTCGCGCATTCTCAATTTTGAACATATATCGTCTTTGAATTTCTTAAAAAAATTCAAACAAATAGGTATTCATTTTATTAAATATAAATTTTGACATAAATTTGACTTTCAAAGCAATATAATTGTGAAATTGAATACGCCCGAAATTCTAAATGTTGCTCCAGTGTGTCAATAGTATGCATAACCTTTCACCGCGACTTTTCATACAAAAATGTAATATTTTGTCTGATAGTCTAGTACATTACTCTAATTGGTTTAGAGAATTCCAACTTGCTCTAAGTTAGACAACTTACGTGAGTTAGAGAAGCTCTAAATCCTAAACTCTAATGGTCGGTTTAGTGTGGGCTTAAGCTCTCACTCAGTTAAGCTCGCGGCGAAACTTAAGTGACGGCTTAAGTATTTTCGGTTTCACAGTCCTTTTTTATCCCACGCTTGACTGAGTGAGAGCTTATCCATTTTGCTCGTTTATGTAGGACACTGTAGGGCCTGCTCTATCTTTCGTATCGAAGAGAGCTTACAAAAATCCTTTTTTGATAAAAATTCCTTAGGCCGTGTGCCAATTCTAGTGAAATGATATCATTTCAATCATTTCGTTTTCGAAAACAAGATAGCTACGAAATGATGCATTTGAAAGCAATCATTTCAGTGACAGAATTTTCAATTCATTGACACTTAGCAAATGGCAGAAAATGCTAAGTAAATAAAACTACGCTTATCTTCATCTATCTCCATATCTAAATATATCCATAACGTATGCCTTTTATTACAAACGTTGCTATTAAACCGAACAAACTTCAGTTAATATTTGGACAGTCGAAATGATACTTTAAAAGAAATGGCACACTTATCTCGAAATTTAATAGTTACTTTCATTTCAAATGATTGAAATAATAGGCGATTTTCTTTTTTAGTTCAGAGCAGAGCGCGAGTTGTCAAAAAAAAGTTCGTGTTTCTTTTCTTGCTCAGAGTCTTCAGAGCTTCAAAGTTGTGTTTCTTTTTGAGTTCAAAACGTCAAAATAATTTGATGAGATTTTTGTACCGAATTATTTTAACCACTTTGAATGAAAATATTAATTGAAGTCAAAGCTAACTAAATATTTTTTTTTACAGATTTAGGAATTCTATCATAGGAATTTGTTGAATTTTCCACTTGAAATGTCAAAAAATATATCTAAGTGAGGCTTAAGTAGCCAATTTTGGCGACTTAAGTATAGCGACCACTTAAGCCGTAATCTACACTTAAACTCGCACTGTGAAACCGAAAAATGACTAAACGGGAGCTTAAGTGACGATCAGAACTTAAGCTCACACTGTGAAATCGAGCATTCAGAGAACTCCAACTTGATTTAAGTTAGAAAACTGTCGTGAGTTAGAGAAGTTCTGAATTCTAAACTCTAAATCGTTACGGAATCCCAGTGCTGGTTTTAATTCGTCTACTCAATTGGCAATTGGACGGGCAAGTCAATTTAAATTAATTCTGGCTCAGCAGAAGTTGATGTGGGCGTTTCCATCTGAATGCCCTGCGATTCAAAGGCGAACTTCAGTAGCAATCGCAACTTGACGAGAGCGCAAATCTGATAAAACTGGAGGGATTCATCTAACAATAAATCTAGAAGATGCCCGGGAACACACAATCGAGAGCAGAAGATGTCGCGGCCGCGGCATTATGTGGCCGGGCCGGGCAGCCGCGGCACAGAGGCGGCACGGCAGAATGAACGACGTGTCTAAGTATTTCAATTGATTTGCGCGCGCACACTTGATATAGATTCTGAGATGGAAGACACACCGCGGCCAGATACTGCCTGTCTTCGTCCGCGAAACAATTGAATTCGCTCAGCGGCCGCGAGCGTGTAGTAGGCGATTCGAATTAAAATTTATTGTGGATTGTTTGGTGCCTAGTTGGCACATGAGCGCACAAAGCGGCCGAAACGTCAGCGGGCCTCGGACTCTGGAGTCCTACCGCGATCGGCATTCCACCAAGGACAGGGACTCGCGATCGAAGAATTCGCGGCTGCCGATCCGGAGATATTGTCTGCCAATTACCTCCTCCGCTGCATTCGCCTCATATCAGACAGATGCAATTCGTCATTGGGTGCATTTCATCTCGAGGTTCAATGGGGGCCTCTCGACATTTGTTCGCGGCGTAATGATGCTTTAACAAGGTTCATTTGCGCCGCTGAGGTCTCCGTAATTACTGAATGCCTCCTTTGGGTGGGGCGGATTTAAGCGTGTCGAGGGTTACCGCCAGTACTCAGTAGTGTTTTATTATACAATAAACGGAATACTACATAATATTCTATATACTATATACTAAATCTAACCAATTCACTCGATCGTCGAAAAAACTGGTCGGGATCGCGTTCTGAGGGTTCCGTACTATCGAAAACCCTAAAAAGTATATGGGCCTTACCAATAACACTCTACTAAACTGGCAACTAACTAAAAATGTCCCACTAACTTAAAAATCATACCAATAACGATTTTCGTACTCCAATTAGCGTTAGTGGAATGCTTAGTTGCGGTTGTATCGAATTGCACGATTAAATTCTAAGTAGCTTACTACTTATGTCAAATTTATCATTTTTGTGAGAAGAAAGCTTGTTTGTGATATATTTAAGTGAAATAAAATGGATCGAAACGTGCTAATGGACTTAGAGTTGGTCAGGGATGCCTCTCATTGCAGGAAGGAAAAAAATTATCTTACGGCACTTTCTTTGGAGTCAATAATCTCCACACGCGGCTCAACAAGGGACTTTAAGGACTCCTTCATATCGGGCGTCCAATTGCCCGATCGCACTCTCTACAAAATGACCAAATTATTCCAAAGTTTATTTTTACCATATTTATTTACCTGTTTCGTATTGCTCTCCATCTTTTTTATAAAAATTGTTCCTTCCTTCACCCGACTCCCGAGCAGCACCACAAATATCATATGAATAACACACTTTTGGAACTTAATTTGACAATATTTTAAAACGCCAGGGTAAACTGACGGTTATTATTTTAGTGCCGCGACTAAATATGTTATTGGTACGAAAAGATAGTTGAACTATTAAATTTAGTTGGTGCCGTTTAAGTGGCCACTAATTTAATAGCGACACTTAAAATTGTTATTGGTAAGGCCCTATAAGTATAGTAACAATTTTTAATCATGATCAGAAATTGGGCCTTTATCTATTAATTTCAGAAATAGTCACTAGTGGAGTGGCTACAAATCATAGCCACTGTGCAAACCACTTGACTAAACAATCGTATTCCACAAACCCAGTGACTATTGATCAGTGGGAAATTGTGTAAAATAGCCACTGTGGCTATCAGAACTTTTAATAGGTAGGCACATATACTTCTTAAAGAACACATACTTATTCACTCTATCGTGATCATTATTCAACCATAAATTTTCAAACGAGCATAAATCTCCTAATTGTAAGTACATTTGGTTTTCTAATTGAAGTGCGTAATTCTTTTTCCTCAAATTTGGCTTAATTAAAAAAAGATTAAGACACGAGCCCAAAAAAGCAGAATTTATTAGCATTAAGGAATTTAGTAAATATTATTGACAAAACCTTCAGAAAACTGATAAAAACTACAAAAAACAGGAAAGGAAATATGTGTATAACATAATGTGAGGCATTAATAAAAAAAAATTATATTTGTTTCTTTCCTTTGCCCTTATAAATTGCATATGTATATTGCAATTTTGTTTGACGGATATGGCTAATTTATTAAAATTTCAACAGTCTGCCACTATAATTTTAGATGGATGGACTATTACTTTTCGTAGACTTCAAAACTAAAATTTATTTGTAAAGTGATATATATATTTACTATATACTATATGGTATATAACAAAACTTGTGAACACGATAGAGGCCATACTTCTCAACCGATTTTGACCAAACTTCGCCTATACGTTTATCTCGACAATATATCGGTTAAGTTCGTATATGGGAGGAATCGGTCAAAGGAGTGGGGATAAAGGGGCTACGTAAGTTATATAAAAATGGTTTGGATCACAAATCTTTCGCATTTCTTAACTGCTACTGACTATACTTAACATACAAATTGACAACATGTAGTTCTAATTCGTGTTACAAAATGGGGGTGATCGGTCAAAGGGGTGAGGGTTTCTAAAAGTTATTTTTTACCGCGATAGCTGCCGCATTTCTAAATGGATTTTGATCCAACTTTCTGTATGCATTTATTGGTTTGATACAATATCTAGGTCATGTCAAAAATTGCTTGGATTGGGGAAGGGGGAGGGAGATTTTCACCTCGCTATATATTTTAATTTATTTCCATGTAGACCGTATATTTCTTAATCGATTTTGATTAAACTTGGCTAACATATTCGTCGTGGCAACATCTTCACTATGTTCGCAAATGGGGTGAATCGATCAATGTGGTGGGGAATTCAGCGTTACATTCCCTTATGTAAAAATCAAAAGTATTTGTTTTAATTGTGTTAATAGCTTCGAATTTTTTAAACATTTTTTTTTTAATTTTTCTGCAAAATTATGAAGAGTTCTTTGAAAAATACAATTCATGTTGAAAAGAATTGAGCGTTTTTTATTAATGTTTCGTTAATTTATCAGAATGGAAATTGTTTTCGAGGTTAATTAACTAGTATTACTGATGCTTTACGAAAAGGTGGCAACCCCATGTTCCGCGGGTATTCGCAAAATTGCTCAAGCAGCGAGAGTATCAACGCCTGTGCTCCAGTTGGACGGTAATGGACCATAGTATTTTAATCTATTCGCAGCGAGTTAATTAAGCAATTAAACCTTTCTAGTGGCTAACCACTCTACATATCCGGCAGGGCCATGGAAATCGGCACTCGAAAGGAATGCCGCGAATGCCACTGTCTTTTGCGCACACTTGTTCCAGCGCAATGGGGCTGATGAGCGACGACGATGCTCAAAATTGGGACTGTGGGCCAAATGAGGGGCTCATCATCATTAGTAATTAGCATTGATTGCATCTCTATGTGCCAGGGCCACGGCGATGCATCAATGCAAATGAGCTAGTTGCTCGCGGATGGCTACCGGAATTGCTTTTCGTGCATTCTTCCGAGGAAAATTGCCTCCGCATTAATTATGGGTAATGGTTCGTCTTTCAATGTCTTGGAAGGCAACGAAAGGAAATTTTCCAAGCGTCGAATTGGACTTAATTAGGAAATACCGTAGGTAAATTTCAAGACACATATCAACTTTGCGTTTTTCTTACTTAGAGCTACTTTTGATAGTTTTGATTAAATATAATACCAAATTATTTTGAAAAGAAATACGAATCAATGCTTAATAGTATAAAAATTGTTCCTGAATTTAGGTTTACACCCTTATTTAATTTTCGTATGTATGTACCATTTCAATCGTAAAATAAGTGCATTTAAATGGTGTGACATATTTTCTTAGAGTTTGCTTATTTGTAGAACTGTGGTTACATTATTAAAAAAATATTTGAAATATTTAGCAAATTAACAATGTGCGGAAGATCATAAACACAGACGCAGACGCAGTTCAAGCTTTTGGGGTGACTCAATTTGGCGGAAGTATAATTCCAAGGAATATTTTTTAATAAAATAGAAAATGTTAACAGAAACCTCAATCACAAACTATAAGTCGCGTCGGCGCTTATGAAGGGTTGCAAGTAAATTTTGAGCAAAGTGTTAATATTTGAATAGAGGTCATTGTTACAAACTTCAATTGTAGAAGGTAGGTACACAACGGGCATTTTCTAACTATTTTCTCTGTAACTCCCCGAGCAAAAATATATAGGCCCGAAACAAGCCCGCAGCACGCCCGGAATTGAAGAAGCGTCCGATATACGCCCGAATCGCGCCCGCAGCATTTTTGAAGAGACAAAAGATTATAGACGCCTGCAACACGTAAAATAAAAATAAAAATTTTAGGTGAAAACTAGAGAAGGATTACTATGAAGAAATAATACTCAGTTTATAAAAATTTGGACCTGTTGAAGCCGCGTTTCATAAAAATTCGGGCCTGTTTCGGGCGTATTTTAGGGAAATGCGGTCCTAGCCAGGCGTGATTTTTCGACAACCGTGCTTGTTGTGGGGCTTGAGAAATGGAAAATGTTTGAGTGTACATCGGGTGTGTTACGGGCGTGCAAAAAAAAAAAATTTAGGTATTTTTACTCGGGTTTATAATATCACGCCAGGCTTTACGAATATGCTTTGCTCCATGCCATGTTTCGCGCATTTTCCAACATTTTTGCACTATGTAGAGTGAGTTCTTCTCATTCGGTTACTAGGAATGTTTTAGATTTCATTGCTTATACATCAGCAATTAATTATTTATTTCAAATTTTCGTAAATCGTCAAGCTTAAGCGAGATTTTTCGAACTTGTGTATGGTTTATTTTGACTCCCCTCTCAAACCGCGCGGAATTTTAAGTTTGTGTAAATAATATTTTATGTACAAGTCAAATACTTATATACGCAATGAATTACTGGTTTTCTACTTTTTTAAATTTTAGTACAAGATAAACAGATGAAGTCGCTTATTTCAGTTATAATGTAGCATTTTAAGAAATGGAAATAGAGAATTCAAAATCATAGCCTCTCAATTCTTCCTAAAGATCTGAAACAAATTGGCATTGACAAAATTTGAAATTTCCGAAAATATTAGTTAATTAATTAATTGCTAACGTATAAGCAATGAAATCTAATTAGCACATTGATACTTTTAAAACACATAATTCAAATCTGAGGTGAGGTATATACATATATACACAAAACATAAGCAACATTTTTCGGTCGCTTGTATTTCCCCCGAGATATTTAACTTTAAAATTCCGAAAGGTAATAGGTTTTCGCCGTAATTTTCTGCATATTCCTATAATATTTTGGTAACTATTGGGTCACATTTTTAAATTAAAGATATTTTCAATTGGTTTTCGTAGATAATACGAATTCCAAACATTAGGAAATTAAAAAAAATTTTCAGATTACTTCGATTTGCAATTTTAGAAGACTGAGAAAGATATTTATCTTTAATTCATTCAGTCCAAGGATTTTCGGAGATACCTTTTAGGATAAAAAGCTGGAAATATTTACTTTGAATTTAAGGTATTTACCCAATTTTCAATTTAACTTATTATTCGTCACTTTTGACCCCAAGTGAACGTTTCTACAAAGCTTCATGAAAATCCGTAAGGAGACCTCAAAGTCAACATCTATTACAAAATATGCTGTTTAGGTATCTAATTCGAATTTAATTATAAAGCATCAGAATTATAATAATAATAACAGTTTTTGTATAAACAAGATTATTCTGATTAAAACGATAGATGAAAAAATGGATCGGAGATGGCATCCTTTTAAGATACATGAAAACCAACTAACGAAACATGGGGTGGATGAAGTGTTTTGAAGAGCGCCATATTCCGGCGAAGTTCGTACAGTGGGGGAAAAAAAAAAAGAATTGTCGAGAATTGTGACCGACACTCCGTAATCCTCGAAGAAATGATCGTTTTGTCTCGATTTAGTAAAATAATTGATCCGTTCGCATGCGCTGAACTGGTTTATTAGCTGGGCAGGTGCTCTATTTCCTAGCCGAACCTCCGAGAATCAGAGCCATTCCCCAGCATTCCTGATTTCTTCGATTTTTTCAGAAATAGAACCTGTCGGAATGTAAGTGTGCTGGACTTATGGCCGGAGAAAATGGAAAAACGGGTTTTTTCCCTCAATATCTCGCCACAGCCAGAGCCACTGCCCAAGGCGATGCCCAGGTGGGAGTTGTTGCATATTTTGTCAAACTCCAGCACCAGACGCATTTCCATTTCCATTGCAAATGGACGCAATTAGCGCGCATAGACAATTCCGCGCCGGTGGACCACTGCCACAATCCTGCGCGCCAGAATCACTTCCACGGGTCTGGTTAATGCGAAATCTGCGGCTCATTTCCCAATTTGTAGGGGATCAGCGGGCACTGGACGGTAATTTATGCCTGTGCCACCTGCAAATATGGTGGACTGAAAAATTGCTGAGAATGGTGCTAGCCGCTAAATGGACTCTGACAAATACGGGCGAATATTTCATCCGTAAAAGGATCCATGGAGGCGTTTTTGCTCCCATCTGTCATTTATGGTAATTCCGAACTAATTCGCAGCTGCGCAAGTGAACAAATTAACCTCGCGATGCGCCAAATGAATCTGAAGCAGCACGAGTTCTGGACGAGGGTGCGCACGACAGCGCGGCTCGCCCGGTGATGTAAGATGCGTCAAAACGGCGAGAAATGGGATGCATTTACAATCGCATTTCTCATAAGCTTTCTACCGAGCAATGTGCAACGTGCATTCTCGCCGCTGCGTCCAACTATCCGCCTTTCTTTATTCGCGCTGGCATTTATCCGAATGCGTTCGCTATTTGGTGGAGCATAAAAGCTCGCTGTCGCGACATGCGTTTCTTGGTGATTGCCTTACCAATTTATGGTTCTCTTTTTGCGATACCGCGCTCAATTTTGGTCTTTCGGCGCAGAATTTGGCTTTGGAATTTTGAGACTCATTATGGTGTTAGCTATACAGAGAAAAAATACATAATGTCTTTTAGACATTTAATTCTACATAGTTGTTACATTGAATTTGAAATGAATGGGTTTTCTGAAAAAACGCAACTCTACAAGAGAAAAAAATCACTTATACCAATCAGATCCGGACAGATTAGCTAGGACAGTTTTTTATTGCATTGAATTTTATAAAACTTTATTTATATACATATAAAGATTTTAAAATTAGCGAAAAGCGCATCAAACTGCCAAATCTTGAACCAAACAATTTTCTGAATTAACTTTCTGTCGCAAAGCGGGTATAAATCAAAGCAATTCGATTTATTATAATTTTCACGGCTTAATAATTGTTTGATATGAGTAACTAAATTCATAAATTTCAATTCGATACAAAATTATATTTTTTAATTTTTTTTATAAAGACGTGAAGGTATAGTTCTTTAGGTCTATGTTAACTAAGACTGCTTTTAAAGAAAATAAAATCTTCAAATTCAATAAAAGTCTTCGATTCCAATAGAAGTTCTTCTAGTATTTATGATGCTTTTTTATGATGGTTATGTATAGCTAAGTTATGTGGTATGAGTCCCGGTAATTTGAAGTAGTACTGTGTAACTTTTGTTGTCTAGTTTTCTTCTATTACCTATTTTATTTCAGAATCATTGAGTTTTTTATTATATATTTTTATTAGGTAGGTACATTATTTCCTAAGATGAGTCTGCAATTAAAGTGTTGATAAAAATCATGCGTCTTTTTAAATAGTCGAGCTACGGATTGAAACCTTATAGCTTTGCACCTACACATTCTGATCTTTTCGCTAAAGAAGTTTCCATTTTATTTTATGTTGCAAAAAGTCACTAGAATCTTTAAAATTAACGAATTATAATAATATTATATCGAAATATAATAATTATGTCGTTGGACTTATTGATGGTTCGCATTTTTTGTGTAAAGGAACATTTTAGTTTAATTTTTTTATTTTCATAATTTTTATATAATTATTTAAAGAAAAAAGATAGAAAAAAAACATGGAACGCTTTTTTAACGACTTTCCAATACTTCGTGCGGGATAAATATATCGGAAGGTATAATATTATAATTGTTTTGCATATTTAAACTTTTGATCTGAAATGAAATTTCCTACGTCTCAACAAAATCCATGAGAAGACAATTAAATCCAATTTAAGTTAGAAGAATCATTAAACTTTGTAAGTTTTTGGAAATTTAAGTTGTTGCGTTTCAGAAAATGAAAATGTTAATACTTTAGAGTTAGGTGGATGGGTGACGCACGACTTTCAATACATGACGAGAAATTATTTAACCACGAAAAGCTGAAATTATTAATACAGTTTATTATTTACTTAACGTTTTTTTTTTTATAATATCAAAACTTGTGTTACTTGGGTATACTTTCTTTAAAATCTTGCTCTAATTTGTCTCTTTCTCAAAGAGACAAATTAGCGCAAATTGGTGAAACTTTAAAAATATTGTTCCATTCTTTGAATTTGAATAAAACAATATGGTATTATATGTGAAAATGTGTAATCTAATAGCTCCTAACAATTTTCTGAGACAACTCGTTTTTGTACTTATACTGGGATCATTTATGTATAGTAGAACATATACTATCATAAAAATATAAGTAAATGCTTAATACAAATCGATATGTTCAATATTTAGTATTATATGCAATAACAAAAAAAATGTTTTATTGATCAGAACTAGAAACTTGAATATCTAGAAATTTATAGTATAAATTAAATCAGTCTAAATTTAAATTAGTCTAAATTTAATAATTAGATTTGATATGTACCTACTATTAGGCTGTTTAAACAAACTAATGTTAAAGCAATGGGCTGAACTTTAAATAATTACTTTTAGGTCTATGATATTATATATGATTATCTGATCTCTCTTCCATAGTGGGTTCTGTCTAATTTTTGCTAGGTCCATATAAATTGTCAAATAATTATTGCTACAATAACAAAAGAATTGTTTACTAAACCATTTTAAGCGGCGCCATCTCGTTACACTTTGATCTTAGCGTAACCAAATCAAAGGATTTTTCTATTTTAAAACCAGATATATTTATAGAACCATTCTTGCGAAAGTTTAACTTTAAAATCTTTTCAGGTCCATTAAAATCAAAGGATCATTAACACTCCCACAAAAGATTTATGAAGTTATTTAGGCAGATTAGATAAAACGAAGGGAATGTTTTATGTGAGATGCGCTCGCAACAGACCGCAACCAAATGAGGTCTTAATTGTTTGCGAAAGCCGCGGCAAACGAATTCGTCTCCATAATTAAATTGTTGACTCGCAGCATGAATCAAAGTCGCCTCTGAACGGTTCAGGTTTTAAGACGATTCTTAGCCCAATTATGAACCATTTATGTAAGTCGCGGCCTAATAGACGTTTAGCAATAAATTTCCTGGGCCACAATGGCTAGCTGGCGCTGGCATTCGGCTCGGAACGGGCGTCCTGAAATATCTCGAAAGAAAACTGTCGCTGCTGTACGGAGAGAAATTCGTCGCGGAAAGCCATCGAGAAGTTTATGAATGAACGCACCTCTGCAGGGAGCGGACCAAATGCTGCTCTTATAAATTATTCATGGCAACTAAGCCCCCGATATCATCTGGCCGGCTCGGAGCCTTTAATTAGCATTTTGTGACAGAAAAAACTTGAATGGATCTCGGCCGAGGTGCATTCAGGGGATTCATTCAGCTCGGTGGTGCAACAATTTGGAATCCCTAAAATGCTGCTGCACCGCACCGCAACTGCTTCTTGCTCCTATCGCATATTTCGCCGGGAGCAAGAGCCTGGCAGAAGGGCGGCCCATAAAAAGGGTAATCAGGAATGAGCTTTTGCAATTTTGTGCTGATTATCAGAAATCAAAGAATTTCGCGAAAATTCCTGACCCCAAAAAGGCACGGTAAGCGGTAATCGATTATGAGGCATGAACATCGCGAGCATAAACGAGAAATCAGCATCCGCGGGGCTTGCAAGGCAAGCGATAATTCGAAATGTAAATAGCCCAAGGTGAGGTGAAATCTATTTCAGCAAATGGAGAAAAATTAGTGGCATTTTCCGATAAATTAAGGGGCACAATAATCTTAATAACTCACGAAGCAGTGAGTGTACGAATTAAATGCATCATAAGCAGCAGTTCACGAGACACGTGCAATTAAATTTGATTTACGGCCCTCGTGAAACAATCTCGCCGCAGCGAAAACAATCCACCGACCACCTTTCTTCCTGTTCTCAGGCGGCCCTGAGTGCGGAGAATCGGCGAAGACACTTATTGCAGCTTTGATTTAATTACTACTGTTTATTGCTTTGGAAATTTAGCGCTTCGAAGCGGCGGCTAAGACCCTGGCTAAGATTCTATTGAAGAAGACCGATTACGAGCTCTGGGTCGATGTAATCTGTTTGGGCTAACATAGGAAGCCATAATCTCTAGAAATTAAGGCTATGTTGAATATTGCTCATGTAGATAGTAAATTATCTAAGACATGTACGTTCTATTTCTCAAGCTCAAATATTAGATGCTGCGATTGCAGTTGAAGATATTGAGCCCTATTCTACTAATTTCAGAAATAGCCACGAGTGGCTATAAATCAGTGGGTAAAAATCATAGCCAAAACCACTTGACTAAATAATCGTATTGTACAAACCCAGTGACTATTGATCAGTGATTTTTTTTCTCTAACTATATCGTGAATTTCCATTTATAATATAAAAAATTTAAAAGCCTATTGGTGGTTAGGTTTTATTCCAGGAGAAATTCCAAAGAGATTCAAAAATCGCAATCTGGAACAGATTTGAGTTTGTGGTCTCCACACAGATTTTGATAAAACTTTGTAGAAGTGTTCAGGGAGTCAAAAGTGGCAAATATTCAAAAACAATTTTGTCGCTTACTTGTACTTCCCGAAATATTTAACTTTGAAATTACGAAAATTGACATTTTGCCGCCTCAATCTTTTGCATATTCGCAGAAAATTTCGTTTCAAATTGTATAAATACCTTAAATTAAGATAAAGTGGAAAGGAAAAGGTGGAATTTTATTCTAAAAAATTTTAAAATGTATGTTTCAATGAAGAAGGGCTCATTCGAGAGCTTGTACTAATTTAAATCGAGATTCTACCCTCACGGTACGTTAAGGGATGATAAAAGTCATGAATCCTCAATTTAAAACTAGTGGCTATTCATAGCAGCACTGTTTTTGCAGTAGCTATGTAACCACTGCAGGAGTGGTTATGGTAGCCACTTTTGTAGTAGTAGTATACCTCTATATACATAAAAAAAATATACATAAAAAATAAAATGTTGAAAATGTTGACAGCCACTGCCAACATTTTCAACATTTTATTTTTTGTGTATATAGAGGTATACAAGAAATGGCACAATTTTAAATAAAAAATCTTACCAATAATTAAAATTGTTTTCTGCGGGCTGTCATTTCGGCAAATTGATTTACCTCATCAAAGTTTAAACTTTGGGCCAAGGATTGTTCGATTGGAAAGGATTACTAAATTACGCAACCTTCCTCCTCCCATGGAATTTCTCAAATACGTTTTTGTTCATTTTAATTTCGAAAATGACCGCTCGACCTAGTTCTTGTAATGGGAATTGTTAAAATATTGTTCAAAGATTGTTTATCGGCCCTTTTAAGTGTAGAAAAATGCTGTTTAAAAATTAAAAAAATTGAGAAAGACAAATGTTAGTGTAACAATATTATAAATTACCTTGTAACTATGAAATACCGTAGCTTAATTGGATTTTATATTTAAATATAGCTAAGGCATAGGCTCGGAAACAATTTTTTTTAATTTTCTGCCTCCTCTTCCTAGGAGACCACGAGCTGTCGCTATGTTTACTACAGAAAATTTTTGTATTTGTTTCAAAAGTGCATATTGACTGGACTAGTGGGGCCTTTCATATTTTGTTGCATACAAATTTAATTTCTTGTTTGTGCAAGTTGTCTAGTTTTGTAATAATAATAGATACATGTACAATATGTACGTCGGGGTCCTCGTGTCCATTTTACTAGTCCTGCCATCTTATATTTACGCCACTAATTTGGAGTATACATTTTGTGCAAAAATTAAGGCTCGTTGAGCACTCAAACTATCATCTAAGAAAATAAAATTTTCAGTTTGACATATTATTTTTTTTTGTTTAACTTTCCCTTCTCTTTTTTTTTTAATTACAACGTCTCCATATTTATATTATGTACATATTATGAATGTTCATATACATATATGTATATATGAAATTGTGGAAAACTATATACTTAGGTGTAAAGTGTAAATGTTTGATTACATATACAAGTTCTGTGAGAAATTTATTTGGGCGAGGGAGCCAGAAGACACATGCCAATTTTAAAAGAAAAGGGATTGTTTTTGTAAAATTACTATGAAAGGTAAAAGAAACGCATTTTTTATAAAAATTGCTAAACGATCACGTTGTACTGTAGTGAAAAACTAGGTTTTAGTAAGAGGTACAGCTCTAACAGTAATTTAAGCATCTCGCATAAATGTTTCTGTTTAAAATAAGTGTTTTTCTATCTTAATTTATCATAGCTATTGCAATTGAGCAGATATTTTGCGAACTCTAGTACATACTATGTACGATATGGATGTCCTTTTCAAATCAAACTGCGATTGCATTTCGTATCAATTTGGGAGATCTTTAATAGTTAAATGGAATTGAATTCAAGCAGATTTGCTACATTTGGCATAACTAAAGTCACTATACTTGAAAATTAGCCCTAAATAAGATCCTCCTCTAGCCTGGTGCAATTCATTCGCAGTCAGAAGTAACTGCAGGTGATTAGGCTTTGTGTCTTATTTAACGAGCTGAAAATTTGCAGTGTGAAAAGTGGGCTCCTGCTACGGGCCATAGGTGTCTCACGCAAGTGAGATGGAGGCGATGGGCGCAGTAATTGCTTCTCACAAAATTAATTTTCGCAAGTGGCACGTTTGAGGAGTTCACGTGCAGCACTGGCTGCCGGCTGAATTCCTTTAAATGCACCGGTGGCAGTGGATCGTCGATGATATCGCCGCGTAACAAATGCCCTACGCGCGAGATAAGCGCGCGCGTCCGAGGCGACTTTCTCAGCGCCGCGTATCCTCGAAAGTAACGCAGAGATTAGACCGAAATGATAAAGGAATTTATGGCACCCGGGCAGCTATCACCGATCTTTTACGGGTGCAGTCAGGGATAAAAACGTCCTGATGCTGAAGTGCTGGAATTTATGTTAATTGCTGCGCTAACAGCTTCGCCCCGTCAAACCTAATTCTATTTGCGGAATTTGTTTGCTCTTATCCCTATAAATTCGGCGGGACTATGACGGCCGCGAGACTCTGAAGGATTCCGTCAACTCGAACGGCGCGGCGCTACATCGAGTAGCGTAGTCTGCTCTTATCTGCAGTTTCAATTTAAATTCAATTAACTCAGGTCGCGGAGACCTCCCGACTTCCGCATTCGCGCCTCTGATCTGAAAGAGGCCGGAGAATTAATCTTTCCGCGAGACTTAACGGCTAATCGCCGACGGCCGCAATATATTAATAATTAATATCACCAGAGACCGCGTGTCGGGGCCGAGGGTGAGGGCGAAGTCAACACCTTCGCGAGGTGAGGTCCGGAGGTCCGGGGTCAGTGCTGGTGGCGTCCTCCCGCAAAGGAGGGGTCAAAACTGCAATTAATTTGATTGAACGCCTATTCTCCGTGCGAGAACTGCCGACTGCGCTTGACCGCTCCGTTCCACTACTGTGCGGCGCCGCGCCCGCCAGCGCGCCGAACGCGGCCGCCTCGGCTTGCGTGGTGCAGTCGCCGTGGTGCGCTGCGCCGCCGCTTTGATGCCCTGCAACCGGCGCAAAGGAGGCGGTCAGCGGCGCACTGGTCACGACCGAGTGCGCTTTTGGCAGGGAACGATCGTGCGATAAGACGCGATTCCGCACCGCCAGCTAGGCTGCAAGTGCCGGCCTGATAATTGCCTTTGTTGTGTAAACAAGTGCCCACAAACGCCTGTAATTAGCCAATTACTGGCCATTTAGTGTTATTTGTCATGCCTCGTGGTTAATTTTCAGCTCGATTTTCCTAATGAATAATTTTCTGATGTTTTCATGAATTGAGAAATTTTCTGCGAAATTAGCTTATACATATAATGTACATATACATAGTAAATCGAGAACTTTATATTTTTACAATTTGTCCTTGCGACTAATTTGTGGTAAGGGTTGAGGAAACTAATTATTCTCCCGGCCTTTTCAGTTCATTGGACAGATTTTGAAAATCAAATTCGTTGAGCGGTTATCCTACTTTAACATTTTTGTGTTATAAAGTAGTTTTAAAGACAATTAGTACTCGCGGCGAACAATTCTAAACTTCTATAAACCTGCTCATGCTGCTATAGTACAGCAGGAAGAGCAGTATAAAAGTATAGTTCAATCTTTCATTTAGTTTTATTTAAAAAATGACGCTGAATTGACCCTACTACAACTATCTACATAAGAAGGGTAAGTCTAAGTTTATTGTTTTCAGAACGTTCAGTATGGTGATATGATTATAAAATAAGGTTTTTTGTTATATTCAGGATAATAGCAAGGTGATGTGATGTCTGGTGTTTTTTTAAAAGTCCTATTTTGTTTTTTATAAATTTTTCCAAAAGTAAGGTACTGGACAACAATGTGTTAAAAATAGAATTCAGGTTCATTACACCTAAAATATATAACGCATAGTAGGTATATAGCTTAAATAGATGTATGCACAATGTTAATTTTGTAGGCCTTTTTGGGGAGTCTTGCCATTGGAAAACATATCTGTATTTTAGTTTTTTGTAAAACTTAGCCTATGCCATACTTTTTCTTCCGTGTACCATTGTTGACACAATTCACGTTATTTTTATACGATAGAAGATTCGAGCTAGCGTGGGAAGTATTCAGACTCATTTTAGTATGATCGGGTTTATAGAAATTTAGATTTTCGCTTCGGGCAAAAATATTCGTTGGTCAATTTTTAATATAGTTTTCCAGCTAGAACATGAAAGTAAGGAAGTGCGATAATATCATACATATGTACTTCAATTATATCCAAATCCATTATGTATGTATGGGTTCTCATTCTTTAATATTAGAAACAGCGTAACAGGCGTAAAAAGAAAGTAGTTTAAAAAGGCCAAAACCACAATTTACATGCATTTCAAAATTATATAGGTATTTTATTATTCGTATACTATTCTAATCAGACTTCTTGTAATTTGCTCGAGATTGCAGTAGTTATTTGTTTAATAATTGAATAATATTAAAATGTTTGGACATGGAATCCACTATATCGGTGTATATTTTTTTCCATATTTTATTTATTTAATCTGTATAAACAATTTAGAAACTGACAATAAGTGTTCAAATCTTACAACCTACAGACATACATATCTAGCAGTAGTCGCTTAACTAATGTTGAGGGAACTGATGTTAATTCAAATTTATATACATATGTACTAGCTGAGTAACCCAGTTTCACCCCGTGTATCAAAAATACTAATTAGTTAAATACTTCTGAAATGTTGGTACTACAGCCAGATTAGGAAGTTTAGAAGTATTACTAAAATCTGTAAATGTGGTATAGAACCGTACAAAACTCATTTTGCTACCACCGTCTATATCAGAAGGGCTAATAATCTATTCTGTACTTATATGTTTTCATTGTTAGGTGTTAAATAAATAAATAAAAGTATTATTATTTTTTTTACTATTTCACCGTTACCTGACTTAAATTCGTAGAATTCCAAAAATTGTTGTCGTAATATTGGTTCCGCGATTTTGAATTTCCAAATGTTGATAGCCGATTCGAAATTAGTGGCCTCAAAATACCCATAATATGTACTAATTTTCAATTAAATTCGTTGAAGTTCGAAAATTTTTGGTCGCCATATTGGATCCGCCATTTTGAATTTCCAAATTTCGAGCCTATATTCGCAATCAGGACCTCCAAAATCCCCCAAATACTAATTTCCATAGAAATCCCTTGAAATTTATAATTTTTGGCCGCCATCTTGGGTCCGCCATTTTGAAACTCATGAATAAAAAGTAGCCTATATGTTAGGCCGGGATACGTAGTATCTTCACTCAAAAAATGAAAATAATCGGACCCAGAGTTTAGACGTGATTGAGCAGCAAACAAACAAACAAACTTTAAATTTTATATACAGGGATGTTTAGATAAGAGAGAGGTCTGCAACGTCTTTTCTATTGAGACGTCTCGAATAATATCGGTTAAGTAGGCTTTCAGCTAGCCGGTTAGGGCGTCTCCTCAGTTTTTCTGAATATGACTTTGCGCGTTTAGTTATTTCATCCTCAGGGCCGTCTTTAACCTGTTCGAGGCCCTGGGCATATTAGGATAATGGGGCCCCTATGACTTTGACAGAAGACAATTTTGTTAGAATAGACAAAGAGTACCTACAGTCATTTCCATTTGGTAGTTTTACCTGGAAAGTTTACCGGGAGTTTTGAAAATGGGTAATTTTGTAGATTTCGATGTGCTTTTTCCGAATTTCAACTTTGCCACCTCGTATTTTTGCCGCTCGCGCCGCCATATTGGAAAAATGGCGCCTAAAAGCAGTTTTTTGACAATATCTCCCTTCCAACTCATTTCACGATAAAAACATTTATATAAAAATGAAACTAGAGAAAATTGCCTACAATTTATCTAATAACCTTTTTTTCGTAAACTAAATAGTTTTGGCGTACGAGCGCCGCAAAGTGTACTTCAACACGCGTTTTGGCCAAAACACTCATTTCCACACCACCTTGAGGTAGAGTAAGCGGCGCGTTTTTTTATCGTAGGATCATTGTCTCGTCAAAAAGTAGGTATGTCTACTGAAGCAGTTGCTTTTAGGCGTCATTTTTCCAATATGGCGGCGCGAGCGGCAAAAATACGAGGTGGCAAAGTTGAAATTCGGAAAGAGCACATCGAAATTTATAAAATTACCCATTTTCAAAACTCCCGATAAACTTTCCAGGTAACCTCCTCTTTTAGAACCAAATGACTGTACTAAAAGAAAGTATATAAACAAGCTTCTAGATTTATTTTTATTGACAGTCACATTAAATGAATAGATAATGTAATATAATCCACAAAAGTAACTCTTTTAGCATTCACATTTTAGTATTTATGTTTAGACCGGAAATAGTTAATCAAAGAATACCTCAGAGCACAATCAATAACAACTACAAACAAAACCAACACCACAGACGAATGGATATTTGACATTGACAAATTATTTTTATATATTTAAATTTATTTAAGCATGTTGAATTCGGAAAGCCTAATTTTTGGGTGATAGTAGAGTAGCTTCGTGCATGCAAAAGCTAATAAGCAAGTTGGTATTGTAGTCAGTAATTTAGGTTCGATTTATTCGAATTAAAAAAGTTTCTCGGTAATAAATATCGGTTATCGTTTGGTGATCTGGCAGGAACTAGGGGGCCCCTGTCGATCACGGGGCCCTGGGCACTTGCCCAGAGTGCTCAGTGGGAAAGAGGGGCCTGTTCATCCTGCACCTTTAAGATTCCTAAGTCCTTATGTATGTTTTTGTTTTTAGTGTACAAGGGTGTTCCTATGATTTTTCTCAGTATTTTTAATTGTACTCGTTGTAGTTTTTTTACGTTTGATACCGATGCTGAACCCTATAGTTGCATATGTATATTCCCAGATTGGTTTGATGAGAGTACGGAAGATTAGTACTTTGTACACCAATCTAATTTTAGAATGTTTAGCTGTGTTTTTTTTCAAATCGGTTTCGGTTCCAGGTTTAGCAGGAAATTTTGCACTGAATTGAAATGTATTAATTGTTATCCATATCAAACAATTTTTATTTCGCGAAAATAAAATCAAATTACCTCGATTTATACCCACTTTATGTCAAAAACTTAATCCAAAAATTTATCTAGTTCAAGGCCAGAAGTTTTTATTGCTAAATATCATGGCAATTTATTGATGCACTTTTCGCAAATTTTAAAATCTTGATATACGTGACGGCTTTAAAATGCAATTCATTGTAAAATTTGCTATACTACCTGAAGCAGATAGAAAAATGAAAAAAACGCAGCTTTTGCCTACTAATTAAAGTACCAGTTTAGTAATAAGAGCACTGCGAAATTAATCAAAGTAAACCAAAAATTGCTCAAATACTTCTGTCCTTCTTTAGAGTGACTCCAAAAATTGGTACGCAGGTACTTTCACACGTTTCAGCTTTGTCTTATCTTCATGATTTAATTTATCAAGATACAACACTTTGAAGGTCTAGTAGGCTAAAGGATACAAATCATAGAATTTGAATAACCGTGTTAGGAAAAGTTTCAATAACTTAAATATGTTAACTGTGTCAAAATTTTTTTTCATTGTTTGATTAATGTAACATCAAAAAACTTTAGAACACATACTTTGTTAAAAATACAAATTCATCGAATTCGATGAAATGTTCTAACAAATCAAACTTTTACAGGCCTTACAGTGAGTACTTTTAGATAATGCATTTTAGTTTAAACATCAAATATAGAGAGATTATTAAACAGTGATAAATAGTTTTTCTGTCTTAGAAAAATAAAAGATTGTTCAAACTAGCTAGGTTCAAATTTTGTATTATATGAACATATATTCATTATTTTCTATGCCTTTTAATATCAAACAGAAAAGTGGTTGTTTGACTTATTCATTACGTTAAATGAACATAATCATTTTAATATATTACATATAACAATGAACAATTTGAGATGAGTAGTACTTGATAATTGTTATTACTAATTCTGCTTCATTTTCCTTCGTATAATCTGATTTTAATAAGCGAAATTTATGTAAGCTTTCCTACATCGCATTAACATCAATTAAAAAATAATATCTACTCAAGATACGAATGGATTAAGTTATTATATCTAAAGTTATAGGCGAATACTTTGTATGCTTTGGTAAATACAGCTTACAAGATTTGCTCCAGGAAATGAGATTTCAAAATAATTTAATACCTACATAACACAAAATTGAATTGAGTTGTCGTGAGTTGCAATAGTCATCAAGCACAAACATGCGATTTGGTTCACCTTCCGCTAAGTTAAAATAGTTTTACTTAAGAGTCTGAAGATCTCATGATTATTTTATAAATACCTGCGGGAATCCAACCTCAACGATTATGTGATTTAACGCTGACGATATTTTTAAGCAATTTTTATATATGTATGTATTTAGGTGCATCGAACGAGACAAAATGGCCGTAAGTTTCCTGGGAATCAACTTAAAAATCTTGAAAATCGCTTATTAATTAACAGACGGCAATTTTCGTAAATTAACTAATAATGTTATTAAGCCCCATGAGGATTAAGCCGGTCTAATAGAGACGAAAGTAATAAAAATTGCTCCTGCGGTGCTTGTTAAGATGCAGCGATACATACTGAGAGGCCAAATTAAGATTGTCTGGTAATTAGCTCGGTCAACAGACGTGGGAATTAACAGGGCAATTAATTAATTGGCCATAATCTCGATGATTGTCTTTGTCTACGCGCATCTGATCGCGTCCAGCGGAGGCTGCAGGGGCTTCTGTTCGCCGGGGGAATAATCCAACAGGTGCCTCGCAGCCCACGCGCAGTGGGTGACAATTAGCTACCTGAGCCCGATGACTATCAGCCAGACGAAAGCCATAAAGGCTGCGGTTATCGCGATCGCGATTAAAAAATGCGACACAATTAACAGATTCTTTATGGGACTGGTGCACAATCTCCCCGCGTAATCTCCGACCGAATCTTTCAAATTTTAAGCTTCTTAGAAATCGTGCAGATGCTCCGTGCCATCGTTGGCCTCACCGCCAAGGAGTAGCCCCCGTCCGGCGGGGTCTCCATGTGTGTGGCTCTTCTCAAATTATAATTGCTCCCACGACTTTCCGGGAACGTCCAAGGGGCGACCCATGCTCATAAGCGACTCCGGTTTTGATTAATTGCCGCTGTTTAATTACCGAACGTTTATGCTCGGCCTTATCTTATCCCATTTATCTCGCATGGATCCGACTTTTGGTGTGGATTTCGGGAAAGGACACGAACTCAAGTGGGAGGACCATGGGAACTCGAAGTCGCTCCTGACGACGCTATTTGTCATCGCGCTGAATGGGAATTATGGAAATTAAGTTATGGTTCGTGCGACTTATGAGCTGTGGGCAGAGAGCAGCGCAAGGAGCATCGCCACAATTTCTTGGCTAAAGAGCTTAAAATCGAGACGTTTTCTGCTGCTTCAATTTGATAAATTGCCCGAAGTGAGAAAAGGTTTTCTGCTTACAAAGAACACATTTCAGTCGGACGCGATTTATGTCGCCTGCTCAATTTGGTTCCATTTTGCGTCCTACGGATGCGGTTTTCTTACTTTAGCGCCTTTTGATTGATTTTAGTAAGATTAAGATATGAATTTCTTGGCCAAGAAAGTGCACATGTATAAATGTACATGTGCCTATATCTATATACAGTGAAGAGTAAAACTGATCACATGTTCTAACATTTTGGCTTTTATCGACTGCTGTACACGAAGTTTTGGTAGATGTCTCATTAACTTTTGATGTCCACATGAATCTAAATTTGTGAAAGTCTTCATACAGTGGACTTTGAGAAATTTGGTTAGCTAACTTCAGAAATATATGATAGAATAGAAAACATGCAACTTCAAAATTTGCTACACATTTTATGAAAAACATTCACTTATTTAAAGTTATAAATAAAGCCAATAATACATACTGTACTTGTTATAGCATTGCTAGATATATTCTTTAAGATATTGTAAAATAAAAATTGTGAATATCTTTCCTAACCTTGCTAAATTCATAGATTTGCATGGGTTACAAATTACTCTTTTAGATACACTTAAGTTTGAATTTAAAATTTAGATCAAATTGGTCACCTAAAGCTCTAATTGTACTAAAAATATAAATAAAATAATAAAATAAATTTCAGAATTGGCTTCGTTTGTGTGCTAAGTCAATAAATTATTCAACTATTCTCGATTTATTCATATTTCTAGGTACTTTATTTTTAATAATATGCAATTATTGATGTCTTTTTATCTATGTAAAGTGAAATATGGAATAATATTAATTTATCATATCTTATTTTCACTATTTTATATTAAATATTTCAATCGAAAGCAATTCTGTAAGAAAAAAGAAATTAATAGCTTCACAGTATTAAAAACATCCGAAAAGAATCGAAAATAAGACAGCCGTTGGACTATTCGTTGGAATGAAACGTTTTAGAAATTTCTTTATTAATCCGTGTATCGTTCGAGAAAAACGAATGTATTTACATATTTATTTATTTAAATTTTATATTTTGAGTGAGTTAAATATTAATATTCGAAAATCTCGGACTACTATGGAACTTTAACAATATATGTACTTTTAAACCTAAAACTAAAGTGATTTTCGTCAATTTATTTAGTTTTTGGTCAGGGTCACCTTTCATGGAAGAAACCTTATGATTTGCGGCATTAAAATGGTTTTTATTTCGTATACTTAAATTAACTACTTACAGAATATTTTTCCAAAATCTTAATCTGAGTTATTAAAAGGTTCAATTGAAATGGATGATTTGGAAGAAAACGTGTGCTAAAGTTGTGTTTAAATTGCATGAAAATATTATATTGTTACATACATAATAGAAATATCGAATATTACAGATAGTATAATTCTTGGAATGAGAATGCATATTTTATAAAATTGGAGTTTATATTATATTTTTGAAGTAAATAGAATATGGACTATAAACAAGAAGAGATCCACACGTTAGAGCAAAGAAACTTAATATATAAAAGCAAATGGCTTCATACCTACGCAAATCAAATGTTAAGCGTTTTGAATTCAGAAATGAAGTAATTCTCATTATTATTATATGAAAGGTTTTGGTTACCGTCTTCAATTTGCTTGAAACGATAAATAGAAAATTGGGAAGGGAAAGCTGAAAATTGAAACTTAAACTAACACCATGAAACAATTTTGAACACTTAAACTGAATTTAAATCGATGCTGGACTTAAACTCAGATTGTATAACCGGTCAATCGGTTAGAAAGCCAAGACATAAAAGTATTTCACTACGTAAAAAAATATATGTGATAATATAAAAAAAGAAACACAAATCTTAAATATGTTAAGGATGGTGTATATGTACAGTACATACATATACATACATATATGTAGGTATATATAATTTATTGTATATTTTCTTGAAATATAATTTCTTCATACAAGTATAACATTTACGCCTTTAAAATAAGTCTTTTAATTATCGAGTTGACTGAAGAACCTCCGTGCACCACCTGCGTATTAAATATCAAGTTCCTAATTCGCTTGGTGGCTAAGTCAGAGGCATTCTAAAAAGATTGGTCTTATTTTTGAAGGGCAGTGTAGTTCAGACTGAAAAGAAGTCTCTAAGCCGAGTGAATCAATATCCGAAGGAACATTTGAATCATTAGAATTGAGTGATTCACGTCCTTATGGTGCGAGTCACATCATACTCAATTTCTCGTCCCTCAAAGTCTGCGAAGCGAAGCATCCGAAGTCTTTCGCCTCATTCCCTTTCTTGTAAGATTTCACTCACATCCGGCACTTCCAAAGTTTCGCTGCAATTATAATGGCTGGAGTATCGCTCCAGCACTTTGGCTGTCTCCAAGAAGCAGTGAGATTAACAAAAATTGCGGGAACAACTAAATCGGGAGCCGTGTCCTCCTGCGATGCCCTGTCTCTGCTCAAATTGACATGGCATGCGAAAGTAAAAGCGAAAATGGAGACGATGACTACAAAGAAGCCGCCTTTTAAGACTTTCAAGTGGAAATAGTGCGGGTGACTGCGGCTCCTGCCCCTCGGCCTCGGCCCTCAACTCTTTCCTCGTCCCGTCGTCTTACGAACGCCATGCGGCAGATTGGCATCTTGAAAATGTCCCCCAAACCGTCTTCCTTGGAGGCTGTGGTTTAGCTTTCAATCTAAAAAATGTTTCTCTTGTCGGAGGATGCGAAAGTCATGCTCTAGCCTGAGACTAAGACGTATTCGGCTCCTAGATTCTAGCTTCTAGGCGGGGGGGTTCGTTACATCGGCGGCAGGCGCTCAATTGCAAAAGCCGAACTATTGTATATCATGTGCGCCCCCGAATTTGATCTGTGAAATGGGCACTCATGTGTCCATTTATCAAAGCGAGACGATGAAAGATTTAGGGAATCGATCCCCTGCTTGGCCAAGGTTATGGACTCTACCGCATTTCTAGGACGTTTGGACTTCACACAAGAAATATATCACACTTAAGAGCTTTCGTTTGTTTCTAAGAAATGAAATTGCTGATTTCCTCTGCTTGTGCCATTTATTTATGACGCTAATCAGAGGATATATTTTCGCTGGGAGCAGACCTCTGGGCATGTATCTCTTTTATAGCGTAAACTTCCTGATGGTCGCTGGCAAAATTATGGGACATAGATCAAGCAATCTCTGTCCCATTCCGGATGTTGTATTTTAATTAAATGTCCTCTAGGGAGTAAAAGATAGGATAGGTGCCTTGGGAAAACTTGGGACTTTCCGTTTAACAATCAAGTCATTTGTTTCTTGAGGGGATTCTCATTCTTCTTTGTCAACATTTTGAAAAATTATCATTTACATTTGTATTCAAAAAAGACCTTTTGGCGGCAGCCAGAAGGAAGAGGTAGATTTCAATGTGGTAAAAATGATTTTAAAATAAGGAAATAGGGAAT
The DNA here is from genome assembly GCA_963920795.1 of Eutolmus rufibarbis. Classification (NCBI taxonomy): domain Eukaryota; kingdom Metazoa; phylum Arthropoda; class Insecta; order Diptera; family Asilidae; genus Eutolmus; species Eutolmus rufibarbis. The sequence goes on from OY987204.1 coordinate 22,786,153, forward strand.
ATAATGCTGAATTCCCCGCCCGTTTACCGATTCACCCTATTTGCGAACGTAGCTGAGATACTGCCACGAAGAATATGTTAGCCAAGTTTAATCAAAATCGATTAAGAAATATATGGTCTACATGGAAATAAATTAAAATATATAGCGAGGTGAAAGTCCCCCTTCCCCCTTTCCCAAACCCCGGAATTTTTTAACATGACCTACATATCGATCCGCATTTATTGGATACACAAAGTTGGATCAAAATCCATTTACTAATGCGGTAGCTATCGCGGTAACAAAATCACTTAGAAACTGATGTCCTCACCCCTTTGACCGATCATCATTATTTTGTAACACGATCTACCTAAAACCCAAAGAAGAAGTCATACCAACTGTAGGTTGCAAGCTAGAACAAAATAAAAGGTTTATTGTTCGCTTCTATAATGAGTTTGAAAATAATCTAGGAAACTTAAGAAGAGTGCGATGTAAATATGTTCGGAAAATCCCTGCGAATAGATCAGAAATTTAAGTTTTACTCGTGTCGTACGCGGAAAGGATTAATTTCTCCATATTAACCCTTTTGTTTACTGGTTGTTATTATATGATCCACTTTTCTTATGAAGAAAGCAGTAAAACTTTCTTTCAAAGTAAGAAAGCATCAACTTTATTATTTTAAAAGTATATATAAGCAGTGGCGATAGCAGTCAAAGTTTATCTTATCCTATAAATGGTTTGCTAACATTTTTGAATAACCCTAGGGCAAAGTGGGGCGGTGCCTCTGGGCCTCAGACCTCGGGACACCCGAGGACCTTTGCCAATCCTAAAGGTACTTTCTTGAGAAATAATAATTCAGTCAAATTAATTGAAAGAATTATAAATTTCTTTAATTTCTCTCATCATATTTACCTACACAACACATAGTTTAAATTTAAGGTAAAACGATATAAAGCGTTCATCATTATCATGTGCACATAAATCATCCATCTATTTTTCTCTATCAAACCAGTCATATTAAATATTGGTTTTTCGGTTTTTTTTGGTTTTTTTTTTAAATATAAACTTTTCAATTCAATTCAATTAATTTAATATTTCAAATAAATGTAATAAAACAAATGTATGTAGTTGCAATATTTTCTTCTATTTTGTTAATACTATCGAAATTTGAAATCTATGGACATTGTCCCCGAACTTTAGTTTCTATTAGTAGTCTGTTATTCGATCAATTTATGAATACTGGATTGATTGTATCCCCGCCATTATCCTAAAAAAAATGCTCCGATCACCTGACCCAACCTCTTTCTACTCTTTTCTCGCTTTCTCTTTCTGAAGGGGTCTTCCCCTCTTTTTGGAAAGATTCTTTTATTATCCCTATCCACAAAAAAGGTTGCAAAGGCGATGTTTCAAACTACCGCCCCATTGCTAAACTCTCCTGTATTCCCAAACTTTTCGAAAGCATAATCTACGACTCCTTGTCCTTCCACTGTAAACCCCTTCTTTCGCCAGCCCAACACGGTTTTTTCAAAGGCAGGTCCACAACCACTAATTTAACAGTCTTCGTGTCTTGTACTCTTCAAGCTATGGAAAACGGGGTTGAGACCGACGTTATCGCTACTGACTTTAGTAAAGCCTTTGACAAAATCTCCCATCAAATCATCGTCCTCAAACTTAGCATCCTTGGCTTCCAACCCCACTTTATCTCCTGGATCAAATCTTACCTTGATAATCGAAATTATAGGGTTCGTTTCGATTCAGCGGTTTCTACCCCTTTTACATCTCACACAGGCGTCCCGCAAGGTAGTCACCTTGGCCCATTGATCTTCATTCTGTCCATAAACGATGTTGAGTTGGTAATTAAGCACTCAAATGTTCTAATTTATGCCGATGATATGAAGATCTTTAAAAGTATCTACAACCCATCCGACTCCTTGCTCCTTCAAGACGACCTCAACAGCTTTTCCACTTGGTGCCAGAAAAACTCTCTGGATTTGAACATTTCCAAGTGTCAATCTATTACCTACTCCCGTAAACGTCTCCCCTCTAGTCCCCGGGTTTATAATCTTTCTGGACAACCCATTCCTTCTGTCAGTTCCTTACGCGACCTGGGAGTTATCTGTGATAGCGAACTCAATTTCCGCTCCCATATCGATCACATCGTTAATAAAGCCAATTCTGCTTTAGGCTTTGTAAAACGATGGTCCAAGGAATTCTCAAATCCCTATGTCACAAAAGCTCTCTACTTCTGCTTCGTGAGGCCTCTACTTGAATACGCCAGTCAGGTCTGGGCACCCTCGCAGCCAACACTCATAAGCAGAATTGAAGCCGTTTAGCGTAGGTTCCTCCGCTTTGCGCTACGTGGCCTTCCTTGGGTCGATAACCTTAATCTCCCCCCTTATGAGAATCGCTTGAAATTGATTGACCTCCAGCCTCTATCCAACCGCCGCGATGTCGCTGATATTATCTTTATCCATCAAATTCTGTCCGGCTTCATCGACTGTCCTGCACTTTTAAGCTCCATCTCCCTCTACACCAATCCGCGCAACGTAAGATCCTATCCTCTCTTTCGCCTAGATACTCACCGCACCAATTACGGTCACTTTGAACCCATTACCCGAATGCTACGCAAAGTCAACAATTCCGCCTCCTTCGACTTTCACGTAGACAAAGACACTCTTAGACATGCCCTCTTCAACCCTGTTCTTCCTTCCCAGTCTTCCCTTTCTTAGGTATTAGTATAGTTAGTTAAGTAGTTTAAGCCAATTTATTGTAGCTTGTATTAAGCGAAATAAATAAATAAAATAAATAGATTGATAAGCTCGCAAAGGCCGTAGTAGTATCATAATCCGCTTTATTAAAAGTTATCTAAGAAATAGTACCGGACATGCACTCGGACATTTATCATTGATTGCATTCGAAAAAAAGGCTGCTTCAAAATTAGATGCGAAATCATAAATAAATTTGCAAATATTAAACGTACGTTTATTTTTGGTCTTATAGTAAATTTTCACCTTTGAAAAATCAATGCTACGTTTACATTTTAAATGCTGATAAAGATAATATTGTTTAGGTAGCTTCGTTTGTTTAATCGCCCCGGGCCCGCTTTCGTATTTAAAGCTACGCAAATGTGTTGCTATATAAAAAAAATCAAACAACTCTATTCTTGCTTTTGCTTAATATGTCTAAAATCAAGAAAACTAGGTAGTGATTTTAATCTAATCAAACTGGTTATTGATTTAGTCAGAACTATTTTCTTCATCAAAGGGCTTGTAGTCCTAGCTAAATCTCAAACTAAAAAAAATAGTTTAGAATTCAGAAAGAATCTAAATTTTTCAGGGATACTGGCACATATTTATTTCTTGTCTTTTACCTTTTCTAACATTTTTTCTATAAAAAATCGTTTGATAAAAGAGACGTTTAAACAAATTAAATGCATTACTAGTCTTCATTATATAGAAAAACCTTTATCTAAGAACAACATTTTCAAATGAAGCAAGAATATTCTTAATTTCTTAATTTAACTCGAAACCACCGCCGTTTCAATTATGTCCTACCGAGAATTTCGATTACCTACGTAGAAATGCGTTTTTTTTTCTTTGTTAAGACAATGCAACTTTTTGACTTTTATTCAATTGGTGTATTTTACTAATTTTAAACACGTCCAATTTTGTATAATAATTACCATAGGTTTTGAAAAAAGATAAAAATTGATGCACCTAGAACTGCCGTCAGGTCATTTTCGTCCCGCCATAATTAAACGTAAGTAAATGCTAATTATTAGATTTGATTACTCCCAATCAATATAAGAATACCTTTATTATACGAATTACCTTAGTTATACTTCCTGACATTAATATAGTCTAATATAATATATTTATAGTTGTCTTCAAAATAATTAGTTTCTCTAAAAGTAAGTCGCAGCTACATTTATTCGTTATACAAATTTTGTGCTTCCCAGGTTGTGGAGGATGGTGGTGCCACTCAATCCAGTTGTCCGTCGCTGCTAATAATAATAGTAGTAACAATTAAATTGAGTTCAATTTGTCTCGCCGGCGGTTCATCTTTTTATGATTTAAAATAAATTTTCGAAATTTTTGGAGTTAAACGAGTTTCGTTGCAGTTTTTGTAGTCTATTTAATTCCAAAATTTGAATTTAAAATTACAGATATTTGTTACGAAGGTGTGCATTTTACAATAGAATGCCTAGTTGGACGAGTATAATTTATTTCTCCAGTAAAGCGATCGGGTCAATTTTTAGAAACGAAAATGGTAAAAGAACAAAATCTCGAAACGACAAAATTCAATATAAAAACAGTACATACTTTATAAATGGTAAATATATATACATATATGTATATGTATAGAATGTATTTAATAAATATGCATTTTTATGTGAAATTTATATTATGGGTGTGTCGATTTTTCGAAATTTTTTCGGGATTTAGTGCTTTTGAGATTTCAAATCTAATAAGATTTCGTGCAAATCAAACATATTGGTGTTCCGAATTGATTTGAATTAAGTGAGGGGCTGTGTAGTTTTTTTAGTAATAAATTTCAAACTTTGTTTTTAAAAAATCGGAATTTTACAGGTGAGATAACATAAGTTGCTATGTGGGAAAAGGTGTGAAACGTTGCCTAGAAAAGAAGCATTCTTCTGTGAGACTGTAGAGATTTCAGGTCATAAAATTAAACTACCGCATAAATAAAACTGGTCATAAAAATTGGGAGGCTCCGCTAAAACCTTCATTGTATACAAACAGCAACCGAATTGTTTACAGTTTCCTTGTTGAAAGACCTCCGCTCCGCAGTAATTGAAAGCGAAGAATGGCTGAAGAGCCAAAAATGATTTTATTTCCCTCGGTTCCCACACGGCTAATTAACACCGAAGTGCTGGTGCTTGCGGCGCGGGCCTCTTCAACACATGACCTCTCCGCCGAAAAAGCTGCCAACAGGTGAAAGGGGTCCCGCCCCTCACTTAATCACTCATTACAATATTTTTGACAAGCTCCTTGGTCTTTTACATAATTAGAAATTAGAAAACAATTCATTAGGCCCGATCCGGCTGAAAAGTACTCACGGCCGCGGCGGCGGACCTCAATTAATCTTCGGGGCTACAAATTGAAAATTAATGCACTATAGGCCGGGTCCGGCCGGGCTCTAAATTTTGGTCGAAGTGCCCCGTGCGGTGGCGCTCAGTGGGCCCAGGTTTCGGCAGCCGTACAATTGGGGCCCCGTGCGTTTTGCGGCTGTGTGCGTTCGTATGCGTCGCTTGACAAAATTATTAGCCCGGTGAGAAGGCCCACGATGATGTTTTTTTTCTTAATATTAATAAATAACCGCCTCATTAGAGCATGGAAAAAGTTTGTAAGGTCGGCTTCAGAAGTAGCGCTAATAACACTTCGAGTTGCGCGACTGGGAGCCGCGGGGGGTGCGCGGGCGCAAGGAGGGACAATGGAGCCGGCGAAAAAGTGCATAACATAAAATATTGCTGCAGGGGTTGTGTTGAACACTTGTTCGGCGGCCGGTAAAAACGCTTCCCTTCACCAAAAAGAAGAGCGATCCGCGGCAGCCGCGCTTCCAGCAGCATTGCGCGCGATGCAGCGCAGCCAGCCAGCCAGCCAGCCAGCCAGCCAGCGGGGCCAGGCCAGCGGAGGAGCACTTGTGGGGCAACAAAAAGCGAAGGCGATTGGGGCCGGGGCCGGGGCCGCGCAACTCCCGCGGCGGACCCAAACGCAGCGCTGCCGTAACTGCATCAAGATCAAGAGCAGTCCAGACCTATCCATATTTATGACAACATGCGTTACTCCCAGCAATTCCTGGTCGTCATATGCTGCCCTTTTTGCCTCTTTATCGAATCCATGACATGTTTTATCGTGCTGTCGTCCTGCCTTTCCCATTTCTACGCGATCCGCGATCACGCGGTCCGTACGCCTCGATCCCATGGTTCGGTTTGCACGTCAGAGCCGTACCGTGGCCGGGGACATTTTCTTCAAATATGCAGCTCCGCAGCACGTATGAATGCACCAACGCTTCGCCGGGATCTCTGCAGGTGAAGGGCTAAAACCGACGACAGTGCGGGATGCTGCGGGATTGCATCAATGCGGGACCAAATGCATGCTATTCGCCGATCTCCCACTTTTTACTGCGCTCCGCATTCTGAGTAGATTTTTACAAGAAATGCAATTAAGTCAGTCGCCAGATAAGTAGTTGAAACGTTTTAATAGTTTTTTGCACGAGAATTTGTCAAAGCCGAGATGAATTTTATGGAAGATGACATATGAGAGCCCATTGCCCATATCGCGGATAGTGGACTCCTCTGGCAAAAGTTGGCCGCCTGCATATGCGCATTTATGCAACCCGCACAACATTGTGGGAAAAATCTCGGCTGCGCATTTTTCTGGAATCGACTGAAATTCAAATTTTCCGTGTAATTGACTTCCGGCGATGGAAGTTGCCGTAAAAGGGCGATTAATTATCCATCATTATCCACTCCACTCCCCTTCACCAATTTGCAAAACTGAGTTAGTTAAGATTTGGATGGTTAGAATATTAAAGAACAAGTATTTTATATCTTTTTCTTTTAAATTATTAATTTCATGTTCATGTTTACTTCGCACCGTCTGGACTAAAATAGCATCATACGAGAGGGCGAACAAGTCTTGCATTTTCAGCACCTGTGCTTCATCCTTGTTAAAAATAAATAACGATATTTTCTTAAGCGATAAATAGGGATATAATTTAATAATTTCAGCATTTACATACATATTAAGAGTTGTGCTTACTGAAAAAAAAAAAAAAATCCTTATGAAGCGTGATTTTAAACCTAGAGTGGAACTTGCTAGGAAAAATTTTCAAAAAATTGATACTTTGTATATATAATACATACTTTGTTATTAAAATATATACTTTAAAAATATTGTGTAAACATATTGTAAAGAAATATGCCATGATTAATTTTTTATTAATTTTTTATATTTTATTTGACCCTACTACGGCAAGGTTACAGCAGGCTTGGATATTTTTTATTTGAAATAAAATAAGACATAAGTATGTCAAATAAAATGTGAATTCATGTTATTCAAAATAATATTAATTTAAATAAAAAATTATTCCAGTTAAATTTTAAGTTGAATTCGTTATTTGAAATAATATCTGAAATAACCATTTCAAATAAAATTTTATTTTGTGAGAATTCAAATAAAAACGAAATATGTATTAGTGTTTTTCTCCAATGCGCTGACCAATCAACAACGAACCAACTAACCAAAGTGTTGAAATGGCTGAATTCTATGTAAAGTACAAGCCCTTGCCTGTAGCTGTCGCTGCCAGCTATCAAAACATCCTCGGGAAAAAAATTAAATCTGGAAGAGGTTTTAACACTTTTTGAGCGGAAAAACTGCTCAATTTATTTTTAGTGCTGGGCTGGAATTACCGCATACATATTTACAAGTGCCTTGTGTTATAATTAGTGCAATGATGTTTTGACAACCGGTGGGACAGCTGTGGCGCTGTCACTATTCTAGTACAAAATAGTTGCTGAATGGGTGACTATTCCTCTTGGTTAAAACGCACACATGGAGAAAGTTGTAGCCAAATTGACCAAAACACAAGCGAGAGAGAAGATGACGAAACTAAGAAAATGGAACAGGATGGCGCGATTTTGAGTGGTTCGAGGTTGGCTGGTCTTTGCATTGGAGAACGGGCATAGGAATCTTATGTTATCCTATTTTACAACCCAACGACAGACATCATCACCATTTAAGTTTTATTTCTTCTTAAAACTAATCTTAATAAAGATTCCAGACCTATAGATTGCATACTGTTAATAAATGAGAAGTTTTAAAGATGGCTACTGTCGAATTCTATGCATTGTATGTTTGTATAAGTACTACTATATGAATATTTTCATAAAATAAGAATTTGAAAATTTTCGGATTCGGTAAATTTAAATCGGTTGTTAACATTACTGAATTAAAAATGGCGTACCTACTTTGGAAATGAGCATAATAAATAATTAATGAAGGTTTTGTTATGGAACATGAAACGATGAAAAATACCGCTCTTTTTTTAAAAAAATTAAAATTGTTTTTTCAAAATAAACGGCTCAATTTACCGTAAGAACGTAACTATAGATTTTCCTTCTTCTTAGTCTACATATATAAAGACGTGTTTGAAAGATTTATCGAAGAAGTTAATGATTTAAACATTTTCCCTAGTTGAAGGTGTCGGGTGCTCGTCTTAAATTAGGCAAAAACTAAGTCACACCGGAGCAGAAGGAATCACAATTTAACACAACCTGGCTCTAAAGCAGAGATTTATCAATTTCCCGTTAACTAATTATGTAGATTGTGTTCCGCAGGACGATAAAATCATTACACACGTGTACACGAGACAAACAGGGTGCAGGGTGCAGAGTGCAGGGTGCACCCGATGCACCCCGTCCCGACTCCAGAGCCGGTCGGGCGATGTTGTCTGCTGGGTGCCTAGTGGCATCAACATGTTCCCAGCCTGTTCGCATTGTGGCGAACTTACACTCCGGGGCGGGGCGGGGACAGGGGAGGGTCGGGAGTCGGGACGCCTGCCGGGAACAGTGATAAGAATCCAGCAGGGCAGATTGGGTTCGGTGACTGCCACCCACTTTGCTCCGACTGCAGCGCGGGTGCAATGCAGTTTGCGGCTAATATCTGACCTCCTTCCCGGATGGACCCGCTGCAAGTGTTTGTGTGCATATGAGGCGAGGCTCCCATGTCCGCAAATTCAAAATTTATTCACAAGATGCGACTGGAGTTAGATTGCTGGCAACGGCTTGCTCAAAGGCGCACTCGATGCTGCTGCACTGGTCTCGAGTAATTCAATTTATTAAGGAGGAAAAAAGCGACAGGAAAAAGGCGTCGTCTCCATGCAAAAGTGAGCACCGGCAGCGTTTGCTAGGGAGAAGATCCGGCGGGTCGGCCGGGTTCGTCGCCGCTGGCGGGAATGGGCGCTCCCCGCGATTAACGCATTGGCGCTACGCGGACGCATCAGGCCCTGGGAAGATGCAACAGTTAAACGAGGGTAACACGGAAAAGCCCTTTTTATGAAACGGCCCTGATGATGTCTTCGAAATAATTACCTCGGTGCACAAGTGCAAGGACTTGCACTTTAATTACCATTTTAACTGTTAGAATGTTAGACTAATGCAATTGGTACTTACGCAATTTGTGAGTTTTCTGCTCCCAGCGATTTCTGTACTCATTTAAGAGGATAGTAAATGTAGAGTTGGAGCATTTGAGCACTTTTTATAAGATTTGTAGCTAATTAAAAAGAGAAACAATATTTTTTGATATTTTCCAAGTTTGTGTCGGTAGGTAGATCGATGGTCCGAATAGTCATTTTAATCTTTATTTGTTTTCTTTTAAGGTCAAATAATTTGAAAATTCGTAGAAATCGATTTTTAATTTGTTGCAAAAAATGTACGATAATGCTACAATCGTAGCATGCGTTTACTGTCGCTTATTTCCAACCTTATTTTTTACCAGATCGAGATACTTTTTGGAAAAAGGAAGTTTATTTTAAAAAATATACATATGTAGTGGGTTTTATAAATAAGTATTAGCTGCGTTTTTTTCGTATGTCCAGATCAATTATTTTGAATTGAAACTTATTAAGAGGTTCTCAGAATAAGGATTTGAAATTTCCATCAACAATGCATCAAATTGCCATGATTTTTATGCATGCAAATTTTCTTGAACTGAACATTTTTCAGATTAATTTTCGACTTAAAAGTGGATAAAAGTCATTGCAAATTTATGTTATATTTAGAAAATTTTAAATCTTTCCGATTATTTAAGATAAAATCCAAGCAATATCTCCTTTTGTTCTGGATAGACGAAAAAGACACAACTATCATTCGTCCGACAAACAATTAAATATTCTTCAATTTTACTATTTTGAAAAGCTGTTTTTTCTTAATTATTTCATTTAGTCGATTCGAATTTTTATTTATAGGGACAGACAATTTTCTGCAGTATACTTAAACACTTTAGAAAATAAATCCTACCAAGTTATTCCCAATAGCTCACCTTGTTGTATACATACAGAGAGAAAAATCTATTATAAATTTACCTAAACTAGCTTGGATAAAATATTTTGTGTGGAAGTTTATACTTAGGTAAAAAGTATCCTTGCATTTTGTTGTTTTATACCAAGCTCGTAGGTTCCCTTAGATTTTGTCTAAATTATCTTAAACAACTTTGTTAAGTTTTGTTATCATTTGAGAGGGTTCTTGCTTAAAATTTAAGTAAATTGCCCTTAAAATGGTATAATTTACACAACATTTTGATATATGTATTATACAATACAATTTTGCAAAATTACTAGGGATTACCGAGCCGTCAGTTGTTTTGATAAAATCTTACGCAAAGCTGAGGTTACTTTACATTTTTAATAAGATCACTAAGCTTCCTGTATAAAACTTACAAATGCTTCTAGGTAATATATTAAAGTTTTTGTTGCTTTGCCGAGATTTTGTTTTGGTGTTTTAGTTAAAAAACTTGGAGGTTCTAAAAATGTAATAGCAATTTATACGTAGTTTTTCAACAATATTCCATTTTGTCTCAGTATAGAGAGTTGTAAACTTTCAAAGCTTTTTTCTCGATGAAATTTGGGATTTGATTAATATGTACAGTGGCCTTTCTCGTCTTAACTCTAAATTATTTTTTTAACTAAATTGCGTTACTTATTAAATTAGTGAACGCAACTCATTTTTGAAATGTGTAATTTTATTTTTTTTATGGATTTGTTTGTGTAATTGTCGGCATATACAGTGAAAAAATGGACAAATGGGGCTTTAGAAAGTAAATATTTGATTTCAAAATTTAAGGTAGAAAGTTGATAGACGAATCAAATATAAGAGCATAGTTTTATTTATCGACTTCGAATGTAATTTGATGGAATTGCTTCAAAAATCGAGGAATATTTGGATTATGTTCATTGCGGTTAAACAGATTTGCATGAAATAATGAATTACATTCCAAAATTTCTCTATCTATAGTTAAAAATAGGTTCCCCTGCTAAGGACCGAAATACTCCTCCATCTGGGTTGGATTTTTCCATCTCCTTGGTGCTGAGCACACTCATCGCTTTCTTAATATGGGCAATCAATCTTATTAAAACGCGGAGAAAATTTTATCGTGTATGACGGCGTCTTTTTGCTTCAGTACCGTCTAAGAATATTGCACCAATTTTTAGCAGCGAGTTTCCAAGGAGAAGACGTAGTCAAAACAAACCTTAACCCACCTCAACGAGAGCCAGCATGAAGGCTGCCTGCCTACATGTCTGGAGAAAATGTATCTTTGCGGCCGTGATCTCTACCACCCGTCTGATTTAAATTAAACCACCGTCTGGCTGGCTGCACTTGCAAATCTTGTCCCGGACTCGTCCCTAATCTGAAATCCAATTTAGAACACGTGTCTGGGAATATCTTTCGCCCTCGAAGACACACTTCTGCAATTTGACAGATAAATATGACGTTTCGGGCATTACTTGCAATTTAATTGCGACACTTGTCGAAATTTATGCTTTCCCACAGCTCCGGGACTTCCTAATTGACGTTTTGCGATATTTATGGAAGACATTAGCGAATTTGTTTGCGCGATCTCTGTTCATATTTCGCGGCGGCCACGGGCGAAAAGCCCACTCGCCGGGCGTTTTCGAGGGGAAATGCAGACTCCCGCTCCCCTGCGGTCCTCGGCACTCCGCGCCCAACGCCTTCTCTGCCCTGCTCAGGACGCCGAAGACGGCGACCATCGCGCGTCTTCAGCAGGCGTCGAATCGAGCCCCATTTCTGGCCAATGGTCATTGACACTTATGAGTGATTCACTCGTCATATTATCATTATTAAAAATACTCCGAGATTGGCTCTGACGGCATGCCTTAATCAATCCTTAATGAAAACCTCCAGCTGTCCCAATAAATGTCGCCGGGGTCCCGCCCGCATTCCAGTCGCAGCGGTGGCTCTGTTGACAACACTCGCTGCAATTTGGACATTTAATGATTTCTCAATTGGGCCAGTTCGATTGGTTTATGATTTCTTTCGGGCCTCAATCACGGCGATAAAAATTCAATTACCCCAAGAATTTTTTTAAATATGCGGGGTGGGTGTCAATAACTTTTGGGAATGAACCAATTTTACAAGAAAGTATTTTAAGGCCGTTTCTCATAGGCTTAATTATATCGGTTGGTTATTTTCTCAGAATTTTGTTAAAAAATTCCTTAAGTTTTATACTTCCAAAGTATTTTTTCTTTTTAAGGCGTTTCATGTTCTTTTCAAAACATTTGGATTTCAGAATGTCGCTAGGATTTCGAAATTAAATTAAGATAGAATGGAATAAAATAGAATAGACATATATGTACATACTATATATTTCAAAGATGATATATAAATATTATATACAATAGTGATTAGAAACTTGTGGTCAGAGCTTTAATCGGAGTTCATTTGTAGTTTAGCAGAAATTATTTTCGAAAATTTAGAAAAAATCAGTATGGAAAGAAAACCCAATAAGTATTACACTAATTACTAAATCAGGAATTAAAACTTAAATCTATTTACTTCTAACTTCTACTACTACTGCAATGATGGATTGACGCAGTTTTAAAACAAAACAATTCTCAGAAAACCTACATTTTTTCAAAGAAATTGCTTACAGTTAAATGAAGATAATTTTCAAAACTGTCTATTAATTTTTTCCTATAATAAGTCGATATAAAGCGATTCGTATGAAAATGTTTTGATTGATAAAAATCCCTATTATATAAATTGGTATTACGCATGTATTGGGGTTGTCCCAATTTTCAGTAAGTATGTAGTCTTCAATTTTATGTTATGCAAGTACATAATAAAACATATTATACTTATATATGTACATATACAATATACATATATGAAATATGAAGACCAAACCCAGAATTATAATAGAAAAGTTTTATTTTAAGGTTTATTTTCATATTTTACCGAAGAAGTGTAAAAACATATTCGTAAAATTTCAAACCATTATGGAAATATTTTATTTTATATTTTTATTTTTATCTATTTTATTTATACAACAACTGCACACTTTACGAAAATACTTTTTGAAAATCATAATACCGTAATAGTTATTTATTTATTTTGATGAGATCTTATAAAATTAAAATTATAAATGTAATAACATGTTTAGATAATTAGAATAGCTATTTACATTGATAATTTTCTTATTAAATAAAAGACAAATTTATAAAATGTGTAATTAATAAATGTTAATGTTGCAGACGTAATTAAATATAATGAATTATTATATAACTTATGTATGTACATAGGCGCATTTTTAGGATTTTGTTTTCAAATAAGTAACAATAATTTAAATATCGACAATTTTTATTTATTTAATATTTTCTAGTAACGAAATATTTACTCTTTTTTAAGAAAATATGAAATTTTTTAATATAACAATATTATTCTATTACGGGCGATAGCTATAGTTCCATAGTATAGAATATTAAAATTTTTGACCAATCGGTCCAGCAGTGTTTTTTTAATCCCCTATGCAAGCTCAAAAAATATTGTATGGAGAAAAGCGGGTTTAAAAATTAAAGTAGAGTAAATGGCAGTGGAATTCTGCTGTATTCAAATCGTTGTAATTTTGTGAGTATCGAAAATGTTTAAATTTCTTTTTCAGGACATATTATTGAGAGTCTATACTTTAAGAAATTGAAAAATTCGATATTTTCAAATTTCTAGACTAGAATACATACATTTAGACTAGTTTTAGCATACTAAGATTATTTGATAAAATATCACCCTTATTTACATTTTAGTATGATTCAAGGTGTTGTGAGTACCTACCATAATTGAAAATGTTCTGAACAATAATTATTATTATAAGATTTTATAACTTGCATTTTCTGACTGTACAAAAATAAATGTTGGGATCCAAACTGTGTCTTCAAAAGTAGGTATTTTTCTTTATATGGTTAGAAAATATTGTAATAACACAGAAAACACTTGTATATTCTTTTAAAACAAATCAAGCTAGACAATCTAGTTTTCTTAATTGAGGAGACAGACTATCCTTACAAATAGCTCAGCGCACTGATTTGGTACACCTGCATATGTGGTTTAGAATTTAAAAGGGGAATTGATTCAAGCTTCCTGAATTAATAAAAAATAAAATAAATAATTATAGGAAATAATTAGTGTCTTATTTAAACCTGGAAGATTGCAGAAATAATGAAATTTTAAATATAATCTAACTAAAATTGCGAAGTCATCCCACACGTATAATTTCTGTTGGAGGCGCCTTTGCCGCCTTGCTTTTTGCGCGCGGTTCTTGGTAAAACCCCGTCATAAAACAAAACTTTAAACACGGACTAATGTCCGAAAGAAAGGGGCCAGTTAGGGAGAAATCTGCCCATTCTGTGAGAAAATGTCCAAATTAAAGATGCTCCCTGCATGACCTTGCGCCTGCAACCAACAAGAAAACTAATTAAAAGAGAATTCCCACCGCACCGGAAAATATTTATGAAGGTGCTCCGACGCGGAGTCCCAGTCCACTATAAAATGTCCGGACGACACTTTGGAATGTTACGAAAGTCAACTGTAGTACAAAAGACCGCGGACAAAGTGGTGTCGTGGGTCAAAAGTGAGGGCGACCCACCAAGAGACAACCGTTTTTCATAAGAACTAGTAAGAAGACAAAGAGCTCCTCCGGCCAGTTCTCAGCGCGGACGGACTTGACTTTGGTCAGCTCAGCAGAAGCAGGTTATTTGCCTGGGCTGCGGTTGAAACCCAAGACCTGGGTGATCCGCTGCCAAGTGGCTGCCTTTTCGTTCGAAAATTATAACCAACTTCTTGACTTCTTCAGTTGGATAGTCGACTGAGGAATGAGTTGTCGCATACGCCAATATTTGAGTTTTAGGAAATCAATTTTGATTTTTACTAAAACGATCGAATTTCAATCCTTATATACAACAAGCATTAACAATAAACTGTTAACATATTTTGAAACTTTTGGGCAATAATCATATTATTGTAAATCAATTTTAAAATTATGATCTGTTTTAATAATATATCACAGTTTCTCTTAAGTGATCATTAAAATAATATAATATAATAAGCTTTTTTAAGTCTAGAGAGTTAGTTTCCACGTTTTTCTTATAAAATTTGTGTTTGGAAAAGAAAAGACACATTATTTGGAATTTCACTGATCATAAAGAGTGCGGATTTAATTCAGTTTCAGTTTTCTTTGATGTGTTTTAATTAGGTTTAATTCCTTTTTAGGGTTTCGTAGCAAACCAAGTAACCCTTATATGTAATTTTGCTATGTCCATCCGTCCGTATGTCGCAGTCATTTTATTTAGAGACTATAGTGCTAATATAGCGCTGAAATTTGGTACACGTATAGATAATTGCACCCACTACAAAAAATGATTAAGATTTTGAGAAAAAAAATTTAAGACTGCCTCCCCTACATGAAAAGTGGAGATGAAATAAAACTTTTATTCATTCCATCGAGTGGAGTATCGTTAAAAAGAGAATTTAAAATAATTATGAGGTTTCTTAAGCCGTTTTTCAAAATTATGTCCTGTATTTTAAATATTCGACACCAAAGTAGCCATTTTCGATTAGGTTTGTGTCGCCCCAGAAATCACCCTGAACGCAATTTCGGAAAAAATTTAAACAAATCTAGAATACTAGCACATAAACTGAAATTATAATACTTTTAAAAATAATACGACTTAATAGATTCAAATAGATATAACCGACCAAGTTATGCTTATTTGAACTTGGGAAAAACCACGCGCGCGTTTGCATGCACGGGTGTGTATGTATGCATTGCATTGTTATTTTATCTAGCTTGTATTATTTGTAATTTATCGTTTGTAGTCCAGCTACGCTACGTGACCGCTTCTTTTATTATTAAGTTTTAGATTGATAAAGTTTAGTTTATTTTACCCTTTGTTTTCTTTTATTTTTACCTGCATTATTATTATCTATTGTTTGAATTTAACATTTAGTGAATTACTTATTTCTATTTGAATTTCTCATTAGTTCTTGAGTAGTTTATTCGTAGTTGAATTGTTTCATAAGGTAATGAATTCGAATTGGATTAGAAGAGTAGGTAGCGCGTACATGTGTGATTTTCCTTTATATTTCTAATATTTTTTATTTTAAATAAATCCGTTTGTGAAAAAGAATTATATTATTTTATTAAATTTTGAGACTCGAAAATACAAATAAAATTAACCGCTAAAGATCAGTAGGTACTTGAACACAGTGGTTTAAATCGAAATCAGGAAGTAAGTTATCCGGAGTCATTTTCAACAATCCGGGAAGCTTCAGAATCACAATAATAAAAATTTTTTAGTTAGATCGAAGATGCCCTTCTTTGGAACGAAAAATTCAATCAATAATTAATACTCCATCGGTCTTTAAGTTTTAAAGCTTGTGGATTTAACTTGTTATAATTACTACAAAAAATTATTTATAAATTATTATAATTTGCTCGCACCCAGCGTTCCCGAGCTATCTATTACACTGGTCAAAAAATTTATAAATTTGTTACCGAACAAATTGCAGTTCATTCCTACTGAATTTTTTTTCGTAGGTTATGAACTTGTAAATAAAAATGTTAGATCAGATGTTATTTTTTTCGAGAAAAATGAAGTTAAACAACATAAAAGTTCATATTGGGACCATTTATGAAAAATAAATAAAATAGTTTTTCTTAGAAGCTTGCAACGTGTTTTATTTAAAAGCCTGAATAAAATAATTGGTTTTTTAAAATACGTCAATAGTTTTGAAAGTTTTTGTATATTTATAAAATAGCTAAAGATTCAAACTATGGGACACAATCCGTGATATTTTTTTTATAATAATTCACAAAGGGTCAAAATACATTCTTTGGTATTTGTTAATTCTATTTTTCTCACATATTTAATAATAACGCTACCTTTAATGTATTTCTAGAAGATTCTTATGCCAAAATTTACTCAATATCATTGTAAGTTTCATCAAATTTGACTTTAGTCCAGCTTGGCCTAAGCAGGAAATCGATTGTGGGGTTTTGAAAAATATGTCAGAACGACAGGCCGGCTCAAGCTTGGCCTTGTCTATGTAGCTCTAGCTGGACTACGCTTGGTTCAAGCCTTAATATGCTTAACTTAAATCGACTCAAGACTGGCTTAATTAAACCGGATAAAAAGTATCTAGTGTGTTATTTGTCAAATAATTTCCTACTTACCATTCTCAAGTCATCTGGACCAAAGATTTTGAATTCGACAAGATTTTAGTTTTCAAAAACTTTTTTGAAAAGAGCACGAAATTCAGTTAAAGTTGGAAAGAGATTCAAATATTTTAGTAATGGATCCATCTATAGTTCAAAATTGTATCCTTTGTTTAATGTTATCAGACCACAATTATCGGTTGACAAAAAGGAATTTAGGCATCCACAGGACAAAATCTTCCTTATATTTGACCTTGAGTAACCTTTGAAGAAATCGTAATATCGATGAGGATTTGTTTTAAGAGCTTGCGAATTAATATCCAAATGTGACAGGGTTAAAATATAACAAACGTTGGAACGTATGAAATTAAATTTAAAACATTCTGTGTGTTTAAGTCGACAAACTACCGGAAATGATTTATAGTCAAATGCCATGAGAAATTGTATGGCATTACATGGTATCTCTTCGTTTGACAAGGAGATGATTATTGCTTGGCAGAGATTGGAGGAAGGGTTTCGGATACATCAAAAGCTTCCTCTAGGAAGTTCAGCAATTACGCACTGCAGTAGCGGATGGGGACGGGCATTAATCAATTGATAAGCAGGCCCGGGGAGATAGCATCAAATGCTTGGGCTTGTCCTGACAGATTTATAACTTTCGCTTTTCGTCCTTTTTGAGGTCCTCGATGGGCGATCTCGAGACAAAAGTCAGTGGCTATTTGTTTCCCGAGCGATATATCTCCCAGGGCGGCTAACACATTAACAATTCATGGCGTCGAGACGAGACAATTACGCCCGATTACCCTTTCGTCGTTTCATCCTTTCGCTTTTCATTTGGCCGGACTTTTGGCGGATAAAAAATCGCCGCTTTCTTGGATGAGAGACAAAAATTTCTCGTTCAGTTTTTTATTACCCAGACGGCAATGGCAATCGCCAATGGCGATAAAGTTGTAGGCAGAGTCTGTGAAAATGCCCACACATTTTTCTGTTGTGGCGAAGGAACCAGCCGGATTTTGTTCTGGTGGTTTTATCATCCAAAGTGGGCAATGTCGTCTTTAGGAAGATAAACAAACGACCATACAACTTGTCCCCAGCAATTGTGCTTAATTTAAGCGATTTCCGCAATATTTCCTTAATTCGAGAGTTCCCCCGCTTTTTTCGGCGCATGTGCGTCCCGATTAGAGGCCGTGCGGACCCTTCGATCGCGAATTGTCTTATCGCGCATTAACCAGGATTAACAAGCCCACGGAACAGCACCCTGTGCATCGTCGAAAGGCCCTTATCATTTCGGGAATCGTCGTAAAAATACCGTCGATAAGCGTCGAAGCATGTTCCTATTCCCCATAAACAAAATTAAGCGACCATTAAAGTGCCATAAACTTAGTTATGTGACATGTCAGCCGACATCGTAAAAACTTAATACGCATAAAATAAAACGGCTGACCGTCAACTATTTTGCAGTAAATTCACCTACAAGCAGTAAACATTTCTGCAGAAGAATAATAAATTCCGCAATTTAATTCGCGGCCCTATAGATTCGCGGGCAGTAAACACGTTTTACCGTTTGTTTCATTTTGATCCCGGTGGTTTAATTGAGCCATACAAAAGCGGTGCAGATCGACTTCGGCCCGGGCAAGGGCTTCTAGCGCGCAAGGCCGCGGTGCGCAGGATAATTTTTATTGCGGAAGTACACGGCCAGTCCCGGCTTTACGCCGCCGTAAATGACACATACCACGGCAGCGCTATTCTTTCTGCGAAACGACTGTGATTAGAAGACGATCACGCGATCCGCAGAGGCGCATTCAGGTGCTACTTACTTTCATTAATACCTCCGACTGATTGGCCATTCCTTTATCAAAACCAGGCGCAATGTAACGATTGCCAACAACTTAAGTTGAGTCTTTGATCAGTTTAAGAAACAAAACTGGCCAAGTGTGACTTTCAGTAAGCCTAGAAACCCTTTTTCACAGTTTTAGACCTTTAGTGGTTCATAAATATAATCTATGAATATTTATAGATATTATTAGCATGCATTAGACACATTTTCCTGTTATATTTACATAAACCTATAACAACTCTAATTTTTTCAGATTTTTCGCTTTGCAAACTTCGGTGATTAGGGGGTGATGGTATTTAGCAAATTTCAAGTCAATATCATTAGTAATTGCAGAAATAAGCAGCTGTGACAGATGGACAGGCAGACAGACAGACGGACGAAGTCGCACCTAGGGTTTCCTTTTTATCATTTTGGTACGGAACCTTAAATATTAATTGAAAATTACTTGAACTTAACATTAAAATTATAATATTTGCTTTGCAAAAATGATCGTTCAAGTCTATATGGGTATTTACGATTTGGAGCAAATAGGGCTTGCACCCTTGCATTTTCTATTACATCGTTGTATAAGGTGCAAAAAAATCGATTGCCATTGAAAATTTAAAATTTTGCACTCAGTGCAACGATGAAATAGGATATACAAAAAAGCGTGATTACCCCTTACATTTTAATGTGCAACTTTGTTGATCTACTAAAATAAACTTCATTCTCAGTTTTGGCTTTATTGTGGAATATTTTTGGAAAATCAAATGAAAGGTCCTTCCGATAATGAATATACATAAATATTTCTAGGCAGCTAGAATATTCAATAAAATATAATACTTAGTTGAGAGTAACCATAGTCAGATTTATCAGCTGCAAGTAACCATAGTAAATTTGGTTAAATTTGAAATAAATATATTTTATAACAGAAGAAATATTGATGCTGGAATTACCCACAACTTTCGACTCGATTAAATTTGAATAATGAGTTAAATTCAATTAATCATCATTTTAGTGATGATGCACCCTACACCCTACATATATAATACATATTTCGTTTCGTATAAATATATACCAGGAAATAAAAGCACAAACAGATTTAAACGTTGAAAAAATTATCTTTATTTTGATGTCCAAAGTATATATCTCCAAAAGTAGGTATCCTTATTTTGTATTTTTAGGTGGCAAAAGGCAGTGAATTCTAGTTTTTCGTAAATATTTCGATAAATTATCATTTATTTAAAACATATTTGAGGAAAAAGTTTTTCTTTATAAAAATTTAACCAAAGCAGGCCTCTACACATTTTCGTTTCAAAGATTTAGATTTAATTATGTCCGAAATTCTGCACGACACTTTAGATACTCCACCCCCGCGGTAGTACGGAAAGCAGTAAGTACATATTTTTTTAAAACAAATATTGCAACTTTACCGCACGTCTTACTTAAAAATGAGTGTAGGGTTCGTATTTATTCTACACGCTGTGTTTTTATCGTGTAATCAGAACAAAAGGTAATTTTGCTTTAATTTGAAATTTATCTTGAATAACCTATAGGAAAATTTTCTAAAAATATCATAAAATTGCAATGACTTATGTCATTCACTTCTTCAAGATTTGAAGTTTAGCATGAATGGCGATTCGATGTATTGTTAATGTAAATTTAAACCCTTATTCTGGAAAGGTGTTAATAAGTTTCAATTCGATTTACAATTGATCTCGACATACGAAAAAACCTCAGCTGTAATATAATTATGTGTTTTTGCGATGACGACGAAGACGATTTGGTGGAAAGCTCATTATTTTCGTGGCATTTTATGAATAAACAAAATAGTTGATGAATTGCATTAAATTTAAAAAAAAAAAAAATTTAACTCCTAGTCTTTAACCTCTATATTTGAAACTTGCTCCTTCCAAAAATTTCTTAAATTAATTTAAATAATAAGTAATGTACATTCAAAAATCATCTTTTTAGATGTATAATGTGTAAAATATGTATAAAGTAAAAAATCAGTAAAATGGTAACAACATCCGAAGAAGTGAGTGCAATAATTTTTGCAATGAAGTCTTCTGTTGCATATGTCGTTATTTATAAAGATCACTTAATTTTTCTTAGTTTTTAACTGAAAAAATTAACTGATACCAAACTGCATGGGCTAACATAAGCGTTCATTTATTTGTATTTGTGACAAACTTTACACTGATATTATAAAGACAGTCGTCTTGTTAATTCGAGAAATGTAAATCTTTAAACACTGTCATTGAAATTTATTTAGCATTACTAAACATCTTCCAACCTTTTGGTGAGAAGCATTGTCCGTTGACAATAACATACCAAAAGATATGGCGATTATATGCAGCGGCCTCTTAAATGTTGTTATGAGCGAGTAACTCTGTATCTCCTTAAATTTAAATAGTTTTATGTTTAATCTTAAAAGCTATCATCAAAATTGTGTCTTTTGAACTAATAAATAATTTATGTGGAATCAAGAAAGAGCCTAAACATCTATGTAAATATACTAACAATGCGGGTAGGCTTTCTTCATCGCTGGTAGCACTATGGCTACTGGTTATAAAAACATCATTTAAAGTGCTCTTACCGGATTTATAAAAATCGATCGCGTTGGTGGTCCCTAAAGCACCAAAGCCTGAGAACCCTTGTTTTCCTGGAGTTCCATCAGAGCTATGAAATCGGCTATTAAATCTCGCCAGAAGAATGCTTCCAGCTGGAAATCTATCGTTCTGACAAGACTTTCCAATAAAGGTAAATTACGGCGCAATTAATTTGCCATTAATAACAAAGCCGAGCTTTGAAATAGCAAGTGTCACATAAATTTCTGATAATCTAAAAACTTATAATCCAATGTGGATGCAACCTGCTGACCTGCGGCCGCCACTCACTATGGCTAGATAAATCTCTTGTTCTGGTTTACGACCGTCGAACTGCCAAAGAATGCCGGCCTAATCGACAAAAAAGGGAAAATTCAATCAAACACCAAAAGCCTTTCTTTTCAAACTCGGATACATGGCGATCTATCGATTATTCGATTTTATGGCGGAATCGTAAAAATCAATTATAACTCGAAACTGTTGACTAATCCGTGCTCGCAGCTGCCAGAGGCAACGAGCTGTGCTCGAGGAAAACCATGCAAATATCGGAGCGTTCATTTCCCAAATTCCATTTCTTTCGAAATTCTCACGCAATATGGATGCGATTACGCGCTATCGGTGATCTTTGGGTGCCAATTACATCAATTTTTTTTCTCATGATCGTATATAATCGATTTCTCTGCGAGAGCACATCCTCTGTTGTAAAATGAAGCCATAAAAGCACCAATTAATTCGCCCTCGACGTGTGACTATCGATCCACTCGTAAATTCGGGAATGCCTCGTTTACAGCGCTCCCAGTGCTCATTGTCATCGCTCGAGCGAGGCCAGTTAGACCTAAGATTTAGGATGTTAATGATGCTGCGCGGCGCTATGCTGAGCCAAACAACAGCTCTGAAGTAGGCCGGGAATTCCGTTCTCACGTTTCGGGAAATTTTTTCGAAAAATAAGAACCTCCACAAGAACCGGATGGTAATCGAACAGAAATGCAAATTACTCCAACTTCGCGATCAATTGATAAGTCACCATTCGCTTTTCAAAGCACCTGTGGGAAGCAGCGGAAATTTTTTGGAACAAATGTTTGTCTTTTGCAGTTAAAATTAAGGGATTTCGTAGGGCATAGAAGCATTAATAAAATACACGATCTGCTAATGAGTTATATTTACAACACCTTTCTCAGAGGAGGTTATTGATCTTACGATCGTAAGTAGTAATATGTAGACCTTAGAAGTAAAAACCTTATCACCCCAGGTTAGGAAGAAATAAAAGCGGTATTTCACAGAAGAAGTTTATTTTTGTTTTAGTTTAATTAATTTAAAATTTGTCTACTAATTTTTAATATAAATAAAGTTTAGCTACCAATATAAAAGAGGTATTATTTTAAATTAACGCCACCAAATTGTATCCTTCTGGCCAAATCAAATTTGGACATGCGTATCTGAT
This sequence comes from Eutolmus rufibarbis, assembly GCA_963920795.1. Lineage (NCBI taxonomy): Eukaryota > Metazoa > Arthropoda > Insecta > Diptera > Asilidae > Eutolmus > Eutolmus rufibarbis. The sequence goes on from OY987204.1 coordinate 22,809,238, forward strand.
ATCTTGAAGTGGTATATAATTTCAACAACTTTTCTAGTTATATCTTAACGTTTAGATTTATACCACTATCAAAAATAATGATTTATTCTGAAAACGATTTGAATTTATTTATTTCACTACTTTTGAAAAACGAAACGGATCAAATTGACTTTGAGGTGTCGTCACGGATTTGAAGCCATTTTGTAAGAAAGGAACGTTGAATTCGTGTCAAAAGCGACGAATACACAACAAAACAAATTTGCCAGTCGCTTGTATTTAAAGAAGGTTTCATCTTTCTATGTAGAGTACAACATTTTGCAAGAACCCCTGAAATGCATCAAGTAAAGGTACCTTAATATGTTTTTCGACTTATCGACGGAGGCAAGCACGCATTTCATTTATGAAATAGCAAATTAAAGTAATGTTAAATAGCATTTTCATTTAATTAATTTCAGGACTTAAAGAAGCTCTCTTCCACAACATCTCGTCTCGTCAAGCACAACTTTTATGCGTAGGAAGACTTTTCTAGGTTCTAAATTTTCATATCAGTGCATGATTAAATGTGAATATAAAATTCCGAAGAGAATTTTTAAAATCTTCTGTAATTTCAAGACATTAAAGGGATTATCTACGAGTTAAACCCAAAAAAATTAAGGGTGTTTATGTTTGCGGTTTGAAAAAAAATAAAGCTTTAATATTTATGAAATTTGTACATATTAATTATAATATAAATAAAAAAAAATATAAATATATGATGATTAGGTCTCTCAGAGCTTTCTACCCCGTATCCAAAAATCATGCTTTGGGAAGAATGCATTTAAAGTTTGCAATTTGTATGACCCGTGTAGTTTGCGCTCAAACAAAGCTCACTATAAAATCTAAACTAATTCGAATCTCGATGAAACATTTTTAAAAATTATTTTTAAGATATAAATCTATTGAAATAGAGAAACAAAAAAATTATAATTTATATGTAGAATGTCTACTTAAGTTGGACCAGGTGAATACACAGAGCTAGAAGACAACGAACTTAATGCATTGCTCACCCTAACATCGAAACTTGAATTTCTATCAAAGAATGATATTCTACTAATTAATATTTAACCTGATTTTCGGGATTCTATTTCGAAGATTTTAGAAGGCTTGTTGAACTCGTTTTTGTCTATAAGAATGAGACATCGAACGGCCTCCTCCGCGCCATGCGTCGGTCCCGCGGCTGTCGCAATTAAGACTGCTTATCTAGTCACAAATTGAAGACTCGTCGCGAAATACTTTAAATAGCAATTATCTGGCGCAGATCTTCGAATGGTCGCTAATAGTTCCGAAGCCGGTCTGCGGCGCAGACGAAGCTGCCCACATAAATCAGTTGCACCCGAGTTAAATCTGGACTTGGCCAGCGAAAATAGACAAACATTAAAAGATCACTTGCGGGTCTGACAGAAATACGACAGTTGCCGCGACGAGTACATCCCGGCGGTGCAATGAGATCGCGGTGATCTTGAACGATTGCACAAAAGATTTATCATTGTTGGGGCCGCGGGGCAGATGCGCTAGGGCTCCACTAAATCCTCCGTTCGGGCGTTGACAAACGGGTGAAAAATGCGAAAAATTTCCGCCAAGTCTCAATGAAAAAAATATGCTTCTGCGGTACATGGGGGCATTTTAATTTTTTTCCTTTGACGCGTCCCACACCTTGAGATGCCGCGAGAATTTATTGGCCCCCTCTGTGCGGGTTTTACTGCGTCTGTAGAGCGGTTGGACATCTGGACACCGGAATTTGCGTAGGTGGCTGCCGTTTTCAACGGTTTAACCAAATGTCTGGCAGTGCGGATAGTGCCAAATTCCTAAATGTTTCTGTTATTTTAAGTATTTCCGCCGTTGGGGTCTTCCTTGGCTTTAATATGCAAAATTTCACTCAGCAAACGCATTAGGTATAAAATAAAATTATAAAAAAACCAAATGGTGGGTCAGACCTTAACGTACTAAAACTTCGCATCTAGCGTCTTGGTGGGTCGGGGAATCGCGGTAATAATAGCAGCCACGCAATCACGATGCAATCAAAAGTGCATTTAGGCGGTGTGGTCGTCCAGAGGTGGACAGCACCTCGAATAACGACAAAAATAATGAGGTGCCCCGGCGCAGTGTCATATACATCATCCCGCTGCAGGACATAACTCAAACCAACTCCCACCTGAATCATTTAGCCGATCGAGAGTTACGACCCCCCTACTGCGATCGGTGCGCGCAATTACGTGTCATTACACGTTGCCTTGGGTCACATCAACCACCTCGCCGCGAAATCGCCGTTCTCCCCAGTCCAAGTGTGGGACTCCAGACGCTGGCTGATGTCCTTCGCGGAATGTGATTCACATTTTGATCATCAATTTAGTTGAAATTCAAATTAACTGAAATTTTGTGTATTTTTACTGAACCTTTCTGTGAATTTTTTGCTGTAATATTGGTGATTCATTAATATGAAGAAAATTTTGCATTATCATAAAAAGTATAATGTAAAAATTAAAATATTAAACTTATATATACCGTAGACACAACAGAGGAGATTTAGAAAAGCATAAAAACAAATTTGTGATAAATAAAACTAACCTTCAAGCAGCGGCGGCACTACCGCTATGGTAGGCATGAAAAACTCTATACCTACAATTATTTATGGTATGGAATTCTATACCTTTATGACAGGCCATTCCAACGCAACCCAGATTTTTGCATAAAATATCAATCGAAAGACTAAAATATGCGGTATCATAATTACAAAAAAATAGCGCTTTGGGTTTAAAAGAATTTTGATAACATAATCCTGGTTCTCCATCTACAAATGAAAGGTCGTTTGCAGCTCTTAAAATTTATCTAAGATGTACAATGCTTTAAGACAGACTAGATGATCTGGCAATCGTAAATATACAAGAAGATTTTATTGATAAATTGAATGCACATAAATGAAATAATAAATAAATATAAATAAATAATAAATAAAAAATTAAACATTTGAATTATCTAATTTTCAATATTTAAAAATTAAAATTTCAAAAGTAATGCTATTTGTATAATTAATCATATTGCAGGATATTCATAGTTTAAAACATACATATGTATGTTTATGATTTAAAATCAATACCGTTGTAGGACACTAATATTTTAGCGTAAAAGCCCTAGGTTGCGTGGGGATAATTTGTTTGCGGTTTATGGAACAGAAAAAATTTGTCAACATTTTAAATTAATAATTTATAGGATACAGTAAATTGCAAAATTACTTTTAGAGAATATAAGTATTGTACCAGATGATTTGAATTCCTTAATGATCAAATAGATAAAGGCTAGATAACGATAGAAACTCAGAATATTGCATACATATTGTGGTTATGTTCTTTTAATTGTAATTGCAGGTCCACAAGAATAAATGAAAATACGTCAATATTAGAGCACAAAAAGAAGGAAATAATTTTCATTATAAAATAATCGTTCGCTCTACACACACATCTAATTGCTAAACTTGTATAAAAAATAATGGGAAATATATTATATATTTTTTGCACAGCTTTAGCTTTAATGAAAAACCATTAAAAATACCAATCCTTATAATAATAGAAAATTAGGAATTGGTACTTTAATACAAATTTTTGTATATACTTAGGTAAGTAAGTAGCTTCTTTAAATGTTAACATCCAAGCACCTTAAAATTCACTTATTGAATAACGAAATAACGCCTGCACTTAGCGTACCTTTACGCTTAATTAGAAATCAGTAAAATTTAACTTTAGGTAGTGTAGTCTTATAGCATTTCTATTTTATAAAATAATTCATTCATATTTAGTACAAAATTAATTATAGGTGAGAAAAAATGTTTTTTATTAAAATTAGAATTATAGGAAGGGATGTATAATGGTTGATAATTTTAGTGTGAAAGGTGGAGGAGCCTAAGATGATGAGTAGAATTGGCGATCAGCAAATTAGCGGCTAGTTATATGAAGAGACCGGCTAAGACTGCCAGTTACTGATGTGCTCAGTTAAAAATACTTGGACTTACCACTGCACGTATACAATTTAAATCTAAAAAACCCTCGAACTTTTCTTAACACAACAGTTCAATTGGTGCATACCGTACTTCATTTGGACTGTTCCGGGTGCGTTAGTTCTTATACATGCTTGTGGCAGGCATTTGAAAAAGTCAAAGTTTTGCTCCGGCACAACGTTTGGGTGTAATACGAGTGCTTTTACTTCGTTCGTGTCCGTTTTGGGTTACGTTTGGATCAGTTTAATTTTTATTCCGGATACTGAAGTATTAGCGTATAAATCAAACATATAAAACTTACTAAAAACAACTTTGAACCGGCAGCTAAAGCATATGTTTTATAGGAAAGAGCAGCATTATTATGGTTTTTTTCGTATTTTATTTTACTTGCATATAACAGTTTTCCTCAATTTTATGGAAGAATATCAATACGCCGTTTTCAGTTTAATTGATTTTATCAGTGACTTACTTCCAGGTAACTAAATTTCACGGATTCTTTCAGGCTTTTGTTCTTCTTTAATTCTAAAGCTTATTGTAGCAGTTAGTTTTATTAAGATTAAAGGAGCAATTTATTATTTTGAAGCCATTGAAAAACGTCATTTAAACTACGATTAGCATATAAAGTCAAAAAAACACGAATGCTATACATGGTGGCAAAATATAAATTTACCGCGCATATTTGTTTTTGGAAAAAAATCAATATGCAAGAAACTATCAACCTAGAGAACGCTTAGCTTCAGACTGGAGTGAATATGTATAATCTTAATTAACTGATACATAGCATAGCATAATATATAAACTGTTTAACTTTACGTCGTGAAAAATCATCAATAAAACCATTTAGTAACATTTGATCTCAGGATATTGGATTTTTAAAATTACTTGCAGTGTTCCAAATAATATTCGTTCGCAACGTAGTGAGCTGTATTTCATTCAGAGAAGAATTTTTGTGAAATGTTGGTAATTATCCTTAAAAATGAATGAAATATCAAGTTCATTGAAATCTTGAGGAAATGAAAAACGACAAAAATACTACATTTAGCAACTGGGCACTCAATTGCAATCCTTAACATGCCAAATTTATTGAGGTGTGCTAAAAGCCTTAATACAATTTGGTTTGTAAAAACGGTCGCTTTATTTTCGAATTAATAAAACGCCTCCGCCTTCCTTTGCTTTCCACTCAGAAAACTTTCTAAAAACAGCAGGAAAATGGTTTCAACATTTGCCCATGATCTGAGGACGACGAGAGGCAAATGATTCAAAAACATATGTTTCCTGGCGGATCGGTCGTTAGCACGTCATAAATTTGTGAAATCATCCGTGCTGAGCGGCCGTCATAATATTTTTGTCACCAATTAAACGACGGGAAAGTGCTCCACAAAGAAAGAGCGCCGTGTCGTTAAGTGGGAGTAATGTGCGCTCCTTACCTATTAATTTTATTTATTTTATGGTGCCGTTTAAATCGTTAACGTCCCAAGGAGGAATAAATTATTTTTATCGTCAATTGGGAATTCGCGCGAACATCTTTAAGCTAAGACGGAGGAGCTCGCGAATTCGGGCAGCCGGTGTTCAGCTCACTCTGGGAAGACAATTTGAGGTGCTTTTGAGTTTTGTGAATCCCATCCTTCAATGAAAACGCGATCCGGCTTTTAAATCAAATCGTGATTTCTTATTTCGTTTTTGAAGCAGTCGGCCAGGTGAGCAGAATAAAGACCTCTAGGAGGATTATGGTCATCTGAAAGCGTTTCTGGGCTCTTGTACCGTTTCATCGAAGATATCGAGCGACCCATGCAAATTAGCTGCCCAGCTAGAGCACGTGTAAGTTTATAGTTTTACGAGAAGCATAAAAGGCTGAAGGCACACACTGTGCCGGGGCTTTGTGTCTATAATTTATGATAAACTGCCAAAATCGCAATTTGTTGACTTTTGAAACGCGCGCCTTTGGAGATCGTTTGCATATAGGAGGCAGCGCTTTTTGCCTGATCGACTTAGGCCGAGTGGTCATAAATCTTTGACTGAAAGCGATTTGTTGCAAATTATCGGCAAATTAATCTAAAGAAACGAGTCGCCCGCAATAATTGGTGCGGCCAATTTGTGTGATTTGCCAGAGACATTTCGCAAACAGGTTCCTTTGGTCGCGCTTGGGAAACTTTCACTGGCGACGGAACAGCCCGCTCATCAATTTCCTGGAAATCGCGGGTCTTGGAACCCGTTTGCATAAGGGGCGGCAGCGCCGCCCAAAGCCGGAATAATTGCAGCTAAAGTAAATGCGTTGATGATGAGACGAGAGCCTTTGGTTGCGACATGTGAAGTTCATGCCTTCACGATTAAACCAGCCGCAGTAGGTACCTCCAACATAAAATATACCGCAAATTGCAATAGTAATATCCAGAAATATATTTAGTTTCATTGGTCCATTTTATGACATCGTGATAACCTCTTTGTACGGGGGAGGATAGGGAACCGTGATACCAAATGACAACATTAATTAGAATTAATTACTTTTTGGTATTTTGTTAAATTGTACTTGTTTGTCATCATTAATTTAGGGGAGCAATTCCAATATTTTGTAAGTTTGCACAAAATCAATATACAGCTTTTGGAATTATTAGGAAATAAAATTTAAAGATTGCTGTGTTTGGTATAACCAAATGAATTCCAATGAATTGCAATTCAATCAAATCATCAAACAGTAAAATACGAAAAAATGAGGCTTTAATATTTGATTACAACTTAGGTATATATGTATATATAATACATACATGCATACCTACCTATTGATTTTCCACTTCCTGTTATTATCTGAAACAAATAATAAGTTTTTTATTTATTACTTAATAGTCTATTGTCATAGATTCATAGATCATCAAGCTTAATCGGTACAATTGAAGCATGTTTACATAGAGGCTTAACAACGAGAAACCATAATTGAACTTTTAACTTTAAATTTTTAAGAGAAATATTTCAGATAGCGGTCTATTTATTATGATTTATGAAAATAACGACCTCTCCCTTTTTGTCATTATTAGCCTTCGAAAGAAGTTGAATTTGGCTAAGATACGCCAAATTATACAAGACTATTAGACAATTATATTGTAATAAGGATAAAAAAATGCAATAATTGTATAAATTACAAAGTCTTTCAATTTATATAGAGCTCTTTTTTTTGACTTAATCAAATTTTAGTATCATTAAGTAGATACACATTTTGCACTCTAATCTCAAAAAATGGCAAGTTTCATGGAAGAATTGGCACATTTTGTGTGATTTAATGTTATTATAGGAGACTAAATCTATTTAGTACAAAAAGACGGGATGTATTTCGAAAACTTTCTAAAACAAAATATTAGTTTTTGCAAAATTTCAATAGCCCTAAATACATATAATGGCCTTACTACACCTTAAGGTACCTTAAGATATTATACGATTGTATGAAGTGTCATACTAGCAACTATAATGTTCTTATCATATCTTTCGTTCATTTTACGAATCTTTCGAAACGTCTTAAGGGTACAGTCGTACGTAGTTGTGGTCGGAGTGGCCACATTTTAGAAGTTATAAAACAATTTATTTAATTTTTTAATTTTAAAAATATTTAATACACAATGACAGCTAACAAAAGATAAATCACAAACTGAATATTTTTTAGCAAAGCATACTATAGTGATGCATAGCTATCTGTGATACGTCGCCACATAGTATTAAGAAAAATTGATGCATTACGTGATTTAATTTTGCTAGTGAGCTTGTAGGTACCTCACATTTTGCGGTGTCTTATAATGCAATTGTCAAAAATGCATTAAGGCGATTTTAGCTGACCTAAAGATTTGTTAAGATTTGACAGAAACTTAACCAACCTTAAGAAAATTAGACGGAAGATCTTAGTGAACTTTAGGTGGGGCACCTAGTGTAACAGCTTTAAAAAACGCTTATTTCACACATTTTATTTTTAGACTAACTATATTTATATGATATTTTAATGAATTAGGCCTTATAGAACATCTATCAAAGTTTTTAATAAACATTTTTATTAAGTTTTTCGGTACAAAATGGCGGCGTGGTGAGCATTTCTATTATGCCTCATTTTCGAAGTTTGTGGGTGTAATCTCTCAAAAACTACTAAAGATTTTGGGCTGACATTTTTACCAGATATAAAAAACAACTTTTATTCGTAGTTGAATCTACTTTCTTTGGTAAATTATTGTTATAAATTTTATTTATATATGTATGTCTATAGGTAAACATTTTATGCGAAAAATCGAGAAATTTTTCAAACTTCAAATTAAAGACTTTTTTTCGAATTGTTTATATATTTTATAAGTTTAACTACGAATTAGGAATGTTATTAACAAGAAATTTTTTTAATGAATGTTCCAGGTTTACTCTAAGGGCTGTCATTACGCCCACAAATTGGACATTGCAACTGCAACGCGTCTGATAGAAATGCTTACCACGCCGCCATTTTGTACTGAAAAAATTAATAACAATTTTTTTTAAGAACTTTAAAAGATGTTCTATAAGGCCTAATTCATTGAAAAATCATAAAAATATTTAGTCTAAAAATAAAATGTTTGAAATAAGCGTTTTTTTTTAGCTGTTACATTAGGTGCCCTCCTGAAGGCCATTATAGTTAGGGCTAATATGAGATAATGCGAGTGTTGCCCGAATTTTAATGCGTAAATTAATTTTCTAAAATTATTATGAGGGTTTCCGCAGTTTAAGTGTTGTAGGATACCCGTGTTAAAGGAGGGTTACCTGGGTAACAAAAGGAATAAGCTTCATTAAAATATAATAAGTTTATTAGTTATTGAATTATCACGTGCAGTTTAAAATAGTTATTTTCCAGGAAGTGCAAGTTTTCCAATTTTTAAACCACTGCAAATATTTTGCGGGCAATTATTCAGAAAGGATTATAGAAGAATATAAGACATATGAAAACACCAAAAAAAAAAAAAAAGATTTTGATAAAATTTAGAATACCCTTTCAAGGTTTTTAGATTTACTAGTTCTACAAATATTAGCTCTTTTTCCAGTCGCTGAGGAAAGATAGTCTCATATAGTTCAATATTTAATGTTTTTATTCTGGTAAGTAATATTTTTGCGTTGCCCTTAGAAAGCTTGTTACAATTTCCGTTTCGAAATCGGAATTTCTGACTTTTCGGAGCTGGAGGCTCCATTGCCTAGTCGAAGCCTCGCTTATTCCTAGCCTACGCCACTGGCCAAATGAACGGCGCGGCGGCGGGAATGTGAGCGGTCAAAATATTGGGGAGCTTCGTTGCGCGCCGCAATCTTGTCGGAGTGGACGTTTTGAGCTATTCTGAATACGCGAGATGTTTGCAATTTTACGCCGCTGTCTTCCATTAGTCATGGGCGGTAGGAGCGCGAAGAACAAGCCGAGGTAATTTCCTCGCAGATAGCATTAACACCTGAGCAGATTAAATTCCTGCAGCTCCACTCCTTCGATATAATTGCGCTCGTTCGCCAGCACCCTAATGGCGTATTAACGATAATCCATGCCAGCTCATCCCGGTCCCGGCTGCCTACCTGGCCGAGGCGTGTGAAGCCCGCCGGTAACCGATGCCCGGCCAGCACAATGCCAGCTTCCGTTCCGATGCAATTGATCTTAGCTGATTCACTTTTCTTTTATTCCGCTCCCTGCGAGTATGAATGCCGCGCCGCGCCGGCCTCCGACGTGTGCAACTTAAATTAGTTTTGCTCGGAGTCGGCCAGATTGCGCGGAGCCGGACCGCGCGATAGCCCGCAGAAACTTTAATTTCACAGATATATCACGTACGGAAAAATTGTAGTAACACCTGTTGTCGTTGCGCGCCGCCATCAACTAGTAATCGATCATATTAAGATGAGGCCATCATGCGTGACTTATGCTTTAATAATTGCACCAGAGCCAGACCTGGATGGGATCGCGGCGGCTCAGACAATGTCAAATAGACGGTCCCGCCGCTCGGTGCTCGGTGCAGCTGCGGTAATGAGAGATTTACTCGCGTTTTGCAATTCGCGTTTCCATTAAATTTGTATGCCTTTAAAAGCGTTTGTCGGCAGCGCGAAGTGTGAAGCTACCGCACTTCGGCGCTGCCGGGGAGCTCTGTGGGGCCGCTAACACGTTTCAAAGAGATTGAGAGGTCGAAGATCTGCGGCAATTATTGCGAGTGCCGGTGACGGGCTTTTTGCGAAAGCTGCGACTTCCTGACAAATAAAATGTGATAATTTGTACATAACTTCGGTTTTAATGCGCTTATCTCATCTCATGCAAGTGTACGCCCTTACGCCAGTTAGATGGCGAAAAATGTTAGAGTAAATACAACAAATTTGGTATAGTTAGTCTAGTTTTTAAGACTAATAGATAAAGTAAAAGGTAAAGGTAATAAAATTACGTTATTCCTCTATGGGATCGTGTAACTTTAAAGTCAGATTATAAAATGTCCCCTTTTTAACCAGTAACGTACTTGGCAACAGTATCAACATTTATCTGAAAAATCAAAATAGTTTAATGCGGTATACCTCTATCATTTCCGAGGTTTTGTGATTTGAAAACGGTTCCTAAAGCATTTTTTAGCACGATAAAAGGGAAAAATAATGAAAATGTTTCCGTAATATTAATAAAGAGTTCTTTATTTAAAGATAATCTATTATAGTATTCTACTCATCGAACCCTTTCATTTGATACCCATGTCAAGGGGATTGTAAAGGAAAAAAGGTAATTCGGCATTTTGTGGTGGCCGCCATATTAGATTAAGAATTACGTCATATAACTTATCGTTTTCTACTCGTTGAACGCTTTCATTTGATACTCATGTCAAGGGGGTTTTGAAGAAAAAGGTATGTTGGGAAGTCCGCCATACTGGATTTAGAACGATATTAAATATACTATATTGCATTGTCATCGGGTTTACATAAGTGAACCTAATTTCATATTTTTCCTATAACGGGAACTGGTTTAAAATTCAGCTGCAAGATTTGACCCATACATACTAACTAACTAACTAATTAACAGGTGAAGTTAAATAAAAGCTAGTTAAATAGTGCAACTTTCTCATCTTAAATACATACAATGTGCGTTTTTAGTAATGTTGAGCTTTGAGAAACCATTTTTAAAATAAAAATAAAATCGAAATACATTGACGCAAAGTATCGAATGCCACATCCCAAAGTATCGATACTAAATCTGAATACGTGGTATCGAGTATCGAATTCCTACTCGGTATCGACTATATCGTTCGAACCCTAACTACAAAGTCTTTTAGAAACTGTTCTCAAATTGAAAAACCTCGGAAATGTTACAATCCCTGTAAATGCTTGAAATGCTATGAAACAAGCAAAAAAAAATAAAAGCGTGGGAGGTGTAATTTTACGTATTGCATCCTAACATTTTATAATTCTCGAGCATATCGTCGACAATTTATTTATAGTTATTAGCTTTATTTTTTTCCCAGACAATTGTCTACAACTTTCTTGAAAGTTAACCTCTGTTTTTATTTCTAATTCTGTCATTGTAGTAATGAAGGTAAGATCTTTCAAAAGTGTTTGTATTTGCGGACCATTGCTCTGACGGACCTCTGTTCTCTTTCAAGAAGGAGAAGATTTTACAGAAGAAAATCTTTCTGCACGATCAGTCTTTCTATTAAGATCCCATCATAACAAATACACAATAACAAACACTTCCTACATTCACATATTAATTTTTTCGCAGAAAATTTAGGTGACTTTAGGTAAAAAGCATGGAGAACTATTTTACCAGGATTTAAGTGAAATGGAAAAACGTTATCAAGGAAGATGGATATAGATAGAAAATATGATGGCATACTACTGTTGATGTCTTAAAAGGGACAACTTTTTACAATTAGACGAGCCTTTAAGTAGAAGATCAAAAGATTCCTTAATTTAAATTTGGGGGCGATTATCCCCTTTTTAGGCGATGGCTCGAAAATTTGAGAATCTACGAGTTTTTTAATGTCACTTTCATGTTCAACTCACAATTTTACATAAGAATAAATATCATAGTCGCACGGTCGCACTTACGAATCAGAACCTTTTTATGGGGCTGTGTAATCCTCAGTATACGTAATACTACATAGTTTGAAAAATTAAAAAAATCTAGGCCTTACTTAATTCTATCTACATTATTATAATTTTAATGTTGCTATCTAACAATTTCTACCCTAAGATTTCACTTCATGTTTCAAGTTCGCATGAATATCAACCTGATTGTCTCTACTATATTATTTGCATCGGCCACCTATGCCTTAGGGTTTATTCAATTTATGTAGATTATCGCGTGGTCTCAAAGAATTCAATTTCTTCTAGATATCAAAATCAAATATATAAAATTAATCTAATAGATCTGCGTAACCGAGCAAGAAGCGCGTTAGCCTTAGAACCCAAAAAATCGAATTTCACACTTCTAACCTGAACGAATAGAGGAAATTGTCTTAATTAGAATTTTAAAATGTTGACATTTTTATAATAATTAAATGGTCTAATTAATAGAATATTTTAAAAGTTTACAAATAAAGTAGTTACTAGATGATCCTGCTATTTTATATTTTCAGTAATTGATTCAACTGTATATTTTGCATTTTCAAATGTATGTATATATGTATGTATATGGTTAATTATTATTATTTAAAGTAATTGATCAATAAACCAAGACTTATGATCTCTTGCAATTTTTTATTGGAAGTTTAGTTTTAAAAATTTAACCGAAATATGTATGTACATACATATAGTAACATAATCTTTTCTGCTATTATAATTCTATAACATAACGACAAAATTTGTTTTTAGTTTTCCCTTACAATTTAATTGGCTTTCGATACTACTTTTAAATTTTACATAATCACACGATCCTTTCTCCTAGCGCTAGCCGAATAGAACTAAGAGCTTTGTCCTCAAAAACAGCTAATGCAGTTCTAACCCACCAAGCTGCAATTTCAGTTCTATCAATTCAAAGAAATTGTAATTTTTTCCCCGCACATTGAGACTCTTTCACATGACCACGTCGCCATTCAAATTGAATTTAAAGCAGATTCCTCACGTAAGGAAACGTTTCAGTCGCTTGTTCGACTTGAGGGCAGCCTTTTTCCTTTCTTATTGATTTCCTCTGGTGCGCTCCCTCACCTCAGCGCGGAGCAAAATCAGAAAGCCATAACTCAACGGGTGTACAGTGAACACGGTTTGAGTCGTCGGGGTCAAGGTTTAGTAAGTGTTTGGAATTAATTTCTCTCTCTTTTCGTTTTAATGAGCCATAAATAATTTATTTGAGTGGAGAGGCCATTAATTTTTTTGCGCGACAAAGGCGCCCAGACATACAACTCCTTAACGAGTTAATAAGACCATTGTGGGAACACCTACCTAAAACACGACCAATCCCGAGCCGCAGCCTGTCGATTGCGTGTCAATTCGCGGCCTAACCTGTCACAGCAACCTGTTGAAGATATGCACCTTGAGAATGAGCTAATTGTCGGCCGGGCCGGGCATATCCAAAAGCGTTCGGCGTTCGGCGCGGGGAGCTGGCAGATATCGCCTAGTGTCCTTCACATGTTCCTCCATAAATTCAACTTGTCGGTGACAACTGTGTTGCGTTTCGATTCTGCAGCCAGCAGCATTTCCCTCGGTGGAAATGACTGCAAACGTAGACGCTGGCGTGGGTGCCGACGAGACTTTGAAACCGCCTCCCACTGATTTATTAAGACGGCACGATCTGTCGGCGCATTCTTTGCCGCAGACAAATTTTTGAATTATTGGCGCAGCCAATTGGCAGCCCCCCTCTGGCCCCTGGATCGTTTCGGGTAGCCGCTACGCTCTGCTCCTCCGCGTCCAGCGTCACGCCGCCCCGCCGCCGCGCCGTCGAATAGAGCTGCAATTGATTCCCGCGTACGGGAACCGGAGGCGCTTCCAGGGAAAAAAACGTCTTAATAACGAATGCCTGATAAACCCCCAGAATCATTAATAATTTTGCATAAAGGCACAAATATTCAAGAAACTCGATTTATTGCTGCAGATATCTCGCCGCGATACAGTCGAATTTATGGCAATAGCACTGAGGAAAATATTAACTCTCCCGACAATAAAACTGCGCAAGGAGACAGTGTAAGGAGGGACATTTGACTTATTATCCGGAATTATCCTTTTTGTTATTACTATTTGCCATTATGGCCTTGTTTATGCTTCCTTCATAAGTTAAAAGGTTTCGGAATATCGCAACTCAAAATGCAATTAAGCAGGTATAGCCAAAATTCGTCTCCAATATAAAATACAGTGAAATTTCCATAATTGGGACACCGAAGGGATCGGCCTTTGACTCGCTTCCTATTAATATTTTTCTTTTTTTTTTTAATAATTTATGCGTACTGTACTGATACTATACTTTTATATGAAAATTAGGCGTTTCTTAAAAAATTCATAACTTTGATTTCAGTTTTATCGAAAAGTCGGGTAAAATTAATTTCTCATAGTAAATAAATTACTCCACTTCTCTCGACTACTAGATAAGTCAATTTTAAAAATACATAACCTTATTATATATTATAAAATTTCTAATAGATACATAGACTTCCGATTTTGACCCCAAGATTGTTTTTATTTCAGTATGGATACAGTCTATTACTCCAATTACATTTGGAGATTTTACAATTTGAGAAAAGTTTGCAAGAATGAAAGTCATTGAAAATTAATCATTTTTAATACCTCAAATGTAATGCAACAATCGATTTACATATATTTCGACCGACATTTGCCTTTATTGCTTTAAACTGTTCTCTATGGCACTTTTGGCGTATACATAGCAACAATGTTGGTTGCGATTGATATATAGTAGAACATTATGCCGAAAATACTTATACAGTCGGAGGCAAAATTAAGAGGATAAATGAAAAATGTTCAGAACAATTTATTTATTTATTTCACTTAACAATCATATAATAAAAAAAACTAAAATTGTACATGGTACGAAGGACTGGGGTTTATTTCATAAAATAAAAAAAATTAACAATATAAATTATTTGTCCTTCAGAACAAAAAAAATCGATGTTTTTTTCAATTTAAATTTTTTTAAAGAGACAAAGTGAGGACATCTGTAATCTTCAAACTAATATTTTGTATGATCCCCTTAGTTTGAATAACAGCTTTTAAACGACTTCTCATACTTTTAACTAATTTTTTTAATTTTCTGAGAAACGTATTCTCTTAATATTTTGTCAAATTCTCGAAGAAAAATTTCTTTGCTCCCTATTTTCTTTTTGTCCCATCAAACCCCAAATCCATCGAATTTCTATAGGGTTGAGGTCCGGACTTTGAGATGGCCAGTCTAAAACACGGAAATTGCTATTTGTAAAGAGAATTGTAGTTTGTAGCAGTATACTTGGGATCATTATCTTGTTGAAATATGAATAATATCCAAACTCTTTGCTTTTTTCTGTTGCCAAATAGCTTAAACTTGCTCTCGTCATTCCAACCTATCGTTTTTTGTTTACCTTACTCAATAAAGATTTTTATCGCTGTGCCCGACTACGCAACTTCTTTTCTAATAAACTACGGCTTATTGTTCTTTTTGAAACGTGTAATTGTAGGTCTTCTATATTTTGCTGTCGATTAACGATTGGTTCCTTCTTGGCTTTTCTAATTATCATTGTTCTCCTTCATTTTTCTCAAATAAAAAATTCCAAAAATATTAAAAATAATAAAAGTGTATATTGAATAAAAATATTAAAAATTTGTTATAAACTTTTGGTGCACAAAGCTTCTTGGTTAAACAACTGATGGCGAACTTCTAAATTCAACAAAAACACGGTACCTATATTAAACACAACAGCAATCCAATAACTGTTATCTTGTCCGTGATGCAGATGTCATTTCAATTTTGTCTCTTTTAAAAATTTTGAGTTGAAAATAACAATACATTCAATTTCGAATATTTAGTAAGGATTTCATGATTTTCGAAAATTAAAATTAAAATAGAGGAGGAAAGTTGTATGAAGCTGGTGTATAAGAAACAGCTGCCGATCTATCAGTGGTTTTCCAACGCCAGTACACAGCGATTTAAGACTGCTTCCGGCTTGGTGTGGCCATTAGCGCACGAGCCGAACTAGCCGCGGCAAGCGAACCAATCCGCGGATAATGCATTACTAATTTGACATGCATTTGACACTTGTTAGCCCGGTCCGCCAGCTACCCGGGATGTGCGCTTTTGTGCCAAGATAACCATCTTCAAAAGAGATCGTGATTGCGCTGCTCTTGTTCCTGGGCACGGCACGGCTGCGCTATGAAGAGCGAAACCCCAACGAGCCTCACGCGAACTTAACTGCCGTGTTATTACCCTATTCAGAGCCGGCGAGTGTATTGTTCTTCTGGTTGGACACGTGCTGGGAACCGCTACCATTGTCTGCAGGTAGGCGGATGCTATCGTTTATTTCAATTACACCTTGCCTAAGCTCGACAGCCGGCCTGCGCCACCTCCTAGTCCTATTAGATATTTTGCAGTTTGCAGGTGAAACTCAGGCGTATTAATTTGGCGATTAGCGCCGATCACTGTTATCGAGCCCCTCTGGACTTGCGGCCAAGGCTGCCGAGTTGAATGCCCTCTTAGAAACTAGCTGATAAACCACAGCCAAGAAGGTGTTGCGTCTGGTTTATCGTCTTTGAACTTGAACGCAATCTTGAGATGATGGGTGCAAGCATGCTGCAGGATTCTAGCGCACCCAACGGCTATATGATATAAGAAGTCTTCCTGGTTTAGACGTGCAAAATCAACGATAAGGTGGAATTGTTCATCTCTAGGTCACTGTCCATGGAAGATAGTAAATATAGTAAAAGGTAGTAAGATCTAAATACAAATCAGTTCATTTTTTAAGTAGACACTTCGGTTACGTTAATTAAAATACATATGTAACGTTCTTCTAGGGCTTGATTCATAGAAAAATTATTTCAAATTGCAGCAAAATATTAAAAATAAATTTAATTTTATTTTTATAGTTGTAAATTGAAAATATCTTATGTTTTTCATAATATCCAACAAAATTCAAAATTCTTTTGTTATAATAGTCGACATAAGTATCTTTTACATACCCAATAATGAGGTTATGCAGAACTTGCTCTGTCACTCTTTTTGGTAGTTTTTCTACAACATTTTCATTTCAGCGAATGTTTTAGCTGTCTTAGCGATATTCTTCTGATCACAAAATAAATGCCGTTCTCTTCATACTACTTCGAAGTTGTTTTTGACTGGTGAGTCGGTGCTAAATCTGGCCAAAAAAGAGTAGATCAACCATGTTTTCTAATAAATGTTAATAAACGCGTATGTAAATTTTGTTTTTAGGTTCTTTTCAGCACTTTTTTTAAATTTTGAGAAAAATGCACCAAATTCCCACGATAATTTTTACCCATCCAAACTTCTTTGAACTAGTTAAGTTTTCAACGCAAAATGGGTGTAAATTCAGGCAATTTGACTTTATTTTTGCGAAATAAAAAATGTTTGAAATGAGTAAATATTCATAAATTTAAAGTTTTTTATAAGATATGGAATGGAAAAAAATTGACGGAACTCTTTTTGACCAATTCTTAACTTCGAAAACGAGGTAACATTTACACTTTGTATTTAAAAATAGGGTAAAAGTTGGATAGACGCCTCAAGAGAATAGGTAAAATAATATAATATATTAAGAAAGTGCCTCTCCCTTCGCACTATTGTAATCATTTCCCAACATAGATATTTACATATACGTTTCTAACTTTTCATTGGAGCAAGTATATTTGGCATTATGCGGTATAAGTCCGACGACCAAAATGTATGTTCTTGATTTATCTAACAATCCTACATATACACAACTTTTTTTGATTAAGAATTGCTATTATGTCTGATTATGTTATAGAATATGCCCCAAAAATATATTAGAAAAATGAGAATATTTCACATGGGATGTGAACAAAGGACGCAAATGATAAGGTTAATGATTTTTTTGTATAGATAACTATATACATACAAGGAAGTACCACTGAATTTAGTTATAAGGTTGGTTTTTTAGAAGAGTCTTTTATATTTGTATTATTACAAACAACTATTATTCCTAATACATAGTACTCGTAACTATCCTCACAGCAATATAAGCACTGGATCATCTCCCTCAACAATAAAAGTAACAATGTGTTTTTTTTCATTGTAGATTCATTGCAAAAAGTGGGGCGACACAATTTATATTACCTACTACAATTTATTTTTGTTGCATTAAATCTTGCAAAATTACTCTCCAATAATGATAATCCTCAATTTAGTGTAAAAATGCTTTTTTAACAATGTAGACTTCTCCATTTAAGGACATAAAAGCAAAACCACGCATTATTGCTGATAACTTCAAGTTCATTCCTATTCTCTCCTCTGTGGAACTCAGAAAAATATGTGCAAGTCATTATGTTATATTAATATTATGTAAAGTATGTAGTTTTAAAGCAAAAGAAGAAATAGTCTATAATATACATATTTTCATGAACATGCATATCGTAGCACAGGTTGACTGTTAAACTCATTAAAATATTTCATAGAAGTGTAAATGCTTATGTATCTATCTTTGAAATATTGAACTTAAAAAAATGCAGAGTAATGAATGTATTGGAAATATTTATGTAAGGTATGAAAATTTCGTGCTTAAATGCATGATTCAATTAAAAATATCTTAAACAGACAATAAATAGCAAAATATATAATAGCTTTGATTATTAACTCCTCAGAACACTGAAAACATTTATTTAGTGCTATAAAATAAACATAAACTTACCTCTTTTAAATAATGGATACTTGTACTTCATAACATTTCTATTATTATAATATTCTCTGCAACTCGAAGATGAGAGTGATATGACGATAAAAAATCATCTAACAATTTAATGTTGAGGTTCGTCATTATTACCTGAATATTTGGAAAATTAATTTATTTAGTCCCAGCTAAATGTGCGATATTATTACAACAAACTTTTATGAGTATAGTAAAAAACTTAATTTATGTATGTAATGAAGAATTAACTATTTGGTTTTACGATTCAAAAATTGTTCACTTTATTACTTGAGGTAAAACGGCGAATCGAACTTTAGAAGATAATACACATATAATTTTGAACGTATATTCTTCAACGGTAACAAATAGCCAATCTCAATTTTACGGTATCTCCCAAGGAATATGAAAACAAGCAATGCTTACTAGGTGAAGCTGTTTTGTAGGACGTAAATTCCTGAACAATTTTCAGATTCTCGTTCCCAATTACTTTGGCATAATTCAAATTGTGCAATGTTGCGATCAGAAATTGCGAAATTATTTGTTGTTGAATGTACCCTTGCTTTGGACGTAAATTTAGCCTTTTTTAGAGGAAACTGATCGTCTTTCATAATGTTAGTGAAATTACACGTAAAACATTATATAAATGTCCATTTTTTTGTGTGGCAGGTGGCGAAAAATGAAACGTAAAATGTAAAGATGGCACAATAAATGTGTGTTATTAAATTCTTTAAAGTAGCTGCTTAAATTTGCATATAGAAAATGTTAATGTTTAGACATATCTTTTCTAAATTAAGATTATTTTTTGCATTTCTTGAAACTATACATTCAAAAATATAGAAAAAAATTTAAGTTCAAATTTCAAAAATTGACTCAGTTATTGGAAATTAAAAGATGGATCGATACTTCAAAGGCAATAAACAACAAACAAACAATGAAATGGATCAAAACCTTTGGTAACCGCTCGAATATGGTCCACAAAATATTATAAAAGGTCACGGACGACATTGAAGATACCGAAGAACCATCATTTAGCCCAGGACTGAAATGTTTAATATTGATATTATTCGAATAAAAACTTTATGTTATATGTATAAAGAAAAATGAAATAAAATCTTTATTTTTCAAATTTTCTGGAAACGACTCTTTTCGATCTTGTTTCAGCGAATATTCGAAGACTAGTAAACCGATTTGAAGTTGTTTTGCTTTTTTTTTAATTTTCGCGATCACAGTGACTATGATTGCACGTAACCGATTTTGAAAATTTTGATATTACTTTAATATTTTTTAAGACAACTTGAATAAAAAAAAAAGTCTTAAAAATGAAAATTTGTTCAAAATCGCTGCTATTTGGTGCAAAAACGCTACTTTTTCATTTTCAGACAACCCTCAATATTTCAATGGAACGATGAAGAGTATAACTTTCTTTTCTTGATCATCATATCGAGGCTCATAACTTTTTAAATTTTAAATATTTTTTAAGAAAAATTAGTATTGTACAAATTGAATAAAATATCCTCAACCTTTATTACTTATTTTTCAAATATCTATTACAAAACAAAATATCTTCGACAATACGCTTTAACGTTCACAAAATGTTTTCCTGAAATTTGGTTTAAATGACAGAATATAGATTATATATTTAATTTTACCTAATTATGTTATGTACATGTTTACACTAAGTTAGTGTAAAATCATACAACATTTACAAAATTGATAGAATATCACACCAAAAGTTTGCCACTGTTTTGCTGAATTAACCAAAAATGTTTACTTTTACAATAGTGCTAAATTTTTCTATAGAAAATAATTTGAAATTAATTGTTAAGTTCAGTTAGATTTAGCACTAAGTTTTAAGAGTATATTGTAAATTGAATTAAGTTAAAATTGCTAAATTTTTGTTATTATAATTAGTTTATTGTTGTTATTTTTATGATTAGTTTTTGTCGGAGTTGAATAAAAATGCATCATTCTTAATGGGAATTTTGGTTTACAAGTTTTAGGTAGAAGTGAGTAGTTTTTTCATGATTATCTCTTTTGTCTATAATGTTTAAATTAAAGTCAAATTAGCTTTTTGATAATCCGCGTATTCTTGTAATCCGATTTGTATGATAATTGTTTAAAGTCTGTTCAAACTTGTTTTATTTATCTCTCTTATATCTTAAGTATGGAGGGAATTAGCATGCTGGGGAGTTAACGAAAATGCAAGAGCCTCGCAGGTGAGGCGATGCCACCAGAGGAGGAAAACAAAAAGCTTACCCAACTGGATCCTCGATGCGCGGCGGCGACCGGGGAAAAATGCACCAAGAGAAATCGTTTTTAACTAACCTGTCATACCTAAATCAGGCGCAGCTCACCTTCGCGACGCCAGCCGCCGAAGCAGAAAGCGCGGAGGGCCGGGAATGCCCGGAATGTAGAAGCAGCTTCTAATTATCAGCTATAATTACCGTGAAATATTAATCAATCTCCGTTACGCGAAATATGATCCGCGGCAGTAAAGCGTCGCTTTTTATGACTTGTCAAAACCAATGCAGGAGGCTCTTGTTAAATACTGCGGCATTATGGCGTACCTGTTGGCAAACAAACGGCCGCGGCCTGGACCCGGACCGTCAGTCTTTTTGTGTAGTGTGGCCCGAGCATTGTGGAATCGGGATGCGTCGGGGCGGCCTGATCAAAGCGACCTTTTTGTGTCGTAAAACAAATATCAGCGCTGTAAAAGCCAATGATTTGTGATCAGCGAGGTAATTTAACGAAACGTTAAGATGCAAAGAGCCAATGCGCCAAGAAATGGACCAACAAACAAACCGAGGGCCATAAAAATCCTCTCGGTCTTGTCCCATTCCCACTGCACCGGGGCAACCTGAAAGTTGCCCACCGTTTCGCCGGGAGGTGTAGCTGGAACCGGGGACAAATTTATTGGAAAGGTTGTGGGCGCTGACAGGATTTTTTTGGCTCTTCCCGGTGTCGCTGCCAGGGGACCAAATTGGCTTCACCTGGGTTACCTGTTGCCCCAAATGATTTACGGCCGGCTCGCTGGCCCAGTTCTAATGGGTACAAATCAACCGGCAGATTTACGTCCGGGCCGATTTCAGCGAGCGCTCGTTTCTGGATGATGTCGCCTAGATAAACGTCCCCAACCTGAAGGAGCGGGCCGCAGCCACTTCGGTGCATTTTGTGGTTCAGCGCGCCCTCCGCCCCCCTGCGGCGACGAACAATGCAAGGTGCTCCGCGCCGATCGTCGCGTCGGCCGGACTAGCTCCGGTCCAGCGTCTTTCATGCGACGCGAATTTGCCATTGAAGCTGGCGGCGCGGCGGCGTGCCGTTCATGCGTAAAGGTAAATTTGAATTTCGCGGAAACTCGTTTGGATTAAGCGGGCGGACAATTTGCGCAGGTGAGACGCCGAGCCAAAGATACGTCCGAGCTCATCCGCTTGATTTATGAGCGGAGATTAAACGGTGCAGGCCCGTGCAGTGCAGTGCCGCCCGGTGCAGTGACATGTCCATTTGGCCTGGCTCTCGATACGGGTCACAAAAAGAATCCGCTGCATGCAGATGAGCCGTCGTCTGGAGGAGGACACCCTTCGCAGATGTCCGCCAACATTACGAAGTAATTAGCACTCTGTCGGCGACCAGCGCCGCTTGATTAAGCCCGATAGTTCCGCGCTTGGCGGAGGAGCGCTTACCTCTTGGATTCTTTCTCAGGTTTTAGCCCACCTGAATTTTCAGACAGGTCCGCGTTCTTTAAAACCATATTTTTGTTGAGCAAATTTTGATCTGTCCCGGAAATTGCGTCAATTTTGAACACTCTAATTATGGTTTGATCAAGCCATGCATTTTCCGGTTTTGCAACAAGGGAAACGAAAAAGGTATCGGTACTTATCGGTATCAAGTACTTTGTATTCTATACACTCAGAAAATGATACCTTAAATTGGAAGAAAATCTTTTCTTATTTCAAAACGACTAAAATTGCTTTTATTTAAGGAATTCCTACCCAATTTCTAAGAATTTTTATTAATCTAAGAGATATTTTCTTTATTTCAACTAAAATATTAAATTTAAAATAGTGTTACTTTCTTATTAGAATGTAATCATTTTCCTTGTGATACAAAAAATATATACCTTAAACCGAAAGAAATCTGTTTTTATTCTAAGGAAATCTTAGAAAGTAACTATTGCAACAATGTTGCTTTTTAATGCAAATTGATGTCTTTCATTGTTTCAAAAATAGTTCTTTAAAATTATGAACAGTTTCGTAAATTTAATCATAATAAAAGTGCAAATGTTTTTGGTTTCATAAGCGAAAGCGGTACCAGTTTGCTAAATTACATTATATTATATAATATTATACATTAACTAAAATTTTTAAACTTGAGTATTATAAAAACTTGTAAATGCTCTTAGCATAGAAAAAAAGAGTGCAGGGAAGCCGACATTAAAAACTGAGATGAGTTGATCTTTGGGATATTCTTCTTTTAGATAAATGGGGAAAAATGTACTACTTAATTATAAACCAGCTCTGCTTTAGTACATTTTTCCCCATTTATCTAGAAAAAGAGCCATCCCGATGTATTAGTTTATTCATTTCAGTTTTAAACGTCTTCTTTACTTTAAATAATTACACTGGTCTGCAACGAAATCCTCCTTCAAATAAAAGTATTATGAATATGAAATTTTTAACGTGCTGAATCCGCGTTCCATTTTTTGCTGTCATGTACATATTTTTTTAAATGTTTTTTTTTTTTAATCACTCAAAATTCCATGTTTATTGCGCTACGTTTATGCATTTACGGTACTTTATTCCATTCAGCTCGTATATACTACACTATAACTATACAAAACTCGTTTTAACATTTTAAGAAAGAAAGATATTAAATAACGTTGCTTTTACACCAACGCATGCGGTAGCATTGTTCTCGCTGTAACTCCATAGAAAAAATGAAAAGGTAGAAAACTACTAAGTAGAATGCTATTATTACGTAATTAATTGGATTGTTTTTAAATAATTGTAATGATGTTAATGTTTTAACACTAATTTTATAAATATTTCCTTAATTGATAAGTAGGTATAAGATAATAATTTTTAAGAAAAAAAACCCGTTTTGTTAAAAATATCGTTTAAAAAAAAACTATACGTGGTACAGTTTTTTCATTACTATATTCAGATTCACATATAATCAAATCTATAACAAACGCGCATAATTATTCAAAGGGACAATTTTTTTTTTTGCAGACCAGTGTTATTTCTTTGTTTTGATGGAAGAATTGAATATATCTATGTACCTATGTATGTAGGCAAAGACAAAATAGTTACTATAACTTAATATAGGATTAATAGAGTTGTAGTTTGAACTAATGAAAATAAATATATTATCTTAGAATTTAAGGACATTGATATTGATTTAAAAATAAAAAAAAATCAATTTCATGGTTGTAATGTAATTTCTTCCTTTCTCTTAAAGATTCGATTAACGTAGTTTTTCTTTAAAAACACTACGTTTTTTTCTGAGATACTTTCTTGCTCGATGCTTTGAGACAGATATTTTTGTTGTTAGTGATTTGCAGGAGATAGTCTATGGTCCTATTTTATTTTGTTTATGCTATTACCTACATAATTGACATCACATAAGTAATAGATCCTTATAAGTTAGTTCTTTATTTTTATTTATAGATAACACTGTGAGTAAAAATTACAACATTAGAAAGTCTGTGTCTATCATAGTTTACAAAAAAATTAGTAAATCTGTATTAAT
Organism: Eutolmus rufibarbis; assembly: GCA_963920795.1. Taxonomy (NCBI): domain Eukaryota; kingdom Metazoa; phylum Arthropoda; class Insecta; order Diptera; family Asilidae; genus Eutolmus; species Eutolmus rufibarbis. Next base: position 22,833,772 of record OY987204.1, read on the forward strand.
GACCAAGAATTTTAATTTTTTACTAACTTTCAAGCGTTATTATTACAATTAAAAAATAAGAGTTCTCAAATAAAAACTACGTTTCCTATTATTATAGTATTTTTGGGTATGCTCGTTTAGAATCTTAGTATGCAAATAATATTTTGATTCATACTTTTCTTAGAATGAAAAATCGCCATAAAACTAATAACTAGTCAGTAAAACTGGTAAGAATAAGTACGATCAGTGGTCAAATTCCATTGACGAGTAATCGATAAGTGCTAATAAAAAGACAAGTTGCTGCAATGTATTAAAAAAGCATACATTGTTTTTTAGCGATGGATGAGCGTCTCGAAGGGCGGACAGACCCTGCCGAGGTTGGCACTCAAAGGCAATTTGGTTTTTGCGACGGCACTACCTGGCCAAGCTGAAACGTGTTATCAGTTCTCACTTTTCTGGGAGAGTGCGTTTGCCGTGGTGTAATCATTTCGAAAATTCGTAAAAAAGAACGGCCAAAGCGCGGCCTCAAATTTTCCGTTGAAAAAGTTCCGAGTTTACGAGGCGAATGTCCGTCATGTCCTTGCTAACCTGTAATTGACGTGAAATTGAAAAGCAGGATATTGATAGGATGATCGTTTTTTGTCCGCGCCAAGCACTTAAGATCCCACTCAGCCGGGCTCCTGAAATGGATCTTGGCGTTTTGCGTGCATCGATAAACAATCCGGTCAGTCCTCCGCAAGTGTGTAATTTCCTAAATTACGGCGTACGTTCACTTGTTGTATGATCCGTCCATTGAGCACTGGTGGTAGGTGCATATCGATGGAACACTTATTAACATACAACGTCTCATCGATGGTCTATCGTCTTACATTTAACTGGGCCTGGGCCCCATACATTTTCAGGTTGCAGGTGGTGCCCGGCTCCGGGGCCCCAGCAGCCTACACTCCCGTCCGGGGGCTATTGGATTTCACATCGTGGTCGACGACGTCGCCATCGATTCATTCATAAAAGCCGGCCAAGGAGCTCGGTGTATTATTTCCGAACATAAATACGCATATGTGCGCCGACATGATCATCATCATAATTTACGTGCAATCATCATTATCGCATGCGCAGCAGCAACTTGTGTTGAGGCGAAGGGAGCCCTCGTCCTCTGCTCGTAAATTTGCTCCCAGTGGTCAGTGGCCATTGTACCTGAGATAGGAGCAGTGACGGGCAGCCAAAGAAAAATTGCTGTAGGAGGATTAGCGCAAAAACAAAGAAGTTTAGCTCACTGCCAGGGATTCTGTGATCTCGGTGGGAAAACTTTGGTTCGCCGTCTTCTTATTCTGGCTTTTCCCTTCTCCGGCTTCGCATTTATTTCTAATTCTTTAATTCGTGCGGGAGGAAGGCCGGTTGGACTAATGCCAGCAGCTAAAGCCACACCTGGCAAACTTTTTAGATATGGACGTTAGTCAAGAGTCTTGACTCGAGACACCGGTAGAAGAGACCCACCGTCAAAGAATTTAATATTCAATGAACGAAGTTGCAAACGTTTTAGAGGCTTTTATTTTACGCTTATAAAGTATACTTAAAATAAATTATTGATAGTTATTTTTTATCAGAAAAACCCAAACTAAATTTCTGATTTTACCTTATAAGGCCTGCCGTATGAATTAAACTGCAGTTCAAACAGTGCTATTTATGAGTTTAAATTAGAAGTTTTCCAATTCTATAACTAGACTTCAAATTCAAAAAATAACTACTTTGTGATCATGTGACAAGGGACATTTTTTATTCGCTACTGTTACAGATATAATTTTAGCTCATAGCCGACACATTGCTACCAATATCACGAAAAAAGGCTTGTACTGTGCTGTGTTGAGCAAAGACTATGATAGCTTAGCCTTAGTTTTGTATTTTTATACACAAATATTTTGTATAACTTATTTACTCTTATTTGGTAGCTCTTATAAGTAAAACCAGTAACGTTTTTCGACTGTTCCTTGGACCTTCAGATCCGGAGTTCTGTACGCTAACCACTGCGCTATTTTGATAAAGTTATTTACCATATAAAAGAAACAACTCCAATCATATTTTTTGATTTGGATCACCAAAGTGGATAGAAATAAAAAAGTTTCTGGGGCTTTAATTTACCCCGGTGCACACTTATATAAATCTGTCCTTACTGTATGATTTTATTCAAATGTTAAAAGTGTTTATCAAATGTGGATATGTTTGCATTTTCAATGCTCTCATATGTTTTGAAAACCTTGGTTTAAAGGGCTATTTCGTTTTTTGTCAAGTCTCGCATAGTCGTAATCTTGGTGTCGATCTTGCAAATCGAGTCTTGGTCTTGGACTTTCTGGAAGACCGAGACTAAAACTATAAGACCAAGGCCGATTTTGTTCATCATTAGTATACTTTGTAATCAGAATTTTGGCTTAAACTGAGTTTAAATTTAGTTTTGTGGCGAATCTGTTAGGGTAAAATAATTAGAAACTATACAACAATTAATTGAAATTCTGTAGACGTAAATATTTTATATGATATTATACGATAGAAATTGTGCTAGATCCCACCCAGAAGACTCTTGTGAGCCGATAATCCAGCAAGTGTTAAAGCTCTCAAAGGTCCACAATTGAGCCTATTTCGGGGCTAGTTAACGAATAGAGCAAATAGCGTGCTCATCGGTGGCTGATTAACACCTGACGGGATTTAACGCATGCTTAAAACCGGGCAATTTGCTCAGTGTAGCGCCTAAAGGAGCCGGCCACGAAATCGGTTTTGTTTGCCCACTTCCCTTCTTTTCCACCAAAGGCGGTCCTCCGGTACGCGGGAGCGCTGTTAAAAATAGGCCAGCGCTCGCTGCGGACCGGCGGCGACCACCTCATGGACGCTGTTTGCTCTGCTCTTGACACACTCTCGACGCGGCTAGTCCGTGACTTCAAAATATTTTGACAGATGAAGACGCCGACCGCGTCTAAGTCTAACAAGGCTAGCGCTAAGTAGTGAGCAAGCACTCGCGGGCGGGCAGAGAACGGATGATCTGTCTGCGAACTAATTACATGACAACTCAAAGTCCGGGCTGCCTGTCTCGCGATCCCTGCGCGCCGCAGTACACGGGCGTAGACGCATCAATTACGTGCGCGAGCGGCGCGGCCGCGGCGGGCGGCGGGCGGCGGCCGTGTTTACCAACTTGAGGGAGTTTATAAACAATTTTCAGGTGGCTCTTCCGCTCGACAATCACGCCAGCGAGCGGTTGGGCTCGATGCGCAGAAATTCCTTTCACCGGGGCCCGGCCGCTGCTAATGGTCTGCCCCGGGGCCAAGGGAAAGTAATCAGTTGAATTAGAGAAAAACGCGCGTAGTTTTAGCGGAGGACGACAGCTGGAATTTGAATTTTTTGCCAACGATGATTTATCGCAGAGCGGCGAAAACAATTTTCATTGCATGAAGCAACACAGCAAATTGATGTTGCAGCAAATCGGACCACACGCAATCCCCCGGATGTGCTGCTTTTCGCTGGCTCCGGTGCCGCGAACGAAATATGCAATGTTTTCTTTAAATTAAAAAAAAACTGCAAAGTGTTGCAGTTTCGCGTTCGTTCATTAATTCCAAGTCTAGCAAGTCTTAACATCTCTTCCTACCTTTATATCTTTCATCTTTACTATCTTCTTACCTCATATTGTCTCGCAAGGTCGGCCCAACTGAGCAATATGAACAATATTTTATAATTAATAAAAAAAGGACGCTAAGTGCATTAAATATGCCTATATTTTCCCTCAATATGTATTTGGTAGATACTCGTAGGTACTTTCGAAACTTTAGTAAAAGTCAAAACATAAAAAGCTAAAGAATGTTAAATAAAAATTTCTATCTCAATAGTTTGTTTTAGCTTTCATTTTACATCTAAACAGACTTTATCTAAAATAAATATTTAGTGTTCTTTGGAGCTCATTACACTAAGTCTTGATACTCATCGGAAAATGGCTCCTGCCATTCCTTCTTTAATTCCGGAAGTGCAAAATGAAAATGAATATAAGATATTAATATTTAATATCTCTGTTCATTTCTTCCAAAATTAGTCCTGAAATATGGAAAGTATTTCTGAAAAACCGTGAGGGAATGGAGGGACTGAAGGAAAATTAAGCAAAAGCTAGTATAAGCAAATCATCTGAGTAAAACTCCTTATAAAGTTCGCACAATATGAATAGCAATCAACAACAATTAATTTTATATAGAAAAATGTCGTGATAAGACCACTAACTAAACATACTTCATAAAAGTACCAACATCTGCACCATCTACATCTACTCTGAACTAGATGCATTTTTGCTGAAGCAAATGGCTTCGTTTGCAAATAAGTAGGTACATACAGTAAAAGGTATAGTTATTTTGCGCTATTGTCAAAAATTATTTAATTTTTGATTCACACCTAGTCAGTAAAGTTCAAGTCCAATTAACCTTTAACATAAATAAACTTGCACGTTTTACAGTGTTTCGGAGTTACTTTCTTTCAGAGTAAAGTAAGTATAGTTTTTTTATATTCGACGATACTTTTTTACTACTGTAACTACCTACATACTCCGTTACTGAAATACCCAGAAGATATCAAAGAAATATCTTGAACTAAGATCGATTTGATTTTATTATATGGGAGACTTTGCTTCACTAACTAATTAAATTAACGACATTGATTCTAATTGTGTATGTCCGGTACTTAGGAAGACTTTGTTCGAAAGCTTCAAAATGTGAATACTCTAATTACAGTTCGTTCATATGTAAAGGAATACTTGCGTTCTTCCTGTTAGATAGTTACTATTTGCAGGTAGATATTGCAGATGCAGAGCTTTGAGTACTTACCATGCACTTCTTGTTTTGTCATATACTTTTTATAGTAGTTATACCATGACTACTCTAGGTACCTAAGTAATCGTTAAGTTTAAGATCAAGTACTCGTATTTCAAAAGATCTGTTCGTTATTCTCAATATATTTACCGTGCCGTATAGACATACTTTAGTTGCTTCCCCATTGCTACAATTGTTTCTCAAATTAGTTCGACAAAATTAAAATACTTGTTTACATCCTATTTATAAATACCATAAAAAATAACTTGATTCCAATCAAGTTTTCAATTTATTTTAAAATAATATTTAAAAAGAATCCGAAAAGTGGAGCACTATACGTATCTACACTATCTTTTATTCATATAAAAAAAAATCAAAAACTTTAAATACGTATACATTTATTTGTTTTGTAACCATAAGTAAAACGTTTTTCTTTAATTTTTTATTCATATGGATAGAAGCTTCTGCTCCTCTTCATTCTTGATTGCTATGCAGACACCAAAATGAGTGTAATCTTTTATTCCAATTAATTTGTACGGAACAGTACAAATTCATGTTTTCTACAGTTTTTGCTTTTCTGTTATTCAATCTTTATCTACCCGCGTGTGCACGCAACTCGGAGATGGTCTGAATGACCGTAAAACTGAGATTTCGGCAAAGATGCGTGGCAGCATCAGGTGCATAAAGCGATGTATCTCTAGATCTAGATATGTCAGCACCTCGCTGCTAACTCTGCGCTTGCAACGAACCGACTTCAGACACGCTGTAACTGCATTATCAGGAGTACAATGGAGGAACGCCGCGATAACCCAGTTATCGCGTGAAAGCAGCGATTCTGTGCACGGGCCGTTTAAACCCCAGCGCCGCATCAATTTAGAAAAGGTAGGTGCCGTGGTGCACCTCTTCTGGCTCTCGGGGCTCGCGGTGCATCTCACCTCCACCGACAGCATCCTAACACCTCCGGTCGTGGCCGGGCGTAGCATAAATCATAAAAACTACATTCCGAGCTGTGCTCACATCGTCCAAATAGATTTTGTTGAATTTATTGAAGCGATGTTCTCTGCGCGATTTTTATCCGCGGCTCGTCGCTGCTGCCGGACCGATCCTCGAAATAAGAGCAAAACTGGCGCTCGAATCTGAATGCAGCGGCGCTTTTTGTGGCACTTGTTGCGTGCAAGAACAAGTGTTCGGGAAAATTTTTCATCGCCGTCGAATCGAAGGCGGCCGCCGGAAGGGGGCAGCAGCAGTGGCGACGGAGGCCGAGCGGACTGCGGAGCACCTCCGTCCGGGCAGAAATTGAATGGTGGACACCGAGAGTCAGCAGGAGCAGCGGCCGCACCGCATCCACTGACCGCGGACGACGGCATAAACCATCGAGGGCCATTCATGCCATGCGGCGAACAATGGCGGAGGTGGTGCCGCCAAAGGATGCCGACCTTTGGCTCGAAGGTCTGAAAGGTATCACAGCGCGCACCTTGTGCTCTTTTGATACCTTTTCGACCCAGTTCCTTTCTCCGCGGCTGCCAGGCCCCGATTCGGATTACAAATTTACACACAACGGGCAGCATAATGAAGCCAAGGGTTGAATAGGCCAAGGAGAGGGTTTTGTTGGGTGGGCTACCAGCGGATTGTTCAGCTAATCGATACCCAAGATTAATTGCTCACAGTTGATTGAATATCATGACAGCGCGTTTACATTCGAATTGGCACAGAAAGGCGAAATCGGGCAGTTTTTTCCAAATAAATTCTTTTCGACGCAAACGAAGGACTTGGGCAGCTGAATTAAAGCCGCATGAATTTGCGATCTGCTGGCGCGGCTTTAGTGCAGAAATTCATCGCACAGGAAGTTGGGCACGTGTTCGCACTCGGCCGGGCTCCTTCCTTTTGGCTCCTTTTACGAGGTCAACGCAGTTATTATAAGGACGATAGATGGCGCAGTGATACTTCACACAGTAGGACAAAACTCGAAATCGGCACTCGAAAATAGGCAAATGTTGATATTTTGCTTAAATAAAGTGTTGAACTTCTCCATTAACTATTACTGCAAAATTTAAGTTTAAAAGACTCTCGTAGAGTGCGCAATTAAAATGAAGCACTTAGAGGAGAAATTATGTAAAATTTTTGGGAAACCATCGCATAAATTGCCCTTTTGCTAGTGGGTCTTCCATGTTTTTAAGTAAAATATCCAAATAAACTTAGGCAAAGCTTAGCGGGAAAGTATTTCAAAAATGCAACTAAAATTTTTGAAATTACCTACCAACATTAGGGCAATTTTATAAAAGAAGTTTAGGTGAACTAACTAAAAATTTTGATGGAGAAAAGACTATAATATACAATATTATACATTGAGCTTAGCTGAACTTATTAAAAACTTCTGTGAACAATAATACTTTAAAAATTTGGAGAATTTTCAGGCAATTTTCAACGAGTGGTTTAGTGCATTAGCGAAAGTTTTGTATATCAAACAAGTAAAAACTCTACAATTGCTTAAGAAAATAACCTTAGTCTTACCAAAATAACATAGAAACACCACCCTAGTCTCGGGTGAAAAACTAAAACTAAAAATTGATAGATAAAATTTACCAATCTTTTCTGTGTTAAATGGCAGCCAGAAACCGATTGGAAAGTAAACTGAATCAGTGAACAAAAACAGAAATTTATAGATGAGCGCAAAATATATTTCAATTTGTCTTCCGTTTGATTTCCATTCCGTCCCTTGTTCATCGATTTAGTCTACTTTCCCTTTGTTTTCCGAAAATGGTAAATTTTTTAGTCAACTTTCAGTATTCTTTCGGACTGTAAAATATGTCCGCCTCTTTTCAGTCTTAACTTTTTCCATGTAATATGTTTTCAATATATTTTCCATTAGTTTTCAGTGTAAATAATAATTTCTGGCGGAAAAAATTCAATTTTCAGTGTCTTTTCCGTTTATTAGTCGTATTTGTTCACAACCCCGTACTTATAAAAACAAATATAGATTTTAACATTGGAATTTTCCAGAAAAAATATCCCTAATAATAACATAATATCAGTTCACAAAGACGGAATGAAATTCCGTATTATATATTTTTATATTACTTATATACTTGCTAACTGATTGCGTTCCTATTATTTTGACATTTTTAAATATAATTGAAATTTTATTAAGAAGTTTTTATTAAAAAACCAAGTACAAAGCAAATCAAAGATTTTGTTAAAATACGAATGAATGAATAATATGAATATGTATTTAATTAAAACTGAATTATATAACTTATCTATAAGTAATTTTAAGCTACACAAAAATTGTAATTTATATTTATGTATGGGGCTTGCCCTGTTGAAACTTAAATAAATAAATAAATAAATAAAAAAAAGTTGATTTTATGTCTGAAATTAGACACTCCAATAACAATGACACACTCATTACAAAAGAATTTGTCTTAAGTGAAATGATGAGCAATTACATTTTTAATCAATAAAAACTGAACTAAACTGAATACAATTGTTTAAATAAGAAAAATTAAAGGAAAAAATACTTTAATACTCAATCTGAGATGTGAAATGTTCGAAATTGTTTTAAAAGAAAACTATTGAAAATACGTCATTTTGGTTTAGACGATTCGAAAATGCAATCTTTTGGGATTTTAAGGGATTTGAAAAGAGCAGCGTCATTTTGTTGCGACCACATCTTGTCGGGATCAATGTTATCCATATTTTGGAACAAATATTCATTATTCTCTAGACATTTTTAAAGAAATAAGGACCAATGATACCTCTTCCGGACTGGTATTGCTCACTGTCATATAATAGGCATAAAAATGTATCAAACATGTACTTCTTCTCACAAATTTATCTACAAGTTTCGAGAATTGGAGATTGATTTTCAAAGCAAATTTGGATAATTTTTAGCCCTTCCTCATAAGGGAGAATCGATTCATTATTATTTGTCAGATTATATTTAACTAGTGACCCGCCCCAGCTTCGCACGGTTGTACAGTGTAGGTGACTAATAATTATAGAATGTCTTTATATACAATGTTTAGAGCTGTTTTTTCATTAGACAGCACAAACAGATTTTGGTTAGATGTTACACGCGAAAGGGCTACATATAGTTGTCCATGGGAAAAACAATCAACGCTTAAATCTAAACCTGCAACATTGAATGTTTGACCCTGTGATTTATTAATAGTCATTGAAAAAGATAGTTTTACTGGAAATTGCAATCTTTTAAATTGAAATGGTAAATCCGCGGGCATTAAGGGAATTCGGGGCATTAAAACAACTACTCTAGTTCTACATCCGGTCAGTATTGTGCACTCTATTAAAAAGGTTTTTAAAGATTTTACTTGTAAACGTGTACCATTGCACAATTTGGGTGGATTAAGGTTCCGTAATAAAATAATAGGACACCCTACTTTCAACACCAATTTATGTATGTGGGGGTAGTCCAGAGGGCTGCAAGGAATTAGCGCTTAATAATTTTAAATCTGTGATATTTTCTAAGATATTCATTTTAATGATATGCTGTAAAGGGCAATTTTTATCTACGTTAAATGCACAACGTATCTAACGTATTTAATTGGATAAGGATTGTATTGTATTGTTTAAAACAGCTTCGTAAATAACCCATTATTTTTTAGTAATATGTAAAAGATAGAAATGGTTACTATGGGTAATCCTTAGGAGATAGACATATGCCATCAGGGACTTTTCTGCAGACCTTTTTAAGATATACAATTCCGTAGTACATTATTTTGATCTATCTCGTAAGGTTTAGCCAGCGTTAGCTAAGTAAGCGCCCAAAACTATGTTTTTTACGACATCATTACAAATCTTTGAAATTCTCGTTTTTCCTCTACTATAATATGGATGTATTATATGTACATATAAACCTTCCGGAAGAAATTCTCTAAATGATAGTGAAAACCGTATCAAAATCCGTTGCGTGGTTTAGAAGAAGTTAGCGGAGAAACAGACAGACGAAAACAGCGACTTTGCTTTATAATATTTAGAGATATAAAGTATCAGAACGACAAGTCATGAAAAACGAGATTTTAGCAAACAACTAATTTTCGTGACTTTTGATCTTCCATAACCTTTTTAGCCCTTCCGATATCGTTTTCATCATCAAAACAAAATTTTGGTTTATAAGTAATTACTAAGTAGGTTAAATCAGAATTATGACCACAATGAAATGAAAAAAAGAAATTTGTATCAGCCCAGATTTTGTTGCAACTGAATGACAAAACTTGTTTGCTGGGTAAATTTCTAATTAGTTTCTATAATTTCCATTTCCTAAATACGTGCATGTTATGTGGAGGTTCGAAGTAAACGAAGTCGTTTATGACAAAGCTAAGAGCTAGCCGGGGACTATTCGAAAAGAAAAGACAGTAAATGGCTGGTCTTAACCCTTTTCATAGGAGCGGGCTTGTACCTCAGCAAGGTGGTTAAAGATTTAATAACGCGCAAGTGGCTGCCAAAGACATTTCAATCAACGGGAATTGGATAAAAATTATGTAATTAAGTCGCTTCCGGTAGCAGGTACTCCACTCATTCGCCTATTCGATGTACCCAGGTTAATTGGGATTTATAGCCCACCAAAGCGCCCAGTGTCCGCGCATTAACAGAATCTCTGCGTAGTCGCGAGCCGCGACTTTGCTTTACGAGCCTCTCAAGAGGTACAAGGCTCGTTCGGACAAAAATCGAGGCTAGGGCTAATTACGTCGTAACTGACAGAGGCTAAGTTGGTGGCTAGAACATTTGGGTGTTTTTACGGGCGGATGCCTAAGCACCTTTTAAGGGCCTATGCCCTCGGTGAAACGAGGAGGCCATTCATCAGGACTGGTTCGTTGGACGCGGCTGCGCGGCTCGCTCTTTTTGCAGTGTCATTGACAATAAATAATTTCCTATCTCACGGCGCGGCCGCAGCACACCTCGCCGCACGTATGCCTACACGGGCACCTATTTACAGCCCTATGGCCGCCGAGGGCCGTAAATATTTTCTGTCTATAAATCGGTCGCGCTAAAAACTCTTCTTCACACCTTTCGCGCGCCTCGGTGAGCGGTTCTCCATTCTCCTACGACTCCTTTGTTGCAAATGAGCTCGCAGATGAATCTAATTATCCGGTATAAATAGCGCACTAAATTGGCAAGGAATTATGTGCGAATGCTCGAGGAGTGCTTCTTTTGTTTTCCGCCAATTTGCGATTTTCTGGTCTTCCTCTCCTGCGGGCAATCGGGAATGCTGGTGGTCGCGAACCTCGCAAGCTTTGTGCAATGCGCCCAGCCATTTGGCTAAAACTTTCGTTTGAAATCCGTATCTGTCGCCGTAATCTAATTAGCGAATAAACAACGCGATAATTAGACAAACAGCAGACGTCTTAAATGCCACCGCGGCCTGGCCCGATAAATCATAACTCATTTGGGCACCCAACGTACGAGCAGTTTGAGACCTGTCGCGACTTTTGCGCGCCTCTTTCTCCTCGTTTTTCCACTGTGTTGCAATGCGACCATTGTCGCGCGCTCAAGAAATGAACCCGCAGACATTTTTCTCGTCCACCTTTAATTGAAACAATTTTAATTTGGCCACCGGCCTGACTTTAATAACTACCGCCTTTTGCGTCCACGCCTGCATTTAGCGCAATGCGCTAGCTGCCGTTTGTCGCTTAATGAAAATACATATATCTGCGTGGGAGGCGTTCAGAATTCAGAAGTAATTTAGCCCGAAGGGATAGCAAATATTTTGCAGCTGTTTGTTTCTTCGTGTTAAGGTGCAGCCGGCGCTATCTTAAAATATTGTTGTTTAAATTGAACACTATCTGATACGCATTTCTTGACCCAAAAAGTCAACACTAAATATTCTTAATCTCAATTTCCAACAGACTAAGATCGAAGCACAACTAATCGATTTTAATTTCGATTTACTTAATTTGTTATTATGAGCGAATGATACAAGGCGGTTATATAACGTCTTGAAGAAAAATCCTTAAAAAATATTGAAAAGCATTCTTAGATGTACGCAGTTTTTCAAAAACTCAGCAGACAAAAAATTAGTGGAATTATATAACTAAAGTATACCAACTGCTTACGCAACATTATGCAAAACATCACTTCACATGCTATTTTTCATCTTAAACATCGGAAACTGCAAAAGATAGGTATCCAAAATCTCAATTTTTTTTTCTTTTAGTATAAAGAATAAGTTGAAATTTTATTCGAGAATATCTAATGCTTCTCAACAATTCAAGGGAGCTGGAGTACGTAGGAAGAGACGTCTTCAAACTTTGTAAGTCAGCCCCGTCACTGCTTCAATCCTCATCATCAAAATCAATCTACATTCACATCAACAGTGTCTGAATCAACAGATTTTTTATAAAAAAAACTACCACCAATTCATTGGAATATCCAAATTTTTTTGAGAAAAAGGCCCTTGATACAGACAGACGGACAATAAAGTGATCCTATAAGGGTTCCGTTTTTCCATTATGACGTACGAAAACCTAAAAAATTAAACTAAACATTAGTTTTATTGTTCAAAAAGCTCACAGAAGCGAGTTTCGATATTTGTTTTAAAGAGTACTGTAGAAGATTGTAATTACGTTCAATACTGATAATTTTTCTTTTTTTTTTTCAATACAATAGGTGCAATAAACTAACATATCTGGGCGTCTTTTTTGACAGACATATTCACGCAACACTTCTAGAGATTTATAATTCGATAAAATCTATTTATCCATATTTATAAATCGAAATTCTGAATTAAGTGACAAGAATAAATTAATCATATGCATATCAACTTGTTTTTAAAGCTGTTTTAATTTAAAATATTTTAGTTTTTTATATCTAAGTGCAATATTTTAAATAGTTTGGATGGACGTGATAGACTTAGGAATAATAGACACATAAATTAATACTTTTCCCTCACTTCATTCACTCATTCACTTCCAATTAAATTCTAGATTGTAAATAACTCAGATTGTAATCACTAAATCTATTTTTTGAATTCTTAATTCTATATTTTTTTTATATTATCTTAATTAACTAATAAACTAAACCAAACGAAATATAAGAGTTAGTCGATTCATAAAATTTTGGATGGAAGAAGTTTTTACCTTTTCGATTTACAATTTCCTTCATTTTGTATTTGAACATTCAATTTTGGAACCTGTGTTAAATATACTAAATATAAACACTTTTAGATTTCGCAATCACCTAGGTTGCCTTGTGCTACCAAAGTATAAAAAATTAAAAATTTAATCCATTGTATTAATTAAAAACAAATCTCAGAAAATGTATTACTTTTTACCCTCTTGGAAGAAATATATACCACTTTTTACGTTATTTTTCATTGTATTATTATACTTACCTGATTTTTGTCTATAATAATTAGAAAGGTTAAAATTATAAAAGAAAGATTCTCGTATTATTTTGAGTGAGAAACAAACTGTTCTGTGTTCAAAATTCTTTATTGAAATAAATTTGATCTCTTGTTCAACAACAGAAATTGTCTCGTTATATTTTATTGCATTTGGAAAGTTGGTAAATCTTGAGTGGAGATGAAAATTATACTATTGTTGGAATAGAAGATTCACTATTGCTTGTAAATTACGAAAAATTTGTATAGTTTACTTGTTATATAGCACGCAATCGATTTGGCAAGAAAAGGTTTCATTTAAATATTTTAAATTTTTGGAAATATAAGTATACTCATACTTTTTTGTTTGTTTTTTTTTTTCAGAAATGTTTTTTTTCTTTCATAATTTTTAACGTTTATTTGTAAAAGTCTCATAAAACCCTGGAATTTATATTGCTTCGAATGTAGTATAACTTTGTTAGAAAGTTTTAAAGCTTATTACAACTGCAAGTGCAGTCCGCAAAAAGTCGAAATATTTTATTTAGGCTTTTTACATTATTCATTATTCGTTTTGAACGCATTTTTACAGCAAATTGACTTATTGTTACTGTTATTTGAAAGTTATTCGTTGCAAGTACTTTACGTATTTATATATTTTGGATCGCTGTAAATAAGGTATTTACTTTGCCGGGAAAGAATATTTTGGCATTTACAAAAATATTTCTTCACCTTCTTGGACTACTCTCTTAATCTCTCAATTTATTTGTTAACGTGCAAATTTATGCAATGCATACAGAACTTAAAGTACATAGATTTTCTTAACTAAATTTCAAAATACCTAATTGCTTACGTGTTTCTTATAGCATCTTGCTTAAATTTTGTTTTGACTTCAACTAAGTTATAAAACACAGCCGTAATAAAAACGAGAAAATGTTCAACAATATTAGCGCTTTGCTAAAATACATAACAAATCTAACTAATTTTAAATCTGGTCCCACTTTATGCCAAATTATTCAACAATAAGAAATTATTTCGTTACAATTTTGGCGATTTACTTGACGTACAAATATATTTCAAACGTTATAACAAAGTTTTCTTTTTTATTTTAATTTAATTACAATTTCTTAAGACTAGCCTTCAATATGGACTTTGACAAAAGCATCCTGGAAATATTTTCGATGTTAGAACAATTAGTATTAAAAGTGAAGCCAATAAATGGCGCGCTGCTTGCTTATGTAATAAAGTAATTTATAAATAACAACATCGGTAAGTTTTCATTTATACAGTGATTGCCGCTTCTAATAGACTCGCCTAGCCAAGGCACCAGCTGCTTTAAATATTAATTTTGGACATACATTTTGGCTAGTTGAGTTGAATAAAAATATAAATAGCAAGAGCCCCGTAATTGAAAGAAATGGACTGAATGAGGAAAATGGAAGTGCTGATAATCCAGTAAGCCACTTTTGTAAAAACTGAAGTTGTGCTAAAAATGGCGCATATGCAAAGCGTTAACTGCTAAAATTATTTAGGAACAACTCGAAGAAAATGTATTTTTCTTATCATTTTAAAGACAAAGTCGGGTAGATCTGGAGAATAAAACCTGTGTAGATATTAATCTACCAAAATTAAACTATTTTTCTACAGATGCTTCTAAGATAAAACACAACATAACCTAGTTTTTATATATTTAATATTAATTTACGTTTATTTGAAGTGACCGGGGCTGCCCGACTAAATAAAGTACATAAATATCTGATGGTATCTCAAACTTAAAAGAAGGGATAAACAAATTCGGCAGATTTAAGGTCTAGAAATGTTTTCCCTGAGAACCTGAAAACACAATACGTATAAAAATTATTAAAACAATGTAAAAATAATTTATAACGATAATTAAACCTTTTCTATTTGCTAGAAAAAAAAATTTTATCTAATTATATTAATAACAATTACAAAAGGATATATGTAGGATTTAACAATTTGAACAGCAGTTCTTGCAGTTGGAATAGAAAAAAGATTGTAGCTTCAGTTAAATAGTTGATTTTTAAAGGTCGTTACATCTGTTTCCGTAAAACATAAAAAAAATATTTAGCTAGTAGAACACATTTTTAGTTGTTCGCTTCCATGTCGTATGTTAATTAGTAAAATTTTTAAGTTTTTCGTGTTTGCTGACAATATTCGAATGTTTAGTATAGGTATCTAACACTAAATTAAAAATTTCAACTTCTTTTAGTATTTTAAAAAGTGTAAAAATATTACTACTTAATGAAACATTTTCGTTATCAGATTTTTCGGAAAAATTGTGTGTGTGCCATTTATCAGTTATTACGCTCTAATCTGTAGACTAAATATATAAATAAATAAAATTAACATCAAAGCTTTTTCTAAGTTACTCTCACTATTTGGCTTTAAGGGTCTACTCTTAGTTTGGGAAGAGTGAAGAATAACTTGCACATTATTTTTAAATCTTATGATTGTCTGATTTTGGACTGAAGTATTGTTGTTATATTAAAGTCTGAAAAGCATAAGTAAAGTGTATAATTGGATTATTAGAAAATTATTGGAATAATTTCAAATGTTTAATATTCCCATTTCTATAATCAAGAAATGTTTTCTTAAAATGATTGGTTCAATTCTGTAGTGCACAAATATATTTAAATCAAGCAAAAAAGCTGTGATATAACAGCAATCTTTAGTGGTACTACTTTTATAATTTTCTTGAACTAAATACAGATTTACTTAGAAGTAGTAACAAAACTAGTACTTGACCGTACTTAAAAGTGAGATAGAAGTACCCCATGATATTCCTTGATCTTCTTTAGCCTTTTTCTAAATTATGGAAGAAAATTGACTTACATATGTGCAGCAAAAATTAACCTAAAGAATAATAATTAAAGAAATTTGTTTTTCTTTATTTTAAAACGAAAGCATATTAGATAATAGTGCCGGATCAATATGTATGTAGTAATATGAAAATAGTATTTTATCAATAAAGACCAACTAACCCTAGTACCTAGTACAAATTAACCCCCGCGAATAGATTTACTTTTTTCGAATGCAAAATTATACTTTTGGGTAATTTTAGAGGAAATGTTTTATGCATATAAATTAATATAATGCTAGTTTTACAAAATAATGTAATTTTACAAAACAATGCAAGTTTACATTAGGGGTATTCATGTCTTGGCGTATTTCAACAGTTTGATGTGTTATTCGGTGTAATAAATATTTATTTAGATAATTTATAATGGAACATATTATCGATTTAGAATCTTTAAGAAAAAGAAGAAAAACCCGGCGCCAAACAAAAAGTAGATGAAAGCTGAAGTTTCTTATTTTTGGGATTTTTCAAAGAGTGTTCGTAATTTGGTGTAAATTTGCAGTGAACAAAAGCCCAACGAAAGTGTAGTCACAACTTTTCTTCTAGACTAACACATAAAATTGAGCACAATTTTTAAGTACCAAATATATTTTTCCTCAATGAACTAATAAAATTTAAACAAACTTTTTGAAATTGTCAGCTTTTTTTTAATGTCACTACTTGCACTAAACTTTTTTCTGCTTTTTAATCCATCGACAATAAAATTTAATCTTTCGAATGAATATTGACCGAAGTAAATCGGACCAATTAAACTAGAATTATCGTCTACGACAACTTCAAAAATGTAGTTTTGAGAAAAACGCGTTTAAGGGGGTATTCTGGTCTAGAGGCATGAATTTCATGTAATTTTTGAAGTGTCATAAAAAAAAAACTATTAATATTTTTACCATCCATTTTTTTATTAGTCATTTATTAACATTAGAAGAATGCAGAAAAAAATCAAAAAAAAAAAAAAAGTTGAAAATTTCACAAATTAGCAGGGGATGAAGTGGGGGGTCGCCAAAAATTGGAGCGTGACCATACCCACGATTTCAACCCTCCTAGCAATCTGAAACTAAAAAAAAAAAAAGATTATTAATCTAGAATAATATCGCAATGGCCGGAACTAGGGAAAAGTTGGACAAACATTTTTTCACAAAATGGCGACTGCCTGAAAAAAAAAAAATTTTTTTACCCCTGTTTTTGACTGTTTCGAATTTTTTTAAAAATAGTAAAAATTGAAATTTGGGGATGAGGTTAGTTCCGGCCATAGACAAGTCTATAAAGAAGACTCTCTAAAAATTTCAGGTAAATCGGTCCAGTAGAACCTGAGAAATCGTGGGTATGGTATTGAAAAAGATAGTTTCGAGAAAAACGCGTTTAAAGTTTCGCGTAAAGTTTTTCGCAGTCTAAATCATGAAATGCCGGGTCAGCAAAATACCTATATCTCCGAAAATAATTTGAATTTTGAAAAATTCTCTTGTAGACATATTCTTAAATAGTTAAACTTTGAAAATAAAAAAAAAAAAAAAAAGGATTTTTTTTTATTTCTAGACCAGAATACCCCCTTAAAGTTTGTGAGTATGAAAATGGTCGTCCTTGCCTTCTCTTACCCTCGGCCTTGGGACTATATCTCGAGATCTATACAGAATTAGTTTTTAAAGAATTGGGAATATATTCTTAAAGGGTTTTAGAATCGACAGTATTCTCATTTGGAGCTATCGAAAATGGGTGTGTTTTAGACATTATTTTTTTAAATTGTTATTTTTGGGCCATAGTTATTCATCTTTCAAGTTAATTTTTTCATTATAAAATTCAATAAAAAAATTATATCGAAATTCCATCAAAAGCAGCACATCGAGGGTTTCCAGTTGTAGTTGTATACATACATATTTGCAAAATAAACCATTTTATTTATGTAATATGTGGCTATGGTCTTTAAAGGGGTGCGAAAATTCGATAAATTTTTAAATAATTCTGGTTCCGGCCATAATAGGTAATTAATTCCCTATAACGAAGATAGTAAGCGCTTATTCATTTAATTCGGTTAATTAGAATATACATAAGTTATCGCGTCGATTAATTTTAAAGAAAGGATTTTTCAGAAAAGCTTGTCTATAAACCTGCATAACTTTTCTAATTTTCAAGATTTTTGGAAATTTCTTTCAGTTGGAAAAGGTTCATTTAACAATAAAATGAAAGAAAAATTGCCGTTTTATAAAGACTAAAGGAAGTCAAATAAAATAAAATAAATTAAGGGTATTTTCACTACTTTTACAAGTGGAGTTATAAATATGCAACAGAGTGTATTTGCTGCCTACTGAAATCCTGTAAAAGGAATTATTTATTTAGATGTCAATTAATTTGAAATATGTATTTTATAAAAGAGTTCGAATTGAACCATATATTCAGCAATATGCCCTGAGGCATACTGCCTAGTTGCAAATTTATATTGAGTAACAACTTAAATGAGTTGAGTTGAGTTGAATGGTGACCTTTTTGCGTTTTAAAAACAAATTGAATGAAATGGGGCAACTGGGCCGACCAGGAAACGTACTTTTTATACGTTCTGCACTGTAACGCCGATTGAAATTCAGAGCATTTCCGAGAGCCATCCATAATGGCAGGTGATGCGCCGTGTCTGGGTGAGTCGCCGCTGATTATCGCGACCCGCGAGAAGGTAAAACGAACGAGAACGAACCAATCATTTTCGCCCACTTAGGTAATCCAATTAACTAATTAAACGCTGATATTACTCCGGTTAGCGTTTAATCATGGAGCACTGCTGGCCCCGTCCATCCGCATTCCAGCAAGCGGCAGCTCCTGTCTTTGGGCATGCTAATCAATTGCCATCGCCATCGCTTACATCCCCCCTCCTCGGGTCCGGCCCTGGGGCCGCCCGACGCCCGGTAATCAGAGCCTCTGCATGACGGAGCCCGACCCGAACTAGGCGCTGGGGCTCCTCATGCAAAGTTCGCATTCCGACTGGTGTCCATGAATATAAAGCGGCGAGTGCTGTTGCACGAGTCGATGAAACAGGGTCAAACATTAGCCGCAACCTGCAATGCACCACCACCCACTCAGGCCAGCGTTTATCTCGTGCCCCCGACCGCCCCAATGCAGTCAACAAGGCTCGTAGGGGGTGGATGTGTGCAGCAGTAAATTTTCGCCGGCTCCCTCGTTCCGGGCCCGGGCTCCGGATTTAGCATGTGTGCGCCCATCGCGCTCCTGCGGCCTGTGGTGGATGGGCCGGGGCTGACCCAGCCGTGGAGCCCAAACTCCCAAACTAATATCCTATGAATGGGACATTCCAGAAAGAATGAAAAAAAAAAAAAAAAACAGGAAAATAATTCAGGCGAAATTGCGTCCTCGGAAAGTGCATTTCGTCGGGGCGAATCTGTCTCCGGCGACGGGCAGGGCACCCGGCCGGACGGGGACGCAATCTCGGCATCTCAGTGCCACTTCGAGAGCGTTCCGAATTCCGATATGTCGCAGCGCTTATTAAGAGCGCTTTATGCGACAATGACTTATCTCGGGTGTCGCGCACAGCGACGCGGAATTCCTTGGCTTTCGACTCAGCGTCTTGTAAGATCCGTGACAGATGACGCTTGTTATCTTAGACAACAATAACCCGCCGGACGACGGGACGGGCCCCAGGCGCGGTGACATTATTTTTCGTGTGACATCGGACCGGCCTAGCGGCCACAAGACCAGCGACCGCGACTATCGCCGGTGCCGGATCGAGCGCCCGATAAGCGCGCGCCGTGCCGTTCCGAAAATAACGGCGCAAAAACATTCGCGTTTAGGTGGATCTTCGGGGACGCATTGTCTTCGGAGCGTCGTCGTTGACTAATTTGCTGCAGTTGTTTGCAGAGATTTTGAAGAATTGCAAGTCTTGTGCCGGACCATGTACCGGCCAAATTTACATAGCGCCCCTCTAATCTGCCGTGCAGACGCGACATTAATTAGAAAGGACATCGTAGATTTCAGTATTAACGAATTTTTATTCAAAAAGGTACGCCGCCGCCCTTTTCTTTACAAAAAATGCAGAGAGAACTGTTCTGGGAAATATTTACCTTTGAATTTCAAAAGCCACTTTCTCAAAGTTTTTAGTTGTGCACAAAAAAGCAGCAAAGCAACTGCTGCAAAATGGTCACGAAATACCGCGAGTAATTATACTTTTGATATTAATGAGCCAGCCCACACGAAAACCTCATTGCACTTTCCTCAAGTCAAGCTTTTTAAAATAAATTAACAAGAAATAAAATTAAAATAAATTTTCATGAGTACAACTGCGAAAAAGGGAGCTTTAAACTAAAATTGACTTATATACAAGATTTCTTAAATTGAATAATACAGCAAGCGCTAATTAATAAAATGTAAATAATTGAATAAAAAATATTAAACCCGTGAGTTTACACTTTAGTGGAAAACATTTTTGCGACCTATTTGTATGTAGCTACTTCTACACAAGTTTAGGGCCCTCTTCTTGAATACGTTGAAATTGCATCGAAGAGCTTGGATAGAAATTCCTTAATAAAATTTCTTAAATTCTCAGAAATTCATTTCGATTATCAGAATTCGCTTCGTTTTTCCGCACAAAACTTCAAAATAATCCGATTTTAGTTTTGTATCGAATTATTTTAACAACTTGGAACAAAAAAATTAATCGTTGAAGTCAAAATTTAGAACATTTAACTGCAAGTTTTTTATAAATTTTACTAACTTTTTCTACAATTATTACACAAACATGGTAATCGCTTGCTTCCGATTAATATTACAAGTTTTACAGTATTTTATACATATTGTATAAACCTGTCTAACACGTATACAATTTTATATTCTTTTAAAAGCTTTTATTTACCTTACAACGTTACCTGTCTGTCTGCTTGGAATCTTGCAAGTCAATATTGAACCAGTTCTTTTTATTTGACGATTAGAATACGATAAGTTATATGACGTCAATCTTAACTCAAAATGGCGGAAGCCCCAAGAAGGCGGATTACATTTTTTTCACAACTCCTTGTTCTGGCTGTCATATGAAAGGGTTTGACGAGTAGAGTACACATTTTGTATTTTCACTTTTTACGGATGTACCTACTTTTTAAATAAATGTTTTTTTTTTTAAATATTTTATATATAATTTTTTCCCTCTAGTTGAGTGATTAGTCTTCGAAGTTTTGGAAATATAAATGTAGTTAAGATTATGGCAAACCCCATGTCAATTAGAGAAGAGTAGGATAATTACGAACTCCTAAACATAAACTTTGTTAAAATTTCAAACAAAAATATCAATTGTGTAGCATTCAAATAAAACGATCTAATTAAACTTCTGGTTAAAAAAATTGTTTTTTAATCCGGCTATTCATGGACCCGTCAATCTAATTTTACTACTCTATTCCTTTTTAATCTACCACGAAAAAGTCGATTGTTGAATTTCATTCAGTTCCTCTTATAAAATTTAATTTGATGTTTTAGATCGTTTTGTTTGTTTGAGTTAATACGGAAACCTCTGTTGTTACTAATTTCGGACCTAAACTTATCCAGATATCAATTTTTGTTCATTTTAGAGTAAAAGATAAGAGCTCCAGGCTAAATAGAGGCTAAAAGGATCACTCCATCTTATCCTAAAAGATCGCTCCACAGTTACTTTGTTCGTAAGATGATCGATTTTCCTATTGAGTAGCCATTAGTGCAGTATTTAATATTTTATTGATTTAATGTTCATTAGGTTGACTTGATACTTTTCAGAATAGGAAAAGCAAAATATTTATTTTTCTTGTTAGCCTTTCGGTTGGTACATTGTTGCTTCTCTTCCTTATATGACTATTACCCTTAAAACTTTTTTATTTGTATTATTTTAACCCGTTAAATCGGCTGTGATTGTGATTACCTTCCATTCGTATTTACCCTTCTGTGCCCTAAGCGTCGATCTGATAGTCAACCAAAATCGATTTTTTACTTTTATGGTAGAAACCGAGTAGATCCCAACATGTTAAGTCCTAAGTCTAAGAAAGCAGCCTGTTTTATTTATTCTGCAGCAATTTTAGCATTTTTGAAGATTTTCAGAATTATTTTGGTTTCAAAATGTTTGGTATAGTGACTGAAACAATTGTTTTTTATCAAAATAAACTTATCGAAATTTTGAACGATGACAAAGTAAATAAATTTTTGTATGCAAAATACATGTGTAATCTGTAAAAGTAAGATCTTACAAAAGTGTATTTGTGCTGTTTATGTACAATAATAGTAGAATATTTTATCTGTATCAAAATAAATTCTTCGTTTACAATTATACAAATTTAAGAAGGAATAAGGATAAAAATAAAGGAAATAATCCATCAAGATTCAAGTCTTTTTCAACAATTTAGTTTTTTTTTGGATTTGAAATATTTAAAAATAAAACAAATTAAAAACCATATCAAAATTATGGAAGCTGAAGAAAGCTGAGTGAA
Organism: Eutolmus rufibarbis; assembly: GCA_963920795.1. Classification (NCBI taxonomy): domain Eukaryota; kingdom Metazoa; phylum Arthropoda; class Insecta; order Diptera; family Asilidae; genus Eutolmus; species Eutolmus rufibarbis. The sequence goes on from OY987204.1 coordinate 22,856,227, forward strand.
AATGTTTGATGGGTCGGCTTAATGTTTATCGAAACGACAATTTGCAAAATGATTTCATAAAAGCTGCCACTTTGCTACAGTTCTCACTAGTCTTTTAAAATGAAATTTATTTTCATTTTATACGATGCACATGAAGCCAGCCCTTGGGCTTTGGTTGTAAAAATATTTTTATTTTTTTTAAAATTATACTTGTATAATTGATTGTCCGGCTATCACAGTGAATTTAACTTAAACCAATTTCTATTTCTCACTCAAATATGTATATTAATTCTTTAAAAAAAAAAGTTATTATTTTTTGATGAAATTCCGTTTTTTTAGGCCGAAAATATTCTTAAAACCTATTTAATTAAATCAGTCAGGCTTAACTTAAGCTATCCTCGTAAAAGTAATGCAATAAAGAAAATATTAAAGATCGAGATTTTAGTTTTGAATTATCCGACTATTCGACCGTTTGTCTAATCACCTCTAAAGATGTTCTTTCTTTCTTGGAAGGGGTTTTAAATGATGAGGCTAAAAATTTGCATATTTACATTAAGTATAATTTATGAATAGAAAGAAGTTAGTTTTCTTCAAATTTGTGACACCGGAAGTCGTGATCTAGCTTTGCCCACATAAAACGATTACATTTAACATGTTTCGTTTTTTATACTTTTGATAATCGGGACAAAGGTATTTTGTCTTAAGTTGTAGAATAAATTAAAAATTTGTTTACTGTAGTAGACGTAAGAGATTGTGTTTGAAATATTATCTTTATATTATCAATATTATTTTTATAATTTTTCCATTCCCACGTAAATTACTTATTGGACTCTTGCAAATTAAATTAGCACTCGAGAAGCATAATAAAGAAAATTTTGCAACCTAAGAAAAAAACTTGAGAATTCTTGTTTTTTCGCTAAAATTACACTTTTTACTTTAAAGGCACCTCATGGATTATTAAATATATATTTCAACTTTGAAAGATTTCCCAAAGTTGGCGAAATTATTTGCATAAACAATTTATTTTTAATGTAAAAGGCTCCATGGATTATTCAACGACTAGGAAAAGAAATTCAAAAATCGTTTTTCATTTAAAGTGCATATACATACATGTAAAAAACTAAACAGAACACTAAAAAAAAACTTACCTTTGAAGGTTTCATAATTTCTTTTTGAGCAGCCGAACCAGAAAATATGTGGCAATTTATAGAAAATGAACTTAACCTAAAATATTTTCCAGGTGATTAAAACTAGTGCTTAGCTTACCATTGTACGGACCTAATAGTTGACGGCTTAAATATATCATAGAATCGCTGAAAACAGTTGTAGAGCCTCTAACTGCTCCATACCAATCTGGTTCTGGCTGAATTAATAATAGTAAAGCACATTTGTGAGATTCCTTCGAGAGTTCGTCGAGCTAGAAAATAAGAGCAGGCCAAAAAGCAACTTAAATACGGAACCAAGAAGAATATAACCAACAAACTGAAACAACTGAAAAAGAAAAGGACAACGAAAATCGAGCGCGAAAAAATGAAAGAAAGAGAGGTCTTTTTGAAAAAGATCAAATTTAATGACGGAAAACACAAGTTCATAACTTAGGGGTAGTTACATAAATTAATGCTCACACGAAAACAATAAATAGCGCAATAAAATAATAATAATAATAATAAAATAGGCAAATAAAAATAGTCAAAATACCTTAGAGCTTAGAACGGCTACTGGAAATGTCTGACAAGTCTCGTCTTGATTCATTTGATGAACGGCGACTGAGCGCGAGCCTACCTAGCCTAGGTAAATTAAAACGACAATTGAAGGCCTTAAGACGCTAAAGTCTACGCTAAATTCACAACCTTCGGTTAGGGGATGCTGGAGTATGTGGGAGACGGGACAGCGGGGGCGGGAAAGAGCGAAGATCGGTTTCGGACGCGGGGCGGCGATGTGCGATGTGGCTGGGGTGATGAGATGTGATCGTCGCGTTACAAACAATTGTCTCGTTTAATACCGAACTTAACGCTAAAAAATGTTCTCAGTCTTTGCAGAGATTTACTCGCTAGGGGGCGGCCAGGATACCTGGCCAAATCTCCTTGAGGAATCCTAGAGATCTCCATAGGAGTCAGTAGTTACGCACTTTCCGTCTTAACGATCAACGGCATGTTCATGCGAACGTCGGCCAGGAGGTTCGCCTTCTGGTCGACGAGGCTCTCGCTTTTCACCAGCAGCGGGATGTTCATCTGGACGTCGGTCAACACCGCCGAATTGCCGCGCGGATCGCCGCTATTGTTGCGCTGCGCTTCGTAGCGCGTGTGCGTCCTCATGTGGCGCGTTATCATATCGCGGCGGCAAGCGGCGTACGGACATTGCGGGCATTTGTACGGCTTTTCACCGGTGTGCGTCCGCTGGTGCGTGGACAAGTGGTCCGAGCGGGAAAACACTTGTCCGCACACCGTGCACGTGTACGGTTTAACTCCGGTGTGCAGTCGCATGTGACGTGTAAGCATGTCGGACCGTGCAAACGACCGATTACACACCTCACAGACGTACGCTTTCGCGATGTCGGAGGACGTGTTGCGGCTTTTGTGCCGTGACGCCATGTGCTTCGCGAGTCGATCGTGCAGCGAGAACATTTGGCCACACACCGGACAGACGTAGGCCACATCGGAGCCGGGCGGCATCTCTTCAACAACCGGCGACACGTCCAAGTTGTAGCGCCATGCGACCGACTCTTTGGTCGTCGGTGACGCCACGTCCCCTTTTATGACGGGCACACCCACGGGCCCGTGCGGCAGAATGTTGGGCAGCTCCCGCTTGCAGAGCCTGGGGTCGAGCGTGGGCATCAGCGCCTTTTTCACCGCCTTTGTGGACAGGTCCAGCGGCTGCTCCTGAGGAGGTGGCAAGTAGTTGAACGTTGAGTCGTGACTCTGGTCGGCGTTCTGCCGCTGCTGCTGCGGCGGCTGGTGATGCATCGGTCGCGTCTGGGCGTCCTCCTGGTGCTGGTTCTGATTCTGGTTCTGCTGCTGGTTGTGCTGGACCGACGGCGACGAGTAGACCTCGTTCCTCCGCCGAAAAACCTCGTTCAAGTACTTCGTCTGGAGGTAGTACCCGAAGAACGGCGACGGAATCGGGAAGTACCTATCGTAGGGGCTTTGTAGCTGTTCAGTCTTAATGTCAACACGCAGCTGATTGTCCTTGACTTCTGCTAACTGTAGTGGACTAACGCTAATTCTAGGGCTATCTGAGTTCGATAGTTCCTCGGACTCCTCCTCGCTGCTGGTCCGGGTCTTGCAGGTGTCGGGCGTTTTGTAGCTGGCCTCGCCCTGGTTGTTGTTGTGCACCACACTGTGGTTGTGGAGCTTGTCCAGGACGGCCGACAGCCGCTTCCTCTTCCGCTGCTTCCAGGGCATGTTGTTGTTGGTCACATACGGATGATTGTTGTTCACTTGGTGCTGGTGCGACGGCTGACTGTTGTGGTGCCCCATGGGGTCAGTGCTTTCTGCCATAGTCATTAGGTCAGGTTGTGGAGCGAGCAGCCCTCTTTGAAACGTGCGCCAAATGCCAGCTATTTTCGAACATCAATGAGTATTCCAACGGATAATCTGCAAAGTAAAAAAAGAAGTAGGGTTAGATAACATTTTCAATAAAGTCCCAAAATATAGGTAGAATCTAAACATTCTATAAAAGGACATTCAGATCAAGGTTGTATGAAATTTATAGGAATTAGTAAGACATAATAGACATAATGAAAGGATAAGAAACTTGACATTTTTAAAGTCAACTAATACCACGTCATTAGTTAATAGATGCAATTTTAAGACCGAATTTGACAAAATCTATTTCAACCACGACATGGACCCAAAAAAGAAGTTCATTAAACTGACTCCGCGCTTTCGGTAGGTTGAGGATATTCTCCGTAACTACATACTTATAAGTTAAGCTAAAATATAATAAAAAGTCGATGAATTATAAACTACTGTGCGATTTCTTTCCATATCCTCGTATAGGCATTTTAACCTTTTTAATCAATTTTAAAAAGAGGAAAGATATCGGCCTTCAATTCATATAAAATCACAATTTACGTGGAAGTTTTCCAACGTTGTAGGGGTATGTAGCCTCTTAGGAAGCGCTAGATCATCGAGAGAGTCACAAAAATAAAATTTGAGATCAATCAAAAATACGCTTCAAAAAATAAATAACTTTAATCTAATAAAAATGTCTTTTCGAGATTGCCTAGAAAACACCTTTTACTCATAAGGTAGAATTACCCTTCCGCAAAAGTCCACACATTCACAAAGTAGAAATTTGCAGTCGTATTTTCACACAATATATGTACATACGTTTTTTCCAGTAAATTCTAACAAGATCAATTCTAGTATAATATTTTCTACTTTTTTAAGGTAAAAAAATTGCCGTAATTCTAGTATCTTCAGCTGGAGATAGTATTAAACAAATCCAGCGAACTTTGTTGATTTTGCGGTAATTTATTGTACTAGAATTAATGTAGAATCTCATTAGCAAATAAGAAAATTTACATAAAATGAGCCGAAATGAAGTAGAGAAGTTTCGTTAAGTAAAATTTATTAAAATCAACTGTTTTACCGTTTTTCTTATTTGATGTATTATTTACTTTTAGAATTAGTAAATGTTGCTACAACCATCGTAGAAGTTTTAGTTCCATTTAGAACTCATAGATTCCGAACTCCTTTGTTGCTCGACAATAAATTCCACTTTTGAAACTTTGGATCCTCGAAACAGACATTATTGATGTGTATTTTATTCTTATTTAAATTTCCACATCCTCGAAATAGTTCTCAAGGATAATATATATAAGTATGGACCTGGAAATCCTAAGTTAGAATCTTAGCAATTAAATTGGGACTAATTTTTGCTCCGAAATTGGGATACAAAAAACCTAAGTAGAGTTTATAAACATCGATCAGCACCCGATCTTTTAAAAAACGGACATATCTACTGTCTTAGGGATCAAAATGGAGCTCAATGTATATAAAATCATTATAGCGCTGATTCTTATTTGTTCCTTCTTGTCTTCAGTGGGATAAAAAAAAAAACTAAAATTTCAACCTGGGAAAAAACCTAAATAGCTTAATTGCCAAATAAACTAGTGCATTATCTTCTTCCTTGAGGTAGTATGTACCTACATATTAGGATATTCTGCTTCCAGTTGGAATTAGTTAGGAATTTAGCATTCACGAAAAGAAAATTAATTTTAGGCTACGTAGAAAATTGGCAACTCATTGCAAATTGATTGTGATATTCATTGGAATTCCTACGAATTAAAATTAAAATTCAGTTAAATTAAATAATGTGTCAAAATGTGTGAACTGAACTTCCAGCTTTTTAAAGAAAAAATTGGAAAAAAAAATGTAATATGTAACAGCAATATGTTCACCAAGATTTGTAGATTTTCTAGACTTTCAACTGGAGTTTAACTCTGCTTGCCTTTTACTATGTTTTAGTTGAAAAAAGTTTACAGTGTACGTAGGCTAACCAGAGTTGGTCGCAGCAAGTCAGAAAAGAAACCGTCACGCTGCCTAGGCAGTGTAGGAAGGCCCATTGGGACTAAAATTTGAGTAAAGTGATATAAAAGAAAAATGTGGTCGTCTTTGTAAAAATGGGTGAATTTCCTCCAGATTTTGATAAGAGGAGCGCTGTTCGCTGGCTCTGAAGCATCCACTTCCGGGGGATAAAAATTTTAGCCGCCCCAAAAAGGACGTCCCGCCCGGCGAACGGCGAACCGAATAAAGAAAGCAATCAGTCAAGGCGGACAGGAGCCGCAGTCAGCGCCCCTCGGCGAGTAGCAGGCGCGCAAAACGGGCGAGCGCCCGCCGCGGCTCGCCGGATGTCCACCGAGTGTCCTGCGAGCCCGTCGCGTCGTGCTGAAACAAGCATCCCGTTGATTACACCCGAAATTGTATTATTGCAGTGGAGCGCCGCGCCGGGGCGGCTGGGCGGGGGGGCGAGGTTCATTCTCTCCGCACATAACGAAAATTTTCGCCAATAAATTTACTTTTTTCCTTGACCCCTCGGAGCCCGCAGCGGAGCCTTTATTGTTTTTGTTGGTAAATTTTATTGCGTTTTTCCACCGGAAAAAAAAAATTGTCGTCTCTGCACGGTTGGTTTCTGCTGCATTGCGCTTATGTGGCCCCTTCGTGCTCTCCCGGCCGTGGTATGTGCGCTTTATTTGGCTGCATCCCACCCGCAACATAATGCCATCACCGGCGCGCGGAACCCGGGCGTGTGGTCCGTGTCCTTTGTGCCCCGGCCCGATATTAGCCACGAGCCCTAATGAATTCGCGAACTTGACTGTGACAATTTATGGAAACAAACTACCACTTGGGGAGGCCGTTAATTATCTTAATTGGGCTAATTATACTCGCCTGACGCGGTGTCTACCGGGTTGCCTGCCGGGGCGACGACAACGCCAACGGCAGAGGCAACGCTTCCTTGTTAATGCTTTTGTAATTACGGCATACAAAAAAAAAAAAAAAAAAAATTAATCCGGACTGACGCCATGACCCAGTTTCGGACTTTAATCGAATTTCGCACTTTTGAGCCAGAATTTATTGATGGTGCGCGCCGCACGGCCGAGCGGCAAAACGGCGAGTGGCGATAAATTATAGCGAACGCAATTTCGCCTCCGTCTACGGCCGCGTCGCGCTTAGACGCATCCACCCAAGCAGTCTGGAAATGCTCAAAACTAACAGAACGCGATAATTTATGGATTTTTGCAACCACACAATAATTCATCATCTCTTCGCGGACATTTACTTCTGGGCGTTGAGAAATGAAACGAAACGATTTGGTGCCCCAGAGCTGGCCACTGGCCACGGGCGGGCTACTCCGACGCGGCCCCAAATCAGGCCTGGCTAAGGATTTTTAGTCGTTTCGAGTTTCGCGAATATCGCGAGTTTACAATGACTTACAAAACACTAGCAACCAAAAAGGTTCTCCTTTTAATATGTTATTTTTCATCGAAATCCAAGCGACACTAATTCTTTTATTTTCGCCAAATAAACGTTTCAACCTTCAAAGTTCATATCTTAATTAAGTGGTGTTTGAATTGCGTAATTTCATATTAAAGGAATAAAATCTGCAAAAGTTATAGAGTCTGAAAATTAAAAAATAAAATGTATGTTAACTTTTGTTATTTTTATTCGTTTAATGTAGAGTCTAATGCTATTCTATAAACGGTTTTCTTGTAAACCAAAAGAATAAAGTTTCGAAAATCGAATCCAATAATTCAAAGTAGTGCACATTATTAAGAACAAAATGTTTTAAAATATTAAAATTATCTTTTCCAGAAATTAATGTCTGAATTAACGTTTAAAATAACGACTTCCCACTTATCAAATCAATTTTTGAATTATCCGAAATTTTTCGAATTTGTTCGAACTTTTTGGATTTACTCGACATTTTTCATTATATATTAGTACATATGTATATATTTTAATCGAAAAATTCACCGAAATTTTTTAATTTATGAAATTTACTTACATAAGCAATATCTAAACCCAAAAAAAAAAAATTCAGTTCTAAACTATTTCTGAGAGGTCAATGATTAATTCTACTGGAATCCAACATTGTAAAATTTCGAATTTATTTTAAAATTTGCTAACTTTATAAGTATCTCCTAACATTTTGTAATTCCTATGGCACGCATTTTTTTGTGAAAACTATATAATTTTGTTTCGATCAAAGAGTTTTAGTAAACTAATTCGCTCTCTCCTAACACAGACATTTTTCTGAAAGGAACATAGTTTTTAAGCCATTTTAGAAGAGACACAATGACAGACTCTGAACCCCATTTCCATATATTCGCTTGCATCAATTGTTTTAGGAAAACGTTTTACTGAAAATTAAAGTTTTGGAAGAAAAATGCATGGAAATTTGATTGATTGAATTTTAGGCACTTGTTTTCGAAATGGTTACCTTTCTTTGGACTTAATTCAGGTAAATTAGTCGCTGTGGGACGCAACTCTTTCAGCGTAGTATCGTCCTAAGACCTACGAAGAGATGTCTTTAGAAAGTCCAAACTTTTGTGTCTAAAAGCATAAGTATGGTAGATATCTAACGAAATTGGTGAAATTGGGAAAATTGTGAAAACACCACTGGTCTTTCACTCTGGCCTTGGGGCCAACAAAAGCTTCCAAAATCTCGTGGCGATACGATCCTAACACAAATTCCAGCCCAAAACATTACTGATTCAGGATTTTGTCTACGAGCTACAATAGCCAATAAATCTGGAGCTGCACAGATCGTATTCTATCATATTGGGTGTTAAAATATTATTTGACCGAAAAAGGTTTCTCATCAATGAAGATCTCACCAAAAATTAGTAACTGATGAAGATGAGTTGTTAAAAAAATTAAGTATATGGGCCTTATTTTATTTTCTAGCCAAGCTGTTTGATTAAACTAAAAATGTTGGATATGGGTAGTTCCACGAAAATTGGGTAACTTTGAAGGAGTTTTTTCGAATTGTTGGTTAATATAATTATTATAATTTTCCAGAAAAGGACAGTCATTTTATTAGTATTGTTTGAATATATTTGGATTTTTTTCAAAATTGCTTCAGGAGAACGACATGAGATCACGGGTGTTACGAATTTAGTGAAAAAAGAGAAATACCTAGGTATCTGTTTTAAATATTTGGGAATATCCAACTATTTTTGGTTTCATTAAATAGATTCCAAAAATAACAAATAAGTATAAATACATATAAACTAGAAAATTAAAATTTAAAATAGTAATTTGACTTTCGTAAGAACAAATATTTAATTGATATAAATCTTTGAAGGAACATTTTTGAGATTGTGTCACGTCAGGGGAGTGAGGTTGTTAGCATTTATTGTAATTTTTTCAAACTTATTTAATAAACTGATCAAATTGGGTTATTGAAATCTGACATAACAATAATCAAGATACTCAATTTTCGTGGAATGACTCATATATCAAAAAGTAATTGTATTAATTAACACTTAGTTTAAATTGATGTTTGTGTTGCAAAATACTGTTGCGAAAAAAGGTGTTACGTTTTATATCGGTGATAAAAATGAATTTTATGTTGCGAAAGTAAAAGCTGTTTTTTATTTCATAGACTGTTTATGTCTCAAGAATGTATAAATTTTGTTATTCTACAATGGTAAAAAGTACAATACAGTTTTAAAATACAAATATGCATACAGTATTGAAGATTTCTCGCAGAAATACAAGTGTACTGCTTTTTTTAACACCGATTTTCGCTTACTACAACCGTTTTGTACAACACTGTATTCTCCAGAGCGGATAAAAACAGAAATGACTTCAGACGCGTCGTGGGCCCGAATAGACTGGAACGATATAATAGGCGGCGGCGACCAATCAGCACGCGGCGCTCCGGCGAAACTGTCCATTGTCACGACCACTCAGATCGCGAGGAGCAACAAAACGCCTCGCCCGAGGCACGCTAGCCAAGTTAGCCAGCCACGGCGTTCCATTCACAGCGCACTAGAGACCATTTCGCCAATTAATGCGTCCCCCTCTAAATTAATAGCGCGACCGGTCTGATCATGTGCGCGATCGCGCGTTCCCCCGCCAGCGCTACCTGCCGCCGAGTGGTACAGTGGCCTCCACCTACACAGAGTCGGGGCGAACCAATCGGGGGCCAGATCCCGTTGACATATGATCTGTCATGCCCACAATACAATTCAAAAAAAAATATTTCGCGCTGGTATTTGGGGCCGTGGAAAAAACTCGCGGTGCCCGGGCCCCGCGAGATCGGACGACCATCGCAAAGCGACCGCCAGACAGCCGCACCACCACAGACGGCGGCATCGCAGCGGCCCGGGCAGGTGCAACTGTTTGATCAAGAGCAACGCGCTCGGTTATGATTAGTTAAATAGGGGAAATACCCACACCGCGGCCCGATCGCGACGATCACGGCTGCGGGCTGGTTGGTGCAGGGCAGCTTTTCGCGTCCCGATTTTATCAAAGTGGCCAACTCATGCAGACACAGGCGTTTTGCATAAATCCGCGAGCCGCGACTCTTCGTCTTGCTCGTTTTGGCCGCGCGTTACACTTATATTTGCAGAGCTGTCGCAGCGCGACTGATAGAAAACTGTCGCCCGAGCGGAGCTTTTCACCGATTTACATAAATGTTTATGCAGAGCACCACCAATAGGCTTGTTAGCAATTTTTGAATTAATATTATTAGACAGCGCTGCCATAAATCATGACAACGAGCAGGGAGGAGCAACTGGCGCATGACAAATTGCAGCCGCTCGAAATCCACTGCTTCTCACGCGATCAATCGCGCCGCGACTGCGATGATGATCGATAGTCGGACGCGGGGTGGTGCGTTTCAGGTTTGTGTCGAGCCAAAACAACAAAACCTGGAATTTCCCCAACAATTTTGGTTTTTGTTCGCAAATTTCTCTAATCGCCTATTTTTAACAATTTTGTAATTTATTGACTTGTGGTTCTGCGGGGAATGTCGTCGTTTTCAACTAATTGCTTATTGGATCTCTGCGGGGGACTTCATAATTTTGTTTAGTATTTCTCTTGGCATTTTATGCAGTCTAGACCGATATATTTGCTACATTTATGTTTATCTAGGCGTCTAGTATAATTAATTGATAAAATTTATTGCAATTAATATGACTTTTGATAATTAAAAAATAATAATAAACACATGCCCGAGAATTTGAGAGATAATTAATAGTTCTGCAACATTTTTGAGAAAAGCAGTTGCTGAGCTATAAAGGATGTCTCAAATATCAACGTTCAAACGAAACCGAATAAATCAAAATGGCACTTTTTGAAATTCGAAAAATTGCTATTTCAAGTTAATGCTTTTGGTATTTCGTATTGTCTTAAAATAATTAATTTATTGAAGTATGCTACTTAAAAAATCATTTTCTTGTAAAAATTAAATCGTTTTCAATTTTATCTATAGGGGATGGTTCGGCAAGATAGAGTAGAAGGTATGATGAGACACCCATACAATTTCTTAAAACAAAAGAATTGGAAAAAGAAGAAATCGATATAATAATTATCATAAGTGGTTAAGGCGCTTCTGTTAGTCATGTGAAGGTCTCGCTTCTCTTCACACTAAGCGAAATGAGTGACCGTCTTCTTCTGGTGCTTCGCAGCCTTCAAATAATCCTAATTATTCAGTCAACTATTGTAGAATATGTGAAATCAGACAAAAGTAAGATACATACGTTAAAATTTAATTTTTTAGAAAACGCGTGTATAACGAATTGAATATTTTGAACCAAAGTATCCTGCACGAAAAGTTTTGAAGATTAGTCCATGAGTTTAGTTAGCTTAAATATGTTCCTAAAATTTCATCTTGATTGAACTGAAACACACAATGCAGGATTTTCCACCGTAATACAATGCGTTAATTTTCAATATTTTCTTTAAAATTACGTGATATTAATGTTCTAAATATACCCCTTCACTCTGTTAATAAACTGAATTATTTTGAATTATCATTATTTATTATCATAACATTTATGCAGTTTACAGTGTAGATGCTAAGTTTAAGAGTTTAGAAAGTCTTACTTTATTCTATACAGCTTAAAATATATTGTTTTAGGAAAATAATATTATGTTGAATTTTAATAATATAATATGTGGAGGAAAAGTTGTACAAAAAAAAACCTCATGAGGAAGACTTCTGTTAATAAACTCAAATTTTTAAAATCTGTCGTTTATCACTTCTAGCCAATTTAAAACAGTTTACAACGAGTCATAGGTGAGTTGACTTTTATAATAATTACATACAATTTTTTTCGGTTTATGAGCGTAGAATTACCTGAAGGGGCAAGATGACTATTTACCCTATCTTGCCTCTTCGGGTGATTCCACACGAAAATGGGAGGGGTAAGACGGGGTGAAGTGCCATTTTTAATATTTTAGTTATTTGTTTCAAACTACTTAAAATATGTATGTATGCTTCTATTATAACAATTAATAAGAAGAGTGATAATCAAAAGTCCGATCAGTAAGGCATTAGTTTTAAAACATGCTCTTAAGATTTTCTCGCGATTCACTGAGACTTTTACAAGTCCACGGATTCCCTACACACCCATCAAGCTGATTTCAAAACACTTCTTCAAAAGTTGAAAACCAACTTTCAGTTTTTGCCAATTCTAAACAATTATTCCTTATTTCGTCAAATGCGTAATGAAGTTCATACGACACTATCTTAGGAGCCCTCTTGTTCACTTTTAGTTTTTTTTTTCCTTTTCTATAGATTTAGAAAAACGATTTTTTTAAAGAATACAAAATAAATAGTGTGAAATAACTCAACATCAAAGCTAATATTTCATACATATTGCGTTAAATAAAATTCTCTTTTCCATTTGACAAAACTGAAATTCAAAATTGCAACAAATATCCAGTAGATAATAAAAATTACAGGATTATTTCAGAAATTCTATGTGAAGTTTTTTTTATCAAACAAAGAAAGGTTAAATTAGGCTATTAGGAAAATCAGGCCGTTAGGTAAAAGTCTAGGCTCACTATGTATGTATTATATGTTTTTAAAATAACAAATATTTGTATAATATACATCCTCCACAAATACGTGCCTTTCTACCCGCGAGAACTGCATAGGCGTTTAGCTAACAGTCTGATTTTCCTAATGGCCTACGACACATATGTATATACTTTAAGAAATCTAGCTACCGAATATAAGGAAAAAGCTTATGAAGTTATACATTCAGAAAACGCATAATTTTTTGCTAATTTGAGCGAAGCACACATTAATTGATTTTTTTCTGTAAGAAAGTGAGTGATGATTTTTTGAGAAGTAACTTCTCAAGTTTTAATTTACTATATCTAAAGTTAATAACGTGTAAATCTCACACTGTCAGGATTTGTCCCGAAAATCCTTGAGCGATCCGCAAATATAGCGAAATATTAATGAGAATCTCTTCAGAGGTCGTTAATTTATTGAAAGCTGCGTGACGACAGGCCTTAATAATTTACGACGTAACATTTGTATATCCGAAGAGGCTGTGTTCGAACAGACTGCAGCTCCCCGTATTTCATCCATGGCGAACATATCTATCATTAATAAGAGTCGTGGGGCACTAAATTAATGACGACAACGTTAAGTGCAAATAGATTGCGCCTCAAGACATTTCGACTCCGTGGTTTGCCCGAATGGACAATTATAGATCGTCACCAACAGAGCTTACTGTGTGTTTTTAATGTGTTCAATAGATCGTCGCTCCTAAAAACCGGGAATGTTTAAAATAATTTGAGTCTGGTAGTGGTAGGAAGGGGTATTATTAAAATGTTTTGGACCAAAAGAAGTAGCTGCTTGAATTAAAAAGACAAAAAAATTGGTCACGGGCATCGCTACAGTCTTCAATCCTGTTCACCATTTGCTCCTGCGTTACCTGGAAGCGACGTTCAAAAATAAATGGACATTTCTTGAAATGCAGCAGGACTGCTGAAGCCGACTACCGCCAGGTTCGGTGCTGGGTCTCCTTGTGTATTCGCAGCACCGAACCAGCGATTATAATGTCAAATTGATTCTGGTCTGAGCCACATGTCCCCCAGGGTACGTGCCCTCTACCTTCTGCTGCCGTGTAATTTTCGCCGGCAACATACATGCGCACCGCGCGGCCGCGGTATAGCAATTTCGCTCATTCAATTGATCCTTATCGATCGACAAGCGGAAGAGGCTAATTGTAAGTTGGCATCTTGGCAAAAATTTCTCCTACAACACACTGCGCTCGGAGTCGACGATGTGATCTTGGCGAAACACTAGAGAAAGATCGGCGGATCGGTCGCGGTCGCGCCGAGAATTTCAGAAAACAGATCAGAACAGGCCGATAAGTGGATGCCGAAAATTTCAACTGAAAACGATGCAGAAACTTGGGCTCGGTGCAGATTTTTTACGAAAATAAATTGATCCCACGATATGATCGGGTCATTATAAAATTTATGCGCTGCTGTGAGCTAAACTCCTCCCCTTCCACCTCCTTAATTTACTTCTGTGCGGATGGATCGCGGTTAATAGTTTCTGCGTTTCACATTCTGCAAATGGGGATAGATTGCCTGGCCACTGGCCACGTAATTCGAATATGCTGAAATTGGATTTCTTAAATGCGGCAATTTATTTAAACAGCTTCGATGATGTTCTTAAAACCAAAGCGGCAAAAACGCTCGTTTCCCTACACTGCACCCCAGCCGGCTGTAATTTGCGCCCGCAAGAGCTTTTGCGCGTTCCCAAATTAAATCATCACGTGCTGCCGATAAGTGGTGCAGCGGTCAGGTATCTGGTTGCACTGCAAAAACCGATAAAAGCAACTATTTTGCAACTACCTTGAACGGCCTTTGAATGCCGCACGAAATGACCCAAATTCTAGCCTTACTAGTTTCAACCGCTGATCTTGCTCGGAATTTCGTGCACCTATACAAGAAATCGAATTTCTTAGCTATTTTCTGCGCCGCCTAGACAGGATTTCTTCCCGAGGAAGACCCTTCGGCGGCACGGGTGTAGTGACCTTAGCGCAGCCTCAGGCGACGATCCGAAGGCTGCGACTAACGCCTTGTCTACATGTAATTTCACTTAATGTTGCGCTTTAAGCGACCCGAGCTCCTCGGACCCAAATGGGCATCGTGCCGTACCTCAGCCTAATGAATTAAGCGCGCTTTAAGAAATTAATTCGCGCGCAGGTGCGGCGCGCTTTCGGTCGGGGGTACACCGGCGCAGGTACGAACAACAAGCGCTCATAGCGCCCGCCTGGCTCTTTGTTCCTCCGGATCTCTTTCGACGCGTTTTTATCGAAATTTATTGCTTAGCGTCAGGACCAGGTATGAAGTACATTTGTATAACGCGGAATTTACAATTACTGACAATTGCGTGATCAGGACCAATTTACCTGAAGAGGCTGTCGTCGTCGCTGAAGCCGGTCAGCTAGCAAGCCGGCCAGGCACCAGCCACCCGAGGCTCATGTGTAATTTCAGAAGCACAAAAGAAACTTGATATTAGAACAAGTTATAGATCAGGGAAATAAGTTTTCAATTTGCGTTTTTCTGCTATCCGTTGCCCGCTCCGGGTGCCCAGACTCAATGGGGATAATACGTACAACAACCTACCTCCTCGCACCGCGCCGACGAAACTTTGATCGCGGATTAAATCTGGGTCGATATTTTCACGTTAACTTGATTGTTCAAATCAATTGTGGAAAATAGAGGCCCTGCAACCAGAAGTACGTAGGCGCGTGCACAGATTCAGCACGCAATTTGAGGTAAAACCGGAGGAGGAAGACGTAAGACGCTGATCTGAGAAGGTTGAATTATTGGCTATTTCGAACGAATAGGTTTGATAAATGCATGCTTGACATAATACGAGTGCAAGACCTTCAGACTTTTATCTTTGAAAAGTTGGTCTATAAGATAAAGTACATAATAACAACACTACTGTTTTACGCTCATAGTTGATTTTATTTAAAGGACCTATCCTTCGAAACCGTACTAAAATTTGTATTAATGTTGAGAAAATTGAGGTTAAAGTTACCATATCTTTGGGGTGTTGCGAAGGGTAGATGTAAACAGCGCTCCACCGAGCATGCAGATTTAAATTTCGACATGGGGATAACAGCAATTTATTATAAATAGAAAAAATAATTATTTATTGACCGAGTTTCTTCCCATAAATTACAAGTATAAAAGAAAATTTAGCTTTATTAGAGATATTACTCCACTTATCTAAATATATGTAAAAATTATTCCTCGAATTAACATTACATAAATACGATATAATATTTCGATAAATTGTAATATCCTACTAGCACAAATTAAAAATTATCACGAAATTGAATAGTTATAGTACAAATCAAATTCACTATCACTGATTTAAATAGTGATATTACATGACAAATTCACTATCACTAACCTGAATAGTGGCAGTACATGACAAATTCACTATGGATTTTTGATTATTGCATTATTTCCGGTTGTCACTATTTAGTTGTATATATTGAATGCAGTGAATCATTATTATACGATCATTTAATGATAGAAAACTTGGCATTGTATTATCTAGTGATAGTGATAGTGAATTTGTTTTGACGTCCACTATAACTAAGCAACGTGATAGTGAATCCGCCTAAAATTTCCGAGTTCATACAATTAAAAGCCTTGAAGAAAAGAAACCAAAAAAGAACCGGAAACGTTCTTAAAAGAGCCACTAAGTTTTAACTACCGATGAATGAAAGTGTAGCGGATAGTCAAATTATTGTAATTTATTTACAATTTTGTAATTTATTTACATTAATGCAGGACATGTATTTAAGTCAAAAGATTATTCTTTTAAGGTTCATTAAGTATTTAATAAAAAAAGCAATTATCTCGAAAGGTCAGTAAACGGTAAATACTGTAATGTAATTAATCAGTCGACTACCTCACTAAAATAAACAGAAAAAGGAAATTGAAAAAATTCACAAAGTGAAGAAATTTCTATTTTCTTACCGAGGCAGGTTAAAATCTGTGAGCTTCTTTCACCTGCTGAAGGGGAAAAAATTGAAGCTAATTTTATCCTCGATCCGGGCTTGAACTAACGATCCTCAGCACGGTAGCAAGTCAAATTCACTATGAGCTACCGTGACTACGGTTTTCCTGGTAGGCATGCTTAAGAAATGCAGTGGCAAATAAGACTGAGACTTAAAAAACATACCAAGCAACAGACAGGAGAAGTCAAATCAATAATAAATAGGTCATTTGAATGAAAATGAAAACATGAAATAGATAGGTCAATCCATATAATATTTACCAATTGTATGATTTCTGTCATGTGTACTTGTGTACATCCGATTTTCTTCAAAGAAATTTCCTTATGACAAATTGAGGCAGTTTCCTTATTCAAAAGGCTAGTGAAGTTATATCGATGTCCTTCATAAATTGGTGGCGAGTGCTCCATAAACGTTTGATTCACAACATTTACAATTAGACTATTCATTTTACTTCAACACCAACAACAAAAAAAAAAAACTTGTATTTCTATACAGGCTAAATAAGGTAGGGCCAATTAAAGCCTTTTTGAAACTATCCACCTATGAGGAGAAATTTTAAGAAGCATGCTGATTTGTTAATGGTCCATGCAAGAAGTAAGCATGTTTTTGGAAATCTCGCTTGGTCGTCATGTACCTTAAATGGGTTTTTCTGTAGAGTGTGATTACTACCATTACTACATCAGACCATAAGAAGAGTACTTCTAAGCAGCTAATTCAATCTGTGTTGCTTTAAGCTTGAATTAAGCTGACTTGACGGCTCGAAGAAAAACTGGCTGGTAAAGTCGAACAAAATCAATTTTTTACAGCAAATCGTCAGACTTTCCTTAAAAGTCGTAAAATTGCTGTTTCGCGCTCTGTAGTGATTTGTACGAATATTTAAAATGAGTGATTCGCCAATGCCAAATCGTACTTGATTATGTATAGCAAATTTTCTGTCTTCATGGAAATCGCACAATTTGACAAGCCGTGTACCTTTATTCATTACTAAAACACGTAAAAGGGTTGTTAAATCAGACATTTTCTACAACTTACGTAAGTAACGGTTCGAATGAAATGTACATTACAAAAATAAAAACTAAAATAAAATGTGACCTAATTTGACCTTAAGGATCTGTAACACGCTCAACACATAATTTGATCACAAATAAAAAAACAATGATGGAGATGTTGGCAACAATTTATTCTAAAGATATTTTTCAACCAATTTCAATTTACTGAATTGATTTAAAACTTATGATAATAAGATTACTCAGTGCGTAAAACAATCCTTCTATTTAATATCAAATATTCTAATCACTTTATCTCTCGACTGTTTTGTTCAAAGCGCGTATTTAAAAGAATGGAATAATATCTAAGTAAGAATTTTTTTGAATTTTTCAACATTAAAAATGGTAAAATTTTAAGCTGTTTATCTAAAAATATACAAAAAAAAAAAAAAAAAAATTTACATAGGATTTTGTTGATAATAATACACAAAATTAACTTTAAGAATACTAAAACCATTTAAATTTCGTAACTGAGATAAAATTTACATATTTCCTGGAGGCAAGAGACTGCTCCTGCATTGATATTCACTAACTATTTATTGTAGGAAATTAATTCGTCTTTGAAAAATAACAAAAAATTTACTTTTGTTACTGTTTAACAGTATTTTGCCAAAACCATAAAACGAGTGTTAAAACTTGAACAGATTTCTATCGATCAACATTTTGATACCTTTTTGACCCTTTCTCTCTTATACTTATAGAAATGGACTCTAATCTTGTGGATATTTTTTCCGTCAATAAGCTCGTTCATTCGCAATTCAATTGTTTTAAAAAGGTGTTCTTACTAAACTTCTGTTTGCACTACAATTTTGACATTATTCGATAGGAATTTTGCAAGCTCACGAATTTATTCAACGATTTTTCTTTGAATTAAATACAGGAGCATCAAGAGGAATTAAAAAATCCATTACAGTAATATTATAGCTAAAGCCATTCGTTTTATAAATCAAACGCATGAGATGATTTGTTAAGTTTTATTAAAAATTACTTATGAAAAATAAGTATTGTCTGCGCAAAATAGTGTTTATTGTATGTCAAATTGTGGCGATTTATTGAATTTAAAGTTGTATCGAATAATTTTGCTCTTTAGGTATAATCGAAATACACTTAAGTTTTTCGACTTTATAATGTATATGTATGTACATATCCCAAAAATACCCTTAATTGTAACCTTTGTTTAGGGGTGAGAGGGGATGAATTACATCTCAAATATCTCGAAGAAAACCATTGGATGGATATCATCACCTACATATATCTGTATTATTTTCTATTTCTTCAGTCTCGGTGTTTTACATGATAGCCCACGATAGTGAACAGCGGGAACTATTTTTTCTGTCACCACAACTGGTATTACAGCCTTTATTGGTATTGCAAAATATATTATTTACCAACTAATCAGGAGTCGGTCACAAAAAGTTTGAATGGGTCTTAATCTATTGTTTTAAGAGTCCACCTCCAGTCTTCAAGTTTTAATTCATTATCAAGCAATTTTTGGACCTGAAGATAGTCTTCAAATAAATGTGGTTGTAATGCACAGAATAGAAAGTACGAATATTAGTGGTAGTTTTCATAGTTTGACTGGTTTATTAAGTCTAGTTGCCTTTACTAAAATTAATGATATTAATCGACCTTGACTATATATTGGATTTTGTTTTATTGACGTCGTTGTGTTATGAATCACATTGAACATTTAATTTTACGCTCTCAAGGGAATTTGTTTATACAGCGATATAATTTTACAATTAATGGGCTAAACGAATTCCACACAAAATTGTAATTCCACATCGATCATTTAATTGAATTCCACTTTGAAATTTTGTTTTCCATGTGCAAATTAATTTGAAATTTTCAAATTGCCAATATCAATTATTGCAAACATTTATTACTGCGTACTAACGTAGATCCGCACAAAGTACATACATATGTCAAATTTGGTAAGGAAAATTAGCTGTCAAATCAAAACTGAAATAACATCGAAAAATTGGTACTTATCAACATACTAAACATCGACCGTTCATGAAAAAAATTAAAACTAGAAAGGAAGCTGACTAAGCCAATCAATTACGTATTACAGTAAAATAAAACATAATTGAGCAGGCACCTTTCACAACAGAAAGGAAACATGCATAAGTATGAATCACTCAAGTAGCAATCCAAACAGGTAAACAGGTAGAGAGGCCCTTGAACCCCCCGCGATTGTACTTTTTTTTTATATTCATGAAAATTCAGTGCACCTCGCTGGAAGCTGTGAACTTGAGTGAAAAAGCGCAATTCTCGCCCGGCTGGTGTGGGCAATGTTTTTGCGGCCTAGATGGCAATCGGTGAGCGCTATTTGTTGCAATATCCACAACTGCTTGAATATGGTCTCGCCACATAATTGAAAAGGTGAAAAACCAGCCGGACAAAAACGATCGATGATCAAAACTAAACCAATTTGTGCATTTGTTAATCTTGGCATCGGTCGCGTCTAAAATGGCGCGGTCATCCTTCGTCTATTTCCTAAAAAACCGAGAACGACGCGATCAATCAAATAAGGAGTCAGTCCGGCCATGTGACAAAATGCTACTTTCAGTCCGATGCGAGGTGATGCTAACCGATAGCCGCTGATCGGTGCGTACAGGCTGAGGCTGCCTCTACCTGGTCACCTGAGATATTTCATGAGTTCATCCGCGAGACCGGTGCGCAACACGCGCTCCTACATTGTTTGTGCGATTTGGTATTGATCGAGCCAATATCGGCTCGCATTATCTTACCGAGAGCTCCCATATTTGGAGGAAAACTATTCCACCTTTGGATGGGGGCCGCATTTGGTCGCCAGCGCGCTTTTTGCCGCGGAATGCATCGACCAGCCATCGTCCGAAAATATGTTTCGTTGGTCGCGAGAAGAGCCCTCGACTGCCCCATTCTATCGCGGTTAATTTGCAATGCAACTTGTAAAAGCACTCCATTAACACATTTCTATTGTTCGCTATCTGGCGAGACGCGACCGGGTTAGAGTCGCGTTTCACCGATCACGAGATCGCAGCCTCCTCGGGTACCACTTAATCAGATCAAATCGCACCCGAACACGGCGGCTACAAATGTTCACGGTGTGTTAGCAGTGTCCTACAAAGTTATTACTATTAGATATTAGCGGCGGATCCACATTCGCCGATAATTGATCTGGACGCTCGTTCACATGTGAAATTTATCAGATTCGAGGATCGGCGACGGGCTGCAGGTCGTACAGCTACAGCAGCGCGCCTCAGCCACCGAGCCGTGAATGCAGATCATGGGTGCCTCCGTGTTGGCTTATTAATTACGCGTGTATCTTGCTGTGCAATTATGCCTATTTGGCGAGTCCGCGATCAATTGAGTCAGCGGATAATTGCCGGCGACTGGGAGCGGGTGGGCTCTTCGACGCATATTACCAGCCGTTTTCTAGGGAAAATTTCCACCTCAGAGTGGAACACACCGCAGAAAAATACGACTCAAAGTCGGGACTATCCGTAATTTGAGGAAACTGCGGTGTGCCGCACTAGCGGTCGTCTGCTGGCGACAAGGCACCAATTGACCGGGCCCAAGGAAACACAAGAAATTGAGTAGAACAAAAATTGTGGTGTGGCCATTAAGGTCGTAGTTTTTATCACCAAACCGAGGAGCTGGACGGCCGGACGATGACGGGCAAATGGCCTGGGCTAGAACCGCGCCCGTCGCCGCGTCCGCGCCGCCCGAGCTGCGTGCTGAAGTTTGAGGTCTGTTGACGGGGGCCCTGCACTCGGACACCATCGCGGGGATCACTGTAAAAGTTCAGTGGCAGTCGCGGGTGTCACGGGGGGCCCATATTTATAGTAGCCACCGAGAATATTGCGACTCGGGGAGCGCTAGCTCTGTGTCTTAGCGACCGCATCAAGATTTTTTCCTTCGTTCTTCGGGCTGAAGTAGTCGCGTTGAAAATTCTCTGAAATGTTTTGCTAAAATGCGATTAGGTTACTACTGGCTGTGGTTGTAAATTTTAGTGGTTTATGACAGGTTTCAGAAGAATGGGAGTGTGGGAACAACTTGTTACTGAGCTCGCGGTATTTGGCTCGGATTTGTTAGTTTCTTCGAGGTTTCCCATCAAAGTTAGCCTACACTCTGCAGCCTACTGGATTTAAGTTCACATAGTGTGGGATCGTACTGCTGTTGTCTCATCAGCAAGAGATGCTACCTTTTGTTTTTATGCCGGCAATTTTATTGAGGTGTCAATTAAAGAGTTTTGTCAAAGTTTTACCCCGATGCGAAATTAATTGCAGTAAAGTTCGACAATCTTTGTAATTCAAACGAAGAAGGAAGAACAACTTTTTGTTCTAACATTTGTATTACGTCTGATCTGATGATATCCAATTTTTCATTTCTTTGTTACCAATCCAACAGACTTTTTTTGAATTATGTTTTTATTCGATAAAACATCTTCACTCATGATTTATAAATATATGATAGGAGCTGTAAAGTAATAAAATTTTTAATACTTTATTTATTATATTATATTAACGAGCGAAGATAGGAGGAAAATGAATATGTGTATTTACATTCTTTATTACTAATATAAAATTAATTTGATGAAATTAATACAAAATGTTTTGTTAATTTACTTATTTTCAGGGTTATTTCATAGTCTTTTATATAGAAACCAATTTTCCAATTGTATAGGATTGGTTATTTTAAAATGAAAAATGTCTCAGAAATGTCTAAAGAGATTTACAACGATATTATATAATGTCTCCTTGCCCTTTTCCACTTTTATTTAAAAATATGGAGAAAAAGCGACTAATACCATTTTAAAATATAAACTTTCAGCGTCAAAAAGGTATATGCACTTTTGTTTTTAACTATATTAGAAGCCGGGTAAGTCGATTCTAACGAAAATATATCAAATTCACATTTTCCGAGCTTAAAAACGGTATCATCGTTAAAGTTTGCTCTGCCCGTTTGAAAATCTGGATGCGAATTTGTGCATTTTAGTCGTGACGTTACTGCGATTTGCGAAAATATTTATAAAAAGTAGAATAATTCCGGAGGTCCAACTGATAAAGGACTGTCTGCTGAATATTGTAGTTACATTTGGAAGCGATCCAACGAGTAGATTTTGGTGAATCTTGGCGGCAAGCCGGATAAACCTGGTTTCGAGAAAATCGGGTTAAACATTTTTGGAATCATGAAATCGCGCCCACGCTTACGGCTCAATCTATACAATATATATCGAAGGATTAAAACAAATGCGATTTTTCATAAATCCAGGAGTGATCTGAGTGTTTTATATTATTTAAATTCAATTGATATAGAGTAAAATTTATTCCGATAAATCTAGGCTTTCATTAAAAATTTAATTAATAAAACGAAATCGAAGCCAAGATATTCCAGGAGAAAGAACCTGGACAGAGTGACTCTCATTTCCCCTCATGGGGGCGTCAAAAATATGTGTGCCTCATTGAGCTTAGGATTTTGGCCGCATTCGTCACTTCTGACTTTAAATGATCATCCCCACAATGTTTCAATGAATTTCAAAACTACCTGCAAGTGTAAAAACACTCGAAGTTTTTACTAAAAGATAAGACACTTACCGATTGCTTAGAGCAGCTTCTCCATCCTTCCCGAATCGGTCAAATTCTGCAACAAAAAGAAGGGCCAGTTAAAAACGTTTGCAATCACGTGGGTCAGGTGGGCAAAAAGGGCATCCGAAGGGGCGTCTTCACTATGATCAATTACACAAGAGCATCACCCAAAACTCTCCAAGGGCCATCAATCAAAGTGGCGCATTTTTTTTTAGTGTCTAAGTGCGCACATTCCACGAGCAATGGATCGAATCGGTCGCGACAGCCGCACTGGCCGCTGCGCTCAATCCTAAAAATCGGGGGCACCAGCGCGGTAACCGCAATCCGCGGACCGGCAAAACCAAACCGTCAGTCCCCCCGGCGAAATGAAATTCACCTGTGAAAGTAAATCAACTGCAGGTCGACTGACGAAGATCTTAATCAGTGCCAAATCAAATGAATCTTCCTTTGGTCCGCTGCTGGCCGTCTTTCAGTATCATTTTATGTAGAATTCATCGGACAGAGAGATCCAGCGGGACCCGGCGCGGTCCCAAAACAAACGAGCAACAGCATCGAAACTGAGCCGAAACCGCAGCCGACATAAAAAAGGCCGCTGACTCGCGGCGGACTCAATAAGTAAAAATAAAGGAAATAAAACAGTTTTCGAATATACGAGTCAAGTCCGGCCATAAAAGACGTCTCTCACCGTCATCTCGTTATCTCGGTGCCCCAAAGAGGCAAAAACATCCTGTCATTCGAACAAAGTGCGGGTGAAGAAGGATCCGCTGTCCCGGCTCTTGACCACATCTTCTCATGATCGCCGAAGACAGAGAATCCGGTGCAGCAAGAAAAAGTGGAGACAGAGACCAGATTGTCATCGTATAGCAGCCCGAGAAGCAGCAGTTTTGTTTCTCTTTTTTGTTGCCGCCTGCCTGCCCCCTGCGATAAATCTGAAATACCTGCGCGCATTCCTCCCCGGGCCCGGCCTTCTGGACAGGCTCCCTGTGCACCGCAATGACCGCACTCCTAAAAATTTTTATATTCTCCTTTTATCGTCGCATCGATTTTGATCATTTTCTTGTTTATTATCTCATTTTATCGGATTTCTTCTCCCATTCCGAGTGTCTTTTAAACGTCGGCTTGTTTTTCCGTTGTTATTGTTATTACCACTCCTGTCAAGAGCCACAGGAACACGCTGCAATCAGTGGACAAGATAAATTTCGTACAGTTAGCGAAAATCGGTGATAATATCGCGCCGCAGCCACAGCCAACTGGGGGGCTCTTAGTTGTGGGCTGCGTTGCGCGGTTTCCCGCTTTTTTTGCCACTGTGTGCCGCATAGCAGCCGAAATAGAACTGGACCCAGCACTGAGCCCTTAGGGCCCCCGGTGGCATTCCGAACATAGCCAGACGTGGCTCGCGCATTCAAATCACCGGTGACCACTCTTTGGGGGCGACCCAGTTATAAACCGCGCACTTGAGCATGAGCAGACCGCGGCAGAGTCACAACATCTTAATTAATCGATCCGAGCGACTTGTCCGACAAGACGGAAAAAACGCACTCCCATGTGAAAGGCTGGGATACCGGTGGCCACAGTGCGTCCTAAAAATAGGTTTTTTTTTGCAAATTTCCCCCTCCTCCCCTCCATCACCGATGACCTTTCCCCCCGCGACAGTTGTGACATCTCAGGGTACTCATCATCAGTCATTGTGTCCACCTTTCGAACGATGCCGGAGAAGCACCCGACTGCGGTGGAATTACGAATCGCGCGATCCGGCGTTGTGGGAGATGAACGAAATTTTTCCCTTTTTACAATCTCTGCGGCTAGTTAGGCTCGAATCAATAAATCATAAGGCGCTGTCAGATAATTTATGATAACTACGCGCGTTCAACAAATTGTTCAGTTACTCTACAAAACGCAGGAAATTGATGAAAGATTCCCCCTTCTCGCGGAGTCTCGCAGCGCCTTTTGTTGGACCTCGTATACCCGGAGCGCCAACAGTTCGGACTTCGGATCGTTCGGCGGCCCTCTTTTATTTATTGTTTCTCGGGGTTATCGCATTGGGAACTCTCCGCGGAAAATTGTTTCTTTGGAGGTTAAGAGTTGTAATTGCTTTTCATCAATCTCGCGGAACTAAGTGAGTGCGGACACCGTCGACGTCCGACGATGGACTTTGGGCTCTTCTCGTTTTCCTTGATGGTTGGAGCCATCTACGTGATGTATCTATTGCGTAACAGGTGACGCTATACTGGAATTGTTTAGTCAATAAAATCTGTAGATAATCCATTCCGAAAAGGTTTACACAAAAAATTTACACTTTTATTGAATAACATATAAATTCATTCGTCGTATATCCCTAGTTTAATAAACCTTAAAATTATGATTCTACATAATATTTTTCAAATTTAAGGTACACACAAAAAAAACAAAAACGATTAATAGAATTTGCATTGGTTGATACGTTACGTTTGTCATGGTATTTTTCGAAAATCGGTTTCTACGAGTAGGAACAGTCTTAATGGACATCTATGGCAAATTTGAAACTCTAAGTTATTTTGTATTCAGCAATAAAAGTCTTAAAGTATCATTTATGAAAAATAATTAATTTCTAAATGCCCATTCGATAGTTTGCTGTACATACTTATTAATTACTGCAAGATGTAATTTCATCACACTGTTACTTTTCTGCATCACCGGGTTAAGAAAATAAAAGAAACCGGTTTTAAATACCTACGTACATTCCATCATATAAGATGACGTTCATTTTGAGGAAAACTGATTTTTTTGAGATTGTTTTACTTTAACACAATGAATCATACATTAAACACGTTTCTTATCACTGAAAAATGGTTTTTACATAAAACAAATTTTTCAAACGTAAAACATTATTTAACAATGAGACTTTGATTCGTTCGAAAGGGTTTTGCAGTATAAACAATGTCGAAAAAATCGATTAGAAATAAGTGCTATACGTTTAATACCGCCGATACACGTACGGCTCAAATGATAATTTACCGCAAATGATCATTTCCGCAGCCATGTGTCATGTCACCCTCTAAAAGTTCTACTAAATGAATATAAGCATATTTATTTTGAAGTAATATTCGACGAATTCCAAGCATTGTTATATTTTTTATATTATGCGCTATAAATAAAGCAGGATATACCTACATCTTTCCATATATTGCCGCCAGCAGTGCCATACGAACATAGGCATTGTTAGATTTGCCTCTGCAAGATGCATTCGCCAAGCAATCAATTAAATGTTTAGCTAATACATATTTCCTATTTTATATTAGAAGCATGATGCTGAATATCTAGTTTCCCCATATCCATACAAAGTGATATTTCTCTATTTTCCCTGACAGCTACAGTAAGTGCATCTTTGAAGATAACTCACTTTCCAACTACAACATCGTATGTCAAAGCGAATCAATTGAGTTCGTAGCACTGATTAATGACAATCGTTTGAAAATTGGTATAAGTAAAAATTTCCCAGCTCGACATCGACAAAATAAAAAGCAAAAGATATCGCATGATAGCCTCCTTATACAGCTTGAGGAGTTGCAATAAATCGACAATAATTGGGCATTCGCAAATAGCCGCGCGAGCCAAAGAAACTTATCAATAAGAGCTACTACCGAATCGTAAAATTTGAAAGGGCGTCATAACTCAGAAGTTTACTTATCTCCGCGACTGGGGAGAATCGAGTGGGGGCTCTCGCAAACACCTGGCCGATTTGTAGAAAATGTACCCGCCGCTGTCGCCGCAGCCGCCACCATCGTCCGCTTGAGGGACAGACGCTGCGATGGCAGAAAGCGGCAGCAATAAATCCGCTCATATGAATAAAATCCGTACGACAGTAATGCGCGGACGCGGCCACTCCAAAGGGAGCTGATAAAGCCGCGAAATGAATTATCGCTAATGTGGTCATCGATACCAATTACAGTTATGAGTGTCACCGCGATCTGCCTTCCTGCAAAAGTCTTATTGATTATGAACCAGGTACGGTGATTGTGGCGCGCGGATGAAGCGCGTAAACAACCTGCCTAGTGACAGATTTTGGCCAATAAAGCAACACTTGATCTCTGACCTACACCACGATGTTGAGTCACGATACTCCCGCGGCCGCGATCTTGTCTTAGCGCTCAGACAACGCGATGGGCACCAGTGGCGGCGGCAATTAACCTTCAGAATCCTCCAATCCTCACCGGCCAATGGGATTGAAATCAATTAAGCAAAACTCTTTTGTTGAGGAAACTGCTGCGCCCCGGCCCGGCCCGGTTGATTCGTTCCCGCCCCCGCCCTCGACCGCCGCGCGCTATCGCGCTGTTATGAGGTCTATAAATATAATTACCCAAACACCTGTTGCTGACCATGCGAGCTATCTTCTACCTGTTGCTCGCCTCTTCCACTCCATTCATGCTAGCGAGTCAGTCGTCTGCAGTTCTTGTTTGGGGGCTCCCTGCTCCTCGGCCGCGAGGAGCGACCAGTTGCTCGGTGGCTTTCGGTACCTCGGCGGATTTCATCACGCAAACGCACACACCCAGGTGAGACTCGCTTTTCAGGTGAGGTAAGAAGGCCCCAACGTCAATGCGGCGCGGACCGCACCAGCAGCAGCACCACCACCACCACCACCGGGCGCAGTACCCAATCTTCCGAATGAGAAAATTGGCCGGGGCTCTCAGCCTGATGGATTCAAATTGGAAAATACGAGGCAGATGGCTAATTACATGCGATCGCCGAGCGAGCGGGTGGACGCGGGAGGCTGCCCGGTGTGGGACAGGCAGACAGGTAATGACCAATACTCGTTCCATTCGTGCGTCTTGGACCTTCTGGCGAGGGCGCTGGAGGCTGAAGACGCGGCCGGGCCGAGCCGTAGCCGCGTAGAAGCTGAGACTTTTTGTCTCGTCTGCAATTATTATAATTTTGTTAATGGCAGCGCGCGGCTGCGGGCTGAGGGCGGCAGGACGCGTCTGGATGTGTTATTAAGAATTCCTCTGGTCCTCTTCTCGCTGGAAGCTGCTGTCAGCTCCGCCAACTGCCCGGAGGCCAGACCAGGTTAGCTGTACCGCCGGGAATACTAAGTGCGGGCAGTTAATCCCCGTCGACTCACAGGCCTCTCGATGCATTGCAATGTTGCGGTTGCACTAATTACCTCGTAAATATCACACGTGTGGCACGCTTAACGCACCACCAGCATCAGCCTCTGTTGCCGCGCTGAACAGCTCCGGCTGTCCGAACGCTATGTAGGGTCCGTTCGGTCCGCGTCGATCGTGATCTCTAATTCCAGCGCGCTGCAGATCCCCAGCGCGGCTGGATAGGTGCTAATAACGCCGCGGCTCCCCTATGTTTGCGTATCGCGGGTGTTTATTGAGCGTTCCAATTCGCACGCCTGCTCGGCTTGAAAATGATTTTCACGCTAAAATGGTTTTTCACCGAGAAATATGGCGTTTCATGCTGCGGATACTACGGAATCCGTTTTTCTCTCTTGTTCACTGACAGTTAGCGTAAAAGCTGTCGCTGTTTACAAGACTCTAATGCCTTTGATGCTGCAGGCGCGATATAATCCACCTGTTAAATGGATTAACCGAACGCTACTCTTGGAGACGTAAAGTACCCTTTAACCTATTTTATGCATAGACTTCTTCGGTTCGTTTTAATTTAATTTATTTTTATATCCTTAAATAAAAGAAATAAGCAACAAGAACTTGAGTTTCAGATTTGTCATTTGTTGGGTCAGCCATATTTAGTAGTTTTTTGATTGACACATTTATTTTATTTTATATATTCATTCTGTTCACGGCAGTAAATAAACAAGTTTTAGAGTTTTATATTAATAATTATGTATGTAAGTAGTAATTAATATATTATTTATGTAAGTAGTACACAATCGACAGTTTGTTAATATGATATTGCAACTTTATACCACAAGGGGGGCCTGACAAATTGCTTTGAACACTAGAAGTTTATTATCTAGACTAAGTTCAAACCTACAAATACCTAATGAGTATAGAATTTTGGCCAGGATGTGTATCTTGTTAGTCGCACTATAAATGCGTAACTTATACCGTAAGGGTTTTATCTAGAGTAATTTCAAAGTATTTTGCACTGTCGCAACATAGTATTTCCTGTCCGCATAGTGATAGATTAGACTAATTAGTTTGAATTGCATTCTAACACAATAGTTTTATTCATTAAAAGTCTCAGAAGAAAACCATATTTTAAAAATTTTACTTTTTCCAGAAAAGCACGTTTAGTATAAAATAATCTTCAAAAATAGACTATACCATATGAAGAAGTAAAAACAGTGCACAGGAAAACGTAACTATAATCACTAGTTAATAAAGCTTCATAATAGACAAATTTAATATCGACATGGCCGTTTGACCGAGTAATAATAGAGTGAGACCCTTCATTTTGTTCCGCCATAGTCCAAGAAAATGTATGTTATAGATTTATTATCTTCGTATGTAGTGAATAATATAATTTAACAGCCTTGACGATGCGTCGTATCGCGTAATGATTTTCTTTATCTTTCGGCTACCTACGATGGTAATAAAAGGTGTGTATGAACTCTTACTGTTTTTATTTGCAATGAATGTAATATCTCAATAAATTGCACCGACTCAACATCGTCGTACTTAATTTAACGAGAGGCGTTCGTATATTGCAGAACCAGATCCTCGACGTTAATCACACAACTTTCTCGAAACACACATAAGATGGACATGTAAGGGCCCTTAAAACCATTGTGTATACTGTTAATTGTTTTACAAATTAGCTTTTAAGGGCATAAATGGTAAACCTATAATATTACTTTCCACCCTTCAAAGACACGCAATCGCCGTTCTCTGTGCTAACGTTCGAGCAACGCTCGTTTGTAGCACTTTAACCAGGCTCTCTCATCCAGGTATTACATAAAAGACTTTTTAACAGGTTGCGGCGCGGCTTTCACCTCTTGTTCGCGCGATAGATTCAATTGTGAAGTGCTCCTCGCGGCATGTTTATATTCAGAGGCGCTAAGGCATGCGATTGTTGACCCAATCCGCACGAGAATCCATTCCTTTTTTTAATTGTGGAGACGGGACGGGATTATAAGAAAAAAAGAGTCTACGCAACACTGGCCGAGGGCCGACGGAAAGACGGGAAGGACGGAACGAGCACCGCACGGAGCGACTTAAGAAATTACCTCGTCCACCGAAAGATATCAATCGATCAAATTGCGTTAACGATGTTTGAAAGATACGAGATACCAGCGCTGGCGGCCAGCCAGAATACCTGCGCTGAAGCGAGAGAGCACGACTGGTAGGCGCTGCTCTATTCCTCTTTTTGGGTGTTCCTACATTTCCGACAGGTGCCTTTGGCCAGTCCATTTTTTGCTTCTTTCATATTCAAAAAATGCTGCTTCCATCAGGTTAAATCAATTTCAATAGGAGCCAGGTTACATCGGGTTCATGTGAACATGACTAACGGCCAAATCAATCAACTGCTGAGGAAATTTTTTGAATATTTTCGAGTTAGCTCGATTAGCTCGAATTGGAACGATAGGGCCTGTTTACAAATTAAGATCTTGGCTACCTTTGCAAAAGTGGATATACTCGTACATATACATATACCATTTACATATGAAAATTGTTTTCGCGAATTTAAAGAAAAACGATATAAGGTAAGTTAATGGCATATTCAGACATTAAGGGGAAGGGGTCAAAAACTAGTTAGTTACTTACTTAATTAATAACACCACTTTATTTTTACTACTCCCGCGTAACGCGAGTTCCTATACAACGCGATTTTCTGCATCGCGCTAAAAATTATTGAGACGAAATTTTTATGTAACACAACTCTCGTACAACGCGCAATATAACAAAATGGGGGGATTCCCCGTTTATTTTAGTGGAGCATAACTCTCCATCACTACCGATTTCTGTTTCATAATTTACTTGTTTTTTTGTAACTAAAGTCAATAAACTATCATAATCCTGTTTCAATTTGCTACATGTGCTTGTAAAAGACATTTTACTATCTTAATAGATAAAAAAATGTACAGAAAATAAAATTGAATTTGACAATAATCATTCCAAACATGTTACTTATATTACCAGTGTAATTTACGAAGAAAATTCTCGTGATTTTCTATAACGCGATTTCATATACATATAATGCGTTGTCATATTATCCGCGTTCTACGGGTTAATTAAGACCAAATTAAAGTGCGATTGCTAACAAAAGTCAAACCTTAAAAACTCATTTGACTCAAACCACTGTTTTTTTAAATCTTGTTTTTATATTTCGATAAATTATTTACCTGTATATATCTTAAAAACATTCTGTAAAAATTTTATGTCGAAATTCGAATTACGTTAGCTTTTATAGCGAGATTTGCTTGAGTGCCACCAATATGCCTCATATACCAACTTATTGCAAATTTTAAAGTCTTGAGACATCTAATCATCGGATCAATTTCAAATTTTACCCATATTATCAGAGGATATTAATGCATGGAATTAACTACAAATTGTTCATATTTTCCTATAACTACTGTGTCAATTTTTTTTGTGTGTAAAAGAGGATTGAAACTCCATAATTTTCGTTATTTATTAATCCATTGGAAATTCGTTATTTAAAAAGTTATGTTTAATTTTGACTTCAGATGAATAAGACGATAGTAATCTCGCCTGCGCAGCTACACCATTTAAAATAAAACTCGTTGTTTTCTAGATTTTAGCGTTTACTGTCTAAAAGATAAAAATAATTTAAAACTTGATTGAAACCTTAAAAAGACGACTATTAAACAAACCATAGAGTGAGTTTACATAGCGTAATACATCTCAATTGTACGAAAACTCAAGCGCAAATAGAACTAACAAGCCGAAACATTTCTAATTAAATAAATATCTACGCAGTGCTGAGTAAACAAGTTGAAAATAAAAATTGTTAATTCATACAATTGACCTAGAAAATAGCCTTGATTGAGCCCTCTCATACAGGTGATTTGCAAGAATAGACTAACAGTTTGACTTTTGGCTAAAAATACCTCTTAAAACGTGTTTGGATCCCACAGAGTCGGAAGATATCAAAGAAGACGTTAAGCCGCGACAGACGGCAGATGGGACATCTGAGAAAATCTGTACCTGTGCCGCAGTATCAAGATAAAGCGTATGTTCTCATGAAAATTAATATTAAAAAGGCGAAATACACCCGAATAGTCCCATCGCTGTCATAACTGATGCATATCAAATTTTCGTGATTTATTGGGGCCCCGCTGAATTTACGAAAACTCAGGAGCCTCCAGCCATATAACGCTTGATTTGATTGTTATTATCGTCATCAGTTATCTCTCTTCCAAACTATGTTGTATTTTTTTCTTGGTTCCCGCCAAATACCCAAAATTATGAATAATTCTGGCAGCTACCAAGTTCGCCTAATGATTTTATCAGGCTCCCAAATGCCCCCCGATTGCTTACTAGAAAACTCTAGCCATTTGTACAGATGGACGATGCCGCCAGCTGGACACCACAACGGAACTGTTGTGGATTAACATCGGCTTTTTTAATTAGTGTCACGAGACCAAGACAGGAGCTTATAAATCTACTAAAATATGTATAGTGAGGCTAATAACCTCCGGCAGCAAATTGCGAAGGAAGAATTGCGGAAAGTTTTCAATGGGACTGTTTGTGTATTTAACTCGTTCACAAATGGATTCGTGTCAGAGCTGTTAAGGAAATAATGCAATTTTTGAGACTGCGTTGACACTTTAATAAATCTCGGTAGTCTATAGCTGGTATTGTGCGTCAATTCTTAATATTTGAACCATCATTTTCTCAGAAAATAGTCGACAACGTCAATATTTATGGTTGTTGTCATTGTTGCGACAACCGTAACAAACTTGAACATTTTATTTACATTTCGAACAAGGTGCTAACTTTTTAGTATATCATCTAGAATAACGTGAATAATTTAAAATTTTCCACTAGATAATGCACTAAAAACATATTATCCTTTAAAGTCAAGTTGACTTTTATTTCTATTTTACAATTACATTCGAGGTCTTATTGACTGAACTAACAGTGAAATTATAGATAACATTTAATAAGTATTAATATAGCAGCTTCTGGATTCCAAAGAAATGGGATATTCTGTAATATGTAAATTTTATTTCGCAACGTAATCCCCATTAGCTACATACACTTACTCGAACATAATTTGAAACAAATTTTATTTGCTTAGTTAGACTTCGATAAATAGCAATTGATGGCGCTGACCGACGATAAATGTTTTTTCAATAGGCCGATATTCTTACGGAAATTGAAATTCATAGAATAATAATTTTCGTGACAAAAAGAAGAGCGTTATAAAAGACATTGAAAACTAAGCATTATAAGGTCTGATCTGAGCTAGATTTCAGCTTAGAACATAAACTCAAGGTATTATCGCACGACTTGTCAGGCGTAGTCAAACATGGTGGTGGCATGGATTCCAATAAAGTTTATATTTAAAGCCACCTATGAACACTCCGAACACTAGAACTTCCAGCTTGTAAGTAATCTTGTAATTTTATTAATTTTTTGTAACTTTAATGTAAATTTCTTTTAAATTCAAAATTGTAATTATAAATGGACAAAGGTTTATGAATATACCTAGTTTTGAACCCGAATAAATTTGGGCATACATTTTAAGAGGTTACTTTAAAAAATACAATTAATTCAAGGAAGAAATTGAGTACCAGTCAATTTGACTGGTCTTGGTAGTTTTAGTGTTAATTAAAGTAAACAAATAGTGCACAATTCGACAGTATGGGCTAATGGACAGAAATGGGTAAAATTTGGATCAGACTTAAACCAACTTGAATTAGACTTGAACTAAGCTTCAGCTCCTTGTTTTTAAAATCAGACAAATCACATATCTTTATATATAAAAATCTCGTGTCACGATGTGCATTTACGCGAATCTCCGAAACCACTGAACCGATTTCGATAAAATTTTCTAAATTTGTATTGTTTGGCCCAACTTAAAAGATAGGATAGTTTTTATCTCGATAAGTGACCGTCAATATTTTTTATTGCAAATTTAAAGATTTTTTATAGAAAAAGGGTTGTATTGTAATTTATTTACGTGTATTGCGTATGAGCTCCTGAGTGCTATAGGCAATATTTTGTAATTGGCAAATATAGGGGAGAGGAGAGGAGGGATGGCGGACTGTCAAATTTTAAAGTTCATGCGATTTTCTCCAAACTTGGTACTTGGGCGTTTTCGGGGTCGCTGATTTCAATCTGACTGTCAGAATTTATGAATTCAAAATGGAGGGCTGTCAAAATTTGAAGTTTATGCGATTTCCACCAAACTTGGTACTTGGGGGTTTTCGGGGTCATTGATTTTCAAGCCGGCTGTCAGAATTTACGAATTCAAGATGGCTGGCAGTCAAATTTTGAAGTTTATGCTATTTTCACCAAACTAAGTAGGTACTTGGGGGTTTTCGGGGTCGTTGATTTCTAAACTGGAAATTTTCCTTTTGCAAAATATTTCATTTATAATAATGTACATACGTATATAAGCGAAAGAGTGTGTGTGTGTTTGGTACGAATGGAATCCTAGGCCGTTCAACCGATCATTTTGAAAATTTTATCACGTATTATTGAAATTAAATCGAGTAAACTGACATAGGTTACGTTTTTTGTCTCTATCAAGAGCAGGTTTTCAGGAGTGACATAGGCTACTCTTTTAATTGTTTACCATTGTTAAAATTTACGAAATTCTAAACGCAAGTGATATCTTTATGGAGTCACGGAAAAAGCACTTATCAGGAGATGACATTTTACGGGCATGTTGTTCATAACCTCAAGAGTGACATAGGCTATGCATCGCAATGGAAAAGGTGAGGTGATAGGGGGAAATTTAGAGCAGTACTTATCCGATTGAGATGATATTCTATGGGCATGTTGCGCACAACCTCCTAAGTGATATAAGCTATGCATCACAACTGGAAAGGGAGGGGGGAGAGAGAAGAGAGAGGGAGAAATAAATGTTGAGCAGAGATATGTTTACGGTGAGTCATGCTAAAAGTATTTAGGCATTTGAGAAGAAATTCTATGAGCATGTTGCGCTTAACTTCCTGAGTGATATTTAACAAATTTGAATTCGGCAACGTCACATTTTTACGGAAAGTTGTGCCCGGGCAAAGCCGGGTACGGTTCAGCTAGTATTTTTATAAGTACATATATGTATTACTTTTTAGGAATTTGGTGCATGCAGTGTATTTTGTTTATTGTAAAGTTACTATTATCTGCATTATCGACACTAAATGCTAAAAATTGAGTTTAATCGGCATTTAGTCAGTATTTTCATACAGCATTAATATACATACCTACATATATAGTAGTATCATGAATGAACATTTGCAAATATTTAAATTTGAATAGTATGTACTTTAAAGCTCGAAGTATATGGGACGAATGCTATTGAAGTTGAACAGCTGTTTTTTTTAAACTGAAATTTTTTAAACAGACTTATTAGCATAACTATTTGAAGTAATAAGAAATAATGAATTTTAAGTGCATGTACATCTTTCGAAGAACTTTCTACGATTAGTACCTGGTCAGACCAGCATTCAAAGTTCATGACATTTCGCACCAAAATCAAGAAAAATGCTATAAATGAACCGTTGCCGTTCCTGCCGCCCACTTGGGAGCCAATAAATATTAGCACAGGCACCTGGGAAAATTTAATTAACTTCCTCCGCGAGTAAATAATTTGCGTATAATTGACAGCGGCGCGCTGCGATCGGCGCGAGTGAGTTATTTGACACGTTCTTATTAAGGGAACAAAGGAGCGAGTCGTAAAGTGTTCCTAGAAGTATGATTAATAGGCGTCAATTATTCTTTCTGTGGGGAAATTTATGAGAGAATTTTTGATTGAGATACGTTTGCCAGCCATACACTAGACGAGCATACCTGGCCCACAACGGAACAAACGCGGCTTGATAGTGTATGCGCTGGGCGTCTCGGGTGGGCCAGGGGCTCGAGATGGGGGCAGGGAGCTCTGCTGGTGCGGTGCGAGTGCGCTAGCCGAGTCCGGGTTCGACTGATTAATTGAAATCGAGCCTGAGAAAAAACCGAGAGTGAAATAAATTCTAGAGACTCTAGACTGACTGAGCATAATGAGTGATTGATTGCTACCTGGGTGGCTGGGATCCCTCGCACTTGCTTTCGCGCGCCCATAACTGCCCACGTCGGAGAATTAAGTTATATATCGAAAGTTTTGGCGTTTCGAAGAAAATTTGGCTATCAAGCAGCTTCCGGATATTCATGGCAAGTGCGGACAAGTGATCGGGTTTGGGCACCCGTGAATTGATACGAACCAAACGGCAAATTCAAACTTACGTCATTAAGCAGAACGCCGCTAAAGAAGGCGGTAACAAACTTTGCGGCTGTTATAAATGGCAGAGACATCATTTGCCGATAGTCGCCCTGCGGCTAAAGTGATAATGTAAACATTCCTTTTCGAAACGAATTACGCAGGTAATATGCGGAGGCACCTGCAATCTATTCGCA
The DNA here is from genome assembly GCA_963920795.1 of Eutolmus rufibarbis. NCBI lineage: Eukaryota > Metazoa > Arthropoda > Insecta > Diptera > Asilidae > Eutolmus > Eutolmus rufibarbis. The sequence goes on from OY987204.1 coordinate 22,892,885, forward strand.
CGCGAGGCAAATTTGCGCAAAGAATTTCATCAATATTTTATTTCTGTTGACAGAGAGTGAGCAGCGAGCGGCGGTCGCCCCGCGGCTAGGAAACGGCTACTGGACGTCCAGTTTGCAGTTGTCGCATAAAGCATATTGGCCGCTAGTTCCGTGCGGCGACTCCGATCGGACCTAAGATTTTTCCTACATCTCGCGGAGTGAATTGCGCGAAACAAGAAGTCCATCAGGTGAGGTGCTGTGCGCCGCTGCGCTGCCATGCCGCCGCAAGTGAGTTGTCTAAAAGTGGCGTCGAATCGTCCGAACGGTGTAATTTAGCACTTTGGCCAAAAGTGATTTTCCCACTTCCCATAGTTGAGGTGAGGTGTCTGCGATTAAAAATCAATTACGAGTCGTTTTAAGGCAATTAAGTAAGAGGCGCAGGAATCCCACTAAAAGCCACTAACTAGCCGGTGGGTATGATCGGTGCGTGGAAAATATTTTCCTCAGGAATTCTTTCCACTTCCTCTCGAAGGCTCCGACGCAGCGAAGGGAACTTCCCAGCGGCGGCGGCTGCAAAACTCGCACTTGCCGCCACCGCCGCCGCCGCCGCCTATGTCTCGGCATGAGTTATCGCCCGAGCGGGAAAGAACTGCTCGCGGCCAAACAGTTATGCAGGCAACGGTCCCCGCAGAGCACGTCCGATGGCGACCGGTGCCCATGTGGTCATTTATTTTCACATGACTGCTAACCTGTTGTCCGCATGCGCGGATCTCTACTTACTGTTAGACAAAATCCCGTAATTGATTTGTTGCGAATCATTTGAATAAGCGAGCTGCCCGCTACCACGCCGCTCTGCCCGCGAGCGACTCACACCCGTGTCGCCCCAATCGCCACCTTAATTCAGCTCCAGCGCATGAGCATCGGCCGCGATTAACCCTAATTACACCTTTCGCTCGCATGTGGCCGGAGCGGCGATAATTGCCCGAAAGCGCTTTCATTCGCCAGTGATTTTCACGGCCAAATTTTCCGCTTAGCGCAACTACTGCTCACCGCGACGCCGACGCAGAAGACGCGCGGGTTGGGCTTCTTCCGCGGCCGCGGCATGTCACCTGCTAATCCGGGTACCGCGCTGGAAATTTACGATCAGAGGCCGCCTTAGACGTATCAAATTACCACTTTTATGGACTTCTTTACTCGATAAGGCGACAGATCAAGATGTAAGTGCTTGCCACATTGTTGGGACGTTCGTTCGCGACGACATGGACGACGACGACGAGACGACGACGACGACAACGAAGACGACGACGGTGGCGCGGTGATAGCGCGCAGATCGATGCATCCATTTTGCAAGCCATTGAAATTTCATAAATTTTATGCGCCGACAGATGCGACATTCTGACTGGTCGCTGCGCCGGCTTTTTGCTGGCTTCGGTGGATTTCATTAAATCACTCTGGCGGCCTCCGCTGACCCATAATTTTCTCAAAAATTTATTCAAGTCGTGACATTATTAATGAGCGTCTTCCTTTGTTCTGTCAGTGACCGGGTGGTAGGGGGCGGCAGCGGGCGATTCCTCATCCACCTGAAACTAGCAAATTATTTATTTATTTTTCTTTATCGCCGCAATAATCTTGTACCATTTCGACGCCACCACACGTGCCTTCCTGAAGGTGGGTGGTCGCTGCAAATCACCGGCAAATCGACTCGAATTCCTCCTGCATTGCATGCCGGCGAGGTCGTCTTAATTGGAACGTGAACCATTCAAGGATTCACTTTGGTGGGTATCGCCAGTCGCCTGGCTAATTCGTTTTCTGTGTTTTCTTGTGAGCAATACTGCTTATTCCGGAAACTCACAAGTCAACATAGCAGCATTTTATGGTCAGACTATATACTGATGCAAGGTCAGAATTCCATAAATCAGTATTTTGTTAGTTCAGCAACGCAAATCGTAAATCGTTTATAAATCCTTCATCATTTATTCTGCTCTAAAATTCATTAATTATATTTTCATTGAAATGTGCTTGTCAAATATGTACCCTTTTTATACCACATACCTACTCTAAACAACTTTAGCAACATCTCACTTGAGTACGCTGAAAAACTTTCTCATTTCAACCTACTTTCCTTAGCCAATCGCAGAATCTACCTTAACAATTTCTATCTCTTTAAAGTAGTTAATTCTTTATTTGACTGCCCTAGTTTATTACCAATTCCTGGTACCTGCTCACATTCAAAAGACAATTGATAAATTAAATCGGACATTCCCAATATTAATAGTTTTTTCTCCTTGCTAGGTACTTTGTCTTTCTATCTCTTTTAACTACCGTAATTAAGAAATAATGCTGAATTTTGAAATATACATATCATTAGTATTACCTATGCATTAGCAGTATCACTGTTATTGGACTATGTCTGTTGTACTATCGCCTTAACGTGATAAATAAATATATAAATAAACAAATAAATACCAGTTAATGTAAATTCACTAAATATAACATTTCTCTACTACGTTAGTAAACTAAACATAATCTTCATATAAAAATAAACAAACAAAAAACGCAGTTTAATTCAAAATTCACTTAAGAAAATTGTACATTTTCTTCTTAGCTCTCACAGTATTTTCAGTACTTACGAAGACGATTTACAGCATTCTTAATCCTGATTGACTAAAGGTCCAGCAAAATTCTGAGACCCAAGTACCAAGTTTTAATTATTATGAGAGCAATATCAGGCATCTTTTAATACAAGCTTACGAAAATTCTGTATTTTGCGACTTGATACGGCGTAGATAGGTACTATTAACTTTTAAGTTTCGAAAATTAAAATTAAGAGGAAACTATGTTCTTTATCATATTAATTCTAAAGGAATATAACCGGAAAGTGAGAATCGCTCCTTGTATCTACTGCGTTACATTATCATGACATCAAAATTTAAATTGCCAACAAAAATATGAATTTTTAGTAAATTTGATAAAAATTGTTGGGTAAATGGCCATAGTTGTTTGAACCGCAAACTTTTGTTGTGCTGTCAATTTTCATTGTCTACTTTAATTTATCTATATTACATTTTGCTTAAAGCTAAGTATGTTGTTCGAAAGTACGCCGATTAAGAAAAATGGTCCTATGTATACTAACTCTATGTACGTACAAAAAAAGCTAAAGAAAAAACATAAATCTTCATAAATGTTCGTACCTAGTATGCTGTTCAGTCAAGAAAAACGCTAGTACTATTCTGACAGCTAGGAGAAGCTTTTTGCTGATGCGGTATAGAAAAAATAGCGAAAACCATTTTTTCTTCACCGAAATGCATTTCATTTCAGTAGTAAGGTGTGTGAGATTGTCACTCAAGAACTGATCTTTATCAAGTCGTCTAATCGGCCAAACGATACTTTGACATATTTAAAAATTTCTGTACCAGGATCGACAACAGCACTTTTCTTGACCGGCGTACTTACGAATAGCATACTTAGCTTAATTCCTAAGATATTATATGTATGTAAAAGAAAGATATTATTAGCCAAAACGGCAAAAAACCACAGTGCACGGTAGAGCGTGAACTCTTAGCTATAGTCTGAGCAACTACGTATTTTTGCCCATACTTTTATGGAAAAAAGTGTCTTAGTTACACTGATCAGAAACCTCTAAATTGGTTGGGTGAATGTAACGAGCAGTTCTATACCTAATTTTTAAGTCACTGTCCAGAGACTGTAGACTAAAATTTTAAATAAATCCTATAGTCCCTGGACAAGAGTTCGAGTACTGTTTTATAGACAATTTTTGGGATACAGTCCTCAAACAGCCTATTTTAAATCCATAAGCAGGGTGATCCATTTCTTTAGGACTTCTATAATGATTACTGACAATTTCTTTGAGTCCACTTACACAATCTTAGGCATGACTAAATTTCATGAACGTGACGTCACAATTTGTGGAAGAAACGAAGGAGATTTAGGGGACGACGTCGAGCCAAATAATTTCTGAGGCTGTTTGACCATAAGCGAAAATTGAGTGAAATTTCAGAAACTATAATACTATTAAATGAAAACAATGTTCATGTTTTATATTTGAGTCGAGCGTCGAGTCAAAAATTTTAAAATATCACTTATTTTAACAATCCGGCTCATAAGTCTCATTTTCATGATAGAAAATGCTCATGAAATTGATTCATGCCCATGATAGTGTATATGGGATGGGGTCTTTGGCTCTTTCTTTGATTGGTAATTTTCTTAAAGCCACCTCTTAAGAATTTGTTAAGGAGATGCTTATTTAACGTATCTTTAACTTTCAACTCAAATTTAGAGCAAACAAATGTCTGAATACGAATCAAACCACTCCAGTTACAAGCGTTATGAATATGAACATAATTTTAGATCGGAAACGAACATAAAGTTAGAGTAAAGTGACGAAATTTGATAGTTTCTTTAACCTGAAATCAATCAATTCCGATTTTAAATTAGAAATTGTTTTTAAGGGTCCACGTGTAAGTATGCAAAATGAAAAGACTAATGTAATATAATATTTCTTGAAAACTCCTTAGTGATAACTTTGAAGAAAAAATAACCGATAAAGAAATTAGTAAATATTAATGAAACTATTAAATTGAGTCTTCATTAAAGAATTTCCGAACTAAACTAGACGTCTCGGAGCCCAAATTGGCTTCCATCTACCTAAAATGCAATAATTCACCTGTTTGCTTGCTTTTATGAAAGGAATGCTGGCCCCGGAACACACTCAGTATAATATTTGGGTGGGAAAATTTGCATTTTTGTTCGGGCCGATGAAACACGCCCGAATTTATATTCGCGGCTAACAAAACAAAAGCAAAAACCAACGAAAAGCGTATTAAGAACAGCATAATGTTCACGCGGCTATAAAAACGCTTCGCGGCGAGAGCGCTAATCTGCCGCGGTCGACGAGCCTATGGGGCGATTTAAATTCACTTTGGCCGTTGCTGAATTTTTAATTTTCTATGTCACACAGGCCATACCTGGGGGAAATGCCTATATTTTGAGGGCTTAGGAGTCCACTAAATGTAAAATCCCCATAAAACAAACTGCTAGACGCAGCGAACATTGATAAATATTTCATCGTATTAGCGTGGCGATTAAATTGATTTTTTTTCGATGGCCCTCGAGAGACACCGGCGCGGTGGACACATAATAAAAAAAAAATATCAATTTAGCCGTGTTTACGGTACCAATGCTCAGATTTAGATGTAAATTGCTCAAAACAAGCTCCACGTTGCCAGAATCCGATGTTTCGCTGACAACAAATTAACCTGCCCGACACACAAGGCGGTGGGATGAATATTTTGTGTGAAAATTATGTAAACACTGGCGGCGTTCGGCTTTGAGGCGGTCAAAGGAGCTGCTGCTGCTGCTGTAGCTGCTGCTCCACCCCCAAGGGTCTGCCACCGACATTTTTCCCGGACGGAATATTGTGGTCCGGCGGTTTGTCGGAAGCACTTCAAGTCGCCGCAGATATCCTTCGGGCTCTTCCGCTTGACTCGAGGAGCGTCCCAGGGAAGAGTCCCAATCGTCGCACTCTCCGCTGTGCGTCGCATGTGCACCATCCGTTCAGCGACCGGGGAGCCCGGCAAACCAGTAAAGTAAGTCGATACTCGGAAACTGAGTTCGGTTCCCACGTTTCTGGTATTGAAGGTGGATATAATTTTTTTTTCTTTTGGCTTTATTCCCCAATAAAAACGCATACAAGCGCACCAGAACCGCGGAGACACCGTTCGGCTCTGCATTCCGGTTATGTGTTTTGAAATTCAAATTAAAACCCCGACTAACACACCGCCAGCCACCTGTCGAACCGGAGAACTCGCTGGCTAACCGGTGCAGAGCCCTCTCAGGTTCTCAGTCATATCGATGAATGCGGTAATTGACCATTCATTTCCACCGATGATGATGACCGTCTTTTGTGTTGCCCCGGTGCTGGCCGGGCTGGCCACTCTGGCGGCGACCCCGCCATTTCTCAAGCTTTTGTTCGTCGCCCGAAAAAAAGCTTGTCCGACAAACCGACTATTCACCGGGCGACGTGTAATAACTTGATAAACTTATTAGTTGACAATAACAAAAATCTATGACAAAAGCCGGCGAGACAAAGCGGACGCTACTCCCGTCCGTACCTGGATCATCTCCGGATTAGCCTGCACCAAGATTTCCAAGTGGCGCAATCTCAGAAAAAGAAAACAAGATATAATACAATACTCAAGAAAAGCAATAGAGTGACATTTCTGACTGTAAACCTGTCGCAAAATATAGCTGCATTACTAAAATCTTCAAAGCCTTATTCCCAATCTTTTATAATATAAATAAACTTTTCTTTTATTCTTTTTAGTATGGTTTTACGAAAAATGAATCTAATATACGAATAACCTGATGAAAATAACCAAATTTTTGTATATCTTCCATTGGCAATCTTTTTACAGTTATCTTTTGTCTGAATTAATTACAGACCACTTCTTGATTCTTTTGATTTTGTAAATTAGTTTTGTTCTCAGTTATCTGATTGTATGAGCTCTTTATGCCAAGTCTGTTAAAACATATCATTTAGGTTGTTAGAAAAGCCAGAACCATTTTCCGATTTCAAATTTTGAAGTTATTTTATTTTCTAACTTTTACCACATCTAACCATTTCCTCTTTAAACTACTGATTTATGTTATTGTTTTATTCATTCTCTATAAATTTGAGACTAGAAATCGTAGGACAGCACAATTTATTTAATTTCAGCCTCTACGAAAGAAGCATAACCTCGATAGTCAATGGTAACTGAAATAATTCAAGAGCTAAAAAATCACTCCAGGATTACTATTTCTTTTTGAATTTCTTACAATAGAATGAACATTCATTAGATTCTAAAAGAATTTTTCGTTAAAAAGTATTTTATTTTACATCGTTTTCTATCTAACTTTCAACGATTTTTTTAATATATTTTGTTTTATTCCTCGTCCGCCTTGCTTCATTTTTAGTGTTTTCTCTAAAACACAGTATGCAATGGGGTCTTTCCGAACCGCATGTCGAAATTCAAATCCTTTCACACACACATTGTGCGCAGGCACTTGCCTGGTGGACTTTAACCCAATCATTTGGTTACAAACTTTCAAACTTAAAGGTCAACTTCCCACAAATTTTGTTTTTTGGTATTATATAAACTGGTAGGCAGTCCTATTATCAGATATTTCAACCGATCAAAATAAAATGTTAGCGATATTTTAACTACGTACGTATTTCAAACTTTTAATTATTTCATTCGTTCTGTCTACGGTTACAATCAAAAGACTACGCTAGTAGTGCATAGTAATACTAAAAATGGAAATTCTAACCTTAAAGTCCATATCTTTGAATATCTTCAAGTCATCGATTTTGAGTTAATATTATTCTCTGAAAGTAATTCCATTATTGCAAAAGTATTTTGTGATGATTTTGTGAAATTTTATATAAATCTGAGCATTATTTATGGAGATATACGGTTTTCAGTGAAACCTCGTCGAGCTCCGAAGTATGAACTTTTCAAATACAAAAGTATTGGTTGCAAAATATATAAACCTGTCTTAAAAACAAATCGTAAAAAAAACCTTTATTTTGGCTTCACGAAGATATGGACCCCCTTAAAGCATCCAGCAGTTTTAATTTGCATGCTTTTCTTGACCACCCGAGATTTATTAATTCATAAAAAGAATTAAAGTTTTTTGAGGATCTAGTTAGTGGTTCTGTAAAACCATAATTAGTACGGTGAGGCGAAATATACAGGATGAGTCTAGCACGTAAGCACCTTTGAGGCAAACATATTTAGATTTGGATAGTAAATCACTGCAGTTAATTTTAGAGGTGATGATGTCATGTATTAAGATGACCTCGAACACCTTCCTTCTAACTTGAAGAGATTCCAAATCTACAAACGGATATTTGGCACAGTAATTAGGGATATAGACTCAAAATTATCTAATTTATAAAACAGCAATTCGAAAATCTAAATGATTATGTAGATCACGGAATTCTGTAATTCTTATCAACGGAAAAATTTTTCTTTTCTTATAAACATGTTTACTTGCACACCAATTAATTACGTTGTTGAGATCAGCTTGCAGAACTATGTGGAATCATTGAGCTTCTTGGCTTTGATGCCACTTCCACACATCATCTGCAAACAGCCAACATTTTGATATAGAGATTGCACGAGCAATAACATTTGTAAATATTAGAAAGAACAAGGGGCCGAAGCGACTACCTTGAGGCACTCCAGAGGTCGCAAACTTCAGGTAAATTTTGGCCATTTAATTCAAACTTAGGTAATAAGATATAAGATTTATAAAACATCAAACCATCTTTGAGTTTTATTTCATCAACGCTTCGTCTTGTAAAAGAGCCAGTTTAGCTTCATCTTTTAAAAAATCAACTTCAAATTCAGATGACTGAGTTTAGATAAAGAAAACAAAAGTGCATTGCGATCCAATGGGGTTTCGGTAAGACGCCGTCATTAATAACGACCGATGTCGCAACGAGCACCTGTGCCCGCACCTTGCACCAGAGCTAGAGATGCAGTTTATGTAATTGCCCACCATCTGTAATTAAGTGTTGACAAATTTTCTAGAGAGTGGATCGCGCAGAAGAGAAGCGACTTTGGAACAACTTTCCTTACATAATAAATGGGTTCGATCAGGCGTTAATGGCCGGTCGGGCCGCGCTTTGTTCCCCATGGACAAGGTTCGAGCTTAGCCTCTTATCGGTCACCTAATCTCCATATGCGCCCGGCCGGATTCTAGCCATCAGAGCGGGGCCACGCTCGTCTGCTAAAAATAAATCAGCGGCGACCGGGCGCTCCGCGGATGTCTCGTTATTGCCCGGCGAAGGCGTTATATCGGTAATTTCGGTTCTTTATGGCAATCAACAGCCCGTAAAACAAAGGCGATCGGCAGGCACCTGAGTCGGCGGGGCGGTCGCCGCATGCCGTGCCGTCGAAGCTCGCGGGGATTCTCCCACGCTTTGGTTTCATTGAGAGGCCGGCCGGCGGGCAAAAAGTGGGCTCCCCGGACGATAAGTTCAGTGACTGTGACTCAAAACGAAATCTCATCACCGGAAATCTCGGCCGGTCCCGCCGAAATCCCTGTTAACTGTTAATCACTAAACCATTTACCAATTTCAACGCATTAAGACAAAACCAATTAATTTCACGTTACGTTTTCAGTTTCTGAACTGGATTCGAAGCACTCGCGGTAGGCCGGAGCTCCCCCCGCCGAGTGGGCCGCGCGGAGTGTCTGTTCCGACACTCTGGGAACCGAACAGAAACAGGAAACCGAGCTGATTGCACCAGCAACGGCCGGCCAAAAAGATAACCGCAAGAATCGGGTCAAATGATCCGTAACCGAAACTGACAAACCGTGAAACGCACAAAAACCGAGCGCTCCGGCCCCAGAGTGGGATCACATTCTTGGGGCCCCCGAAAGTGACACGGACACGGCCCGGCACGGCAAAAACGCCTTCACGCAGGTCCTAGAAAGTAGCCTGGGGGACACGGATGCCACAGCGGCAGGATGGATTACTTGCGCGGATTCCCTTTTCCCTTTTCCCTTTTCCCTTTTCCCGGGCTCCCGTCGTCGTCGCCGTCGCTGCAACGAACCTGGGCTGGGGCTCAGCGTTTTTTTTACGAGCGACCAGTCGTCTTCGCTCGGTCGAGGCGGTGCAGTTGCTTTCGATTTTTTTATAAAACCGCGCGGGCTCGTTTCTCAGACGTCTGTCAGAACTGGTTTAACAAATTTCCTCTTCCTCATCCTCGGCGGTGTCAATGTCTCGCCAAGTGCACAGTATTCAGCGTTATAATTTGTTGGATGGCAAAAAAAACCCGCGATGTGTTTGCCTGAGCACCGCCGAACGCTGGCTCCCTCTATCGGCCAGGTCTTGTACGCAATTTGTAAAGGTAGGCGAAGGCGATGCGCAGCGCCACGGAGCACAGCGCTGATGGATCTCTTTGCAGGTCCCCTACACGGCGCAATAAATAAATTGCGCTCTTTTTGCGAAATGCGATTTATTTATGATATTCGCAAAACTACTGTTGCGCAGAAAACTTTTATTTTTTTTTTCTAATAGTTCTATCGGTTTTCGTGCATTGCGGGGAACCGGCATGGGGACTGTCTGATGTGTGTTTAACTGCCCACTTACACGGCAGGTACTGACCTGACCCTTTCGAATTTATCAATAATTTAACTCCATGAACAACGGGATATTAGCAATTATAACGAATCTTTATGTAGTACAAGTCCGCGGATTTTTCTATGCGGCCTCTAAAAAGTTTTCATGATTTAATAAAAACAGGTCGGTAAGACAGATACATTTTCACGGAACTGAAGCATTAGTAAATGTTCACATTTGTCTCTAAGTCCTATAAGATGCAATGCAATGCAAATACTAACCTTGGTTAATTGTTGAAGCAAGCCAAGAATGTAGGAACATCACTATCAACAATCAAACGAACAGTTTCGAAGTATAATCCGGCGGTTACACGCGTCTGTAGAGCTGACGGAAAGTACTGACTTCAAAATGTCAAATCTGCTGTCAGTAATTGCCTTGTGTTCGATCAACTGACCGTCAGTTCATTTTAAAAATGTTGTCGGCCAGTGCGGGTGCTGCGGTGGCATCTTTGCTGCTTCTTGATATTTTAGAGGAGATTGAAAAGGATGAGAAACGAGTAAAACGAAAACGTAAATATTGGACAAATCCATTTGTTTCAAGAAGGGGACAATTTGATATAGAGGCAAATTTTATTTTTGATGTCCGTCCTTCTGTAGGTATTGCTTGTTATGTCCCATAAACAAGGATTTTTCTCATACAACTCAATTAAATGGATAATTTCTTTCCTTGTTAATTTTCGAGCAATTTCCACCCTAAAAACGATTAAATATTAAAAAACCAGAAATTATATTACTTTTGGTTACCTTTCTAATTCCATTATCGCAATATTAACTTACATAACATACTTAACTTTTGTTAACACATTGAATTCACAAAAAAAAATTATTTTGTCGCACTTCAACAGAAAAAAAAAATTTTCGAATTCAAAATCACTATGGTGACAACTCAAAACAAACACTGCTGACAGCTAAAAACAGCGCCGGTTGACATATACTGACTAGTCAGTATTGACGAGATTATTGACGAGTCAGTACTGACTGGTCAGCGAAAAAAGCTAGTCAGTGAAGGTTTACACGAGTCAGCGTCAGTGTTAGTGTCAGCTCTACAGACGCGTGTAACCCCCGGGTAACAAGGGTTTATCTGTTAAAACGCAGAAAGCAATTAGGTAGAAAAAAGGGTCCAACTAATAAAGAGTAGCCCGGAAAGTCAAACGGCAATGATAGGAAATCCCAAAACGTCAGTGCGAGATATCGCGACGAAAGCGGGAACTTCCAAATCGACCGTTCAGAAGGTTTAGAAATTTTATAATTTGAAGACCTATACAAAGTTCAAAAAGTACCAACCATCCAACCAACTACATGGACACAAATTTTATACGGCCAAAACAAAGATTGGAATCAGAAGAGATTAAAAGATCACGAAAATAAGCATGTTTCCTAAGCAATATATGATTTGGCCGTAAAATTTAAAATATATTAAAATACTATAGCATGACCGTCTGTCTCAGTGAACTATTGGTCCTGCTAAAGGACTATATGTATGTGATTTGCTACCACTTAGATGTCAGCACGCCGTTTTAAATATGTATTTTCTACCTTGCCCAAACCATTTGAGTTTGGAAGACACTACCGCTATTACAACGTACAAGATCGAAAACCTCTTTTAGCTGCTATAGGTATGAACATTTGACCTGACTTATTTCCTCTAAATCTTCGCCGCATTGCGCATTCACTAGATTTCCTTTTTCTACTGTTGCTATCTGAACCTCTTCTCTTCATTCTAATGTTATTTTTATGCTTTGAATTTGATATATAAATTGTTAATTAGCAGTGCTATTTAAAAAACTCCTGTCTTATTGTACTCGTCGTTATTTCTTGGCCGCAAAAGCAGAAATGGAGTAATACGATTCAAATAACATCAATATTGTACCAAGGTATGTTAATTGGCTTTTAGCGTAGCTATATCAAATAACCTGCTACTAAAATCATCAAGTAACCTGTTATTAAGTAACTTAATCAGCTTATCTGGAATTTTGTTACTTCTAATGTTTTTGAATTTTCCTAATTGAAAAGTTTGTTTTTTAAAAATATTTGTCAATGATGAAAAAATATTAAAAATAGAGTTTTACATTATATCAAAATAAAAAATAATAATTAACTCAAAAAGAATATATTTTATTAAAAAAAATAATAATAAAATCTTTCTTCATAAATATCCCTTTTAAAATTTAATCACAGCGCTAAATATTTGTGACCCCGACGTGACGCAGTTAACTGGAGGGGGAGTATGGAGGCAGTAGCCTTTGGGAAAAACGATTTTTTATATTTAAAAATACTATGCAGTGATTGAATTCAATTAATAAGTAACCAAACTACTTGTTGGGTTTTAAGAAAATAAAATAGTATCCTTTGATTTTATTGTTTAGGAAAAACAAGGGTTTCTTTGCAAATAATTTGTTTCAAATTACAAACTAATAATTTATAATAAAATTTATTTTAAAAATAATAACTTCAATATTCTTTAATAACAAATAAGAAGATGGAAGCCAATAACAACAGCTTCCACAGGCCTAATTGCGCCGAGCTGCTCCTAATTGAAACATATCGGACACAGGTGTGGTTCTAGTCCGACATATTAGCTCTTTTAAAACTATCATATTAAGTAGGTAGGCAGGTACTATGATACGAAATTAATTATATTTATTATTATATTTCATTTATTTATTATTATATTTCATTTTCAATTTTGTTAAACAACAAATTTCACCTCCTGTTATTCTAAAACCCAATAAAAAACGATGACAATGACATTTAATGTTCAAATTCAACATTTTCTGGATGAAGCTAAAATGAAATCTTATAAATATTTCGAAATTACATTCGTCTTATGGCTTTTGCTTAAATTCCTAATATTTATATATGTAGATAAAATTGAGGAAATTAGTAACAAAGGTCGTTATGCGAAATGGAGACTATTACAAACTCTTAATAGTACCTATTTTTCTTTTATATGGAAGGCATATGGGTTGATTATTTATTAGATTTGTCCGCCTAGAGAAATGAATAAGTACTGGAAATAAATAGAGAATTAACTCTGTGATGAAGATAAAACGAGTTAGAGATGGCAAAATGGAAACGATCGTGTCTAAAGTCCATACTTCGAGCTCACCAATTTACAAGATGATGACTCAAATTTTCTTAATGGCAAATCGGCAGCAATTACTTTGCGGAAAGTTTGTATGAAGTGTTGAAAATTTGCTTCATCAAGCATAAATTCCATGGATTATTGCGGTGTTTGCGAATTGTATTCTTTCAAAAATTCCAATCGAAAGCTTAGTTCTCACTCTCCTTTCGCTATATCGAGCAACCGAGGCGATTTGCTCTACTTCGCAGGGAAAAGCCCCTCAGTACCTGAGCAGAACAGCAATTACTGGATTTGTGTCATCTACTGAGCTGAAACAAGCCCGAAAAACGATGCAGTGGCTGATAATGTACCGGCTCCGGTGCAACACCGCCTACATTCACTCGGCCCGAAAAGTTTCTCGCCCTCCTTGTACCCTTCGGCCGGATAAAAAAAAATATATATATAGCATAACCTGCTGCGTTGCCTCAACTGCACAAAAGCAAGTGCCCTTCGTGCTCTAGAAAGAAATTAAAATTTTAAAGCGGCCGACCGCAGCCACCATATTTCAGGCGATTAAGTGATAAAATCCATTCACATAATCGAATCTCTCCGGGGCCCGGGAACGGGTTTGCACCAATTGCTGAAATCTCGAGAGGTTAAAAGAACTTATGTAAACAAACTCGATGCACGGTGGCCCCCAGAGCGCAGCGCAGCGCTGCGCGTCGCGTCGCCTCCCTCGGTCGCGTCCTCGCGACGCTCCAACCTGATCGCTTATGAATAATTAATTAATTGCACTCGAATGCGACTCGATAGGCAAGGACCAAATACTGCACCAGCGCTGACATGTCTCATGTGGGAAGCGCACAATTGGCAATTCTAATGGAAACCCTGCGAACGTTTAAAGTGGTTTTTGCGCTGCGCGACAAGATGCTTGCTCCTCGCGCGGGCTCCGTAGTACGCCGGCTGAAGCTGGCCAGGGAAGGGGTTCTTCTTCGGTCCTCGGCTTGCCTTGTCTTGTCTGTCTGTCTGTCTTGGCCGGGGCTGGCTTGGCTGCCTTCGTGCAACGCGCGATCAATCGATCGAGAGCCGTTCGAGTTCATAACTTGCGGCCGGCGGGATCGCGCCGACGACGCGGAGGCGATCAGCCGCCGATGATGCCATGTTGAAATATGAAACTCGCCATAAAACACCAAATATGGCCATTAAACTATTGCATTTCTCAATAAATCACTTTTTGTATTTTTTTCCCCCGTGACCGCTGCAGGTTTCCTTGATCGAAACAAGTGCATGCTCGCCAGCCAGGCCCGCCGCGGACGGATTATCAGATGGGTCGCGATGCTCCTCCATTTGTCATTGGATCTGTTCGAGTTGTGAATACAAATTGTAAACAAGCGAAGCGGCGTGGTCGGAGGCCGAAATTTCGGATCCCATTCACTGGACCCCGGCTGGCGCAACGGGCTAGAAATGCGACTTCATTAAGATATTAGATGACCGATAAGAGCTGTCCAGTTCTTGTCTCTTGTCAACCTGATCACAATCTAGGGAACTCGATCGAATTAACTGCAACAGGTGTACTCACGTACTACTGCTCAGATTTTATAAAACTTCATTTTTAAGCAGTAACAGTAGTATGTCATAGTTACTAGCTTTGTTAATAAATAAACTCTCATTAAATTAGCCAAAATCAGGAGTGACTGTACTACGAAAATCTCTACATCTTGGCGTTAGTTAAATATGTGTAGACTATTGTCCTAAAATTTTAGAACAAAATTCGCAATCAAGCCAAAGTTATAGTCTGTGAATGCTACTGACCTCTACTCGGCTTGAGAGCGCGCAGCAGATATAAACATACATCTGCCTATTTATTATTCCATTCTTTCAAATGTAGGTATTGTCTTCAACTAAAGAAGCTCAGAAGTCACGTAAAGAAGAACTTATAGCTCTACGAAGAAGCTGAGGAACTTCTTTATCGCCCCAGAGTTGCAGATTAATCGGTAGGTCATTTCAGTACACAATTTTTGAGTCTTCAAACTTTAAGGACCGAATGCACCGACATATGTAGATAATTTTTATTTGTTATTTTTCCCAAAACCACTTTTTCGTGAGCCTTGTACAAGATAACTCAAAAACTGTTTGATCGATCATTTTGAAATGTGGCACACTTTTTGATTAAAAAAGATAACTAGTGGATTTTAAACCTATTTCCTGGAATCGTTGGACCATTGACAAAACTCCTCCAGGAAGGTTCTACTTCTAATTTTCGATTGTCTGCAATGCGTAGTTAACCCTTCTAAACTATTTTTTAACATATCTGCTCCTGATTGCTCCCTTTTATTTTTAAATATATAATACATATGTACCTTAAATATTAATTAAACTTAATCTTAATTTAAACTTGAGTCAAAATTCGACGTGTGTAGTAAAATACGATAATAATTAGAAAAGTGTAATTCTAGAAGCAGTACTTTAATTCTATAATCTTAGGACAAGAGGACAATGCCAAAACAGCAAATATATTTCAAACAATAACTTTGATGAATGATTTGGGCGTTACTTTTAATTCTATATTAAATTTCGATGATCACATTAATACCATAATTCGCAAAACCAATTCAATACGGAGCTTCATCATTCTGATCAAATTGAATCGGTTCAAAAGCGATTCTTGTTTTTTGCCCTTGCTCTTCCTTGGGCTGATTCACTCTTCTACCGCTTGAATTAATTTGCATGGTAGAGGCGCATCATTCCTAGAATCGTTTTTGGTTTTAAGGTTTTAACCGGCGAATGTGACAGTCCTCAGTTGTTATTTTTATTTTATATATCCGTTCTTCGTCATGGCCTCAGGCATTGCAACTTAAGTACTTTGTAGTCTGTCTCAGCATCGTACCAACTTTGATTTACATGAGCCCATAATATTCATTTTGATAGCTTTCTCAAATAAATTTCATAGTCCAGTTTAGTAGAAAAAAAATCACTTGATGTAATTAACTGTCTCATAACATAATAGTTAAGTTCGTAACTTTAATAGAAGTGATTTCTTTCCTGCTTCTTTTATATGTATGTGCATATATATTCGACTAACTTGGATAGATACTAAAAGAAATGTTAGTCCATAATTCAATAGATTAAGATTTTCCATTTGGTGAATAAGAATAACCCTCGCAGCTTTCAATTAACTTCAAAAGATGCCTTTTTTAAAACATAAGTTGGCTAAAAGTTTTGAATTACGACCAGCGGAGATAATAACTTACACTTGGCCGATATAAACAAAATGGATATGAGCAGGAAGAACGCTGAAATTTAAATAAGTTATAAATTAGCGTTCACTTTTGTGAAAAAAGCGACAATATCAAAAGAGATGGCCCAAAACGAGGCGTCCAGCAGAGCTTGGGCTCATATTCGCTGCGGTCCGCGAGTCCACTAGACACGAGATGCAGATGCGACCCGGTTCTCATATATTTCCAGAAGACGACCTTTCCTCCGCGATCTGAACTGACCGTCTGATCCGGCAGTGTCCAGGCCCCACAGCAGAAAATTAACACTTTAGCCCAGGTGGAGGTTGCCGCAAATGACCACTTGGCCAGGCCGATCGTGTGTCATCCCGTTTTATCCCCTGACAATTATCATTCAGCCGAAATCAAAGAGCTAAACGAAATTATCAACATGAGCCATCCGCGGGCCGCGCAACGGAATTGCTTTTTGGGGAATTCTTCTCCCGCTGGCATTCGGGCCGTTTCGGCTACGATCACAAGATCTTCCTGGAGAAGACATCCGATCTTATCTGAGTGTCACCTCTTGATCTTGAGATTTCCGCGCGCGTTTCTTCGAGTACTGGGCCTGCGCGATGTTTGTCCACTCGAAACGTTCCAGCCAGGGGGGGTCGGGTGAGGTGCAACAAAAGCGGAGTCGGCGGCTCAAAATTAAATTTTCATAAAAACGAAAACCGTGGGAGAAAAATTTCGGACGAAGCAATATCGGGGAACAGGAATTTCTGGGGAATGCCGTTCTGGCCGAAATTAATGGAGGAGCAGTTCCATTCCAGCAGATGCGCGCTATTATGGGGCACCGCTACGTTTTACATTCGAACGGAGGGCACCAGGCGAAGCCAATCACAAGCGCGATAAATCGCCACCAAAAGTAGTGCGTAATTCAGGTCCGATAACAAACACCCACGTAATGGAAGTTTTATTGATAACGATCGCCGCCGAGTTGGGGGATTTTTTAATTACGTGTGGGGAGCGAAGGAGGACAAGTTGCCCGCGGTTTCTGAGATTCCCACATCACTTTGAAGCAACCAGCCCCCGTCCAGCCGTTCGTCTTGCCGGCCCGCGTCAGCAGCCGAGGCAAGTCACCAGAAAATCAGAGCAGCGCGCGGTTATCAGCGCACACTGCGAAGCCGGCGGCAAATCAAGTTCACATGACCCCCAGTGCGCGCGCAGATTAATTAAACTGACGTTGACCGAGAGCAAGTGATGCGCCAAATTAGCGCGAACCCACAAAACAAAACTGTCGATCGCGCCGGGGGCTGGCTGGCGCTCCGTGGGCATGAGACGCAAAAACGTACCGACCGCGACTGGGGGAGACGCGACTTCGCCCCGGAATCAGATCGAGCGATCGCAGCATAATCGATCGCTTGACGCCTTTGACCCCTATGTCGACAATAAGCCAAGTGACGACTATCGACTACAGGGCCAGTCGCCGCTGTCCACTGCGGGTTTGATGTCACGCTGACGTCAAACGTCGCGAACGCCACCACCTCACATGTGGAGCCCCCGCGCGCGCTCGCTCGCGCAATACTCGCGCGTACGTACATACGTATGTCGCTTCACTGCTTCGGTGGATGTTTGTTTGCGGCGATGTTTGCTTGATTAATTTCTTGCTCAGGCGACCGCGATTTTAATTAGCCCCCGGCTGCGCCGCTGCGCTGCTTTCGTTTTGCCCCTTTTGTCTTTCACCCGAACCAGCCGCCGTTCGACGTCGTGGCCGGTGCGTTGCGCTGGCGCAATGCAGACCATAACTGCAAGATTTGACTGACGTACTATCAAAGCGCATCCCGCTGAATCTGCAACTTTCATGCAATCTGCTAATGACCCAATTTTTTTCTGCGTTTTCAATTTTTTTTTTCTTTTTCTTTTTATATTATGCGCCTCACACTTAAAGCCGCGCGCTTTTTTTTTCTGCGCCTCCAATAAAAACTGCTTCACTGGTGGCTTTTTGAGGCATTGTTTTTCCGCATTGAGTTGAAAATGTTGACCTAGGGCTAAATATAAATCGATTGCAGTGGCACTTCATGCGCTGGTGGACTTATTGAATGGCCGATTTCATTCGTGCCCTAATTAGAGCTGCCGCGATCACCGTCTTAATTGAGATTGCCAGTCGTGGAAAGGAAATTTTCATAAATTCACGCCTTTGCCAGTCTCTCCTTTGGCGGCTCTAAAGTTTGTCTTTTTTTAAAGAAAAATCGACCGTTTTGCTTATTTGACACTTTCCTTAGATCTCCAACAGGCGATGCACGGAACAAAAACCTTAAGGTCTCAAACAACGGGAAATTTCGGGTTTTTTTTTAGTTTTGTCTTCCAGAAATGCAAATGTAAGGTGGATTTTACGAGATTTTTTAGCAACTGTCCCACAATTCATCTTTCTCGTGTCCAAAAGTCATAAAATACCCATGAATAGCAAATTAGTTGTGAATAAATCCAGAGCCCGAACGGCATTCGCACCAAAAATTAAGTGGCTCGACGTTAATTGCCTCTCGGCTGTGCACAGGGTGTGTGAGTTGTGTTGTCTTGTAGAAATGTTGGGCAACCTTTGTTCATAGCTTGACTGGACTGACAAAGCCGAAGCGCTTGCGACACACTTTAATGTGACATGCTGTTTCTGCCACCTGACTGTGACATAAATCAAGAGACCCGAAGTCATTTCAATTATAATCGAACCGAGCCAGCTTTGGCGCGCTTTCGAACGCTTTTGAAGTAGTCCTCTTCGGTTCTTTTTTTGTGTTTTCTGTAAAAACCTTTTGTAGACTATTGCAGACTGCTTCCGACTTATTTGAAAAACAAAACAGAGTTCCGTGAGGCAATACGCGGACGGCTAGTGATATAAGCTAAAGACTAGTCGGAAAGGCTAACTTTTTACTGCCTTTTTTATTTTATTATAATTCTGTTCCTAAAGATGCCCGTGTAAGACGACACGTAACCTAAAACCATAGAGTCTATACTTACCAAAAAAATATTTAGACTCGCGCTTTGTCGTTTACTGATGTCAACATAAACCCTCGATGAATTGAACAGTAAAATTATTACATAAAAATAAAAGATAATTTATTCATTTATTTATTCAAAATGGAATATAGGTACCAACTTTATTATATAGGTACTATACTTAATTAGAATGAAAACGAGTTGGCAAAAGACGTTGACAAATTCTTTATGATATCAGTTATCAAATTCTTTATGAAATTCATCGCTTTTATTAAAGTTCCTTTTACTACATCTTGTTGTATGTTGAGTCAAAGCAAATGTTATATGTACATTTTATAATTTTCATTGTAATAATTTATAATCAAATTTTGCAGAGTTTTACGAGATTTAGAGCCTTTGACCCTTCACAAACGAGGAGTGTTTGTTCAAAAGGGGCTATTTTCAAGCAAACTTTACAAAATTTAAAAAAAAACTAACACAAATCACTATATTTGTACAGGTGTTTTTTTTAATAAGATTATTTATGAAAAAGATAAATTTTTAGGCAATTCTGTATTTTTATTAAAAAGAAAAATAATAAACAATTATAAATGGAAATAGCATCTTTTGGTCAAATATTCTTTGTTTGGAAATGAAGTAAAAATACTCCTTTTTTTATCAGCATTTACACTTTAAAGATAAATAAATAAAACATAAACAAAAACGTTCAGAACTGAAATCTTATTATTTAATAATTATAACCAATAGAATAGTTAAAGGAACGAACATAGAAAATAGTTCTACTTGAACAAAACTTTACTGACTAATCCATAGCAATTCAGGAAACAGCGAAAGTCAATGAGCTATTAGCACCTTTTGATTGAGGGAATAAAAATAAGGCTAATATTTCTAAAACACAGGCACATTTGAACAAAAGTAAATACGGTTTACGGAAGATTTTAAATTTTATTAAGTATGTCTAGCCGAGTTATTAAAAATCTTTTCAATGTATTTTAACTAAAAGAGTACTTTACTATTACCTCGTTATGATCTTTTGAATCCGGATTGTAATTTGATCCCAAGTGAAAATCGTCTTGAGTCAAGCCTATTTCGAAGATATTTACGTCCTTTTTCAATCTGCCCTATTCTTAAACCCGTTCGAATCCAACCGAATAGAGCTTACAAAAGCCCTTTTTCTACAATAATTCCTTAATAAAATTGCTAAAAAGTTCATAAATTCTTTTTAGTAACCTTCGACTTCAATTAATTTTTCCGCACATAACGTCAAAATTAATTCGATTTGATTTTTCTACCAACGACTTTTAACGAACAAATTAATTGGAGTCAAAGGTGAATTTATGAACATTTTAGCAATTTTATTAAGAAATTTTGTCCAAAAAGGGTTTTTGAAAGCTCTTTTCAATTCGATTCAAATAGGATAAGTGTTTATGGCACTTTTCGATACGAATCGAAAAACTTCAAGCTGTATCGAATTGAGGACTTATCGATGTTTGAAAAAGTGTTTATGGAAGTGGTTCGATCGATCTATATCGACTGGAACCGGCTTAAAAGAAGTCGTAAACGAGGTATATAATAAAATTAACCCTATCAAAACCTTTTAAAATTGGTTTTTGATTCATGGACTTTTATCATAACAAAATCATATAAGGAATAATTCTTTCTGATTTTTTTATTCGAATAACTTCTGCGTTTTCGTATAATATAAAGAAGTTATTCCTAGCCTCATTATTTATAAAGTGTGAACGTTTAAGAGAAATAAATAAAAGTAATAAACGCCATAAATGCCCAACTGAAAACAAGGTGAGTGAGAATAACGGGTTAAAACCTAAGAACAAATTTGCAGCTTATTTATGTCTTGAGCAGAGCAGTAAAACTCGAATTGTGAAACCGGCCCCAAGAAACTAGAGAAGCGTCGCATCGGTTAATTGAAAAGCACCTTATTAAATTACATTATATGATTTCAAAGGTAGCTTATTAACAACTAACTACTGACAGCAATTAACTACATTAAATTATTAAATTATTAATTAATTAATTTCTTACATACTATAGCTGTAAAACAACTTTCGTAAATTATTCGTTTTCATTTGGAGATGGTTAAGTATTATTATTATTTGATTCTGATTTTGAACATACTTAGTTACATTATTTTTATATTACCAATTTGAGTAACTTTTTTCAGAAATTTCAAAATTGTCTTCAATGTTCAATTGATTACAATATTTTGTAAGAGACGATTTAAATTTGAAAGTGTCCGATTCTTACCATTGGTTCCGTTTTTGTTATCTGACTCACGCATCCATTCAGAAAAAGTTTATTGTTTTAAGCCGCGTAATAATTATACCGGTTTATATTGCGCTATGGGCTTTGGTGATTTCTTTAAATCCAACCGCCACTTAACACTTTTTTATCGCATAAGGTTAATAAACACACGAGACAAATTTTCAGCTAATTGAAATAACACCAGAGAGTGAACGTCTTCAAAATCTTTGTGAAGGCTGACAAGTTTTGTTTTTTAGTAAATAAATATACCTTCTGAAAACAAAACAAATATCTTGCATTTATAATGAAAGGGTTAACATATTGTATATTAAAAACTGGCTTTTTTTTACTGGAGTGTAGTGTATGAAGCTTTTAGCTATTAACAAAATAATAGCAAGTAATTGTTAAACAAGTGTTGAAATTTCTTTTGATAAGAAAGAATTTTACATTCGGATCCATTAAAATCATTTTAAAAATAGACAATAAAATATTAATATTAGGATTACTTATAAAAAAAAAGGGAGGGTCTAATTCAGCATCTGATTAAATTAAAGACATTCCTTCAAAAATCCTCACTAATCATTCGTTCATCATGTGTACGCATTTAAATGCTCGTATGTCCTTTCAAAAATCTGACAAGACCAAGGTTTTGCATTTTTGTGAAAGAGGACCCTTTAAATTTCCTGACAGTTTCTACCATGCCACATTAAAATGCGGAATTTTTTAAATTGTTTTATATACATATATAGTTAGTTTTATGTATATGTACCTACATATATAAAAAAAAAAAAAAGCATATTATTTTTAAACTAAGGAAACTTAATTCACAGAATTAACTAGCACAGTTGCTTAATTCTTAAAATATTGCAAAACAGCCAACTGATTTTAGTATCTGTCTTGTCACAATCTCCTAACCGTTTAGCATCATGTTAAAATTTGATACACCTGATCATTGCAATATTAAAATATTTAGCAGGATACATAATTAAAAAATATTTGAAATAATAATAATAATAATGAGAATATATCCTCTTCCGAAGCCGTAAAATAAAAAATTTAGAGAAGTGCATAAAATCTAAATCATGCTTGACTTTTAGTTCCATACTTTCGTCATGTCTGTCCATCTACCGCAACTATTACGAGTTTACTCCCTATTTTTGAAGTTATGAAGTTGTACCCTTCCACCTTTCCCGTATAAATTTTTAAAAATCATTGTATACCTATTTATTTTAAAGGATAACCATAACGAACTGTGTATTGACACGCACTTGACCGGTTCTTTAGTGTGAAAACTGTGTTGTTGTTTGTGAATGATGTCTGAGTAACTAATAAAGATATTAAAAAGGATATAAAAAAAATATTATAATGAGCATTTACTAAAAAGGCGTCTTATAAGATATAATAGTTTGGATTTGCATTAATTATAACTATTTAAACTTAAAACAAAACAAAACAAAAGCATTGAAATATGACTTCATTCAAGAAAATTTATCGTACAAAGTATGACTTGACTTCAATATCCACATTGACCAAATATTGCCGATCGAAATTTGTTGGTTTAAAGGAATGACCCTTGTCAAATTTCCTAAACTTTACTATTCATATCGATTTCACTATCTCAGTGCTTATTTTTTAAGAAAAATAACCCATTCAATGATCAGTAGCGTACTGAAAAGGTATTCTTTAACTGGACGTCCGCGAGTGGCAACACTTTGGGTTATTGTCCGAGGCCTTTCTCTTCAAGCAAAAGTTATTAATGGCCTACTGCGACTCCTGGAAAAGGGTTAAGCATTTAAGGTTTTTGCGATACAAAATAAATTGAGCTTAAATAAGAAGAAACATGACATAACTGACTTCAGCATCGTCTACATCTATAATTTACCACAATGGAATGTAGGTACAAGACATACAAGCCGAGTTTGGACAAATTAATTGGGTGCGTTATCGTCACACTTTCACTTGCAGAAGTCAAAACATTCAGACTTATAACAAAAATGCGGTAAGTGTCAACTGAAAAGCAATATGCAATTAAGAACTATCTAATAAATTGTTTATAATGACACAAAACCTTAGCAACTGAAGATAACATTAAAGCAAAAGAGTAATCTATTATTTGTTTCAACTGAATATAAATAAGAATTGCAAATTAAACTATTTCTCAATATATGTATGTTGTTACTAATTAGGAATAGCAAGCACCGCGGTTGAAAATGCTAAATGTATTATAATTATATTTAATTCAACACCACTTCGATTAAATATTTAGTTGCATGCACCTTAAATTAAATTAAAATGTGTTGTTTAGTACCATACTTATCGTTTGCTCTGGGCAAATTCATTTTAAATATTTTGCAGAAATAAGATGAATGTTTTAACTATATCTAAATTTATAATAAAATTTGAAGTAATTAAAACTTCTAAGAGTACCTAAACTACAAGAATTCTTTCCGAGAATTCGGGATTTGAATGCGTTGCTGTTGCTAAAAAGTCGATTAGTCTTCATTTATAGATTTTGTTATGATCTTTAAGTGGCGAAAGATTTTCAATGATTTAGAATTACCTTAATATAGGGAGTATAGCTAATTTCGTTTTTTCGATTCAATATCCGATTTTTCCAATGCCATATCCGAACGTATTTTCAGTTTAATGCAAAATATTTGACGCAAAGAATATTAAAATCCCACAAGCTGAATTAGTGCTAAAAACTAATTTTTCACTATCTTATAAAGAATTCAAAAATTCCAAAAAGTCAGTTAATTTTCCGAAATTTAAAGTACACAGAAAACTGTAAAAATCATTTGTTGGGTGAAATAGAAGACCTGTTTTTTCATTCTTAACAGCTATAAAGTTATAAGTTATAAAAGTATAATACAATTTCAAAAATTCATGGTTTCGAAATCAGCTGTTTAACGTTAAAATTTTAAAAAGCTGGATTCGTCGAACTTTCTTTGATGTCCGTTAACTAAGTGCGTTTTTTAACTATTAAGAGGGCGATTGGAAAAGCAAATTTTTTCCTTTTAAATGAATTAGATCAAAGCAAAATCCTACCCTCAATGTCTTCATTGTAAACACCACTTATTATGAAAACTTCGCTATTTATTTAATTTAAATAGATGCAATAGTTTCATTGAAATCGTAGTTAATGCAGTGATTGAGGAACGCTGAAGAAATCATGGTTTTTCAAGGAGCGAGAAGAAACAGATAAGTTAAATATTATATATTGAAAGCAAGGTAGGAAAATCAATTAATACATGCTTGTAAACAATCCATAGTAATGATAGTTTCGGAGGCATATCATCGATTTTCTACACTGATAAAAATACTGCATCGTAATTTCAAAAGTAAGTGTTAGTTAGTTGATTGATCATAACGTTTTCGAAATTTGTTGCAACTCATTGTAAAATCAATAGCGTAGTATTTAATACCCAATTTGTGACAATGCCACAAATGTTGAAAATTTTGACAAAGTAAAACATTCATTTCTAAAAATTTGTTATAACTAGTTATTAAAGAATTTAATTCTTCATTTAGGTACATATATACAATACTTAGTGGTGAAAAGTTTACTACAATTGTGCAATCTTGAAGGAGTTAAAAACCCATTTGGATGAAAGCATTAAGTAAATGGATAGCTCTGCTCCGATTTTGGGAGGAAAATCAAAAATCATATTACGTAACTAGTTAAAAAAAGAACATGTACATTAGAAGATTAATCTATGAAATGAGTGGTTTCAAAATGTTTCTTCTTTTTTTTATAAAATTAACGGAGCATATTATTAGTTTCAAACTTAAAATATACAAAACGTTGTCAAACTAATATTTTTCGACATTGGCGCCAAACCACATTTGAAAATTGTTGATACAATATTGTTTTTATTGTTCTGAGTGTAAAGTTTCAAATTTACCTAAATATGTATTACGTATAATGAAGTAAAAAAGGGTAAGCAAACACTACAAGTATACGCTAAAATAGGCTTCACCAAAGTGAAGTGCAAGATGCGTGTTTTGTAAGGATATACAAACTCCTTACACTATCTCTTCAGTTTCTTTACAAATATACAAATCAAGTAATAGATCACTTTCCTGAGAGTTGTAATTTAAATTTCTTATAGTGCTTTAGTTTTTAAACTTGTTAAGTACTTAAAATTTAAATTTTTAAAATCAGCGAATGTGTATGACGCTGCTGTCCATTGTATTTGTATGTATTTATCGAAACAATTTTAGAATTTGCAATAAAATGGGATTTTTTACTTTTTCACGTTAATTCGGATTGGAGTCCAAAAACTTTGACTTATTACTTTCTGTTACAATCATGGCAGGGGGCAGGTGCTTAATAGTTGAACCGATTCAACCGGTTCACAAAGCTGTTTTTTGAATAATTTTTAAATATTGAACATGAAAACTTACCGTAAATAATTTTAGCACAGGATAGGCTGTAATTTTTGCAGTGTGGTCCGGGCTGAGGGCGGTATCCAAGCAAAAAGGCTGCTCCACCGCGACTGAGAGTGCGGCCGGGGGAGGGATTGTGGCACAGCAGTTCGTCACAAGTCACAAATGCAACACGAAAAAATTCCCAAAAGGAACAAACGGAACGGAACGGAACGGAAACGCAAGGACAACTCACTCAGCACACACAGACAGCAACTGGCAATCTCTTCACTTAACAACTATCCTTTGACGCGTTTCGACGCCTCTACTACAAAAATATCACACGATTTCGGTTATGTACAGGAGAATTCTGTTGTTTTTTATTTATTAATTTTTCTTTTTGTTATTTAATATTACTTTTTTTTTATATATTTTTGGCGATAAACTCGAAAAACGGTAAAAATTGGCAAGCAAAGTGGAACGTCCGGTCGCCGAAGAACGCAGTTTTGTTGCGTTTTTAACTGCGTTCCGGGCGTCTCGCTTTTAACGTTACGTTGTTTTATTTACACGCTAGCTAGGCTACGCTAATATTCAACAGTTGTTTGTTCGGTTTAAGACACTTGAGTTGCGGTAAATACTTAGTAACAATTGGATAGAAAATCTTATAAAAATATCGTTTGCGATTTCGCTTACGCGCGTTTCTTGCGCGTTTACTCAAAACGTCGCGGCTTGGCGACGGCGGCGATGACGACGGCTCAGCTGGAACAGGAGCTTCTTTTTGACGTAGAAAAGTTCGTTGTAAAGTTGCGTTACGTGGAAAGGTACTGTTAGTGCGTTGTTTTTTTCTTATTAATTTTATTTTTAATTTATTTATTTGTTTGTGGCGTTGGCGACTGCCTTCTTCACTTATCCTTAGAAGACGGAGGAAATTCTTAAGTAGTATAGCGAGTAGAGTCGAAAATCGACGAATGTCGGCACTAAGCGTGGTTTAGTATAAACAGCCGCAGGCATAAGAGGAAAACTGTAAAAAGTTGGCTAAAATATCTGTCGCGGAGCACTCGAACGGTGTATTATTTATTTTTCCTTTTTTTTTTCTTTCACTATCAATCCCACAACAGTAACTGGCTTACAACTAGGATCAACTTGGGCTGGTCAAATTTAAATGGTCAGCGCAACGAGAACCGGGAGAGCACGTTTTTAATTTTATATAAATTTATTTTTGGGATTTCGCAAATGCGGTTGTTGATTTGAAAAAACAAAATGAATTTTCTATTCGCAGTCGAGGGCTCGACGAAACATTTTACGGTACACTCGGCAGGCTTGGGGGAGTTCGACGACAGTTCCGGGCCAAAAGGACACTGTTCACGCTGGGCAAACTAAACTAAACAAAAGTCCGTTCGGGTGAAAACATCGAAAGCAATAAACACACACGACGAGTAATTGTTTAACAATAATAACAAAGTCAACAACGGAATTCCCACTGCCCGGTCGGCTCTGACGTTGAACCGACACTACGCTACCAAGCACTGTTCGGGAATTCGCCTTTCTAAACTACTCGGCCGCGGCGCGCCGGATTCCCATGCACGAAGGGGGAGAGACTTGTTCTTCTGCTCGCCGTCGTCGCCGCAGCGTGGTACCACGCACGCACACAGCCGCATCCCGCTCTATCCGGTTACGCGGAGACGCACGCACACCGGCGCACCGTCTCCCACGGCAGAGGCGAACGAGCCGCTGCAAACACGTTCCTCTCCCACTGCACAACGGCAGGAGGAACGCTGCCGCTGCGACGCGCCGGTGACTGGGAGAGCGCCGCTTTGTGTGGAAGAAGACTTGTGTTCCTGAGGGACGTCGCGGGCGCGGGGTCGTTCCTGGCTGGTTGTTTGGAAGCGGGCGGGAGGAAGAAAGGAAGCTGAGGGCGCTGGCGCACCTCCCCAATTCCTCCCTACTTCGGCCGTAAACAACTCCTGCACGCTGCACACTACGACGGCGGGCTCTTCGCCGGACGCGAACTGGCAGCTGGTGCGGTGCGGTGTCGTGCCGTGCCACCGCCGCTTTCCAGAGAGCCGCTGCAGTCAAAGAGAAATTGGGGAGCATCTCTTCACAGCGGGTTGAGTGAAGTGGGAGCGAAAATTTATCTCGTCTCATGCAGCGAGGAAATTTTTACCTTCAAGGAAATTTTAACGAAAAGCTGTCAACACATTTTGAGCTCGGCGATTTTCCCGCGTTTTCTTTGTAAACTGCAAACTGTTTACAAAGTAGATATTAAATTTCAGTATCGTTTCGTTTAAGCTTAATTAATTGTGGCGCTTGAAATTAATCTATTTATTTTTAATTCTTCATTTTTTATTTATTACTTACTTAGTTTATCTATTTATACTACTCCGACGGAAAATAATTTGCCCACCCAATTATTGAATGAGTAATTTAAAAGCACAAAAATATATTTCTCTTTTGAGATAAAGAACAAAATGTTGTATAGTAAAAACAGAATACAATTCTTACAGACTATTGAATTTATCTAAACTACCAAAATTAAGTAAAGTAATGTAAAATTACCAGGTCCTTAAATTGAACTCGATTCATTGATTGTCGACATTAAAATCATAGACAGAATTGAACTCATTAGAACAATACGTAACAGGTTCATGCTGAAGATGCTATAAGAAGTTTTGTGATATGGAACAGATAACATACACCTCGATCTAAGAGACATGCCAGGTACATAAATATTAAATAAAGCTAATAAGTCCGGCGAACACACATGGCACAGTCTATAGTTTTAAATATTTTCGAAAAAAGATTATGCCCCAAACTGGATTAAACTTGAAATGAGTTAGGAGGAAAAAAAGCGAGCCAAACTATGCATTTACGAGACCCACGTCAAAATAATCCAACCTGTCGACGATAAATTTTTATACTTACTATGCAATCGGAAATCATACTAATAATAGTGTAAATGGCATGCTGGTGTATTATTATAAGGTACAGGCATCGTTATATGTATATTTTAATTTCTTTATTTTAGATTTTTAATGATAAGCTATGCAGAATGGAACCATGACTCCTATATCTCGAATTGAAGCAGCACAAGGGAATATTTCGAGCAAAAATACCACGAGGGAGAAGGAAATACCTGGAATTCTAGGTACCTATTAAAAATTAACTTTTATTTATGTGCTACTAATCTCCACAGATGTGACAATCGTTTCTAATTTAAGTGTTTATAAATAATTGAAGGTGATGCTGATGATGATAAATATGTAAATTATCAATGTAACATGCGCGTTGCACAATATTTATATATACATAATTTTGAGATGATGGTCACGATTAAGCAATCAATATTTCTGGAAATGAATGAACTAGTAGCGGAAATTGAAAATGTAAAAGTTATTGTATCAAATTATTGAAATATTAGAGAAAATGTCTTAAGAACATTTTAATAGAATAACAATTTTATTTTTCTCATAAAAAATATAAAACCAATACGCAATCATTTCATTATTGGAAACTTAAACCTTATCTATAGCTGCGACTAACATGCTACTTGATTACAAATTTTACAATAATCCGAAGTAGTTATGTGAGCAACTTTGGATATACTTACTCATTAGATTTGATATCTTTCAAAAGTTCAACTTGAGAAAACTTTTCGGCATAACAAAATGCAGGAACGACTCACGGAAAAAAATGAAAATACAATTAAGGCTGTTAGATTTAGAGCTGGCTAAACTAAATGAGTGATATAATAATAAATCATATATAGTACCGCTGATAATTATTCGAACGATTCATATCACACTTTAAGTCCTACAAGTAAAGAAGACCTCTGGACAAAACTTCTTCAATGTTGGAACGAGATGTTTTGAATATGGATATATTAAAGAAAATGTATAATGACCTTAATTTATGTATTATAGCTTATTATTCTGTTTTCAATTAAATACATCTTAAGGAATACAAATGTGTGCCACAACTCGATTACACTGTTTTATTTAAAAAATATCCATTCATGATTGCAAACATATGAATCATTCGAATAATTGTGAGCGGTAGTGTATATGATTTATTATTATACCACTCATTTAGTTTAGTCAGCTCTAAATCTAACAGCCTTAATTGTATTTTCATTTTTTTCCATGAGTCGTTCCCGCATTTTGTTATGCCGACAAGTTTCCACAAGTTGAACTTCTCAAATATCCCACAAGTTTATCTATTTTTCCAGGTAGGAATCTATTTTTTTGAAACTCGTGTCTATTTCTTTTTTCTGCTTTTCTTTGTTGCAAAAGGTCGCAAATTATTCGTAAAACATTTTCTGCATACTTATTTTTAATGGTATTTTTAAAAGATCGCTGGTACTATTGCATTTTTTTTTTTTTTTGCTACTGATTTGCGGTTTTGTGAACTATTGAAATTAATTTTAAGTTCGGATGAAGTGGAATAATTTAAATTTTCAACCATTTCTAAAGGGGTTAGGTGCGAAATCCTTTGAGTTTCCCAAACCGAAGTTTGAAATTTCCTTAATACCTAAAGTTGCATGTCTCCAAACCTAAATTCTAGTATATTTCACCTTTTTCCAGGAAGTGGGGCCATTTATTAGTGATTCCAAAGTAAGTTCTGCACTTAAATTCTCCCAAAAAAACTATAACATCGTCTTTAGCCTGTTTTATAAACCCTAGTGCTATATCTGGTAATAGCAATAAAAAATAGTCTTTCATATTGACTATAATTAGGTTGTACTTACCTTAGACCTTTTATAAGTAAAACACAGGACTAAAAATTCATAAATTCTAAGCTAAGTACTTACGCATTTCGATTTTTCTCCTATAATCAAAGAAATTGTGAACTTTTAAATTCGAATTCTCCGAATTTAAATTGTTAAACAATCGATTCGTTCGGAATTAGGAATTCGTAGAGAATTTGAAATTATGACAGCACGTTCGGCTCGTAGTATAGAATTTTCGCACCTTTTAAAACGTATAAAAGCAACGCAATTCTTTCTGTAATATCAAAAAACCGCAACGACAATGAAATCTTTGGTTTAAATTTTCCAAATTAAGTAATGAAGCGATGTTGTCAACACTGAAGCAAGTTCCGGATAAAAATCGACAAGCAACAAACCCAGCACCGTCGGATCGGATAACTTCATTCGCCGCCGCAGTCTCTCTTCGAAGTTCTCTTCGCCACCTCCGAAGGGACTCCTCTCGCGAGTCGTCGGCGTTTGCGAGCGAGCGATCAACCCGCGCGAGTGTTGGCGGCGTGTGGTGGTGGGCTGGGAAAAACGAAAAACGCGACGTGGTCGCAGCGGCGAATTGCCACAGCAGGGAAACAGCCATAAAAAGTGTGAGTGTGTGGAGGGAGGGGACAATTAGCGATAAACAAATTCACACGATCCAATCCAGGGAGAAGGCCCGCTCTTTCGCCGCTGGAAGGGAGTTGGGGGAGGATGCTTGTTTTTGAGCTCTATTTTTCCAAAATGAACGCTCCGACTGAGTAATTAACGCATGCGTCGAGCCGACCGACGCGCCAGCTTTTCGGCGGGGCCTTGCTTCGCGTCGGTTGCGTGCGGCGAAGTGATGATTTTCATTTTCCTTCGCCTTCGATGCGACCGGAGGCTGCCGCCGGCGTCGTCGCCTTCGTTTTCATGAGTTGGGGTCGTTTAAGCTGCAGTTTTGCTAAGTAAATAATGCAAATTTAATTTTCAATTCAACTACAATGGCGTGCAGTTGATTTGATACTGTCCGTCGAGTTTAAAATTCTCAGATCACTGGATTCTTGATAATTATTTAGGGATGTTTTTTTACGTGCAGAATTATAATATATTATAAAAAATAAGTCAGTCTTGTTGACGTCATAGCTTTCCTTTCCCTCCGGCAAAAAGTGATTTCCGAATTCTCAAAGTTTAAATTTCCACAACCAAAATAAGGAAAATGTAGAAACTTTAAACTGCAGAAGTCAAGGAACAGACTTATTATTAATGTTATTTGTATAAGTTGCAATTTGAGACTATTTTAAAGGACTTTCATTCCGTTTAAACCTAATTTATATTTTGTTGTTTCATGTTCATAGTTTCATAGATCCTTTGGCCGGAACCGTTTTAAGATATGTATGTACATACCTCTAGGCACACCAAGTTTAAAGGCCTTCTCTGAAAACTTAAAACCTGCAGAAAAACATTAAACTACAATATAATTTGTGCATAGTTAATAACTTTGCTTCGACGTAAAACAGATTTAGGTATTATAAGTTTTAAGACCTTGTCAGTCTGTTTCCCCAAAAACAATATATGTTTTTAAATATTTATTTGCTTATGCAAACCTACCAATAATATATTTGAATGAATTTTGGATCCCAGCACTAAATTGTATGATTTATAATGTATAGGTACCTACTTATAAGACTGAATTGGAATAAATAAATAAAAGAATAAATAAATGTCAAGCAGTGTGTCTGTCTATGGCATTGTAGCTGCAGAATGCACCCGAGGCGAAAAATTCTAAACTTCGAAGAAAACTTGATCATACTGAAATGAATCTGTTTTAATATTTATCACTCTGTTCGAACGTTGGAATCAGGTTCATGAAAAAATGTAATATTTGCAACATGCTTCAACTTCAACTCAGTTTAATATTTAGGTATTTTTTGATTTCGGGATGTTCAGTATGAAAGCAGGTTTTAGAAAAAGTTAAAGTTAAACATTTGTTTTCACATCAGCGTTTATGGGACGTGTTTGTTACTAACTATAATGCGCATAAATGCAAGAATGAGTGAATTTATGAAAATTGATTTTCCTCGTAATTTCGATATTTTTTGAGTTATTTGTGAGGATAAAAGTAGTGAAATTTGATAGTTTTACTTCATAAATAATTCAAAAATTGTCAATCGAGCGTCAAAATGTAAATCGGGATTTCTATAGACAACTTTAGCCTCTACGCAACCATTTTTACGATATATGTTACAGTATTGTGGTTCTCCCCATATGTTTATTGCGTAAATTTATAAATTTGTTTTCGTTATAATTCGCATACTTAGTATTTTTTAAATACGTTTACTTTGGTAGTCGATCGTCATGCTTAAAAATGTGTGGAAGAAAGTGGTAGTATTATTTTGCATCCCTATACTTGATTATTAGCATACAATTCCTACATTCAATTCCCATTTTGAGGCGAAAAGGTTGATTTCAAAAAATGGAATTCGAAGGTGGGAGAATTAGAACACGTCATATAAAATAACTATTTAAAAATATGGGCTTGGGTATTTTCCCTTATATTAGAGTTATATTCGACCATGCTTTTAATCATTATTATTGCGAAATATGTGCCATTTTAAGGCTCAAAATAGGAACTAATTTGTATTGAATTCAAACATCACCTTCTAAAAAAGTGAGGAGAGTTCAAGGATTAATGTAAAGACTAAAATTTCGAGTCGGGCATATTTATTTTCTACAGTGCAACCTAATATTATAAGTTATGAAGCTTTTCAAGTTCAATATACATATATAACATATTAGCAATTATGGTCTTTGTTTTCGTAATGAGTAGCAAATTTCCATCCTAAGGTAAACCAGTTGAAAAGATCAAGAAAATAAAAACAACAAAATTACTAAGAAAAACAATCAAGACATCGTGCTTGTTAGTTTAGTATGATTTCCTAATCGTTATGATTATTCTACTTATTTTCTACAAGAGACTTTTCTTTTTCTTCAAAAACTTCAGACTTTTATGAAAAACTAAATCTTTTCTAAAAGTAATAGACAACGATTACAGTTAGAAATAACTTAAAAAATTACTGGTGAAATTTAACTGGTATTTTTGTCTTAAATTATATATGTAGGTAAGTTTCAAATAATGATTCATTTCTGACTTTTTCAATAGAAGTTATATAACGTATAACAGTTACGATCCTTGGCACACTTTTTGATTAGCTAAGGAATTGTCTCTTAAAATACATATTTTGAATTAATTTGTATAAAAACAAATATTCAACACCTTCAATATCAAAAATTTCGTGGTGACCTGTTAACCTCTGTCTAATAGATATATACGACAGTTTCAGTATCTTTATAATTTTCATTATTGTTACAATCTTATAATGGGCAATTTCAGCTATTGCTGTTATTGTTTACTTTTAATCGTTGTATTCGTGTGACTCCAGTGCTTATCTATTTATGATAATCTCGTCAAAATGCATTTATTTGGTAAATTAAGCATAAAAATCGAAGAAAATTCAGAGAAAAGTCACCAAAAGATAACACAGAAGGGACTAATAGGGCTCTAGTTTAGGGTCTCGAAAACGGCAAGACGCCGAATTGCCACAGAAGAAATTTATGTTTATTTAATAACAAATTTATAAATCAGAGAAATTATAAGTTTACATTATCAAATATGTACAGTACATAGAATAAAAAAAATTAATAAAACATTTTTATTTATTATTTATTTTATTATTATTTAATTAATTGATTTTTGGAGACTTCGGTTGAGATTTCATACTTAAAGAATAAAATTATTATATTTCATAATCAACGTATACTAATTGTAAGTACAGAACCCTACCTTTAATCATTATCAAAATTATAACTACCGAGAGTGTGCAAGAATTTTTTTAAATAAATCAAATTCTAATTCGTTCAAGATAAAAAACTTGAGAGATTCTGAAATTTGCATTATACAACAGTTGTTTGGAAAACAATTTCTAGAGAAGTCCGATTTGTTTTTTAAATTTAAGGCACTATTTTGTATAGAGGAATATAATGAATTGGTGATTGAACCCTAAATTGAAAGGGTAAAAATGCGAGTAGGTAGATACTATTCAACTAAGCTTGAACTACATTTATAGGGGCAGGATGTGTGTCATATTATTTATAAAACCTATATTACATAGGTAATACAGTATAGATACTATACTATACAGTAGTAAAGTATATAATATAGATACTCATTCTAATAAGTCTTTCTTCTGAAATACACGATTACATTAGGAAAATAATTGTTTTCACTTCTCTAGATTTTGTGTTCTTTCTCGTTCTTTCGGTTCCCACGCTTTTGGGCCTCCACCGAAAAGGACCTTAAAGGTGCAGCATCACAACGTGTCACCTTTAATTACTGACCTACGAGCAAAGCATCAATCAAATTAGGGAACGTAGAGATTCTGTTTTTCTAGGGGTGGAAAGCAAGCGGAATCGCAAACACACCTCAAGAAGTCCTGGGGACAAAGCCAAATTTCCTGCGCATTAATATCAAAACCCTTGAGCAGGACAATCCGAGTGAGTCCCTAGGGTCGGTCGCATCGCGTATTTAGGCTCGGATGCAAAGCTGCAGCCCACCGAGCAGCGAGTAGAGAGCGCCGAACAAAAGGCAGCGCAGCACCACAAAGAAGCCCAGGGAAAATCTCGTGGGGTGGCGAGTTCTTAGTTAGCAATTGTCATTCGCCCGAAGGAGCATTCAGCCCCTTTGTAGCCACCAGAAAGTTTTCTTTTGTGCGCCGGGGCTGCGTTGAATACGCGTTGATTTCTTAATGCTTCCCGCCAGCCGAGGGGGCCGCAAGGAATCCAGAGGGTGAGTTCCTGCGGGGTGGGCACAGGAATTGAAAAGCACAAGCAAATCTGGCCTCGGCCGAACCGTGAGAACATTTTCCCCCGAAAAATTCCGTCGCATTAATCTCGCGAAAATTTCCTTCGCGCATCTGCCAGCGTCTTAAGGCCGCTTGAGCCGCTGGTTGAGTGCGGGGACGGCCATGTGGCCTTTGTGTTTCTCACGGGTGGGTTGTGGAAGGAGGCGAACAATGGCGCAATTGTGCTGTCGACTACCCTTCCATTTTTGAAATTTTTCAAGGTTTATATTTGCCCAAAATAAGGTTTAGTTAATTTTATTTCGAAATCGTCACATGCCCCGCAGTGTGCTGTTTGCCCAAACTCGCTGGAAAAAAAATATTCTGGGAATTTATAGATTGTTATGATGATGTGGGATTTATGACACTCGTCGTCGATTTCAAATTTCAAATCAATCAATTTTCGAATTCAAAATAATGGATCCAATACGGGGCATCACAATTTTTTGGATTTGGAATCAAAATTTAAGAATTTAGGAATTCATATGTTTTTGCATTTTATGGCTATAGGTACTGCGCAGCTCGATTTTATGATCGCTCTGAAGTCGAATCTTGTATCGAAATTGTGGATCATTATTTTTTAACGTTTGAGGGATTTTATATAAAAACAGTTGGGGTTTTTATACATATGTATATGTAAGTAGGAAATGCTCGGCTATTCCTGGACAAATAAATAAAGTTGAAATAAAAATAAAATAAATAAAATTTCAGCCTGTATTTTACTTCTAATTAAAATAGATCAAGGAACTTCGTCAATCAATTAAATCAAAAATAAGTAATACGTCGCTTTTGATTATGAAAAATATATTCCACATATCGTCGACATTTTCGTACTTACGTCGTGACGTGCAATCTATATATTTGAAGGATAAAATATTTTGAAATTTAAACGAAACTGTCCACTGAACTATTAATAGATTGTCATCTGTCGGTACAAAATAATGTAAAAATGAACGATAAAATCAGAAAAACTACTAATTCTGTAACCAAACGGAATAGGAAAGTAGTGAAATTAAATAAAATATTTTAATATTTTTTTGATTTTTTTTGGTCGAATGTGTTGTTTAATGGCAGGCTGAGATGTGAATTTTTTAGTTGAGTTTATTGTTTAATTCAATATAACAATAAATATATACAGACAAAAACATAATTCTAAGCTAATGACTCACATAAGGAGAGGTTGTACGTGAGGATTACAGCAGATTGACGTTTCTTCGAATCAAGGTAGAATTCATTTAGAGTTAATAACAATATTTAAACATAGTGCCTAAATATAATTTTTTTTAGGGTAAATAAGCTAGAAAGTAGAGGCTAGACACCGATCACATCCACTATTCTTGGGTTATTATTTAAATATCTCTTTAAATTCAATTTGTAGTTTAATAACGCAAGACTAGTCTTCAAGGATTGGGATAATTCATTTAAATGTTCGTCCCTAGATAGCTTATAAGCCTCTGCGCTAAGCTTCCTCTACATTTGGTTACAAATAGGGGGCAAGTTATTTGTCTATGGGTGGCTACAAAATTACCAAAACAATTATAGCAAAATATGTAATATTTCGAAATCTAAATTTTCTAAATCTCTATCTAGCAATATTTTTAGCCACAGCTTTTATATTGTACCAAAAATGGGACAAATACTATTTCAAACTTAATATGCCTACCTTAAATATCCTTTAACTTGGAACAATAAACAAGTACGTTAATATTTACTAATTCTACGTACGTTAATATACTTACATGTAGCTTAGTTAGTGCCAACGCCGCCGCAACTCAATTGTGTTTTTTAACTCTAGAGGAGGGCATTCGAAACAACGTTTTACTTTACGCACCATAGACTTGCTTGTTTAGTTATTCAAACGTGCGGGGTTACCCAACCTTACCCTATATATAGCTGAATTACAATTTAAAATAATGGTCCGCCATATTCAATTCAAAAAATTTAACATATACGATTCTAAATCAGCGACCACCGAAACGCTCTTATGCGATAATTTGAGCACACCACATTGAATTCGCCCTGTTGAATTTAAAAATGTTTAGACAAGACTGGAAATTCGATATTGCAAAAATATAATATAAATAGCTGTGTACTCTGACATGTTATCTAAATTGTACATAATTATAGCTTTGATGTTTGTAACTAAAATATGTATAAATACATGTGGATACAAAAAGTTACGGAAGTCTAAAATTATTAGGCTATTCACTTCATGCTGTAAATTTAGTTGGGACCGTATATTTTATATCTCGTAAACAAGATAACGCGAATGTACTTTTTAGCAATTCTCGGAAGGGCTCAGATTTGTAACTTAAAGTCTCAATTTCTGACAAATATACCTTGCATAGATTCAAAATAAAAGCCATTTGCAAATAGAGTTAATATAGCATTTTTGGGATGTTGGCTTCTTGTATTATTAAGAAATAGAGATAATTAAATATAAATTTTTAAAAGGAAATCTACCTCAAATTGCTCCGGATTGTCTAAGTCTACAATTCCTTCAAGCAAATCGGCTTTGTCTCAATTACCCCATCGATGCGTGGCGACTTTATATGCTTTTCTTTTTTGAAGATCCTTATAAGCAACAAAATTCAATATTTCCTCACATTCATCTTTAAATTAAAAATTTTAAACCATTGATCAAAAATATCCGTCCAGTTCAACAAAACAGTTGTTGTTTTACATAAATACAAAGTCAAAATCTACGGTGATAGATTTGCTAGACTATTTTGACTCGCAAATTTAACGAAGTCGCGTAAAATAGAAATATATGGAAAGTTTTACGAGCCTCGTAATTGTTACGCGATTTTGGCCAGTTACGAGACATACAAAGCCTACGAGGCATGACGTGAATATCACTAATATTTTTATTAAACATTTAATTGTTCAAAAAAGAACTATCTTTAAAAACAAATAGAAAATAAATATTAACACAGGGAAGTGTTACCAAAATTAGTGTAAAAATTACAACTATCATCTAACTTTATCAAATTTTGGGCCCTTAAGACTGATCACTGCGGAATGTTAGGCACAAAAAAAGTTGGATTCGTGACTTCAGAAGGGCTGTTCGCAATGATATCAAACTAAAATTCCTGCAGCTCTGAAACCGAATTTTGTCCACTGTGATGCGCTGGAATTTGCATGCAAAGCGCTGGCGTTCTTCGATCGCGCCAATCCCGTCCTTTAGACAGGCGAGACGAATCCTTAATTCCACAGCAGATTATGCCTCGGGGGCGTACGTGGATCCGCGGTCGTATCACTGCGTTGGGCTCGATTTCGCGAGCGTTTAATCAAAGGCAGTTGCTTAAAACGTTCAATTAATGCCTGGCCGCTCCTGACGGGCCGGGAGACAGCGATTGGGGCACCCCGGCCCTCTGTGGTTATGTCATTAAATTTAAACATTTTCGTTTAGCAAGGCGCTTATTAGGGGCCCTGCGCTCTGTGCCCCAAATGATATATTTCTCTGTTTTCTAGATTTGAATTTAATCGGCCACATACGACTCTTAAAGCCCGCGCAGAGGTCCAAAATTGCCGCCAATGATGATGGCCACTTCTACAAAGAGTTGCAGAGTTTTTCACTACCCGCTGATGATACCTTTCCAAATGGTGAAAGTGACTACTGTTGCAAATTGGCCTCTTATTTCACGGTCATTTCATTTTCCGAGAATACGTTTAGTGAAAATTATCGATGAAATCGCCGCTTCTTGACAGACCTGCTCGGAATTTGCTGAAAGAAAAAGAATCAATTTCTGTCAGAGTTTGCCCTTTCTAATTTCTTTTGCGCCTTTTTGAATTAGTTAACCTGCGAATGTGATCAAGGGCGTAGATGAATATTTATTCTGAGAGGGCTAAAATATTTGGTTTTTAATATACGACTTCTCTAACTAAAATTTGTTAAAATACCTTTAAAATAATGTATGAACTTGGTACGATTTTTTTGAAGTTTTGGAGACATATAGGTGAACCAAGTTAAAATGTATTTTCTCTGATAAAAAGTAGATAAAGTATGAATTTGAAATAGGTTGCGATGTAATTGTTCTATTACATACACTAAGAAAATGTTCATTTAGAAGTAAAATTAAATCATTACAATAATAAAATCTTTAAAGTTTCCAATACTTTCGATTTCAAATTATACAGGGGCTTGTTCTCTTGTTTAATTTATTAGGGAACATATATAATTTTAATTACCGAGATCTATAAACTTTGATAAGGAAAAGCTAAATCAAACAAAGGGTGAACAGTAAAAATAACTTTTGAATAAATTTTTATTAAAAGGTTGACCAAAAAGAGCTATTATACTCTAAAAAAAGGCAAATAAATTACAATTTTCTTTGAATTATTGTTAAAGAAACTTGAAAATTGGGTCCGCAGAGCTTAAAATCTTGCAACGTCATGGTGAAGAGTTGGGTAAAAGTAGTTGTCTTTCAATATAATAAGTGAAAAGATTAAATTCGCAAATCTTCTGATTGAGAGAACTGATCAGCAAAGTTCTTCGTGATTATGTGCGCCTTTAGATTTAGGGAGGCGGGCCATGTGGTCCGTTGTACATACATATGGTACATTACATTGTGAAGTCTTAAGTGATGATCGTGTCTTATTTTAAACACAGTTTGCTTATAAAATATATTTTCAAAACATTTCATTTTATTTCATAAAATTTCAGTCCTATATGCAACCTCACTGCACAAAGAACACCACGCTTATGGTGAGAAATTGAAATTGAGAATTGAATTGAAATTTTCTCTTCAATTTATTGTTGTTCTGGAGACCAAGAGAATTGTTTCTTATAATTGTATACTGATAAAATGATGTATTTTTCTTATATGATAAAAGTAAATTGGTTTGTTGTTATTATAGTTTTTAATAACTATTTTATTTTACCTAATTACTTTTGATTCTAGACGCAAAAGTTCTTGACTAAAGAAAAAAAAATTATTTAAGAAATATAAGAGCATTTAGGTTTTTAAAATTAGAGAAAGGATAACTTTAATTTAAGAACTTTATATGATACATACTTATATTAAAAATAAGGATATTCTCAATCTTTGAAATTATAAGCAAAAATGTTCTTGTAAAAAGAACTATATTATTGATTGAAGGGAAATTAGGTATTGAAAAGGGTTATTTTGTTCTTGTTTTAAGATTAATTTCCGTGATTTTATCACTATACTATACATATTTCTTCAAATAAGAGTAATTTATTTAAAATTAAGACACTTTCTTCTTTTAGGAGGAAATTGCATATTTAAAGACATATCAAATTTTCATGCAAGTAAGAAACTGCTATTAATTTAAGAAAGTTATTTCTGCCAGTGAAATGGTTTTATTTTATATGTCGAGCTAAGAAAGCTTGGAAGAAACGTGAATTATGTTTGAATTTCTTAAGTGGACAATAACTACGCATTTGGTTTTCCTTAGCTACCTTCTAATTCCCTATTTTATTAGCTTGAACCATCGATTCGACCTAAGCTTCGGAGAGGAGTGTGTTTTCCTAACCAATCGGGCCTAACGAGGGAACCATTTTTTGGCAAAAATTACCTAAACGGCAATTACCATTCGGCCAGTGGCGGTGAACTGCTCTAGCCGAATATTAGCTAATTATAAATTCATTGATTCTCTGATCGGTTCTGTTCTGTTACAATTCCGGCCGTCTCCATAACTTACAGATTACGTCTAACCGCGCTGTGTTAGCGAAAGGTGAACAGCACCGACTTCTTGGCCGGTGTACGGCGGGACTTTGCTGTCCGCGCGGCCGTCACCATTAAGGTGGCAATTTATAAATGGAATTATTGCCGGCCAGTGATGTTTCCCACGACAGAGCCGATCTCGGAGCTGCTCATTTGGATGACATAAATTTCAGCTGCCAATCGCGGCTACTATCGTTTAGTGGAAGCCTGCCACAGCCTGACGCGTCTTCGACAAAGGCGCGTTCCGAGCAGACGGACATTGACCAAATTCCCATAAATTAGCCCCGGCCCGCGTGTATGACGGGTGCCTGGCGATTGACAATCTCCAGAAGGAAGAGCGCCGACCGGGCGACTATGGCCTCTAATTGTCGCTCATTAAGTCCAAGTGTCGCACTTTGCATAGAAAAAGTTTTATTTATGCTGTCCGCTCCTCGGCCGCAAATTAAGACGTCCAATTTGCCCCGAATCTGGTTAATGGGCGGATAAGCGCTCCAGAGGCTCATTATCGCACCTAACAGAGGCCCGGAAATTACAGGTTTCGTCTGATTTGGAGTCAATTTTGGCTCGTTTTGTGTCGCACTTGGGACGCTTTTATCGCGCCCAGCCACAGCTCCAGATTTTTAGAGACCTTTTTTTTTGTGGGGGTTGACCCAATCAACCTATTTTCCCATGTGCCATGCTATCTTCACTAAGAATGCTCCAAAGCCGCGTCTGACTGCTGGCCCCAGATCTTGTCGCACACTTAAACGGAATTTTTGTTCCCTCCTTGGTTAGAAAAAAATCGTGAATGACGGGCACAAATTAACTAATTGAGAAATACGAAATTCGATTTTAAAGTTATTATGTTAATCCTGCATAATCCACAGTGGGAGCAGGGAGCAATAGTAACTAATTTAAATACATATTTGACCGAAAAGTGCTCTGTCCCTCAGTAAGTGCTGAAATACCTGATTTATGTGAAATGGAATTAATAAATTTTTTTTTTCCCGAAAAAGCACATGAAATAACTTTTTGAAGTCTTTATTTTTATTATGAAGTACTTTTGGGTTTAAAACATAATGCAGTTAGGAGATGCTGGAATAGAATAGACGTCCTATTTCAAAGATGGTATATAAATATTATATATGTACAATAAGAGACTTACGGTTAGAG
The DNA here is from genome assembly GCA_963920795.1 of Eutolmus rufibarbis. Lineage (NCBI taxonomy): Eukaryota > Metazoa > Arthropoda > Insecta > Diptera > Asilidae > Eutolmus > Eutolmus rufibarbis. The sequence goes on from OY987204.1 coordinate 22,935,400, forward strand.
CTGGAATCTAAGTTCATTCATATTTGATGGTTTTTATAGTCCAGCAGAAAGTAATTTTGGTTTTTAATATTGAAAATTTGGGCAAAATCGGTATGTACAAAAAAAACCAATGATTATTACTTAGGAAATGCTATATTGGGAAAATATAGAGAATATGGAGAATGTTAGATTTTAGCCTCAAGTTGTTCACTGTACCTATACAGGGTGTCCCAAAAAGCAACGTCCAAACGAAAACGGATGACGAGCCACCTTTTAACTGTTCGACTGTTCAATTCCTTTTTTACTTAAATAGCAATATCTCCTTTTCCTAAGTAAAAAAAGTGATAGGTGTAACATCTTTTTAATATCTAGACTACATGCGCCAACTTTTAGGACAATTTGCCAGTCAAGCTCAGTATATTTTTTTACGAAGAAAAAAATGTTAATACACAAAAAATTTCAAAAGATTTCTTTGTTGTGAGAAAACGACAGCTATGTTGGAAATATCTTTGCTTAAATTTACTATAGGAGGCTCCTTTGATAATTGTTTGCAAGAAACAGAATAAAAAATATCATAGTTTGTGTAGCCATCACACCGAAAAAATTGGTCGAAGTTAACGACTTTCCTAAATTTCAAAGTAATGCCATTATCTCGAAAACTAGAAGATTTTGACTTAGGGCAAGTTTGGCTCTTCATTATAAATTACGTATAAATTCGTTAATTTACATTATACTACTAGATATAGATTTGTGAATGAATTCAATCAATGTTTGTAAAATTACTCATATTACAACTTTGTATAATATGTTTCTTTTTAAAAATTAATTAAAATTCACATTATAACCCAAGAACTGAAACTTCCATTTGAAAATTTGATATTGTAAAAATTATTGATATACATATTATATTTTGTTTTTGTCTTTAACAATTTGTCATACAAATAGGTGTAATAAAATTATTACTTAAATACTGTTTTGGAAATATGTTTTGATTAATTTCTTATCAGGCCTTTGATATAATCTTTAATGAAGTACGCACATTTATGACGGTCGTGCGTTCGCAACAAGTTCGTTGGTAAAATGTTTCTAGGCTACAAAACTTTTATTTCTGGGACATTTTCAGCCACACCCTTTAACTGTCATCTGTACTCAGTTCAACGGTCCACGAGCATCAACTCCCCCAAAAGTCTATAAAAATCACGTCAACGACTCGAAACAGTAAATTTCTTGTCCTCGCCGACGATTTGTAAAGCGATACTTTCTCCCAATCAATTTCGTGTGTCGACCGACATGGCGCGACCACACCAGGAGGAACTTCTGTTCCACCTCTTCGAATTCTATTCGATTAGGGAGTAAAGCGTCGCGATAGGGGCCGCCACACGCGACGCGGATCACTCGCTTGTCGCTTTTACGACCTGACTCTAATGAAGTCATAGGCGTAATTGTCGCGCATCAACAAACTTTATCTGACAACTTTTCGGTTTGATGAGTTTGTCACTATTTGTGCGACAGCAATCAGAAGATTCATCAAAGGTGCGGGGGATATTCATGGCCCCCAATGAATTATTCGTGACGAGTCCCGGACCGATTTGCTTGAGCCCGTTGGACTCTGGCACTGTGTGGCCTCGGCTTTAAGCGCTTAGCATAATCGAGCTAACACGATCGAGTTTAAGTGAAAAACCATCGGAACCACTCGATTGAGCCATTCAATTTTTCCTGAAACAATAAAGTCGAAGAGGTACGGCGGGGTCAGGTGAGCTGAGTACCTGCGCGCTATCGTCGGGCTGAAAGCGTCTCAGCACTTTCGTTTCAGGACGGCCGGTGCGCGGGCCGCGGAGCGTAACCCTTTCTCGTGGGTGGAGTGCACGCATTAAGTTTCGGACAAGCATAAGCAGTCCGCCGGCCGCCAGAGTGCGCTGCTCCTCAAGAGGATGATGGATGGATAAATAAGCCGGAGCGGCTGTTTGTCCGCCGCGGTACTAATTTAATATGTTTGCTCACCTTTGGTCAAAAGTTGTTTGACAAACAGAGCTTATGTAGTTAGCAGCGAGCCACGACCGACGTTTGGGGCTTTGTTTGGAGAGCAGTGCAATCAGAACTGTGCGATGCGATGCGGGTGGTTGAGCAAACGACGGACTTAGCGCTTAGCTGGCTAGCACCTAGTCAGAAAGGTGTTCCGCGCAAATAGCCGACCGTCAGCAAAAGTGAGTCTACTTCAGAGGAGCCGAAATTTAGTCTTTGGCTATTTGTTGAAAAACAGGTTGGTTTTTAGTACTGTTACTTAAATTGAAGTGCTTTTTAAGAAGTCCAACTCCATTCGTTTTTATAGACTTCTTCCCAGATTCTTTAACTTCCCTGCAATCTTTCGGTTGTAACAGATAAATAAGATATTTGTTTATGTGAGACTATTTTCTTCTCTATATTCGAAAGTAAACTGATCTAAATGCACTCACTCAAATAAAGTTTGCTATTTATTTATTTACATAATACAAACAGAGGGAAGACTCGCTATGGTTGTAACAATTCTTCTTTGATTGCTCGTAACGCCTGCAATTATGTAACTAAACTACGAGCAAAATACATAAAATGAAAGAGGGACTTCCTTCTTCAAATAAATATGAGAATTACATAGATGCTCAAATAACATAGTTATTGAATAGGAAGAGTTTAAAAAAATATTTGCCACTGTTACAATCGTCTCCATATAAGGGGTAGTTGACGTCAATTGTAAGAAACAAATTATGCACAGTGTATTTATTTTAAAACTGAAACATAACTAAAGATTCTGCTTATAAACTAATCGAAAATACTTATTTAATTTTTGTCAAAAAACACAAGAGGCTTCTCTTCAAACGTAAGCAGAATGTGGCGCAACACTGTGAATAATGTTAAACTTTAAAAAAGGTGACCTTAACCTAAATTAAAGAATAACTAATTTTGAAATTTTGTAATTTTCAAAAGAACCCGTATTTCTCTTATTTTTTACGGCATAATTTATTTTGCAAATTTTTATTTAATGGTGGTGCGAGGCGCTAAAACTGCGAAATAGGTAGAATTGATGGGAAAATAGTAGGTACTCTACAACATGTTAGCCATGGTTATCAGTATCTATTCGAAATTAATTTACTTTCACATTATAGCGAAGAAAGCAGACTGTATAAGTGTATAAGAAAAGTGGAAAAAGTGTATGAATTCCCATAAAAAATTTAGGTTTCAAAATAGCCTCTATATATTTTATATATCATACATATGTACATATACAATGTAATATACATACATATATGGAGTAACTGATATTTAAAAATGTAGGCTTATTTGACCTTTATTTTTATATACAGTTATTTCGAGGAAAATGTATGCATTAAATCTGAAAAAAAGTTAACAATTACTGTGTTTCCAAGCAGAGTTAACTCAGGGTTAGCCCGCGTTAAACTCAACTTAAACTTAAACCCAGCTAAACTCAAAGAAAGAGGTTGGATTTAGCTGAATTTAGTGATGAGCAAAAATAGTCTTGGTCTTGCAGTTTTGTCCTGTCTTGTCTTGGTCTTGCACATTTAGCAAGACCAAGATCAAGACCAAGACTTATCTATGCTCGCAAGACCAAGACCAAGACTAAATGAACAAGACCAAGACCAAGAGCAAGACTTAGCAAGATTCTCGCAAAATTCTAATACAGTTACAAAATAAAATGAAATAACTCAATGATACTATATAAAAATATTTTCATATAAAACGTTACTCTAAAATAAATGAGAGAACTGAGAAGTGAATTGTTCACATTGGCAAATAAACGAGAAATGACTAACATCAGAATAAAATGAAATATATGTTATATCCATAGTACCCTTCGTATTTAGTCCTCGTTGTGTAAATTCGTAGAAATTTATGAACGTTCGGATGCCCTTTTCGTGAGCATGTGGCGATGGCTATATTTCAAAGTAATAAATTTACGGTTATCTTTAGTGGTATTTTATTCCGCGAATCGACTTACTATTATCTACATATACTTATGTATCGTTGTGCAAAATGTAGACAAAGATCGATACTCTTTTATTTTTTTATCCTATGACGAAATAAATTTAGTTTCAGAGATTCACTCGGGCACCAATTTATAAAAAATAATACATACTTGAATATATGTATTTCAATATACATATATATATATAATTTTAACTTTTCTAAACTGCTACGATAAGTCTTGCAAAAACAAGAACCGATCTCGCAAGAACAAGACCAAGACCAAGACGTATGTCGAAAAGCAAGACCAAGACCAAGACTCAATGTGCTAGACCAAGACTGAGACCAAGACTATATTGGTCTTGTCTTGTTCTTGCCTTTGCTCATCACTAGCTGAATTATGCAAATGTTCTGGTAGATTGTTTACTTTTCTGAAATGGCGTATTTCAGAGTTTTAGGAGCGATGAAGAAACTGAATTATTGTTAAATATAATGAAAAATAATACAAGTCTGCAAATTTGGTTGAGAAATTTTTTAGTTTTAATAATTGTTATATGTAATTTGTGGGGTGCTAAACACGAATCCAAAATCAAAATTGATCTATCATATCATGTTTCAAAAAAAAAAATAACAATAATAATAATAAAATAGCGTGAAAAAGTAAGAAAAGTCTAATTTTGTAAAATTGGAAAAGTTTTTTAAAAAAATATCAGGACGTAGTAGGATCCTTTTACGTTGCTAAATCAAAGTTCAGACTTTCAGTCATTACATAAAAATATGAAAAACTTAAAACTTGTACGAAAATTCGTTTAAATTATGAATGAATATCAGTTAAGGTGCAGTCTCCTGAAATAAGTATGTGCTTTTCACAAAACTAAAAGTAGTTTTTGCACGTTACATTTCATAACTATAGGTGCAGGTATAAGCTTTCATTTGAATTTCCTTTTGAGTTTTTTAGACGCTCCATGATTCTCGAGTACATTTTCAAATGTGGTCAAAATTCGCCTTTTTTCACTTTTTGACTGTACTTTTCTCGAAAGCGTGATGTGATGGAATGTTTTCAATTTCGGATTCTCAGCCTAAAAGTAAGAGTTAAGATAACTGACAATTTTTTTTTTCGTTTAACTTTCTGGTTTTCTACCCCTAAATTATTATAGTATGTATGCATGGATGTTAAAAATTGTCTTTCTATGTAATAATTTTTCAGTGTCCAAAAACCTATGTTGAATAAAAGTGAAGCTTTAGTTTTATTTCAAGATGTACTTTAAGAACTGCCACTTTATGCAATTCACTTTCCGTTACAATTTCGCTTGTTCACCCTGAAGGCCATAGAAGCCCACGTGGGCTCTCAACTTTCAGGACGCGTCATCCCGTCAAATGAGCACCTTCATTTCCGTTAAAAATCAGCTCATCCATCCGTCCACATGCCCAACAAAAGGACAGGACAATGCCGCGTACCCCACGTTCCTACGCAGATTCTCAAAAATATTGGCGCATGCTAACCATTTTCAAGGCTATCAAGGGAGGGTACCTGAAGAACTGGATCTTCTTCAAACAGGACCTCGACGTCTTAAGAAACCTTTCCCTTGCGCTACTGATTCGACCCGTGCGATCGTCGTCTTCCTTTTCCGCGCAATCTAGGGGTCGATGAAACTTTTTCGGATCAGGGTGGTTCGGGTTCCGTCGCCCGTGAAGTGAGACTTGGAGTTGGTGTTGCGAGGATCTTTTTAACGGCCGCTCAGATTGTTCGGCGATGGGACTTTAATAATGGGACGGGGCGCAGTCGTGAGCTGCTTTTTATTGATCTTGGCTGAGTGTTTTCTTCTTTGGCGGAGGAATTACGAAGTGAAGATTCGCTGGCGCAACGAGGGCTTCTTGCGATCACTCTGCCCAGATGTTCAGGCTTTTGTTCATTCCACGGTAAATTGATTTTTCTGAACGTTTTTATCTCTTACACTCACTCGGAAGGCAGTTTTGATTAATCATATCGTCTTCCGAGTGTAGCAGAGCAGCTGTTTGCTCTAGGCAAAGTTTTCTATTTACTGTATTTAATGATATTAAAACTGGTTTTGATTTATAAAATAATTTAAATATTTCTTTTTATTTCTTAAAGTTTTCTTTATGAATCTAGCGGAATTGCGTTCGTTGTCTGTTTAGTTGTCTTTGTTGCTTATATGTTTGAACATTTAATTGTAATACGCTAGATTTTGTTAATTGGCAAAGAGAACACATTTTGTATATTTAAAAATAGAAAAGAACCCAAATTTTTAAAAGTCAACTATTTTTGGAGTACCTATATATGAACAATGCGATTTATATTTAAAATTGTTGTTTACTTTTAAAAGATAACATGAAAAAAGTGATCGGATTTCGTAACCCTTATTAGAAAAATTTTATAACTCTTTAAACTGTAGTGAAAAAAACATCTCAAAGAAATATGAAAAGAATTTTACTTTCCGCTTCTTTAGGATTTTGTATTTCTATATACATATATACGTTTTTATTTTATTACATAAGTAGTATGAAGCTACCCAGCGTTGCTTGGATCAAAATCATTATTTATATTTAAGACGCTTCTAGTTGAACATTTGTGATAGCTATAATGATAATACATTCAGAATCAGCAGTCCTTAAAACCCATGATGGTTTTCATGGACATTTTTTCATTGAAAATTGAAGCCACTATTTTGTCTATATCTCAAGTGTACGTGGATTTTTCCAGCACATTCAAAGGCAGGTATGCAAAATTTGTTCGCAATAGCATAGCTTATGTCATATCCCGAAGGAAATTACATAGTATGTACCTATCGAAAAGTGAAAATATTTTGAAATCGGGTTAGTAGTTTCTGAGGATTAACCCCGAGAAACTCATAAAATTTTCCTCTATATAATGTTGGTATAGAAGTAGCATAGTATTAGTATAGCATAGAATTATAAAAGCGAGTTTTATCTGGAAAGACAAAATAAACAAATTTTTAATTTTGTATTTCTTAACCTTAAAATTTAGCTTAAGTTTTAAAAAATTAATGATTTTGGTAAAAAATATTCAATTTGTCAATACAAACGAAAAATTGCATAAATTTTACAATGGACAATAATTGGTATTATTTATCAAAATGCTTTCAATTAGTTGAATTAAATAAACATACAGACGTTAATTTTAAAGTATTGCTTTTGAAATTTATATAATTTAAAATTTTATTGTGTGAAAAGCGTTGAAATGGGCACATAATATCTTTCTGAACACCAATAGCATGGGATGGTATTACCGGAAGACAACCAAAACAATTTGTGGAATCAGAATATTTTAGAACGGAAACAATTTGCATAACAAATGTAATGTTGTTGCACGTGCTAAAATTTTTTCTTAAAACCGATTTTAATAACGATCCTCGAAAAGACGAGGAAATTCTATCTCCCCGCAGGCGCAAAAGTATAGTCATCACTTCCGAGGGCACGTGCTGAGGAGCACCCTCGCATCCCGACAGCATAAAACTCTTATTCAAAAGAAACTCAGTTTTTCTTTCTTAAGGAGTCCTAATCTCCTTGACTGGCATGCGCGGGATCTTTAAGAAGCACATTTACTGAAAAACGTTCAGCTGGCTTTGAATGCGCGCGCAATTCCTCCTTATAAAATATCCGATCACGCATGCCCACTGCACCAAAGATGAAAGACACAGTTTTTGTAGATGCTTATTCACTCTCAGGACACCCGCATGGCGCAATTCACATTCTGTGTGTAAACAAGTTTTGGGTTGTCATTATTTCGTCACGGCGTTTCGACAGAGCTGTGATTTATGACAGCCGACATACCGCTCGATTTTCTCTGGTAGCAAATGATCCTAATCACTTTCGCCGTCCGCTTGGACTTACAATGGAAGTGGATGAAAAGGTCTTCTATTGTTGTCCAATTTTTGCTTCCTTGTATTGTATTTTAGTTGGAATTAGCATGATCAATTATATTAATGTGTTTAATCTTGCTCGGAAGACTTAGAAATATATATAGGCACTAAAAATATACATAAATGTAAAATGAGTCACAGTATGGTAAGGTCACTTAAGCGGAAATTCGATTTTCGAACGGTTTATAATCATAGTCCAAATCAAGTAACAATACTCAACTTTGGTAAAATTTTGAATAAAAATCAATTTATAGGTACTAGAAGAACAAAACATTTGTTGTTCTTTGGGGTAATTCCAAACACCGATTCGATTAAATTTGAAAAATGTGTTAAGGGCAAATAAACGTTTATATCAAATTTAAATGCTCTAGACAGATTTTCGTCCTCTAATTTAATATCACTCGTCTCTGCTGTATTAAATTGAGAGAGGTAACAAGGTTGATTGCATTTAATCAGATTTTAGCAAGCCATTTGACAAGATTTGGCATAGGATATTTCTATCTAAACTATCCTCTTTGCCTCTTTGGGAGTTTCACCGTGTTTCATTATGTGGCTCGAAAGGTATCTCACCAATCGATTGGAACCAGAGTTGGGCATTATTCGAATAATTAATTTTTATCTAGATGATGAATCGAATACTGAATTATTCAAAATAATTTATTCGCGAATAAATTTTGTTTAAATAAATTCATTATTCGTCGGTACGAATAACAAGGAATCATCAGCTTTTAAGATTGCTGATTTGGGCCGATCTATTATATTATTTTAATAGTAATGCATTTGAATGTTCATAGCGCCAATGAAATTTCTGTAATTATTACTAAACGATTAATGGAGTGCAATGTAAAATGCAATAGCTTAAACGTTTAGTGGTAGTGCGCGTTGCCGTTCTCAGCTTCAAGTGAACGGAATACGAATAGTACATTTTATAAAGACAATTTGATTATAAATTTAATATAAAATCTTATAATCCAATCTCTTACTTCTTACATAAAGAGGCTCAGCAAACTAATTATTATTATTTTAATGCTCTTGCAATTCCCTATAATAAATTTTATAACTTTACTTTGTGTAATATGAGATGTAACAAAAACTCGGAGATATTATCATAGACCCGGAAAACTAAGGAATTTGTGAAAATATTTATTTATCTTGAAATGGCATCTGGGTACTGAAAGATAAGCATGCGATATAATCGCACCTATTCCAATAATACGACAAGTTATTGGAGTGGATTGGATTGAATAATTGGAACAAGCTACCAAAGTTATTTCCTCTTCAAACCACTTTAACAGTGTAAACTATTCTGTAATAAACGCGACTTAAAAGATGCTATTGATTTCAATAGCCCTAAGCCTAACGATGCAAACATTTCTCAAAGTGTTAACAAATCAAATCTATGCGCTCTCTATGCAACAATATAAATTTTTTCCTAATTTATGCTTCCTTGGAGCATCTTCCCAGTTCCTGCACGTAAACTAGATCTGCGGCTTGGGCCGCAAAGACGCCGAGATGCGCCAGGAGTTCTGGTTGGCCCGCGGGGAACTGGACTCTCGTTACCAAAGTCCCATAAAATGTTCGGATGCAGCCCCACGGGCGCAAGTGTAGGAGCCCTGACCCCAGATGAATGGAAGCGATTTCATCAGGTGCTCCGAGGCGTTTATTGCATGTGAGGACTTGTTGTTTAGCCCGCGAGCGACTGACTTTGATTTGCATGAATCTGCCGGCATGCATCGCCGATAATCTGCATGCGCTTGGCATGCGCAAAGAAGTCTTTATCGCGACTCTCGGCGCGCGCAGTTTTTATTTTAATTCATCCAGACAACAGCCTTTTTGCCTTTTACTCCTTGAGGAGTCGTATTTTATGTTAATTTTAATTTGCAAAGAAATTGCCGGTTTCATGTCTTCTACTCGCCCGCGCGCATTTTGGACCGGCGTCATTACTCCCAGCGACTACACACAACGCGCAAGCCCGACTTAGATTCGAGCAATGAGATCGCTCTAAATGCCGCGCTTTTACGATTATTGCTCAATGATGTTACCTTAATTAAAAAGTCAGGTTTCTCGACGATTTTTTTTTTTTATAATTAGTCTTAAATAGCTGCCATTTGTGCAGATCAGTGCAATCGAATTCGCCTTTCAGAGCATCTTCCGAGCGGATTCCGCGCGTTGTAATTCGTAACGATTAAATTATAGGCTGGTTTCGGAAGGAAATAGTCCTGACTATAAAACTTTTCTGAATTAATTTTTAATTAAGTTATGAACTCATTAAGGCAGAATTTAATGATAACGCGTGATTACAGCTTAATCTTACCGCGTTCCCGGAGTGTAAAATGAATAGTTTTATGAAGAAATTGATTTCAATAATGTCAATCATCACTATATTAATTGCACAGCTAAGGAATTGTAATGAGCTAGCTTTAGATCAATTAATGGCTGCCCAGCAGGACTATAGCTGGGTTTAGTCTTAGTGAATGAAAAGATTTAATCGACTTTGGGGGTTTATAAGTGGTGTACACATTAAACGATGTTTAAGAAAAGTTTGCGTTATGGTAATTGATCTATCAAATTTAAAGATAATTTACAAGAAACGTTAACTGGATTTTCATGTAATTTGCATCTGTTTTAGATAATTTAACTGTAAGCATGCAAACAAATAGTAAAGTTGCTAAACCAACAAACAAGTTCATTTAAAGTGTTATTGGAAGGTAATTTTTTAATGACAAATCATTATAATTTATTATTATAAATTTATACCATTGGAAAATTTGAGTTCTCTGTTTTACTTGTAATACATATATTTTATATCATAATGGTAAATGTTATATTCAAATTTGTTCAATTTAAATAATCTTATCACATGTAACTACATATGAAGAAGACTTAGATAGAAAAGGTAGTTGAATAATTATGACGTAAATATTTTCAATGGCTTTGTTCGTTTTATACGATTTTATGAGGTTTCGATCTTTAAGTGGAAATGTTATGAAAGAGCCGGATTTTTTAAAATTATGTTTATTTGTAGTAAAGTTATTTAACTTTAAAAAACAGTCAGATTTAGTTAAAGTTTAAAAAAATAAATTAAATATATTTGTTTATTAACAGTCTTTTTAATAAGACCTTGTTCTTTTCATAAGATGTACTGAATGCCGACATATTAAGAAAGATATCAAAGTTACTTGATATTAAAATTGGAAAACGAATTATGTTTATGACATAACAAACAATAAATAAATAATATACTTTGTTAATTATCACAGTATTTGTTTTTTTATTTTTATGTATTTTTTCAGGCCTCTTTTGAAATTAGCTCTTTCAGGAATTTATCTTAGTTAGGCTACTAAGGTTTTGGGATTTGCTAGCCCTTGTGCCTAATTGCTAATTGTAATTGTTTTACTCATCCCGCTCTTGTTGACGACATGGTCAAAGCTTTCTATATTAGAAGCCGTGAAGTGGTCTGAATATCTAAACAAGTTGCTTTGCGTCTTATACTCGTAACCAAAAATGATTTTCATTCACGATTACCTTAAAAAGTTATCTTTTCAATTCATAAAGTTTTAACTTTACTTTCGAACAAAGTAGGTATATAAAATTTTTGAATTCAATTCTAACTCAACAGAAAACATGAGCGCCACTTTACAAACTACAACAGAAAAAAAACTTGGATCCGAAGAATCAAAAAATTATTGCACTTTCGCCAAAAATTCATTAGAATATTTTAGGCCAATATTTGCCAATCACAATTACCTTACTAAAAATGCGGAGATTAGGCAAATTTAACTAGAAATAGGATAATTTAAATATAATAACACATTGTCATCTATACTATTAGGTATATAAAGAGGAAAAGTTTGTTTGTTTGTCGCGTTTTCACGCAAAAACTATTTATGCTATTGAGATGAAATTTTACACGTGTATTACGCATGAGCTCCTGACTGACATAGGTAATATATTGTAGTTGTAGTGGAGAGAGGAGGGGAGGGGAGGTGAGGGGAGGGGGAAATATACATAGCTTACGTTGAATAAATATTAAAAATTTCCTGAACATTTCAGAAGAATGTTTCTCTTAAGGAAAAAAATAATTAATTTTTTAATCTTATAAACATCTTTTTATTTATAAAAATGTTTTCTTCTTTAAAAACAAAAAGCAACCTCATGAAATTTTCAGGGTATTTTCAGATTGATTGAATGTAAATTATGTACAAAATTGAATCCGCTATATCAAAATTTTCAGTTTTGATAGTAAATTTGAAATCGGCAATGTCAAATTTTTATTAAAGTTTTGTTTTATAGGGATAGTTGTGCCCGGGCAACGCCAGGTACAGGTCAGCTAGTTTTATATTAATAATATAATAATACATTTTCAATTTAGTGAACAATGTTTTTCGTGAAATTAAATGGGTAAGTTTAAGAACTGCACATTATTGCCTTTAACAACTTTTATTGTACAAAATGTTTGGCCCATAGTGATACAACTTTTTTACTTGGGGCAATCGAACCCACAACCTTTAGCATCCACAGTCAGGTCGCCTGCAACCAGTAAAGAAGAACAATATTGTGCAACAAAAATTTGGTTGAATTAAGAAGAAATTCGACAAGGGCTGATTAAAAATAGTTTTCAACAATTATTTTGTTTAAAAATGTTAATGAAATATCTCTGGATGCATAAACAACGCTAAGTTACAGAACAAATCTCGAATAGCCCTATCAATTAGCAACGTTGTGCCTGAAAAGACTAATTGGCGCAAAATCTCCTTTTGTTGGAAATGCGCGCCATCAACTGGCCCTAAGACGGCAAAAAGTTGCCCTTCGTGCCAGCTGCAGGGCACCCCCTCATAACTCAGCCTTTGTGCATTGTACAAATCAGTTGGCGTGGCTCCTTGCAAGATGCACGGGAGGACAAAGAAGGAGCCTGCATCCCGGAGGCTCGCATAGGTAAACAACCGTAATATTGCGGTTTCTTCCGAGGCGGAAGGGCGACGTTTTAGTGTCGTTGACTCCCATTGATAGTTAGCAGGGCAACACATGTTTCTTTGCAGCTACCGGGGCTAAAGGGCGACACTGTCTCCTTAGCCTCCGAGCGGGGCGGCTGCAATTTTTCAATTGTTGAAGGCACCACCGGGGCACGTGCGACGGCCAAGTGAGGGATAATCTGCCGGAATAGGCCAATGAATCAAAAAATATATGAGTTATATGCGGCACAGCCGCGAAGTATCTTTTTCGTACATAGGGCATAAATGTTGTGCCGCCTCCGTGTTGAGCGAGGCGGCGCGGTCTCTAGCCCCTACGAGGCGACTTTTCCTCCCAAGTCCTCTGCAACTATGTGCCACATCAGCAACTATTTTATGAAGGGCCACTAAACATATTTAGGATTCTCGAGAACAAAGCGGTCCCTCGACCGCCGACGTATCCTCGTCGCATAAAATCTGATTGCGTTAGTAGGAGGAATTTATCGCGTGATGACGAACGGCGATAAATCATCCCCTGGAATGCCGGGACCCGGGATTTGTGTTGGTTTTAGCTGGCATCAATAGCCGCCTCTGGTCCGGGTCCCCTGTCCCCCCCCCGGGGTCGCGGTGGTCGTTGCCGCGCTGCTCGTCTTCGCCTTCTTCGTCTTCGAGATGGCTGCAGCGCGGCGCGACGTGGCGCGGCGGCGAGTAACTCTTGTAAATTGCCTCACGTACAATCGATTCGGGTCTGTTGTTAAAAATTAAATCGATAACTCAAACCAACTGGAACAGCGCCGAGGGAGCCCGCGAGGGGGTGGGGGAGCCGCGAAATGAACAACAGGCAGCAAGGTGCCCGCGAGCCCAATGACTACCAAAGTGAACCTGGCATGCGGTATGCCGCGTCGCAGCTTCTGCAACTGCACCTCCTCAGAATCTGCCGCTCACTTCGAGGCTCGCTCATTGTTTTTTCGAGGCTCCGCCGCTGCCCGAATGAAGCAACCCTCGCCTCCTGCAATTTTCAGCAAGGCGCGCAGCCGTCCTCCGCGGCCCCGTTCGAAGAATGAGCCTCGCCGGACGGGGCCGCGCCGCAGTTGTCCCCTGGCCCTCAGGAGTCCTACGTCTCTTTTGCGGGCCGTGGTAATCCACCGGCCGATTGCCAGTAATCACCGTCATCTTCGCGATATTTTTTTTTTTTACCCTCGCTTTATTTTATTCCCTTTTTTCCCCGAAGACGCAGCCACCAGCCACCAGCCTCCGTCTGTTCGATGTTTTTTAGTCCTGCCGCACATCGGCCATGGCCGTGCGGCGAATTGCAGTGCGTTTTTTATGCGCGAAACCGTTTATTGCTGTAATCAGTCGACTGGTTGCATTTTTCCTAAACGCCTGGAGCGATCCTTTTTGTGGTCGCCTTCGCGTTCGCGTTTGCGTGCGCAACGCCTTTCGCGGCGCGCTGTTCTCCGCGGCCGCGAAGTGTGAATGAAAGTAGCTAGCAGATCGGAAAGATCGCGGCCGCGATAGATTCCGCGGAGGAACTTTCGGAACGGCACGGCACGCTACCGGTGGGTAGGTGACTTATTTGGACAGAATTATTGAGCCATGAATAACAATCGCAGGACTTAAGTGGCCGATTGGGACGCGCAGATTAGACGGTGCCTTTCGAGGCGGCAATCCCAGTTATTAGGTGCGGGACACACCTGCTGGCTCTTTAATAATAATTTCGAATGGCTCGCTATGTTTCGTGGCCTTTTCTGATTGAATATCTCCACTAGGTTTTGAGAGATTTCGGTTACGCCAAAATTACACTAACATTTTTAAATCCTCATAAGAAAAGTTATACTTAGGTAAGCCGAAGTTAAGCTGACTTCATCGACTCTGAAAGCAAGGCTCAAGTAGGTACTACATACGTAAGCACTTGCAGGGAAATATATGGTTTTACTTTTCTTATTTTTGCTGATAAGGTGTAGTGTAGTATATTTTATTTATCCACAACTCTAAAAGGCAATATAATAAAGTTTCTTATTATTATTTTTAAAATATTTTAATTTAATAAATTTACTCAGAAAATATTAACACTTCCGGAAAGAATGAAAATGTACAGTAGATAGCAATGGATTTCTCTTTTTTTTGTTTACCATAAGTTACTATATATAAAATTTGTTGTGATGGAATTTCCAACTGAGTTGAATTAGAGAAATTGGCGAATTTCCGTATAGAGCTGTACAGAGAGATTAGCAAATGTGTGCGCAGCTTGATATGGTAATAGCTTTGAAGTTATATATAGACCTCACAAATTCCTTTGTTTACTATTGTGGGATTTCAGTAAAATTCAGGGTTAAAATAGTACCATCTTGTATTCGCCATTTGTGACAACCTTACTATCTTGACTTTTTTATAGACTTTTTGATACTGTGTATCGTCCTAAATTGCTAAATAAGCTATCTGAAAATACCACTTTATCTTTTACTACAGCTATAACATAGCTATCGCTTGATGGACGCACTCATTATGCAATGTAGATGTACTTATGTAGTGTGCCGTAGGGTTCAATTATTTGTCCGCTTCTATTCTGTCTTTACATAAATAACCTCCCTGGACGTAGTCAATGATGTATGTATGTATCAATACATCTTTATTGTGATGGGACCTATCATGCTCAATTGGCTTAATTGAGGGTTTGTATATGTCGTGTAAAAGATGGTCTGAGCAAAATTGCACAATGGGTTTACTTATTAATACTTCAAAATGTAGTGCCCTTATCATCCACCGAAGTGAGATTGATATGACGACATTATCACCCGTACTATACGATGGTAATTCGATTGGCTATGTCAGTTCAGTCAAGAATCTGGGCATCATTATTAATCATAGAATGAAATATTACATGTCAAATAAGCAATATTGTACGTAAGGTCTGCTTACGGCAGCTTTGAGTAAGATTCGATAGGTGTAGTGGATCTGCGAAAGAGTCTGATATGAGCCCTTATTGTGCCACACTTTGCGTGTTATTATTTGACTTTTGTTTTATATTCTTTTTATTCACCTTAACGTAAGTTTTAGCTCAAAAACTATGTACCTTAAAGATTATCTTTGTTTTTTCTACCCAATTAATTTAGGCACCGAATATAAACTTAATGGATCAGAAAATGCCTATATAACATATCTTTAAATATTGTCTTAAGGAGCCGCAATTTTTTCTAGAAATTGAACATTATATTCCAAAGCAATCACCCTCTTATCCCTAACTGCACTTAAAGTATAAATCACCCGTAATTATTAACTTGAGTCAATTTGACCGCATGCAATTTTCAAGAGAGTTTTGCGAATATAAAGTAAATAAATATAAGTAATTGAACCTATTTTTCAGAACTTGAGATAAAAAATGTCGATAATATTTAAAATGTTCAAAGTATGTCTCTGAGTTGTCTTTTCGGTAGTAAAACATTTTTACTTTATATGCAGACACTATTTAAATTTTTTGGGGTCAGATTGACCCAGTCCACTTTAATTGTTATGATATTAAACTAAACATTGGTGAATTTCATAAATTGAATAAAATAATTCATAATTTCGGACCTGATTTTGAAGTCTTCTCCCGGATTTAGACGAAAAGTTGTAAACACGTAATTTGATTTATCGACTGCGACAAGTACGCATTTTCACTAAAACGTTGCGGAAATACGCAGAAAAGTGCGGTGTAAATATAATATATATCACTTTTGATGTTTAATGTCTTGTATAGTACATACGTAGTAAGGACAAGTGACCCAAGATAAAAATTTTCAGCATCACATTTTGTATTCCGTATGTCATTCAGGGAGAATTGAAAAATTCCTTCATCACCTCTGTGTGACAGACGCTATACTCTGTACAGGAGACACTAGTTTTCAAAAGAGATATTCAGATTCAAGAAATATTATAACTTTTTTAAGTTCATAAAATATTCTAAATACGAACGATTTTAGAGATCCCAGGACTATATTTTATTACAGACAATGTAAATTTTTTTAAGTCCACTAAATTCGGAAGACTCGATTATTTTTCTGAAAGACCTAAGTATACACAGGAGACGTCGGAATACGCGTAGAGACGCTCTGGAATACTATGGAGGTCGCTGGAATACGTTGGGATACTGAAAATTTTAATCTCGGGTAGTCTGAAATAATTTTCTTACATTATCTTATTATTATCAAGTTCTGAAAGATGTTCCCAAAGATTCCCAAACTTTTTAATATAATTAGATACATAGTTTACTTTAGTGATTTGTCATTACGAGAATAAATGAAATTATAAACAACTTGTTGATTCCTTGATATAATATATAATAATATCTCTCTCTTTAAATTTATAAATCACCTATTTTATTTTCAATTGAGAAGTGACTTTTTGTCAAGATTTAAACTTCTTGTTTAAAAAGCATTGGAATTATTTTGTTTAAACAGTCGTTGAGAAAAAGGGATATTTTTTATTGCAGATTAGTACAAACAAATATCTTTCGAAGATTGTTTTTTCGAAACAAAAAAGAGAAACATTTATAAAGAAGGAAATGATTCCGAACAAAGCCTGTGTCCTGAAGCTTGCCTGAGGTTTTAACGACAAAGCCTGCAATTTTCGGCAAAAAAGATTAAGTGACACAAATTACAGTTTTTAATTTGATTGGGAATCGCTTGAACACATTTGTCCTGGGGATGTAGCCGCACCGGGAGTAAGATGTCCACTGATAAAAGTCGGATTGAATTTTGGTGCTGGTGGCTGGCTGGCCGACAAAAAGCAAATAACACGCCGCGGAAGAGTTCAGAGCGCTCCGGGTAACACGGTGCACGACTCCGAGGTGGTCAGATCGAAAAGCGATTGTCTGTTGAGAATTGATTTCATACTCCAATTAAACTCCGTAACCCCTCATTGGACACAGCGGCAAAAACTCATATTTGTGTTTCGCTATAAAGCAGCATAAAAATTACCGAAAGAAATTTAATTGCCCGAACAAAGTGTGGTCTTTTCCCACGAAAATCTGAGGCAAGGTGAATGGGCTCCCGCGCGCCGCCGCCGCAGCCGCAGTCGCAGCCGCGGCCGTCCCGGTGGATCGCGTTGCTTGCGAAGATCCCACTGCGGTGACTTACGGAGCCTCGCGGGACGCGGTCCAAGCCTCCGCCGCCGGAGACGGACCGAGTGGGCCCCAGATCCACGGGGCAGAGCGTCCGGCGAGATATTGGTCATCAATGAAGATCGACGATTTGTGGACTCTAGTCAATGGGGCACTTTAGGTGAAACCAACAACGGCCGCCTTTCCCACACGAGATGTTACTGAGATTTTTTCGATTCCGCAGACTAATTGAGGTCCAATCAATTGATTGAGACCGGCCATGGGGATCGCTTTTTAATGCTCTGCATTTGATCACCGGCTGGCTGACTCCGCTGACTCGCTGACTGATGAGAATTGGATCTTTGGTTATCTTTTCCCGTTACCATCACTGCTCGATGCCAATCTCGGGGGAACAGTAATGGACTTTTGGCACTTAAGAGCCTCGGTAAATTACCAAATAAGGGAAAAAATTCGAGGCTCATCGGCGGGAAAAACAGGAAATTTCGCCGTTTTTTCCCAAACAAGTGATCGACTAGAAAAAACTTATAGTTTCTTCGTGGGGAATTCGGCGCTCACTCTCCATACCTCCGGACTGGCTGCAAAGAAAAGCGCCTTCTCAGCAAATTAGGTGTGGAAATTCCAGAAATGCGAATAGTAAAAAAAGTCGTAATTTTATGAATGAAAACACAAATCTTTATTAAACGACTGGTAATAAAGTTTACGGTCTGAGACCCCAAATTTAGATCTGTCTAATTTAGAGTTCAAAATTGCTTGAATACCTTTTTGGTGCTATTCTTTATATAAATGCCGCAGATTATTGAAGACAACATAAGCTTTAGTATTCTGGCTTTCATTCCTTGTATTAAGTGGGTGTTTCTTTGGAATAAGGAATTGTATGGGAAATTATCATTTAAGATTCTAGAGGTTACTGAACGAATGAAATTCAAACGAAAATTGGTTGCACTGTTAAAAATGGGTATTATATAAATTTTAATTCCGTTTGTATGAACTTGGGATTTTACATTGTTACATTTTTGAATTTCTTTAGTCATGGCAATTGTTAAATCTACTTTATTCGAAATTTAAAATCATAGTTCGTAACTGAGTTTAATGTATAATTTAATTTTACATTGATCTGGATAACCCAAAACACAAAGCCCTTAAATTTAAGTTCACTTATTTTTAAATTGTTTTATTGAAACATCAATTATATTCCACATTATTTTAGTCAAGAAAATGCAATTAAGACAAATTTATTTGCACCAAGCTGAATTTTGGTAAACGACTGTTCATGTGTTGATTTCAAATTTCAAGTTTTATAGCTAAATTTTGAGTTCAAGAAAAAAATAATGCAGAAATTCTAATATTTTCTAGTGCTTTGAATACAGAAAATATCACTAATTTTGCGGGAGTATTAAAATACATCTAGTATTAGTCTGAAATTTCACTAGAAAATAAGGAAATTGAGATAAAATATGTTGAAATAAATCCCAAACAGGCTGGATTAGAGTTTTCTGAAAAGTATTAATTTTAGGACAAAGCGTGGTCAGTTGTTATTTATTTTAGATAAGAAAAAACTTAATCTGAATCGAATGCCGCTAACAGATGTACTGATATGGAAAAAAGAAAGAGAAAATGGCAAGAAAATGAATTGGTTCCTTATGGTATGAGCGGGCATAGGTACCTCCAATATAGGTTTTATTTTTACAAAAATGAATGGCTACAATTATATAGACTTGCTGTACGACATTTTTTAAATATTAGTGACAATATGGCAAAAGCCAATTGGATTTTTCGGCGTGACAGTGTTCCCGTACAGTCATCGAATGCTACCATAGAGCTCTTGACGAACCGTAATGTGCCTGTTTTGAATTGATGCACTTATAGCTAGAGATGGCATTAGTTTGCAACTGAGTGTATTAATCAATTATTTTAATAATTTTTATACAATTAAATCATATCATATTTTCATTTTCGATTAACCGGTGATTATCTTCAAAATCAACAAATGAATATTTTGCATATTTGGCATTGTAATAAAAACGAAAAACTATACAAATTTGGCGTGCCCGTGTGACCTAAGTGAAAAAAGATCAACACATTCTGTACGATTAAGAATTAGATACTTCATTTATGTTACAAAATTGCGCTCCACTCACGATAAATCATATCTTTCTGATTTAATCGCATTTCATTTATTTCTTTCCGATTAATCGAATGATTTGAACCCCATCGAGAAAGTTTAGAAAGTACTGTCCAAGTAAATTTTCTACAATAGCGAGGACGGTTTCAAAACATTAAAGATCTCAAAAATGCGGGGATCTCATACAAGATATTCATTTTCACATTAGATGGAAGAGTATCTGTTCAAAAGTGACTATATTTACATTTCCCAAAGTTTTCAGTTTTTTTTCTTACTTATTAAATTTTAACAATTTCCTCTCTCAGTCTCCACAATAAGTAAACCATCTAGCCATGAAAATTGGCCATAACATTCTTATTTCTAATCAACTAATTATTTACGAAAAAAATATAACTTAAAATGTATGGCCGAAAAATTCGTACCAAAACTAAACACTTTTCGAACTAAATTGATAAATACACTCTGTTTTGCTTCAAAATTGTGATATACATCCTATGTTTATAGAGCTGGTAAAACTTTTGTGAATTAACAAATTAGTTTGTATAATGCATCTATTTACAGATTAGCTAAAACTAGTTATTAAAAAACATTAAAATCAAACTAAGTTGTTATATTTACTCTTCTTTCTACTGGCAACAATATAGGGCATACGATTTTTTTTTTAAATTTTAGTCTTATCCTTATATCATAGGGTGTAAAGGTTTTGTAAGTAAAAAAAATGGTTTGGAAAAAAATGTATTGTCTATCTCGCTTAAGTTTTAGTATTACAGACTGAAGTTAAAAAATGCTTAGTTTGTCTTTCTTTCCCCTGAATATTTGTTGGTAGTTTATAAAACAGCTATAAACGTCCTTTAATATAAATAGCAGAGAGCCCGCGTAACGAATGAATCAAAATTACATTAAAGTGAAACAGCATTACCCGGCGAACGTGCCATTTTGACTGTTAGGGAGAAGAACCCTGCGCGACTGAATATATTTTCGTCCCGATCACAATCTTGGCGTCTAGGCCTATCGCGGGCCAGCGATCTCGAACACGCACTCAGAACTTAACTAGTTCTAGCAAAAAGATCTGGAATTGTGGAATTTCACAAAACCTGATCCCAACTATGCGCTGACCTTTCCCCTTCCTTATTTATGATTTCTGCCCCACATCTTAATTAGACAAAGCGAGCAACTCGGACGAAATTGAGATCGCGCGCATAGTGCGGCTCCTCCGCGCGCGCGAGGAGAAACTTCAAAAGCGCGGGAATTCATCCTGCTGGCAAGTGGCATGGCATCCTCCGCCGGTATGGTAACTAATGGTCCATCACGGGCGAAATAAATAAATTTCGCTTTTGATAAAATCATTGCCAGGTCTGGGGCCAGACCCAGGGAGTTAGTGCATACTGTTCGCAATCTGTGGGCACTCCGTTAGCGCAGCGGCCAACAGGTGTTTCAGGTGTTCGCGCGCGGAGATATGCGCGAATGGAGTTGGACAGTGCGCCAAAGTGGCCCGCCACTTCCTAGTGGATGCTGCTGCTGTTGCTCTGGCTGAAGAAGGTGAGGACAATGCCGAGATTTTATGCGGTGCCATTGTTGCATGCTGCTCACCGCGAGCCGGCTACATTCTGATTTGCAACTCGACTTAATCTTTTTACGCGGCTGCTGGATCCATAAAATATCTGCGGTCGCGCGGCGACTTCGCAGCCCGGTGAGGTAGCCTGCTCCCAAGACGTCTTTGGGGCGCACTTCCTCGGGGCTTCCTCCCATAATATCGATAGAAGGACGTTGACAAACAGGCATACACCGGGACGACTAACAATAGACACCTGAAAATGGATACCAACATCGCCCTGACACCGTGTAGCAATTTGTCAAACCGCGAGGCAGCTCGCGATCCGCGAATTCATGTCCGCGAGAGTGTTATAAGATCCAAAGCGGGCCAGGGACAATGTCGTCTCGCGGGCATGCGACGGTGTGGTCCCCGCGAAGACGCAGGGAAACACTAACTTTTGTCTTATGGCCCAAAAGGTCCCATTAAGTAAGGTGAGACATTGTTGCCCTGACACCGGACATGACTTTGTGGGCGGCGGACAAACATGGGGTTCGCGCTTCGGCGTTATCAGTCGCGGGCATGGATAGCGGTGTCAACGCGGGTGACCTTGTTGCGCCGAGACCGCGGTCTAGTGGTGGGTGATCAGTTGGCGGCTTACCCTCTCAGATAACCGCCAGGTAGTAATAAAGTAACCTAGTTTAGTGGGACGAGTTCCGGTGGTCCCGAGCAGGTGATACTGCGAATTTTAGTTTTAGTGCTCTCCGGCTACAGCCCAGCCTCCGGTGTGCGTCTGGTCTGGGGCCGCGGAGTGTCTGTTGCCCGGCCACTATAAAATTATTGATCAGTGATAAGCGGAGACATATCTGCGTGGTACGTTTTTCCACGAGATTGCTGCGCGCTCGATCCGGACCAGACCAGCGTACGGGTCTCTTTTTGTTTTAGGCCTTCACCGAGGGCCCCGGACACTAAACGGAGTGAGTTATAAAATTTATCGCTGGAAATTGGCCCGAAAGGCCACACGCACGAAAAGATAACGCTCTCGGCCTCTTGAGCCGTGTCGCGCCGCGCGCCGCTCGTGATTCGACGCGTACACTCTGAAGAAGTAGGAGGCACGCGATATTCGGGCGGGCGAGGCAATAATGTCACCTCGCGACAACTTTTTACCTTTTACCTGCTGATTTCTTAATAAATTGTCCCGCCGCACCGTAATGACTTACTCCACTGTAAAAAGCGCACTTGATGCGATCCCAACGCTTGTTCAATTTCCATATGGGTGATTTCGGATTCCATTCAAGTCGCCGCCGATCAGCGGGCTCTGGCAGCTCCGGCGCATACCGCCAGCCGGTCCGGATTTCGAAAAAAAAAAATTATTTTTATTGCAGAAAGGATACGGGCCAAATCGGGCGTTTTGAGTCGTTGTATAAAGTTGATGGATTTTTATCTCTCCTCCAACTGGTTTACGTCGATTTCCAGTCGCCCGCCTTTTGTATCTGATTTTTTATCTCCACTATCTGGGCTTGATCCATTTTCTCTTTATTACCCCACAATTCAGCCTCTACAAATTGTGCTGATCTCACGAGCAGGGAGGTATCGGCCTGAATACACGACCTCGTCCAAGTGAATGTTATTTATTCGGCTGCATAATAACTGAAACCTTTTTGTCGTTTCTTAAACGCGGAAACAATTTAATGTATATTAACAAGCATTTTGAATTTTTCATTTAGTTTTAACTATCACAACTTTATTGCAGAAGCAGAAAATGTAATTTTGAAATACTTCATTTAAGGACAGCAGTACTTTTCGGCGGATAAACAGGTTTTTGTTTTTGAAAGTGAAAGCGTTAATCAAATATTTTTGTAACTTTGGGTATTGTTCATTAGTTTTTTTTTTTATAAAAATATTTGTTTTTTTAGTTTTTTTTTTTTTTTCAAGAAAAAAAATGAAAATTGTACATGGAGGTTTTCGGAGTCAGTGATTTAACTTCTATTATTTAAATTTAAGAATTCAAAATGTTAGGCATATTGCGGACCAAAACATCTTATATTACACTTTAATTGAATTTAAATAAATATTAGTACATGCAGATTTTGGAATCAAGTATTCCATTTGTTTTAAAAATTTTGGTATGTAAGGGTTTTCTTAATGGTTTATTTATTTAATTATAGCAAATGAGCTACGCAAGAAATAAAAGCCTTTCAAAACCTATGAAGTATTATAATTCAAGAGTTAGAGCCGAGCATACAATGTTCTAAACGATCTATACGAGAAACGTGGTCTAGATTGTTTTAATTAAAGCCAAACCGAATGAGCCGAGAATTTTTATAAATAAAAAATATCGAGAAATTGTAAATTAAGTCTACGGAAAGTTCCTGTATCGGGATCTTAAAAAACTATAGTTTAAATGTATTAAAAATGTTTGCGCCAACTAACTTGTGGAGAAAAAAGCTTTGGAGTACTTATTGCTTTTTATGATATCTATATTTTCTTTTTACCCTGTACTCAGATGTTTGCTAAATTTTTTAGACATTTTATAAGTGTTTTTTTCTTTTTTTTTTGGGCCGTTTTGCTCCATTGCGTAAAAGCAGTTTGCAACCCAAAGTAGTGGATTTTACCCTTCTACGTATTGAGACCTTATTTTCTACACAAATCATCAATAGAAACATTTTTCACATATTTTTAGAATCTTTTAGGTTTTTTTGTTAATTTTTAGTTTAAATTCTACCTATTGTGGGAGTATCTTACAACCGTCAGAAGTGGATTTTATTTCTTAACCTATTGAGATTTCATTTTCTACATTTCGTACATAAATCATCAAATAGAACGTTTTGCCAAATTATTTTTTGAATTTTTAGGTTTTTCTTTAATCTTTTTAGGCTATATCTCGAAAATTTTTGGGTCGACGAATTTTTTTAATGGCCGTTTCGTATTCAGCGTGAAATTGAACATAAGAATATATATTATAATAGATTTAGCCGCATTTACAGATCGGAACCCTTTTTTGGGGCTGTATAATTAATTAAATATTCATGATAAACCTTTGTTCGAATTAATATTTTAACTATGTATTTGAATAAATGTTTGTTTTCATTAAAAATGCACATGTATTCTTGGGGGTGCGGTGTAATATTTCAAATCAGTGTCACAATTGAAATCAACGTTTGACTTGGTATTTTAGTAGGTAGCTACATTGTATGCTTCAGCTTAAATGGGCTTCTTTGAAATCATAGCAATATCCCTCTGCATAAACCAGAAATTTCACCTTTTGAAATTTATTGTGACCTCCACGCCTAATATCTCATCACCTGGGAAGGTCCAAGCTCACGTTCGTACGTTTCGTTATAATTAAAACGTGCACAATTACTAAAAGTGCGTCTCTCCTCTGCAGGCAGATATCTAATAACGCAATTTTGCAATTCAATTAAAAGATGCTACAAGAAGCCCATCGATGCGGAGCACCTGCGGCACGATTAATGTGATTTTATCAATTTGTGAATGGAGCGTGGAGGGCTCCGGTGCTACGTAGTTACAGGGCCTGCATTCCACCTGTCATTTCCCCCGGGAACATGAGAAGGAAGCCACCTGAAATTATTCTATCAACGAGACGGTCAGGCGATTCGTTGATCTATTGACAATCACTGACATGAACATTGGCCGTTCAAATTGCACCAGTAGCTGCGGACCTGGGCTCGCCGCAATTAACCTGACAAACAGTTTATGCGAAGACCTCAGAACAAAGTGCCATTATTAAGCTGTCTATGAGTTCATCATCCAGGCTTCAGATAATGGCGGCTTAAAGACAAAATTAACCATAACCACCTCAGCTGCCTGCCGGAATGTAAATTTCAGAGGATGAAGCAACCAACGGACTGCTGGGGAAGCTGCGAATCTTCACCAGGTTCTTCTGCTCGCCAGTTGCGTGGGCATCCAGCACCAAATGATCGCGCATTGCGGATTGCCTTTTAAAACATAGAAGTTTCGAAGAACGATTCGGTCGATCATCAGTGTCTTGTATCCTAGAAGTAAGAAGAATTAAGGTGAGAAAAAGTAAAGATTTCAAGAACTTAAAATAACCATTGTAGTAAACATTGAAAGAAAATAAAAATACATTTCTTTATAACTACCTTTAAGAATTTAATTACGTTCCTAGCTCAGCTCAACAATATATTCAAAGAAATAATTTGTTTAAAGTTTTGTTTTATAGTAAATATTACTTTAATAGTTCCTTAAAGTTATTATAGCATTATGGAGGCGAATCTTTTGTTACAGCCTAAATTGACTTAAAATAGTATCATGTTAAAATATCTACTTTCATCAAACTTCAAATCGTCATTTCGAGAGAAAGGCGCTTTGAAAGTAATGAATAAAGTTGAAAATGTATCTATAGACTAAATTTCTCGTATTATCTAAACAAACTTGTTAGACCTATACTAGAATATGCTTATATTAGGTTGATTTTGGCCTCGTACTTGGACAGGTTTAAGCTTTTATGTACATATTTCTAAAACCTTTGAAGTTTAGTCGAAGCAACTCCAAAATCGTTTTTACATTTAATTGTATTGAAGGCCTTCTCAAATCTCCTGAGTTGTTAGCCTTACACAAAATTTTCGTACTGGCGCGCTTTTTGAGTAATCGTCATGTCTTTTATTTCTAAGTAATTAATTAGCTGTACTACTCAACCTCTGTTCAATAATACTACCGCTTGAACAAATTTATTGTTCAAGTCGCCACTGCATCGCACTCAAAAGAACCATAACGAAATATTTAATAATATCGATATTCTCATGGACTGCTACTTATAAAAACATATTGTTTGCAGGTCTTGCTTCACAACTTCAGATGGATACTGACTCCTAATAGTTATTCTAATATCTGTCATATTATAGTATTTCTTATATTTTCTATATATAATACCTTTCTTTTCTTTCTTGCTTTTAAATTTTGATACTATGTATTCAGTATTCATCTTTTTATCTTCTTTGCATTCCATTGTTGTTGATTGTAAGTTTTAGTTATGAAGTATTTTTAAAATTAAATACATATTAGCTTTTTCTCCTTCTCAATTTAGTTTGATATTTGCGTGTATTAATTAAGATTACACTCAACGGTAGATTGTAATTGAACTATGTCTGTAGGTATACTATCGTATTAATAAAGTAAATAAATAAATAATTAAACCATGTTCAACCGCTTCCTCAGTAAAATTATATTAGTATAATACCTTAAGTTAAATAAGCTAAAAAGGGCAATAATTATTAACGTTTAAAAAAAATGAGCGCTTAACGAAATGTTATGTTATGTTATTTTGAGGCCAGAGGAGTATGAAAGGACTCGGACTGTTGCATATCTGAATTATGGATATCTTAACGTACTAACATATTTCTAATTATACTAAACTCTTTTTAAATATGCAACCAATTTAAATTAAGATATCTACCTAACGAGGTCAAAGATTTAATTTAAATTGCGAACATTACTGCTACAATTACAAAAAATGGTGAAAATTTTAAAAGGCGTATTTTTTTTAAACATAACTATACTTTTTAAAAATATACTTTGAAAGTTACTCAGTTTTAGTCATATATGTGGTATATCCTTTTCGCATTTTTCAATATTAATATAATCATGTTTTACTTTTCTTGTGCTAATGTTACGTCTACTATATGCGCAAATTTAGGTATTTTAAAGAAGTAAATAACCCACATTAATTACGCAAACTTCATATCTTTTGTGACTAATGTTCCACCATCTGTGTAATATACTCTTACAAAAGAAAATGGATTTTTACAAATAGACATTTACGTAATTTTTTTAAGTGTTATTGCCATTATGGAATGCTTTCCAAAACGAGGTAAAATTACACTAAAATCGTTAAGAGTGTAGTTAGCATTTCATGCTTATATAGCAGATGAAATGTATGCTCGATGTAATTCGCTACCCGTCCAGAAGCATTAAAATGCCTCAATGGTAGTCAACATAAAACATGACAGGTATCATCTCTAATGCACATTTCAGCATGCCCCGGATCACACCCTTATTAGGCCTTCCGAGTAACTCCAGCCTCGGCGAGTGGTGTAAATTTTCTAGTTGCTTTCCCGCTGAAACTGATCAACACATCAAGGCCCAAGCTCGGCGCAAGGCACGACACAGATCTCATCAGCGTCCCATATCGCAGCCGCGGAAGCATAAGTTGCGCACGCACGTGCCTAATTTACTGCTCATAGAAAAATCAGAAATAGGAGTTCACGCAATATTTTTTACCCCACTGTCCCTCGGCCGGCAATAAATATTCCTCAGCCAGCGGACTTGGCGCAGATATCGGAGATTAATTTATTCAGCACGGCTGGCCACATGGCGGCCAGCGCTGCAGAGCAACAGGTAGAATTATTATGGTAACCTGATGCACGGAGAGCGAGCGTTCATCAATTTTATGGGCTGCTGAAGTTAGGTACACAACCCCAGTGCCATATGTGGCCATTTCATACACAATCAATCTTCCAAGAAGCCCGGTTCACACGAGCCACGCTAGTCGGTCGCCGGGCGTACGGACGAACCTGCGGCCCCCCATCACAGGTGAATTTCAATTGTCCGTGGCTATCGGGCAGGCTGCGGCGAATGTCAGCGCCGATAGGAACCACAAGAAGGGTCACCTGACCCGGGACAAAAATTATCACTCGTCCGGCCATAAAAGTTCCTGAAGGTCCGTCGTTCGGATTCAGATACAAATGGAAATTCTCCCGGCCGGGAGGCACCTCGGCAAATATAGAAACGGCGATTTGTTAGTAAACACCGAACAATAGACACCTGAGTTGTCAGGTGAGCGAGAGGGCGGCAACCGCACCGATGTACAGGTGCTTTGAATCTGATTTTGGTAAATGGCCATATTCGCTCAACTTATGCAGTGGAATTAATTTCCCAAAGGGGAGTTCGAAGGCCTCGCACCGCAACCGGCCTGCACATTTGCATTCAGTTTTGATGTTCAATTCGACACAAGGCGAAGCTGATGCACTTTGGCTCGTGCGGGGACAATGTTGCTTCCTGATTGCACTGAACACCTTTAAATTAAGCTCCGTGGAACATGCATTTCAACTTAAAGATGTCTCTTTCATTTCAGTTTAAAATTAAATTATCGTTTAGCATTTTATTATACATAAACATACAATATGTATGTACGTACATATGTACATACATATATGATCGTATTTTCACCTGGAGTTTATTTGGAAAAAAACTTTAGCATGTGGCCTCCATATTCATACATAAAATGATATTTCAACCTACTCTTGCCTATGCTCTCACAAAAAGAAACTGCAAGAAATGATTACAAGTCTTGGTATTGCTCGACAAAATTGCTTCACGATCTTACTAACACAAAAGAAATTGCGGAAATTTGGACTATGAACATGAACTACAAAATGAGTAAACGAAATATACTCAACTCTAGACTAAGTTTTATTCACTCTTGATCTCCTTACGAGGTTTTTAAAACTGTCCTCCATAAATTTATTTTAAAATTGTATACCAATAATTGTGCTATAAAACCAAATAATTAATATTAGAGTGGTAAGAATTATACCACATTTCACTCTTCCTCTTTTAGTATATGTACTATACATAAAACTAGAATAGCGACACACAATAGAATGTATAAACACGCTAAATAAAATGAACTGAATTGAATTCCAAGAAAGTTTGGGAATGTCCGGCTTTTAGTCCTAATATTACAATTAATATCATTGGCTTGGAGGGTCGTAATAACTGAATATTTTCTCAAGTCACATTTTGATTTAAAATAAACTCATTTCTGGTCGGTTTTTCGACAGTTGAAGAAAATCGTTTATTTCAAAATAACTTTCTAACAAATCTCATAGGACAGAAAATAAACTATAATGTCATAATTAACTAATAAGCACATCTGTCTAAATTTAATTTACATTTTCTATCACATGAACTTTTGTTAGAACTATTTTTACAAAGACATTTTAAATGGAAACTACAAAATAAAATGTTTTATGGGTAGGTGCAATGTCTGGCAGTTTTTTTTGTTCTTTCCCTGAATGAAGAGAAATAAGAAACGCAAATTATGTATTAAATTAAAATCAAGTTAAATCCATTGATACTTCACTTTTTTTAAATTATCTAGACGTTTTTTGTTTTTTATAAAATGCTCTTAAATATTTTCCATCTATTTTGAGTCCAAATCCAATACCGTTCTAGGTGAAAAGTCTCAAACCATGGCCAAAACCCCACAGTGTTTGACATGGGTTGGTTTTGTGGGTTTTCTACACCTACTCTAAAAACAAGCAGATACAAGACCGCATAAATGTTATTTCAAAATGATATTATATTATAATAATTTTACATTTCGTTTAAATTATCCTTTTCCAATCATTAACTTCCGTCATTATCAATATACATAGGTACATAATTATATGTACATATATTAAGTTTGTAGATTTTGTTCAGGTAACTTTTTTGTTTTTTAATTTGATACCATAATCGACAACAAATACATATGTCATATTTAAAAATATATTCGACGACAGTAAAATGTACTTGTAGCAAAATCAAATATGCGTATTTTTAGATTTTGTACTATTTCATCATTTGGTGGTACTAATTATCAAAAGGCAGAATACGTAAGAGACGTAAGGTACAGGCGTGGATCCAGTAGTCGACTTTGGGGGAGGTCATAAAGGCAAATGGATCTGTAGTAGAAATTTTATTTTGCTCGTTTAGAGCACTACCTTTTTTCATTTGGTCATATAGGCTACTTTTGTTTTGTTTTAACGACTACTACCAAACTATTTTATGCTTAAAGTGATATGTCAAGAGTATCAAAGTCAAGTTTTAGTTCTTTAAATTAAAATATTTAAATTTTGTTTATCATAAATATTACTTTTTGGATTTTCT
Organism: Eutolmus rufibarbis; assembly: GCA_963920795.1. Taxonomy (NCBI): domain Eukaryota; kingdom Metazoa; phylum Arthropoda; class Insecta; order Diptera; family Asilidae; genus Eutolmus; species Eutolmus rufibarbis. The sequence continues at coordinate 22,965,854 of OY987204.1, forward strand.
GTGGATTGTTTTAAGTATTATATCTTGCCAAAAGAATCTTATCTACTTTTTGAAGAATACCTGGTAATTTTTTCTAAGTAAAATAATCAATAGCTCACTCATAGTAAGCATCTTATATGTAGTAGCTGAAGTACTAGACGTCTCAGTGTGGCAGCTATGCGATTCTGGAGAAGTGTGCCAGCTAAGAGTAATTTTGGTTAATTTATTTATTTTTAGATTGTAGATATTCCCTTTGGTGTATTTGACACATTTCATTATACTTATCTATTCTATAACAATTACTCCCTCAGCTGAACATAAATTATATTTTTATAAAAACTCTTGAAGAAATCTACATAAATTCTCTACCAGATCACACCGCCGCTAACAAGCTCTTTAGTTTTCTTAGAAATTCTTAACGGCTTTTCATAATTTTAATTTTCCACTATAACTTAACATGTTGATTTGAAGGTTAGGGCGTGTGAGCGCCTGATAAAAGATATTAGAATTTGAATTTTCCTAAATTTTAATAGTATTAATTTTGCTATTTTCTAAATCAGGCTTTGAAATGTTAATTGAAGGTTGATGCGGCCTCTACCCGACAGAAATCTTCAAAACTTCAATGATTTCAGTCTAAAAGTAGACATTAATTAATTGCCTGAAAAAGTGATGAACAAGTTAGCGCGAATAATTATAATAATTATAAAAAGAAAAGGAAGATGAAAAGTCTGTTCAGAGCAAAACTCTTGAGATAAAATAACTTTGTTGCAAATTGCTGAATGGTATAATGGTTCACACCTTCTCGGTGCATTGTTGTAGGTAGCCGGTTCGTCAAAAGACGCATACCGCGCGCCGTAGCCTGGTACACTTTCTCAATTTCATTCTTGGAAACTCGAGAGGTGCACGGAGGTAGCAGCGTCTTTCGGAGTCGTGTAGCCGTTGCCGGGAGAAAGAGATAATTTTGTAATCAATTAGTATGCCCCGTGCGCACGCCTAGAGACAGTCGACAAGCGCCAGACATCCATGAGTGCATTTCCACAACAATAGGACACCGCGGTTGCAGTCGGCGTGCGCAAAAAATCGTCACCACCAAGCGAGATCATCCTATCTATCAGCGTCTAACACTAATTGCATAATTAATTCCAGCTAAAGGCCATGGCGAGTGCATGCGCTTCGCATGTCTCCGCGCGGAATCCCAATGAGGAGCCAACCGCCAGTAGGGCACGCTCAGAAATGTCGGAAATTTATGCGCGTGTCAAAATTGTCTTCGGACTGCGCGCACGCCGGTCGCGTCGCAATCGTTCCGTAGAAAGCCCACAGTCCGATAATTAGAAATTGAATTATTGCGCGGCCAACACTTGTTCCTCGGGGCGATGTTCGCGGAAAAAGCGCGAGATTCTTTCATGCTACAATTATCGTGTCCACAAGTCTCGACAGACTCCCTTGGGGGCAAATTAAGTTTGACTAAACTGTCCCCGCAAAGTTTAATGGCCAATAATAGGAAACGCGATCCGCACCGTAACACTTCCATGCTTGTCGGTGTCGATAACGAACAAATTATTGAGACGCTCACTGTTTCACTTGTCGTGCTAATTTTAATTAAATAAATATATTTCAATTGTTTTTAATTGTTAAGTGTGGTTTACTTCAAACAACAACAAAATCGTTCACTTTCAAATAAATCGTTTTATAAAAAGTAAAACTGAAAACAATCCAAATTATAATTAAAGAAAAATAATCATAGCACCTACCTAATAAAATTCTTAAATTATTTGCATTTAACTATCCTTATAATTATAAAAGTCGAATCAAAATTTGTCTAATTATATTTACGTGATGCGTTCACACACACAAAGGTAAGCAAACATGAAAAAACACTTTGAAATCTTCTGAAAAGCATAACTCTGAAACTTTGAAAAGAATAATTGAGGACATTTTATTTTATTTAAGGTGTTAAAATTGAATTCGAAAATTAAAGTTGTCCATCACGTGACGTTTGCGATAAAACTGGACTTAAAAATTAGAAAATCCATGTAAATTTTTCAAAATTTTTTATTTGTTAGAAATTTGAAACGATGATTAAGCCTCAGGTTATTGTAAAGAAATGTAACTCGTTAACTGTGAAAAAAAAATATTTGTATTTAGCACTAGAATTAAAATGCTTGTCATTTTGACAGTTTTCAGTTTTCTTGCTAAAAAAATGGTTGTCTGACGATAATTTTACGTGACAACGTCTTAAGAAAACATTGATGAAAAATTGCATACTTTTATGAATTTAATTGAATTATTATCACTGAATTATCATTATTTTGTATAATACAAAGAAGGAGTTAATTGAAAATTACAATTTTTTCGATAAATTAACATTTATTTGCACTCGTTAATTCAAATATTTTTGAAGTGAAAACTTCTTTAGCCGCGTTGAGCACTTTTTGGGAGGGGGCAAACTTATGAGTTCGCGTCAGCGACATATGCTAACGAATACATATGCATACGTATACACGTATAGCATATCGTATATACCTGACCGTGTGCTGTGTGCGTTAGACGATTTTTGGGTGGGTGAAATCTCGAGCGTTCGCGTCACCGACATGCGTAATAGTAGCTTTGAATATAAAGCAGGCTTTATCTTCAAAGTAGCAGCGTCAAATGTTAAGCTGTCAGTTTTGTCTGTCAGTCTAAAAAATATTGTAATATAATTAGTGTTATTTTAAATATCCGTTTTCCATATTAGTTTAGATTCTGAAGATGTCTTCAGACGGTGGTAAAAGAAAAAAAAGACAAGAAGATGAAGAAGAATTGGTAGGAGCGGTTTCCTCGGAACTCGTATGAAAAACGAAGAACCACTAGATATTCCAAATTTCAACTTTGTTGTAAGTTATAAAAGATCCGAAGTTCCAGCGGCAGGAGTAGCTATTTATCACAATACACAAGATACGTCACACTTTATTACTTCATATATGGACATACATACTAAATTCACTAGAAGCATTGGTGTTAATGTTTCTGATATAGGCGAAATATGCGTTGCTCGTTGCAATTCCGAAAATGGGCAATACATTTTAATGGTTGCCGTTTATATTTCGCCTGGAAAATCTATGAGACAGATACAACAATTTTTATTCGAAAATTTGATGATTTATACAAAAGAAGGTTCTGAAATACTCGAAAAAAGATTTGGCGAAAAATATGATAATGTACCTATGATTTTAAGTGGAGACTACAATATTAACTTTGCAGATGATAAAAATCTACCATTAATTGAATTTCTAAATGAAACACTTAATTTAAATATGTCCAATGATCGAAAACTCAGTACTACAAAATATAAAACGACGATCGATGCGGTTTTTATGCGATACTTAGATAAATTTCAATCAAACATTTTCATTTCTTACTTCAGTTACCATAAGCCTATTGTATCTTTTTTAGAACACAATTAAATAATTGAAAGTACAAAAAGTCTAAGTATTGTTGAAATTAATGATGACGATGATGCAAACAATGAAAATAATGTTAAAAATCAAGTACATTGAAATTTATGTAAATACAAATACTATCCATAAATAATATGATTGGATATTAATTGTTATTTCAATTAAATTATATTTATATTTTGTCATGATCTTGTACAGCCCGTAATATATTTGAATAATAAAAAACCATATAAACATGTATATAATTGCTGCTCGGAGTGCCAATAGATGTGAAAACCAGATTGATGTTGATAATTTGAATTTAAACATTATAAAATTTCAAATTTTAATACTAAAAGTTATAAGTTTTCACTTCTATCGGCAGTCCCTATAACTGCCAATATTTTTTTTTTACTTAAATTATACAGATTAATTACAAGTAGCAATGTGCTATTAACAATTTATTTACAACTTATATATGTACATGTGTGATATTTAAGATCTTCCAATCTGCGTTATTCTGTGAAGAATAGGACGATGATAGGAAAAGTAGGAAATCAAGGGGAGTGTTTCAAGTGTAATGTGCCTTGAAAAAGTCAAATCTATGGTTGTGGAAACCACATTAACTTTTCACTTCACTTTATAAACAGTTGACAAAACATTTCACGTCAAATTCCTAAAATGCAAAAATTAATTACCTTTTTTGCCGCAATTGTTGTTGTAATAAACAATGGAAACCACATTAACTTTTCACTTCACTTCTTTTTTTTTTTTTAAATCGGTGGTAGAGCATTTTCTTTTTTAGTTCCGCAATTTACAAAAACCAATCTATCAAAATAGCCTATCACATGAGCTTTGACTAACTAATGTAATTTTACGCCGTAATATGTTACAAACGATTTCTCCTACAAAGAAAATACCAAGAAAATACTTCATAGACATTTTTCTTATTTGCTATTTAGATAAAACCTACTTTGTGACTAATAATATTCCACTATATCGAAGAAGACTAAATTGATGATAGATGTTATTAATTTTGTAACCACATGTGCATACAAATAGAAGCATACACGAAGTTTATAACAGTTATTCTAATTGGAAATAATATTCCACTATAAACCAACAGGACAAATTACGTGAGATTCTATTCAAAACGCTTAGGCCGATCGTGCCTCTCTATCGCTTGTTCCGTGCTCTCGCTTGCACGCTCGGCTCAGGCGGAACATGACAATGAGTCATGCTTTTTCGTGCGTGCAGCCGTTTATCGATTTATAAGACGTTATCACGTCAAAATAAATAACTAAAAATATTTATACTAGGTATGTATTGTTCTACGAAGTTATGGCTATTTTAAATAAAATAATATCCCACCAAAAACATTCTGTAAAAAACTAGCCAAGTCTCGCTGGAGCTGCTTGTTTATCTCTAAAAAGTAATGAAATCTAGACAAAGTCGTGCCAAGTCTAAGGTTCCTTTTACTGCGATTTCTTTATTATTATAGTTAATGTTGTGTGACTTGGCCGTTGAAGGGTACACAAGGGTACAAAACCATCTATCAATGATTAGAAGTCCGTCTGTACTGGAAATAATTTTTTATACTGTTTGTTTCAGGCTCGCCTATACATAAGTATTATTGAAATACGCAGCTTTATCAAGCCTACAATTGACTGGTTATTGAATCAACGTTTTCCAAGTGGCAATTTTCCATCGTCAATGGGTAGCGGTTCTGGCGACAGATTGGTGCAATGGTGTCATGGAGCACCTGGTTTTGTACCCTTGTGTACCCTTCAACGGCCAAGTCACACAACATTAACTATAATAATAAAGAAATCGCAGTAAGGAACCTTAGACTTGGCACGACTTTGTCTAGATTTCATTACTTTTTAGAGATAAACAAGCAGCTCCAGCGAGACTTGGCTAGTTTTTTACAGAATGTTTTTGGTGGGATTTCACTTCTTTTTGTAGAAACGTTTTGACACATTTTTTTTCTTTTTAGGAGTAGTTTTTTATCATTACAAATCTTTCTTTTCTTTTTTTCCGGTTCTGATTCTTGTACAGTAGCAACAGTTTTTCGTATTGCCCATTCGCGTTCATTATTTATTCTTTTAGACGGTTTAGACGGTTTAATTTCTGAAAGATCGGCGCGGTATTTACGCCTAAGCCGGTTGTATTCGGTGATCGCTGAAGCTTGAGCTTTTATACTCTTGAAGTCAACATTTATGAGGTGCACCCCATGAAGATTGGTTACTCGTGAAAGCGCCACGTAGGCTTGGCCACAAGAGAATATGGAGGTGCCAATGTCCATGAGGATCTTCGATTATCCTAGTTTTTATAGTTTTCCCTTTATGTGGCCATTAAACCCTAACTCTGTACCAAATTTCAGCTCTCTGAGTTTATGGGAAGTACTAGTTCTATTCTGATGATCATGAGTGAGTGAGTGTCATAAATGCGAAACTTTGCTTTCGCTTAACTTCGGAACTAAATGACCTACAGACTTGAAATTTTGGATATTAAGTATGTGATTATAGCTTACTGGATGACGAAAATTTCTGCGTTCTGGTCTTATCCAGAGGTTCTCAAATAGGGGCCTGAAAATGCGGCGAAATGGTTCCAGTAAAGGATGGTACGGCAGTGTTTGCTTCGCGCTCGACTTGGCGGGGGCACTGCCGTGCCCCCCGATAACAGTTCCAATTTTAAAATTTATAATAACATGCATATGGAACTTATATGAAAGCATAGACATCAATACATATTTGCTTTAACTTATATAGTTGTACTAAACGTCGGTAGTTCTGCAATTAAAAGTGAAACTTTTCAAATTTCCTTTAAGCCAAGTTACAAGCTCTTTATATCGTAAATGCCTTACAATTTTGCAGACATGCATGTATTGCATCTCTATTCTATAAATTTGACGAAAGTTGTGTTTTTCGAAAAATTCTAATTAAAACATGAATGCTAGTATATACTCTAACCAATTTTGGTGTAAGTGTCCCTCTTTTTTGTTTAAAAAATTTACTAATTGTCCAAATTTACTTTTTTACATATAGCAGATGTATAGGTATTCTTATATAATACATAATTAGTTCTGTAGTATTTTTACTCTGTACATATATAGTATGTATTTATTTTAAAAGCAATTACCATATCTGTAAAGACAAAAGTTTAACATTTAAATCATCTACATGCACACTTCTGTTGACTAAGAAACTTTAAAGTTTTTTCAGAAAAAAACGGATTGATAATATACATACATGACCAACAATTTTAGTTAACGCTACCTTCTCCACTTGAAATTAGTTTTTGTTCCAAATATTATAAGTTAAACAACATATTGTCTTCCGTATATGTGTTCACTGCAAGAAATATCTTCACAAAATGAATGAGAATTTTCGTTGAAAATTTGTATGTAAATCTTTATCAGTTTGACATAATTTTACATATTCAGTGTGATTCTACACTTAGTTTTTAGAGTGTATGTATATGTTTTATTCTAAGAATCTTTGTTTCTAATATAATGAAAAGGTTAAAATAATTAAAAATTACGAGGAAGGCGTTTTCGTTTTGTTTGGTTCGGTTCTGGTAGCGTCCAGTTCTCGGTATTAATGGGGACCAGTAAAAAACTAAATTAGCCAGAGCCGGGTGAAGTCGTGAGACAAATAAGGACATCCGCGGCGAGGGGAGTAATTTAATTAGTTACGCAGATGCCAAGTACGCACTGCATATCCCCGGTGCGATGGTCGGCCTGACGGAGTGGATCGAGCTGCAGCACCACCGGAGATTAGAGGTGACCATAGCAGGAGACAGATTCCTCGGTCATCGGGCCCAGCGCTGTTAATGAGAATTCCCAAAGCCTTAATGGGACGCCGATATCCGATAATGTAAAATAACATAATTCCGCCGAGATTTGAGACACGGCCGTAGCGCGACAGTTCGGTCGCGCCTCGCATACTCCATTTGGAGCGAGAGCGGCGACCGCAACAAATGAGTGTCGCAAGGGCGCGGAAAAAGCTTACACCAACGACTGACGTCACTGTGATTGACCTATAACCCGCGGCAGCCCGGCATCCGGTGGATTAGACTAATGGTCCTAATGGAGGTAGCGGGTATCGTCGTTGCATTCAATTATTGGCCCGTCCAGCGACCGAGCGAATAGACGCGGACCGCGGACGGGCAACGCAACGTCCGACAAATTGCAGAAGAATCTCTTTGATGTACTGACTCCATCAAGCGGCTCCTAATCCTCGGAGTGGCACACCAACACACCAACTCCACCTTCTGCGAGTGCCATCAAACGACTCCTATATGCGCTCCGAACGTGGCCAGTACGTCGCGGCACGACCCTGGATGGGATGGCCATACCCGCAGACTACTGACTACGTCTAAGCGCGACGCATTGCAAGCATCGGAGTACGAATTGCCGAGCGGCATGATGGCGCAGTAATTAGCTTTGACGAGGTAATTGAGATTAATGGAGTTCCATGTTATCCGATAAAGTGCTGGGATTTGGTTTGGAGACCACGAGGTGGGTCATGTGTGGCGTGAATTGTTATCGCACGGTAATTTCTCTGCTGCTGATGCGAAGGAGATTTGTGAGCCGATGTTTCGTTTCTAGCATGGCCTCCTTAACCGGTGATTAATTAAAAAAATACTCAACACCGCAAGATTTACGCGGCAAGAGAAGAATACCATCGCAAAGATATTTCTATCTGGCAATTAAAATACGCTTTTCGAATTGTGCGCGCAGCGGTATTGTTGCTATGGATTACAAGAAACAAGAAAGTCTATCCGAAAGTTGCATACTTCGAATCCGCGAAATTGGAAACAGTCCATGCTGAATATGGAATACGAGTACTTTATATAATGACTTCCTTGCTGGCTAATATTCGTGCGGGCATATCTATTATAATTCTTCACTTTCAAATTAAACCTTCAAACGAACAATTTACATATTTTGCTCCTTGCAAGTTCGTAACGCGCTCGATGTACAACCAAACATTTTCCATTTTCAAGCCCGCAACAAGCACGATTGTTGAGCAATCACGCCTATATCACGCCTGTATTGTGCCTGCAACAAGCCCGCATTTCCTAAAATATGCCCGCAACAGGCCCAAAATGCGCCTGCAATATATAAATTTATATGAACTGCGCCTGCAACTGGCCCAAATTGTTACAAAATATGCCCGCAACAGTCTCATACACGCAATTCTATTATTAAATTATGTTTTATTGCAAAAATAAGTGAACATATTTATATTGTAGAACCAGATAATTATATGAATATTGTGAATAAAACCTGAAAATGAATAATAAATTATTTTACAAAACTATAATTTCAGTATTAATTCTTCATATTATGTAATCCGTTTTTAGTTATATTTGCCTAAAGAAAGGTAGATAGAAAGCGTCTACATCTATTGCTTTGATCCGCTTCAATTATCTTGCACTCAATTTAATATTTGAACCCACTCAGGCTTTGAGTTTGGAGCGGCCTCGGGTTTTGAGATCAGCATAAAGAAAATCGAAATAAAAATATTTGGATGGTTTAAATTTAGTCATAACTAGTTCAAAATAACATTTTTGTTTTGTCTTAAACCACCATAGTACCACATTCAAATTTTAATAAAAAGTTTCGTAAAAAGACCAACTAGTTAGTTAATAAAAGAAAACTGGTTTTATTGCAAATAATGGTTATACTATAGAGTACAGAGTGATCTATCTAGAATTTAAAAATCTTATTTGTATGTAGATACATACATACATACATATTTATGTAATTTTCTGTTTGGTAAGAGCCTATCGATGGTATTTCAGTAAGGGAGAGAAAGAGACAAAAATATGTAAAGTGGGAAGGATGGATGTTACCTGGAGGTATGCGCGTCATGATTAAAGTCTCATTCTGTATTGGACTTTTTGCGAGTAAATAAAATCGAGTGCCTTGTACTATAATATAAACGTTTTGAGTCTGCTTCTTTGTCATCATCCTAAATGGACTTACGTCCAGGAGGCGGACACAAAGTCCTGACGCTAATCCATAATTGAAAACGTCTAGGCTCTTATGAAGGCAAGGCTTCGGCGGAAAAGTGCATGTACTTTACGACAACTTAAATTATGGTAAAGAAATCCTGGAAGGATTTAGCGTCGAATTATGCCGAACAATTAGTTAAAAATATGAATGATAGAAATAAAGCTATAATATTATAGAAAATAACGGTGACTTCATCAAATATTAAATATATTGCATGAGAGGGAATAAATGAAATAACCAGAAAAAGGTTGTATTTTATTAATTTGGTATCACATCATTGAACACTGATCGATACGCTCTTACCAAACAGACTATCAAAGTTTTCAACATTGTCCACTACAGAAACAAAGTGTTTCCGAAGCAAAAAACATAGAGCGAAAGTTCGGCATCGCTGAAAGGCAATTTAAAGATATCTAAACGGTTGACGCGACGCAGTAACTCACGAAAGCTATAATTAATCCATGCGAAAAGAGGCTCAAACAAAATTTTATTCAAATGCTCCATTCAAATCGGTTCTAATGTCTGTCCCTCAAGAAGCTGCGCGATTCGTACCTTCTTAGAAAACGCTCTGGGGAACACTTATGGTGTTGGGTTCGGCTCGATTTGCCCCCAAACACTAATAACAAGCTTCGCGTTCATAAAACATTCATTAACGTTTTACCGAAGTGTCATTAATAACTGGCGGGAGAGGAATCTCATGAATATACCTCCTCCGCTCCAATTAGACCTCTTAGCGGCGAGGAGCATACACATCTTGGCCGTCGACCTTAATTACGGCCTTTGTGAACGGAGGATTCACGCGAAGGAATCCAAATGTCCCAGAGCGTAATTGAATCGCAGAGTTGTTGGGGCCTCGGATTCCAGACAGACGCCTACACAATGCCTTCGAATCTGTTCGCCCGTAATCAAGACGTGATCTCATTTCAGAATAATTTTTCGCATACAAATTGAGCCAAGCAACCGCCGCTGCTGAGGCCGCCGACGCCGCTAGGGGCGAAACTCCGAACTCGATGCATCGCGGCCCGGTTGTTATCCGAAAATGATTTGAATTTGAAATCGACCGCGTCGAAACTTCTTTACATAAAATTGCTTCTCCCCGAGCGGCGGATTCAATTTCCTTGGTGGAGCCACTTAGGACGGTCGATCTTCACATGTGAGCTGTACCTGGAATTTTTGATTTATTAGGTAATGGGGGAGTCATCAGGGCTCGCTCCGGGGCCATGTCGCCTTCTGCAAATTCGAATAGTTTTTGAGATTTATTTGTAACGCAGAAAACCGCCTCCAGTCATATGCGCATGTTTCTAACATTTTAAATTTCTGCGCATCCCTATAATGGTTGATTTCGGTTCTCGAAAAAGCGGAGACCGAAAATTACTATTATTTCTCAAATTTTAAACTAACAACAAAAATTAGTTTTGGACTTTGAATTTGCTTAGGTTTTACACAAGTAATATGCCAGCTTTAATTTTACATTTTGTAAAACCAACTTCACTTGGGAAAAGGCTCTTAGACTTACATGCATTTTAAGCAAGGTTGATTAAGAGATTTCGGGTGTGGTCCACAGATAATTGCAGATGCATGGCTTTAAATATTCGAATTATAAAAAACAAAGTAGATGTAGGTACGTCTAACATAATGTCCCAAAATTTCTAGATATTAATTTGGTAGGAGGCAAAAATATTAGTAAACCCTTTGGCGAGCGTTCGTAAAAAGTAAGCGAAATACGAATGTGAACGACAAAGATGATCATTTTGAAAAAAGAGATAGAAATAACAGCTTTTCAGTCACCGATCATCAAACCCTCTGTACCCATTTTTATGGAAATTACATTAGGTTTAATATTTTTGTGCTCTAGTTTTCATTTGTAATCTTCAAATTAATAAGCGTAATCTTAAAATTTTCCAAATCAAATAATATTATATATTATATTTGAAATCATTAACTTTAAAAACTCATGTGTACCCGCATATTTTATGCAAATCCTATATGAAATTATGCGAACTTTCTACTGAATCGGTATTGGCCGTTCTTTAATGGATCACAATGATTGATGATCAGAAATTAATCATATCAATGTTTAGGAATTTATTATAATAATGCTCATAAATGAATCATGTTTAACTCGTTTTTGGGTAAGTATACAGCTGCGTTTTTTTCTTAGGTCCAATCAATAGACAATTTTATATCGAATTGAAATTTATTAATAGTTTCCTAGAGTAAGGGTTTAAAATTTACATCAACATCAAATTATCATGATTTTTATTCATGCAAAATTTCAAATGTTGAATTGAACATTTTTCAGATTAATTTTTGACTTAAAATAAATGGATAAAGTCATTACATTTTTATAAGTTATTCAAGATTAACCTATGCGAAATCTCCTTTTGTTCTGGATAGACGAAAAAAACATTTATACTAAATTTTTAAGAATCTTTTATGATATTATACGTTTCTAAATTGCTAAAATGATTGGTTAATAAAAAGTGACTAATATCATGTAAAACAATTTATTTTTAAATCGCGGTATTTGAAATAATAGCTTCAAGAAGACTTTAAGCACTAATTTTGCATAAAAACCCTATGGACATAAAGTTTTAAATTTAATAGTATGCTTCGTACCATATATCAAATCAGTGTCCTCGAAAACCCCTAAATGAATTATTTTTCTGCAAAATTCGACTTATTTTAATATTTTTGTTGATCATGTTCGATCCGCCATCTCGAATTCGAAAAAACTGGATAGTATACATTCAAAATCAGGTATTCCAAAATCCCCTCGCACCCATGTACATATTGTTCTCCGTGATTGTTATACTCATAGACAAACTTTAATTCCTAACTTTCAAGTTTTCATAGCATATGTGAAATTATTTCTAAAAACCATAATTTAATTATCTCATTTCGTGAATTTGAGAAGTTTTAGTGAGTCGTCTTGAGTTTTGAATTTGTAGTAATACATTTAAAATAGCCACCTTCAAAACCCTGAAGTGCTATTTTCATAAGGGGACCCACTATATCCGAAACCCACAATTTGAATAATAAAACTTAGGGAAGCTAGCATGCCAATGTCTAGGAAGCCAAATAGATAGGCGGTGCGTTTTGTGCATGATGTAATTAAATCAAGAAGTAGCTAGTCAAACACTTCAATAAATAATCCCACTGCGTTTGATTTGCAAGATTGCAACTGATTGCATGATCAGCAACTCTAGAAGCCGTGCAGTCTCAATCGACAAGAAGGTTCTATTCAGAGCAGAATGAGCTCTAAGCTAGGACCTTTTATCGCGGGGATTCCCACGAGTCTTAGCACTCCAGTCGCCGATCGAAGGCGATCCACGGGGGCGATCAATTCAAGACAAGCAATAAAATTGCACCGTCCGCCACCGCGATCCAAAAACTCGCTTATCAGCGACGAATAGTTGTTGATCGAGAAGCAGTCAGCGAGCGCAAGTTGCTCGCCGCAGATAAACGGTGTTGACTTAACAATCCGAGAAAGTCTCCGTGGGGATCGCGTCGGAGTCGTTGTTTTGTCTCGCGCAATATCGTTTACGGGAAACGTCAATATTCAGAGCCACTCCCGCAATTCCCACGGTTCGCAGGAGTCCGAATTGGGGCTAAAGAAGGTAACCTCAACTTGTCTCTGAAAGTCCGACGCGAAAATTTAGCAGGGCTTTTTTTCACAGTCGGTTTTCTCCCAACAGTCGCCATAAATAACCGCGAAATGCGCACTCCAGCGACACCGCGGCAATGCAGTTATTTTGCCGCGCAAAATAGCTCCCCGAGATTCCCATGAAGGCGATTAGTCTTGGCTGCCCGAATGTAGGTGGGGTATCAAATTTCTTTCGACTCGCTGTGGGGCTTTGACAAATCCTGAAAAATCGCAACTATTCGTTTGCGTGCATGCCATTCACTGGTGTGGGTTCTAGGGGGGAGCAATAAACGTGCGCCGGTGCCAATTGCAATTATATTGCCCACTAAATCAGTCGCCATTAGTTTCAATAAAATAACGAACCCCATTCAATTCACCTTATGCTTTAAATAATGTATTTTATTTCACTTTGGAGTTAAATCCAAAGTTTACTTCCATATATTTGTGTGTTGTTTCAGTTAATGGTTAATAATAAATGTAAACGCTTCGAAAGTCTTTTCGAATTGTACAAGTGTACTTTTATTTTATTTTGGGTGTCCAAGTTAAAATAAAATTATTTATCCAGAACAATTCCTTGAAAACGCATTTTAGAATTATCAAACATTAGTTTCTTAATACATATATTGGTATGTTATCATGTTCTTGAAATCCAAGCAATGACCTTTTAATGAATTATTAAAATATACACAATCGTATTATATACCATGTTGCGCGTAAAATAGTATATACCAAATTTTAAACTGAAAACGAAACTCGGTTACATATATAAAACTAAAATCAATATCGATTATATCGAATATAAATTTAATATTTCGAATTCAATTAATAATGTCCGTTTGTGAGCAGGGGTACCCTGGGGAAAATAAATGCCGGGATCACTACACACCAATTAAATTATTTTTATTTAATTCAACAAACCCATTATAGTTTATAGTTCAAGCGTTAAAGACTTCGCTGCCTGATGATCGGTTGGGCTCACTTGTATGATGTTCTTCTACTGTTGTGCTGGTTGTTATCAGCTCAACTACTCCAGTGACCTGCCGATCGATCGTAGTGGTGTAATTATCAACTCTCAATTCTCGTAGCCTGCTGTGTTGATCTTGCTGGTGAGGATGAGGATGCAAGCTCAATATTTTCTTTTATGAAATACTTAAAATAAACGTATACGTGTATAATAATAGTACATTCTTAAATTAAGATTAACATTCTAGATTCAATATTCGCAATCTTTAATCAAGATTATCCCATATCGCCTCAAAATGATTGCTGAAAAGTTTTATTATTAAACGTTTTCGTACCTATTGTTTTTCTCTCAGCGTACAGAAAAAGTTTGGAATTCACATCGCTTTGTAGTTGTTGTAGATGATCTTTTGAAGGTTCTCCAAACAAAAAAGGTGTCTTAGGTGATCAGTGTACCTCTAAATTACGTTATTAAAAAAAAAAACAAAAATTAAAATAATTAGTTTAGTTTATGAATTAATCTTGTCTTTTATCGAAGATTAAAGAAAAATTTTGAAATTACACAAAACGGCGGCTCCAGAAAGAAAAAAATTCGATTTTTATTGAAAAGATCGCCTTTGTTCTCTCATAAACAATTTTGATCGAAAACTAAAAACCTTCGGTTAAAGATGAGATAATTACGTTAAGAAAAAGCAGTTAACGTTTCAGAACGATCGGTACAGCGGTTCTCGAGATATTGAAAACCCAGTTTTAGGAAAAACGCGTTTAAATTTTCAAGACGGTATTTTACTCTGATCCTTCCATACACAAACACCCGTAACTTAAAAACTATTGGTCGGAGCGAATTGAAATTTGAATTAAATATTTTCAAGATATTATTCTTCCAGAAAAAGTGTAAGCACAAATTGAAAATTTGTAATACCTAATATCCCAAGGAATGCTAGAGCTCGATGATGCGGTAATAATTTTTCAGGTTCAAAGTTTGTTGTCGGATCCAAAAATCCCAGTGTGTTCGATAATTCGACGGTTTTTGTTCATATACGGTAATTCAGAGAGACGTTTGTTCCGACACTTCATCCTTTTATTTTTTACTAGCAAATGCCCGCGACTTCGTTCGCGCGATATTAATTTTATTACTTTAATTGATTCCCGTCAGTTTAAATTGTATTCTCAATAGTATAGAAGCACTTACGAAACGCAATTCAAAATAACTGAAATTAAACAAAACTAAGTACGCTCTAGGGCTGTGCGTAGCGGCAAACAATAAATTTTTCCTTTTACTTTATCTTATAGTTGAGTTTTCATTAAATACAGCTTATAATAAATCACTGTAATATTACAAAGAATTATAAAAAACCGCATGACAATACCTTCAGTATGTAGTTTTTCCATGATTCTCGCACAGACACCAAGCGAGTTACGATTTTATTTATATAGATTACTATTATAAAAATTGAAAAAAGGTAGTATATTTTATAACTTCGAAAATTGAGTTTCGAAAGTATGTTTGAGGAATACTTACTATGTAAAAATGCAACTACAATTCTTAAATTTAAAACTTTATATCGCAATATAACATAATAGCTTGTTCGCCCTCAGCGTTGCCCAGAATATTAATTAAAGCGAAAACATGTATATAATTGTATATTATTGTCCCTATAATTGTATATAATTGTCCCTATTATTCTCTATTCTAAGGGGTAGATTTTAGGAAAATACAGTAGAACGCCGATTATCCGAATTAATTGGGACCGGGGTCGATTCGGATAATCCAAAATTCGGATAATCGGACATAGACTGGTAATAAAGAAAAACGAACTGTCACACATAGAATAAACTTTATTAAGTTTAACAAACACAGTTCTACAATAACGCTCACTTGAACATCTTGATCAGAGTAAGTTGCAACGCCATCAGGCCTGAATAAAAAACAAAGTATA
Source organism: Eutolmus rufibarbis (assembly GCA_963920795.1). Taxonomy (NCBI): domain Eukaryota; kingdom Metazoa; phylum Arthropoda; class Insecta; order Diptera; family Asilidae; genus Eutolmus; species Eutolmus rufibarbis. The sequence goes on from OY987204.1 coordinate 22,981,820, forward strand.
AAAATTCACAACAAAACATCTCGATCAGAGTAAGTTGCAACCCCATCAGGCCTTAACAAAAATACAAAGTATAAAAATTCACAACAAAACAAAACAAAAATTACATATGTACTTGGTTTTAATTTTTTATATTACGCTTAGGACCGATTCGGATAATTGGCGATTCGGTTAATCGGCGTTCGGATAATCGGCGTTCTACTGTAATTACTTATTTTTGAAGTTATACTTCTTTAGGCGCGTTATGAAAAAATGATGAGAGTGAATTTTAACGATGCGCGAGCAACCGATACCCAAGTTTAACCTATAAAGTTGGGCGTTATTTACTATTAAATATTATTACATTAAATTAATTAATTATTCTCCCAAAATAATAATTTTTGATCGAATTTTTGCATTAATAAATGCCATTTTCGTAATCAACGACCCAAAAACCCTCAATAACGACACCTATATCGATTTTTAGGTTTATTTACCCCATTTTACCCCCTAAGGGGTTGATTTTCGAAAAATCGGGAAATACGTATTTGCTTATTTGTTTTTAGGAGTACTCCTATGAAGTTTCAAGTCGAAATCTCTATTTAATATTTTTTCTCCATATACAAATTTTAAACCCTCATTTTACCCCTTTAGGGGTTGAATTTTGAAATATCCTTCCTTATTCCTTGTATACATCATGAAAGGAATCTCTGTGGCAAATTTCAGCTTTTTAGGTCCAAAGGTTTGGGCTGGGCGTTGATGAGTCAGTGAGTGAGTCAGGACTTCTCTTTTTATATATATATATAGAAGATGAAAGTATAAACTTTGAGACCCATGACCAAATAAGTTAATTTTGACTTCAATCGAATTAAAGTTTGTGAAAATTCTGTTTGAAGATTCACTTTCTTCCTTCTTTCTGCAAAATATTTAAAATATTTACTTTTTTCATAAAAAAACATTGCACCGTTTATTGGTGTGGGACGATAAATCGTGATTTCTGAATTATTTGCCCACCAATTTGACGAATGCATCATTATTTTCGAATGATATCAGATTTTTTTAGGAACAGATTGAGTTTGAGGTCTCCGCCACGATTTTTTTGCATATTTCCATAAAATTTCGTTGCAAATTATATATAATAAATACCATAAATTAAGGACTGTTCCACGTTTTCATTATAAAAAATTCTTGAAAATTTTTTGAAATTAACGAATTGTTATAAAAGTAAATATATTTTTCAATTTATTGACAGTGACGGGCACGCATTTATCTTATGAAATGATAAATCGAAGTAAAGTAACATTTTCCTTATTTTCAGCGTTCGTGTAGATGTTTTTTACAGAAATTCGGTGGAAACCTTTTTAATTTAAGGTTTTTTCATAATTTTCACCAAAAGATTTTGAGAGCATGGAGAAATTGCGGCGAAAAACTATCACTTTTCAGAGTTTTAAAGTTAAATATCTAAGGAAATACATATAAGCGACCGACAAATGTTTTTTGCATATCCGTCATTTTGGCCCTAAATAAACATTACTACAAAGTTTCATCAAAATCCGTGAAGAGACCTCAAACTCAATTTATGCCTCAATTTATGCGTTTGAAATAACCTTTTTGAGTTGTGTCAGTATAGTGCAATATGACTAGATATAACTATTTCATTTATGACATTTTGTCATTTAATGAAGTAGTTAATTTTCTGAGGTGGTATAATGGTGGAAATTTTAATGGTTATTAGTGGTAAATATGAGTCATGGTCATAGTGCTCGAAGGCCGAAAGGTTTTAACTAGTGGTATCATATCTTCGCACTCCTCTACTGGTGGATTAATCTAATTCCAATCTGTACTTATTGCAATGGGCAGCAAAAGGTCAAGAACAGGAGCAATAAATTACCTGGCGAACGAAGGAAGGCATGCACCAGGATCCCTAGAACGAGAAACATAACTTACATATGGACAGTTCCATGCTAAATTATTTTCGATACTTTACGATCCCAGAGCAGCGTGAGCAGGAGTGGATTTAGTCTGATTGCAATTAGCATAAAACTCCGCGGTGAGCCTTTGCACCTGAGCCTGGGCAATGCAAGCACACAGACCTTGTCAAATTTCCGTCAGACTGCGAAAAGTTTTCTTCTATTTCTCCGGCTGATTAACAGGCACCAGGCAGGGCCGTCGTAAAAAGGCTTAACAAGCACAATTCGTACGGCTCCACTCGAAGGCCCCGGCAGGGGGTCTTTCTTTTCCCAAGGAGCTGCGACGACGGCGGATTCTAGCCACTGGGAGGGTATGCTTCACAGAAGCTTGTTATCTGATTACTGTAAAATAATTAGCTCACCTGTCATACATATTCCGTAGAAGATTTCCGCGTATGCCAACCGCGCTTAGCATTCAATCCGCATTACGCTTTAATTGCGTCGGCCGCACGTACCCGCAGATGAGACGATATTATCCATTAAAGTCGCATTACGGGTTCCCGCAGGCTCGATGGTTTGTGACTAATTTTTGATTCCGTCCTAATCGGTAGCGAGAAAAGCGGACCACACCGCGAGTTTCCAGCTACTCGAATCGTCGGCGTCGAAAAAAAAATATAGGGAAGTGCCTCGAACGTTGCCTTAAGGAGCACAGACATTTTCAGATTTGTTGTGGGATGCGACGGTCGTTGAATTTATAATAGCCGCTGAAAAAACTGCTCCATTAAGTCGTAGATTTGTAGCCTTTTTTCTAGCTAAAAGTTCTTTCAACTAATGCGGTTTGTTTGGTTTTTGTAGGTTAAGAGGTTTCAGCATGATGAACATTCCAAAAAGTCCGACTTTTTTGAATATTTTTTACACTGTTAATGATTTTTGGGATAATTATTAAAAACCATAAGTTCATTATTATCTCTGTAAAGTGATTTGCAGACAATCACTGAAGGTGAAATCTAATCCAAAAACGGCATGAAATAGGCCTGGATAGTAAATTTAATGTTGAATCGTTTTGAAATAAATACATATATTTTGAAAATCATTTTTTAGAAATGGTTATTTTTTGATCAAGAGAAAATTGTAATTTAACAACACAAATTCTTTTAAATAGTGATGAGCAAAACAAGAACAAAACCAAGCCTTGGATAGTTTTGGTATTGGTCTTGGTCTTGCAACAATGGATTTAGTCTTGGCCTTGGTCTTGGTCTCGTTTGCAATAATAATAATAATGTCATAATAAATAATAAATAATCATAAAAAGGGCAACACGAAACAGACATTTTAACAATAAAACACATGACTACAATGACACCCCGATACTACAAGACACCAGACCTATTTACACGTCCCTTCCGTACATACAACCATTGTCACTAAAAATTGCAAAAATAATAAAATAACATAACAACAATTTAAAAATAGCTTTCAGACCAATTGACAAATTAAATAACAAATATTCAAAAATAAAAGACAAAATAGAAAATCAAGAAAAACACGGCGTAGTATATAAGGTCGATTGTACAAATTGTAACACAGCATACATTGGACACACCTCTAAAAAATTAAAAACAAGACTATCACAGCATAAAGGGTATATAAATGGACAACAATCAAAATCTGCATTAGCATCGCACACCTTGACCACAGGACACATTTTCTCTTTCGACTGTGCTAAAATTATTGACACAGAGAAAAATAGGAAAAAACGCGAAATGAAGGAAGCATGCCACATATACATATATATTAACAAAGATAATCTTATAAATTTAAAAACAGACACAGAACTCATTAGTAAAGAATACAAACACATCATAAGCAAATTAAAAACCGTAACACAACATGATTAATACATACAACCAAACCATAGATGAATCTGCTAAATAACGTTTTTCCACCGTCGGCTTTTCACATTGCTTGTGTTAAGATGTTTGAAAGTTGTGTTTCTTTTTTGTGATATAATAATATATATAAAACTAATTTTTATAAAAAAGGTAAATTTTAAAATTAATGTTTTTTGTTAAATTGTTAATTTTTTTGTTATATTAATATAGCTCCTGATGAAGGGTTTCGTAATAGGACCCGAAACGTCGAGCAAGTAAAATAAAAATAAATCCATAAAAAAGTTTGGAGTATTTTCCTCAAAAAGAAAAACACCAAACTCGAAGATTGCTTGCCCGATCATAAAGAACAAAATTAATAACTAACAAAAGATAAATCACAAACTGAATATTTTTTAGCAAAGCATACTAAATTGATGCATAGTTATCTGTGATACGTCGCTTCATATATATTATATATATACATATGTGATATTGTTAAATTAAGTATATTACCTAAGTTCTTCTTTCGCAAAGTTATTTCATTAATATTATTAAGAAAGTGGCATCTTAAATTGGTATTAGAGTAGGTACATATGTATGCTAAAGAAAATAAGAACTGAAAGTTCATTTTTAACTCAATTAAACAATTAAGAGTTTGTTTGACACTTTTGTTAAAATTAGTGAGAAACTAAATGTGGGGCCGGCGAAAAAAAACGATTTAATAACAGAAAATTAAATTTTACAGGAGGAGCAAAAATCTGAATGACGTACTTACAATCGACTTCTAACGTGGTTTTTATTTTCCCCATCCAGATTCCTATTTCTAAAAAAGCGGAAGATATTTAAATTAAAAACATGCAATTTATGACGTTTTGCTGCTGACTGTTGCAATTGTTATACGTTTCTATTGCCACTTCATTGCATTAATCACATCTACCTTGATCGAAATCCCGAATTCTGACTCCATTTTGACACACTTTCAGAACATTTTAATTGAAAACGAGTACAAAATTAGCTGCACGGGTCCATATATAGCCGAACTTCAAAAAAATATTTCTGTTGACCAAAAGTATAATTCGATCGATTTGTTCGTCAGCTCCTCAAATGGTATTAAATTTATGTTAAAATAGCAATATTTAGATAAACCATTGCTCTCCAGCCTTATATATTTGTACTATTGTCTTGTTGACTCAAAGCCGGTCTTATATAATCTATATACCACCGTCAAAAAGAATTTGTTCTATCAATAACAAATTTTGATAATCTATCCAAAAGTTTCGCCTTGTAATAGTTTTGAAACTATTTAACGCTTGATTTCGTGATTAGAAAAATTCGAGTAAATATGTAGTTGCATATCTTATCTTTGATAAATAATATTTAAATAGATGTAAGCCTACTGGTTGGCAAACAGCATTTGCAATTGCTTTCGTGCGCAATAAAATCTTTTCAGAATATTGTGATAAGTTTTAAACGTGCAAGTTTTAGAAAAATATAAGCTCAATTATATGATATTTATGAGTATGTGCTGTATATCATGATAATTGTGTAAGGAGAAAGTATTTGTTTCAACAACTACCTAATATATTATGATATTACAAAAACAAGAAAACCATTTTCATACATTATACTTTGTATCTTGGGATTGAAATAGGAGAAGAAACAAGCGACTAACCAAAATTTGAAAAATTATTCTTCACTCAAACTGGAACACACGGAATTATTCAGATATTTCACTAGCAAGATTTGTCCGTACTTATAAACTCTGTTTTTCTTTTTATATTGTAAAGATATGTTCGAAGAAAAATGTACGATTTTCAAGCAAAAATAACTATAAATTAGGGTTTGATACATTTGTGTATGGTGTTTTCGTTATGGAATATCGAAATTATGTCTGATATTTAATTTCATAAAAATAAAACGAAATTTTGCACTTTTGTGTTCTGAATAATGTCTTATTTAAATTGTCCACATCATATGAAATAAAGTATTATATTATAGATAAAAGTTGGAAGGGGTACAGCTTTTCCTTATTATCCATAATGACAAAAATTAAGAAGTTTCTTAGAAATTAATTGATCGATACAATATTCTTTTAGACTAACTTATGGCAAAGATAATATTTCAATCTTCTTAATCCCCTCACAGTTGCGCTGAAATCGTAATCAGAGCTTCCGCCCGCCCCGATTTAACTTTCAAATTTTTTGAATTTCTTGACCTGCGTAAATGATGGAGGACTGTATTTTGCGCATGTTTGACCGCAGCTAATGGAGGCACATGTGTGCTTATATTTGGTAGTCCGCTGAATTTGATTATGCAAATTCAGTGTTAGTCCGGCGACTAAGCATGCTTTAAAGGATACCCACCAACGCAATTGGCTACTGACCTCCAGGTTAATTGTATTAACTTTATTCAGGCGCATATAGATCGCGTGCGTTTATTCCAGTTTGGGTCGCGTTTCGAGCGCCGCCGTTGCGACTAGATATTTAAATGGATGTGCTCTATTTATACCCTGTCAAGAAATATTCAATTAATTCTCTTATTTTACTTTCTCCCATAGGAACTGGTATGAGGTGGTTTTCGGTTTGTTACCCCTATTAAAGTATACGGGGACGGATACACGTAAACGTTTTCGTAAAAATTTTAGTTGTTCAATGACATTAAAATATTCAGAAAATTTTTTAAATGTGGTCAAAAGATAATGCGTCCTAAAATAATACGCCAGTAAGGTTGAACATATTGCAAAGTAAATGAATTAAATACAATTTTAATATATTGTAAAATTAAGACTTGCTAATTTTTTAATATATTTCCTAAAATTCCTGTAAGGCATGTTCTCATTTTTTGAGCGAAATCACGACAATTGTGAAGAATTTGTTTTCCAGCAATTTTATTAGCTAGAAGTACAATTGTTTTTTTTTTTTCATAAATATTTATTATTATAATAGTGTCAAAGTAGATGCTTCAAAAAAGAGGTACCAAAAGGTCAATGGTAAAACTCCGGTCCAGGACGTCTGAAACAAAAAATCAAAATGGTTTTTTTTCAAAAAATGGGTGCTTTAGTGGTCTTAGTAGCATAAAATGAAAATTCCAAAACTTGTAAAAATGGCCGGCCGGCATTTGAAGAATAAATCACTTGTTTTGGGGTACAAATACGCAAAAAAGTGGGTAATAAAAATTGAACAAGTGCATATTAGACCAAGATTCTACTTTGCCTATAATAGATTAACAAATAAAATGCAATAAGATTTAAGTCGATAGGTTAATTATTTTTCAAAATATTCCAGTGACATCTTCAGAAAAGGTAATTTCCAGAAAAACACGTTTGAAGTTTGAGAAGTTTTACATTGTATACAATTTATATACCTATAATATAAATATCTCCGAAACGGCTTTAAAATGTTGAGTGCATATTGTGGAAACATTTTGGATCACAAATAGGTATTAAAAAATTTTAAAATGAGAACATATGCTCTTAAATTACAATTTATTCGTTATATTTAAGACAATCCCCCTGACAAATATTTTGTTCGGCCCACATTCGGTTTGCATAAACGTAACATTAGGTCCTCATATGGAATCGAAGTTTGACCCAAAATATAAAATTTAACGAATTTGTCCATTCGGACCCAACTATTATAGATTTACCGAGATTGGCCTATATATTAGGCATGTTTAAGACAAAACTGACTTTACCCCAACTTTACCTAATAACCACTTAATGTGGCATCTGGCTGTTAGTAGTGAATGCATAATATTTAATAGGTAATATAGTAATGACTACAATATATACAATATTTTGTTATTTTTAGGTTAACTTAATATTAAAACAAAATAATTATTAATATAAGGTCTAATATCATACGTCATAAATAGCTAAGGAGTGACCTTTTCTTAAATATGAAGCCCTTATAACTGTTACTCTCACCCATTTTAGACATGCCACTGTTTTTTAATGTTAGGGCCTCATACGTCAGACACCAGTTGAAACTAAAATAAATTTACCCCTGTTTTTCTAGTACATACACTAGGAGGTCAAACTGATCAGACTAAACTGAAGCAGATCTGCCTGAAAGGATTGTGTGGCTGTCTCGTCAGTTTTACTTGCTTTGCTCCAAGGTGATAGTGCTATTCCTTAAGCATTTGGCCTGATTGTATCCACACACTATCCGGTCAGTCCATTCGGCCAGGCGAAACTGATTCAATAGCTTCAGTCCATCCGGCCGCCTGATCTGATGCAGAATTGTCTATACATTTAACAACTTTGCATCCATGCAGGCGGAACTGAATACAAAACTGATAGTGTATGGGGAGCTTACCATAACCTAACTTATGCAACCTCAGAAATGCCCCTTGCAGGCCGACGTTTATTTTAGGCATGCTCCACTATAATTTCTAATCGGGATATTGCTCGTTTCAAAAGCTTTTAAATTAGCTAAATTGTATATTTTCAAAATATTATATAAAAAGGATTTAAATAGATCTGCCCTATTTAGAGCTATGATTTCATAGGATTAATAATAAAAAGGATAAAATCTATAATATAACCTAATATCTGTCGACCTTCTCATTTGTCCATTTTTTTAAATATTTGATATCCTGTAAATGGAACTGACGGAGTCAAATAAATTGCTCAATATTTTGGTTCATTTTCCCAAGATTAATCTTTTGCGATTTCGTGGATGCATCTCTGATTGCGGCGCTGAGTGCGCCTTTTAATCAGCCAGTCGGCGATGAAGCAATGGGATGCAATTTTTTATTAATTAACCACAAGAAATTAGCATTTAAAACGAAACTTTCCATAAATCTTTGGTTTTATGTGACAGAGTACTGCCGCGACTTTGCGGAGTCTTCCTCCAAGTTGGTTCCCAGTGTTCGCGGAAATCCCGTTATGGTTTCCTTTCACTTCATCTGCGAAATATTAAAAATGACTGGGATGGTAGCTATCCTGAATTTGACATGTGAAAAATTGCGCTGTTTGTGAGAAATTGAAAATGCTCATGATTGCGCTGCTGAGCGCCATGCGAGGTTCCTTAATTGACCCGCGCAAACAGGTTAAGTCAATAAAAATTTTGGCAACAGCCGCATCTGACCCTGGAGCCCCTTGATGAATGCCTCCCAATTAATTTCACACGGCGCGGATATTATTAAAAGTTAACAAGTTCTTTCCCACCGGACCCTGGTGCAGGAGGACAGCCGCGAGTCCAGGTTGGAGTCACAGGAGACAGGCCGTTTTCCGAAAATTGGAAATTAGCCTGATCGAAGACGCTCGCTGTGCAGGTTCGTCTGTTCGGCTTCAGCGGGCTGCCGCTAAATAATCAAGAAAGTGTAAGCAAACTTGCGATGCTGCTTTCCTCAAACTCTGACTTCTAAAGAGCCAGCTGATTGCACGCCATGTTGCCGTGCGAGTGTGAAATTGGCTGTTGAGGTGTGCTGCCTTTAATTTATCGCTTACTAAGGGAGCGTGCAAACTGGCAAAATTATGAGCAATTTCTCACTGAACCCCAACAACTTTTCGTTTTCATTTTTCCTCCGAGATGCGCCATTGAGCCGTGATAAATTATGCTCGAAGTCTTGAATGAACCTCAGCTAGTTTATATCCACACTGCCGGTTTTATCAGATTAACTTAACAACAAACTTAACAACATACCTAATGAGAACTTTTACCGTGGCTCTGCGAAGAACATCGAGCCGACATTCGGCGTTGTAATTAACGAAAACTGCATACCTTCATTTGGACATATTCTGAACAATTTTTCGCGCTGATTTCGCCACTTATGCCGTGTTTACGGGTCCTTATCAAATCTTAAAGAATTTTTAAAAATTAAACAGGTAACTGAACCCCTGGCCCCTGGGAGGAATGAACTAAGGGGATCAGTGTGACCGGGCAATAAAATAGGTTTTTTTCGAACGTGGTTTGCTCGAAAAACAAATATCTTACAGACTTTCTCTTTGGCATTTTATTTCAATAAGTATGTGTGTCATTAGGTACATATATAAATAAAATTCGGCTAATTTTTTAAGAATAAATTATTCTCCTTGGTTCCTACATTTAGGTATAAATATAATAGAGGTACACCATTTCTCAAGAAAATCCAAATGCCGGATGTGACACAAACTTGGTTAAATATCAAGTCCTATTAAAAGGTCTTTGGCTCGTAACGATATTTATTCAACAAACATTTGTAGATCGAAAGACTATCCATAAACATTTTTATGGCTAGAGTTTGGTCAGAGTCACAATGTCGATTCGTTTCTCATTCTAACTCCCGAATATGTTTCATCTTTCCATCAAAAGACTCTTACAACTGTCCTTAATTTGTATCTATTACGGGCAATTCAACCTACCGAACGTTCTATAAGGCGTCTGTTAAAATCTTAGACTAACATCAGTTCGCAGTTTGGATTCAGAATTGGACATAATACCTCCCATCCTAAATTAAGAATCATCAAAAATATTAAAACTAACCTCGAACAAAAAAAAAAAAACCTAGCGAGTTATCTAGGCTCGACATCCTCCGAAGAAAGTCATATCATTGCGGTGGTTTCTCAAGGCTCTGTTTAAGGGCCAATACTTTATATCCTATATTCGAAACGGTTTGTCTTCCATTTTCGCTTATGATACTGCACGAAGAAGTCAACCATATTTTTAGTTATTTACAAAATAGATTAGAAACCTTAAAAGTGTATTTTAATAAATGGAGAATAAAGGTAAAAGTTGTATTGCCATGTTCTTTACTTGAAAAATAAATCAAAGACACTTCCTATACAACAACATAATTTTAAATGGCAGTGAAATAACTTGAATGATTATAAGGAGTTACATTAGATAAGAAAAAGACACCTTTTCCCTTTTCTAGACATATTACATCATCATTCAATAAAATTAGCTTTAATATTAACAGTAATATTTCAATTTGTGATGCTTTATGGTGGGCCGCCCTGGTTTCAATGTGCACATGCGTGTATCAGAAAACTTCAAGTAATGGAAAATAAAATGTTTTAAAAGATTTTAAATCTACTTTGGTACTTCTCCACCTATAAATTATGTAATAAATAATGAATAAATTAATTAATTATAACAAAGAAATTCACTGGGTTTATACTGACATTTTAATGTTACTTAATTTATCCTCTTTGGCTTAGTCTTATTTAGATAAAATAATACAGATGAATGAATTACAAATTCTAGGACTGAATATATCCTTTTTACCTTGTAAAATGTCAATCTTAAAGTGAACAAAAAAACGTTTGTATCTTTCTTATCTTGAAGCCAGTTTTAATACCAAGCTTAACTTTTGCATTATGTCAAGCAATGGTCCAGGGAATTCAATGATTATTATCAATTACCAGACTTAGCAGACCGCCCTTGGTGGCCTTCTTCAATAATCGCTTGGAAGTAGGTTTATTGGAGTTCTTAGATCCACGCAATCTCTCTAGGATCGTTTTCGGATATAAAATCTTTGCTGGGGATTATGATTGTCCTTCTTTATTATCATCGTTTAATTCGTCTCATGTATCACACTATTTTATATGTGGCTCAGCATCGTTCAAATTATAGCTTGCATGAACCAATTACGTTTATCTAATAAATGGTAATTACAGTCTAATTGGTTTAAATTTTTCCGTATCAGATTTAAGAAATTCCTAATCACTTTTTCTCTGTGTAACTGAGAATTATTTCTTACATTTTATATTGTTATTTTTTACTATAATTGAAACTAAACATTGTATGTCTCTTTTTGATGAATAAAGATAAAAAACGATGTTGGTTGTAATTGTCGATACCATTTAAGGGTTAAACAATTATTTGCGAATTCTAATTTGAGAATTTCTATCATCGTCATGTTAATATTAGAAAAATCATAACCATGCAAAAATCCGTGGTTGTTTCTCATTTGTCTCAATTATCATTTGCGGTCTGATTTAATAGTGGGAGGCAAGTATATACTGTCTGAACAATAGATAACTTAACTTAAATCAGTGTTACTCTGTAATTAATCATTCGACTCATAGACGACGAATGAATGATACGTACACCTATCCCTCGATTTACACGGTACTTTATTTATACGATTTCGTTTTAACACGGTTTTCAAAAATAAGGGATTTCCAATTAATACTGGTAAAACTGATCATTTTGTATAATGAATGATTTTATTACCAAGTGTCGCCAATCTGAATTTGTCCCTAATTTATGAACTATCAAACCAGAATCGCATCATCGAGTGATGAAAGTGACATAATATCATTCAGGAAATTAAAAATAATAGTGTTCATATGAAAGTGATGACATTACTTAAACTTTTGCTTACATTTTCTAAGGAATTTATGTTTCTTATATATTTTTGGTTAAATTATCTCAGGATTTTAATATATATCTCATATTTTTTATGTTTTAAAAAAAATTTACGTTGAAACAAATTACTGAATTGTACATTTAAGTTTGTTTTCGTTTTACATGCTTTTATAATATACATCCTGTATATAAATAAATTTTAACTCTCTTCGTGTCTGTGCGTACATCACGCAAAAGCTTCATATTGGCGGGCATATTACGGCTTTTTATAATTTCTTTTTAGGAGTTCAGTGATTTATTTAAGCTATATCTAATCGCAATGTGACCACAGGAAGTCGCCTAAATATACAGTAAAAGAAAAATATGTTTGTCGCTGTTACTCTTGCACAACCCTGAGCCAAAAGCCCACTTTGAATTGTGAACTCAATGTCAAAATGCAGCAAACTTTAACAAGTGTAATTTCAAAAATTCAAAGGGAGGTTGAAGAAACCGACGAACGTGTTCCAAATAGCTGCCTTTGCTCACTTCAAGCCTTTGATGGTAAGTTTAGTTTTAAGGGGGGAAGTCCATGTAAGCGCCTCAAAATCAGTCATATTTTAAAAATGTTTTAGAAGGTGATAAAATAATTTTATTGTTTTAAATTTTTAACATAACTTTATTTAACTTTTCTAAAGTATAAAAAAAAAATTATTTTTTTTCCTTCCAAAATGGCGGCTCAGGATAATTTTTTGTCTGTCGTCTCCGACGCGAGGTCCAAAAGTGCTCCATTTATCACACATTAATCATTGATTTGAAACAAAAAAATTAAATTGTTTCCTTTTTATAACATATTAACGGGAAAGATAAACCTATAACACTAAAAAAAAAGCATAAAATTCAATATAAAATAAGCCTTTGAAAAATAAGTCAGAATTTTGGGCTATTTTTTCGACACTTTTGACCCCCAAAAAGTATTTTATTAGCGCGAAATATCTGAAATTTTAGGTTTATCCTTTCGATAATAATGTAGAGAAAAACCTCTCAAAATTTCAGACCAATCGGTCAATAATTTTTTGAGTTACAACACGAGCAGTTTTTAAAAATACAGTTTCGAGATAATCGCGTTTAAAGTTTTAGTACAGTGAGTATAACGACCAGTTTCAGTTACTTACCGATTAATCTGCCATCCCAGGTGCATACAATAGTCCTTCTGACTTTTAAAAAAGCTACAGGGACGTAAATGTACCTTTTATGTTGCCTTTGAAGAATTATGGGATGAAAGGATTATTCAAAGTTATTATAGAGGAAAGGACCTTTTACCTGAAGCGCTCTGACTACCTGACTCGCTACTTTATAATACGCACTCCGGCGCGCTCTGTTATATTACCTATAACTTCGTAAATATTCAATATTTTTTTTTTTTCCTCTCGTCAGTACACGCTCAACATACTATATTTTCAGATTATGGAAAACAAAAAAAATCGATTTTTTGAAATTTTTACATGGACTTCCCCCTTAAGTGAATAGGGGTTACCAACTCCTCAACAACTGCTTAGCCAACCCTGTGTAAATCGTGAATATGCTATTGAAACAAATTATAGTCCAAATACTGACTGACATCGTTAGTGATTGTGTCCAGAAGTTTACCTCTGAACAAAGGTAAGTCTATGACACCATCCTTCAAAGCGCGAATCAAAATGTAGGAAAAATCCATAGGTGTGAGATCACACGATCGTGGAGACCAGTTCACAGGTCCATTACGCGAAATTATGCGCGCATCGAATGTTTCCCGCAATAAATTGATGATGTCGCGCGCTGTGTGGTATGTTGCGCCATCTTGTTGAAACCAAAGCTCTGCCACATCAATGCCATTCAACTGAAGAACGAAGAAGCCGTGAGGCTCTATAGCACTCTCCATTGACGGTAACATTCTGGCTGGCATCATCTTTAAAGAAATATGGACCAATGATTTCACCTGCCCATAAAGCACACTAAACAGTGACTTTTAATGGATGTAAGGGCGTCTCAACAAAGGCTTCTGCTGGGTTTTCTCCATTCCAAATTCGACAATTTTGTTTATTGACGTAGCCGTTCAACCAAAAATGAGCCTCATCGCTGAACACAATTTTGCGTTGAAAAAGAGGATCAAGCTGAATATTATTTTCACACAATTTACAAGCGTTGTTCTGAAGTAAGTCAATTCATGGTGAAATGGCAAAATGTACTGACCACAGTTACTAGAAACAGTGGTGCCAAATTATAAACCAAACCTCTAAAAAAACACCCTATACAAGGAAATTTTTGTGAATAGTATTTTTTACTTTGAACTTTAAATGTGAAATTTTCGATTTCAATTTCTATGGGATCGGTCTTCAGTGTCAATCAGGGAATAGGTGTATATTTTTATATTTCCTTTATTTATTTGAAACAAATTAGCGTAACTTAAGAGAAGTATTATAATATTTAAATTAAAAAATATAAAAGTGGTAAAAATTAGCTTTTTTAGACGAACGTCTAGGGTTAAAGAATTTTCTTCAGTTTATCTTTATGAATTTTAATTGAATATCAATCGGAATTGGAATGCCTAAATTGGCTGATTGTCGAAACTCATATAACCGAGACATTTGCCCAAACTTTTTATTCAATATTCCGAGTTAGTGTGAGTAATCCCTCATACTCCTAAAATTTAATGATGGGACCGCGCTGTCGGTTTTATAGTTATTAAGTTAATAAATCTAACAACGTATAATAAATCAATAAATCCTTACATCCTACTTTCAAACAATAATGAAGCAAACGAAATTAAGTAATGAAAATTTCCCGTTGAATCGTTTTTTACACTTAAACTCTGATGTGTTTGTCAGGCAAATGCGGATTCAAATTACAGCTTAATTATTTTCTAAATAATTACCTGCCACTGGGAGAATGTGCAGCGGCAAGTGCAACTAGCGGCCAATTAAACTGATCGTCGTTAGTTGCAAACAATATCCAATTCATTAGGCGAACAGTTGCCACAAATCCAATTACATTAACCGAAGTCGGCAGGTAATTGATTCGAAGGGAAAACATCCATCTCTCACTGATGCCAGAACGATCATTTCTCCGGTAGGCCGCGCAGGACGCGAACCGTGGTAAAAATGTGGCGGTTATTGGACAAAAGACGGTGGTGACATCGAAATTGGTTGCGACTCTAAAGTCTAGCAATTATCGTCTTGCGTCTCGCGTCCCAGCTGCTCTGGACCAATATTTCTGCTGCGGATGCGATGGAACGGTTTCGAGTAATAAGTGAAAGAATTCGAACCGATCGAAGCGAAATAAAGCGCTGGAGTCCGGCATCCTGACTGAAAATCATTTTAACCTTGATGCCAGTTAGCGAGGCTGCACGAGCCTCTTCCTGTACACGGATCAAGTCTGGGGGACCGCTGCGGCTGCGCCAGGTGAAAGTCAGGTACACTGGGCAATTAAAGTCGAACGCACACGGCAAATCAATTTTCTAATTAATCTATTGCCGTAATTACTTTTTTGCCCTTCCTATTTACCTGTCACTAATATCAACCGCGCACGACAAAGAGCCTCGGATCCCCCGTACGCAGGTACGCAGGTCCCCAATACAAATGGGCCCGCGATCCTCGGTATTTGCACACGCATGCACGCGGCCAGGCAAATAGATGAATGCGCCAACGACGGACGACATATCGCTTTGATAACTTGCTAATTGCGTACACACTTACTGAGATATGTCAATTACGGGAGAAATTTATAAAATGTCGGGCTTTAATTCAATTTTGTCTTGTGTCGCAATAACTCTGCTCATATCGCCGGGTCCGCCACTACGCAACAGAATGTCTAATTCAGTCTCGATCCGTCCGTTGATTGATTTAATGATCTGTCACGACTCGTTGATTTGCGCCAAATAAAGTCAAGGACTCGTGCCTAGCCAGGTCGCCGCCGCCGAAGCTTAGATCGTTTCGTTAAGTTCTTTTCGCGAAAAATTCAAGAATTCCACTCAATTCAGTTAAACCCTTTGGAGGCGACTATAAATTTAAGAATTCTTGAAAACACCGAGCTGGACGCAGGCAGGAATCAAACCTGTGACCTTCGGATTTGCGCGATGCTTTGACCGCTGGGCTACCGTGATCAAGTTACCAATGCCTTCGAGTAATTCCAAGTTATGATGAGAAGTGTGACAAATGTCACATAAATGTGCATCTACATACATATAACATCGATAAAATTGAAAATTTCACATAATTTTAGTTCAAAATACGTAATTTTACAAAAATGTATATTAACGTAAAGATTGTAAAAATAAAAATAATTGACTCTCATTGAAATTGAATATTTTTATGGAAAATATTACTTAATAAGTTTTACGCAAAATTCTATGGCCTATCATATAATACCTACTTTAAATAGGTTCGTATTATTAAAAAAATTGTCGATATCTAAAAAACCTATTAGCATATCTTATTCAAAATAATTTTTTCTGGTACTATCTTGATTTATTTTAGAGAGAGGGCACATTATTAACGAATTTAAGAGCTTATATCTCGTGAAATATTCACCTAAGGATAAAGTCATTTAAGAACTTTTATTGCAGTTCGATTTCAATTTGAAACTCGAGACTGAGATTTTGCTAAATTGTTTAGAAAATGAACAAAAGATAAATTCAAAATAAGTATTTTCTTATTTAGTCACATCGTATAAAACTTAACTCCCAAGATAGAGCCCTAAGTCTTGGCTTCGTCGTAGAACAATGAGGCTTAAACTCTTTAGTCAAGCATTTCTTATGTCCTTTCCTCGACTTTGGATTTTTTTACCTTTGACAATAATTTATTCTGTGAAGGTGGCATTTCTAAAGAACAAAGGTAAGCAGCCATCAGATTCTTCACTTGTTTTACCGACTTACGGGCCAATTCGCACCTTTTACCCGGTGCGGGTTCCGTTAAATGACAGGACTCATTAGATGTCGTGTAATTGCCGTAAATCAGACGTGGAAGATCTCATTAGGCGTTAAGTGACACGAACCGATGCCTTTCTACTCAATTTACAATTGGTCATTTTTCCCTGAATGACCAATTCGCAGTGAGAAGGAACAATTCGTTTCGTCACGCTTTTGTGCCTGCAAGAGGAGACATAAAACACAAAGAATTTGCATAATAAAACGGCGACTTAGGTGTTTTGTTAGCGCGCCACGAAGACGTATTTTGCAGTCGGCGTCGGCCCTGGCAGTTCGTGAGATCGCTTTCCCAATAAATTTGCACCTTCGGTAATGAACTTGCAATCGATCGATTGCTGCGCTCGGTGGGGCAAGTGATCAGGTGATCTTCGCGACGCGCTCGAAAAGGCAATGGGTGATCTTTGTCTTGGGTGCAACTTCCGTGCATCCCGTACAGATGTTGCAGCGTAGCGGCGGAATGCATTTGCATCCTCCTCCGACCTACTTTCCAGCCCCGGCATGCGGAGCATGCTGAGGCACTTAAGAATCAGTTTTTTCTTCCAATCTCCAAGGGAATTTATCCATCAAGAGCAAAGTCGCGCGGTTAATTGCGCCGCTCTTGATCGGCTTGCTGCCAATCGGAAGGCTGCTGTCACAGTTTTTGTCATTTCCAGAATGCAACTCGGGACGCATGTTCGGGGGCTGAAGATGAGGGCCCCCGGAGTCCCGGCTGGCTGGAGAGTGTGTTCCGCGTGACTAGGTGCACAATGGACTCAAATGGATCGCGGGGCTCTGTTTGATCGTCGCCGCAAGAACATCGCCGATCGTTTAAGAAATTTGTGTCTAATTGAGAACAAGACAAAGCCCCGGTCAATCGTACGAGGAAAAGAGATCCAAAAAACGCTTTTTGCAATGAGCGCATGTACACTGCGCTCAATGAGTCAATGATGCGCGGACAGTGCAAGCAAGCGACATTTATACATATATATAGATATAAGATATATATATGTATTTTTTTTTTTTTGGATCTTGCTACTTTTTGTCCAGGACTGGACGATTGGTCGTTTCTCTCATTTCGTTGTCATGGCGATTTATAAATTAACTTGAAATGTAAATAAATAAAAAGTTTATCCGCCATATCCAATTTGTTGAAAATGTTGTCGGTAAGTAATTGGCGAATTAATTGACCTCGCCGCGGACCCAGCATTGGCCGTAATTCTGTTGCTGCTGCGGTATCTTTTCGGATAAATGTCCACCACTAATCGAGTGAGTTATAAATTTGTGAATGAAAGAGATCGGATGAGTAGATCAATTTACGGATGATTGGAGGCCCGATGACAAGACGCGATCCATTCAATTTCACAGCGATTAAGACGATGCCGAAACAAGTACGACACAGCGGAAACTGCTGCGGTACTCTCGTACTTTCCTCAGCTCATTTGCTGGCCACTTTTGCATATGAAGGCCGGTAAATCACGTCCAGGAAGGTATTGTCGAAACAACTGAGGACTACCTTAATTTGTTTCACTGACGGATAATCGGATCAAAATTAATTAAACGACTTTGTGGAATGGTCTGTACACTTGCTCACTACTACAACAGCAAACAGACGAGAGGAGGAAACACAAAACGCATTTATATTAACAATAAGAAGATTAAAACCGCAGAGAAATCGAGAATTACGAATAAATCGAATTCAATTCAATACAGTATGAATCAACAAGTCAATCAATTCAATAGTCATCTGAAAAAGCATTACAATTTTTTTTTCTTGTATTGAAATGAAAATATTACATATAACTTCTACACCTAGGTCAACGCTTGTGAAAACTAAAATTCATTTTCACTAGTCAAAGTCGTCTTTGACGCTTTTACTGAAGCCGCAAATTCTGCGTTTCTACACAAAACGAAGCATTTCTTGAAAACCATTTTCAGGAACGAAAGCAACAAAACTTCGTCCATATTAATTATTTTCAGTTTCCCTCCTGTCCGGGCTATGGGCTACTCATCTTAGGGTCTAACTTAAACTTAAAACCAATACCAATAAGCTTTGTGCACCTTCAACATTTAATTTTCTTCTAAACTATCTTTACTTCACGACTACTTTTTTACTAATACTGATAGTTCAAGTTCAGTATCAAACACACGGTGTTTTATTCGTCTTGAATGGTTTAAGAATCTTAGCTTACTATTGTAAATATTTATATCTCAAGAAATTAATTTAATGCACTCTGTTTTTCTGATATACAAATTCTGATTTAATAGTGTCTGCCATATACTTTTAACTTTCTTTAGATTAAGTTGTTCTCTACCAGTGTTGAATGCTCATACAATTGAAATTTTGTACTTAAACTGGAATCTCGATATTCGTTTTTATATTTAATATCTACATGGAGATTAATTTAAACCAAAATAAATAATTACCTCAATGAGCATAAAATTAAATACTACGTTTTCCACAAATCCCCGGATACGAATATTTTGATTTTTAGTTTATGATTATAGGGATATTTCCATCTAATGTCAAATGTCATATTTAATTAATACCGATTTATATAAGGAAGTTCTGAAAAATACTGTTAATAAGCGAGTTAAAAAGTTAAAACCTTTTTATATCTTAGAAAAAATATTACGCAATAAATTAAGAACTTTGTTTCAAAATTGAAACAATTACTTTTTCATTGCGATAAAAAGTATTAATGAAACATTTTAAAACCTTGAAATTATTATTAAAACAATTTATTATACGTATTCAATAAGTTTGAACTATTTTGCATCGTGTTATCAATTTATTTAGAGCGAATATATAGTAATGCCACGATTAAAACTACTTTTGCGATTTTTCTTGAAACATCTCGTAAACTACGGATCGGAGATCGAAAAATGCTTTCAAGAAAGACCGAATCAAAAATGATGTTTTTCTACGGAATTGTGGCTAATACCAATCACGACGCTGCATTTCCTCCTGTTGAAATTACATTGAGAATTTATTTATTATAGTAATGATGCTACATAATTTCATTGAAGAACGCTCATTTTCTAAAATGAAAATTATTAAAAAAAAGTTAGTTAAAAAACCAAAAAACCCGACTCTCTGTAAAAAGGGAACTTAAATCTCACACACAAAAATCTAAAAATTTTACTATTACTAATCCTTTGGAAAGTAGGTACCTAGTAGGGTTAAAGATAGACTGCGCTCGACTATGAAGCAGGAACGTTTAGCATTTTTGCCATTTCTTATTTGTAAAGTTCCTTTTACTTAAAAAATAAAAATTTGTTTTAAAATTGTTACTTCAAGTAATTTCACTCAACTCCTCCACTGTTTCGGACCCAGATGTCTTCAAATCCGTCTTTGATAAGAAGTTAAAATCAAAATCATCTATTCCTCTGCCTTTTTTGACTACTACCTAAGAAAAGTAATTCATTTGAAGTAGAAACTGCAGCAAAGGAAGGTTCTACGAAGTTAGGACCTCATCTAATTGATATTACAAAAATAAATATTCCCAATTGGTCCGCTAGTTCCAATAACTGGTCAGCGATAATAGTTTTGAAAGAAATATTTCCTGAATGGATCATCGCGAGATGCAAAATATGACTATTTTACGATAGGGAACAGAAGCATAAAAATCAAATTTATACTTTAAATATTCTAAGTAGCAAATACATATGCTCTATTTTGTGCGTGCTTATGGTATCAATAATATTTGGTATGTTTGGTACAATGTGTAATTAAAATCGCAACTCTAAGTTGGAGTTCGCGACTGGCGAGCACAGGAAGTCCTGAAACTTTTCCCACGCCCTTCACGATAGGCCTCCGCATAACCGCATCAATTTGAATGAATTACCCTGTAGTAAGGTTGTTGTTTATGAAAATTAGAAATTCGCAGCATCGGAAAGTGGGATAGAGACGCGGAAGTGCGCTGGCCATTACTTAATATGCAGGCCGAGTTAATCGAGCCTGGTTAATGAACAAAATTATTAAAATCAGCTTGCTGGTGCGCGTATGCAAATGTGTGAGCGTCTTCGCTCGGTGCACCTCCAGGAACATAACTCATCGCAGATTATTCATGAATCTCCCACCGGACTCAATAAAATGTAGTACGCACCTATTAGAAAATGCAGCTGGGACTATCGCGGCGCGCGGGGAGCCCGCTGCACGCGGCCCGCCATCTACGCCCACTTCTTAAAGTGATCAGATTCCAACGCAACTTGTTGCAAAAATGCAAGTGCTGCACAGTTTAGTCCATAAATCATCGGGAGAAATCAATGTGGACGTCTCCGAACAGAGGGAACTCCTACTGGATGAGCGTTCTCCCTTCTGTTTGCTGTTCTGCGCTGCTGTTCCCGCCGCCTCCTCCCTGACGGCCGCACTAAATCATCTTCTGCGGATGACTTGTGGGATGAATAATTTCCATCTCATGAACTCGCGAGCAGCTCTTTTTGCTTATGCTTAAAAAATATTGCACTGGAACAAGTTCAATTCCTGATTTATTCGACGGTTCCAGGAGCTATCAGCTAGACATGTGGGCTCGTGATGTCTTTTTTCCGAGCGTCCCGCGAAGATGCCGCGCAGCTCACTCCCGTAAAAGGGACCCTGATTCATGATCGATTCCAGCGAAATTAATTCGATTAAATTGATATCGGAAAAGGTATTGGTCTATTTTTCCGGACAGATTTGTTTGTCATGCTGTGCCCAGCCGTGGGTTGCGGCTACCGACCGTGCTGCGTGTTGCCATTAAAAATGCAAAGGGCAGCCTCGGCGCGTAAATTGCACCAGCATTATGCTCCCTAAATACTCGTTCAAAATAGGCTTTATCACGATATGCTACTACCTGGACTCAGATCTTGTAACGTTTCTGAAAATTATTGCACCCTCAGATTTATTTTATCTTAGTTTTCTATTCAATGTTTATTGCGCATCAATACCTGTTGCATATAAATACAAGATACAACAATCGCTTCTTTTAGGTTTATTTTTAGGTTATATGCACTATGGCAATGCAGAATGAAATAAAATAATTAAATTTGAATTCTCTTTGCTCTTATAGTATTTATAGTTTTGTATTCTTATACATATATTGTCTTAACCCTTCTCAGAAAGATTGTTTATCTGTGATACATAACCGCAATAAATAATTTGCATTTAAATTTGAATTATAAGCTTCAAATTGTATTGTACCTTTCCTAAAATCGATCGTAAAGGTGTCCGTCTGAAAATCGTATTATAATAAAAAATATAAGTATTACTCTCTCCAAATTGGTACAAAAGACCATATGGATCACTCCTCACAAATAATAATAACAATACTCTCTCCAAAAATAAAGAAAAGCATTGTAGTGCTAGTCTTGTAACATTATTTTTATTCCCTTATGGACGCAACTGGGACCTATCAGAAAGACAAGCCGTGGAAATTAGCAAAAATTATACTGAGATTTTGCTCAGTAGTATAAAATCATGCATAAATTTTCATTTCTAATTTCACTACACCTTACTTTTGTTCATAGTTTCATGGAAATATTAGTATTTTTTCTATGGTCCCAATCAAAAGGTGATAATTACTGGAATTTAAGATGCTTACGCTATATGATTCTTTTGTTTATTAAATAAATGAAACAAATTTTGCATTTGATTTATGATTTCGTCAATGTGGATAAGTTTGTTCAGGATTTTTCTCCAAATTGTGCTTAAGGAAAACCAATTGAGGATCACTGTTCTAGGGCTTTTAGGTACCTATGTTCTTACAAAGATTTTCAATTTCGAATCATCGAACTTATGGAGTTTTGTCTGAAACTTTGGAAAGTCAAAAACGTTAAGAATTTCCGAGTTTTAAAGATACGAACGTTTAGTTTAAAATCTTCAAATGTGAAAATTTTCGAACCCTCGAAAATTTAAATATTCTTTAAAAATTTCCGACACATAATACATATATGAATGTTTTGCATTACTCGAAGCTTGAAATTAAAAAATAATTTGATTCGAATGCTAGTTAGTTAGTCGACGTTGTGGTGGAGAGACTATCGGATGGGCTCGCGATCAGTGTGACCTCAGAATAGATCTATTTTGAATATCCGAATGGCTACTCTAAAGTCCCTAAATTAAGACCTTTAATGAGGCAAATTATTTCCTTTATCGTACGTTTCAATGACAAATACTTTGACTTAAAATATGGAGCCTTACTTACCAAGAACCATTAAAGTTCAACATTAGCGGCCATATACACCAAATCTGACTCCTTTTTATTTTTTATTGTTGGCGGTTTTATATTACCCCATAGAATGGTAAATGCTAAGTTGAAATTATAATTTATTTTCCCTATGAGCAACAATTGGAAAATTTTAAAATTTTTATAATTTCCCAAATAGAACTAACCTCACGAAATCAGGTCCTGTTAAGGTATTTGTAAGGCATGCCACCAAACGATGAATTCCCAGAACGAATTCAAGTTCTGACCGTGATAACCTATAGTCTTAGCACCATGAGGTTTTTCTTCTTAATTCTGAGTAAGGAACTATTTAGGATATCCAAACCATTAAAATTACTAAGTAGCATTGGATAATAAGTGTTTTCGATAGGACTTTTTTTGTAGACTACTAATCCGAAAATAAAAATATTCTATCACATCACGTTTTTAAGAAACATGAGGCTGAAACCATCCCAACAAAATAATGGGATTGAAGCTCGAAACATACGTCCAAATAAAGCTTAAATATTTAATTGCATATAAGTATAATATCATATAATATCAGTTATTTTAAAGGTCTATAAAGATTTATTCAGAAGAGAAGAGTCTTTCTCCTATGTCGTTAGTTAATTTATTTCATAGACCCAAACAAGGTTCATGAAAAACCCCTTCCATAAGCAAATTTTAAGAAAGTTTATAAATACACGGAGAGAAATGATTTGCTAAAATATATTCAATCAATCTACTAATTCCACATTTGTAACATTTACTGAAAATTAGTATTACAAAATTTAAACATATCATTGTTTTACAAGGCCAAGAAAGTTTTAATTGAATCAATTCTGAACCTCCAGAATAGAATCGATAAAATTGTGATTGATTACGACAAATCTAAAACAAATAAATCCGGATTGATTTTATAATATCAGAATAAAAACAAACTTAAATTGATAAATGTAATAAAAAATTTATTAAAATTCGTTAAACTAAAAATAGAAAATAAGAATTTAATACATTTATATTTACTGAAAAGCAGGAAATAACTTGATATAGAGATTTTACTGAATCAATCTTATCCTCGACTATTACAATAAAACTTGAATGTTTTTCAGTAAAATAGGATTGATACTATCCAAAATATTTACTTGGTGTATACGAGTGCGGCACTGGTAAATTTGAAGTTAGTTCTGTGCTGGCGTTAGTATTTAACCTCAAGCCAACAGTGAGGCATATTCTTCCAGATGGAAGAATATTTTTTAAAAAACGAAATTTGTAAAGAAATACGAAATTTAAAATAAAGACATGTACATTACATAAAGTATTGTTTTATTTATTTCTTCTTTTTAAAGAGTATGTTTGACCTTTTGCCTGATGTTTTGAATTTAAAGTGTCATGCAACTATTTTAAAAATAAAGTATTTTAGTGGTAGCATAAGAAAAGTAATAAGACAAGATTTAGCCGAAAACTTTCTTTACTATTTTCAAATTTATCTGCTATTATAAGTATATACATAAATAGCTATAAATAACTTTTACCAAAATTGGCCCTGAATCTATCAAAAGAGAATAATTTACAGATATTTATTTACTGTTTTCCAGCAAATTAAAATATACATTTAGTAAATAAAGATTTATACCTTTCTATAGAATATATATAATCAATTCAATATTTTTCTGATTTTAGTAAAAGAAGAATTGATTGCGGAAATTGTTTACTAATATTAATAAAGTTTTATTTAAATTCAGTAAAAATGTATTAAATTCTTTGCTATATATCACTTATTTATGATTAATTCAGTAAAATAATTTGATTAATTTTATCATAATTTTATCAAAGGTTCTATTTTCAACTTTTCTCGATTTTAGAAAATAAGCATTAAATCAATAAAATATTAGATTGACGCAAAACCAATAGCAAATTTGATTGATTTTACACCAAATTCGATTGATATTTCTTTCCGTGTAACTGATTTTAAATAGATTAGTTGAATTATGTTACAAATTGGGTCGATAACCCATTTTTCACTTTTCAACCTCATATTTCTCGAAAACGTTACGTGCTGGAACATTTTCATTTTCGGAACCACATTGTACAGAAGAAATTCTATAAAATAAACCTATTATTCTAGGCAAACATTTTGCACACCAGTGTTTTCTGCGTTTCATGCCTTACATTATTCGGACATGCCTGACCTGGTTCTAATTAATCCAGAGATATGTTCCTAGTTGGATTACACTGCTCAACTTTGAAGATTGTATTCTTTGAAGCTTTGGATCAGAAATTTTCGAAGTAGTCGAGGGTGATCAGCCTTATTCCATACCCGGGTTCTACAAACCTTAATAGTTTTTAAATTTGAAAAATTGCATTATTTATCGGTATATTAGTAAAATTAATAATTTTTTTTTCTAGATGAACCTAATACATATGAATATTAGGCTAGCTTTCTTCTGTATCTAAATTTTTCTAGTTAGTATTTTCAGTGTTATTTCGTTATTTCAAATCTATTTTGAATGTACTTTTGTACCTTTATATAAGTGATTCGAGTTTATAACTCTAAGTCAGTCTTAAGTTAAGATTCATAACTAAATGAAAGGGATTCGTCATAACAATCCATCGTCGATGAGCTTCATATTTCCTATACTAAGAATCTTTTACGTATACTATTATTTTATGGTTACTAGCTCACGTGATTTTACTGACAATATTAAAAAGGAAGTAATCGATTTGTGTTGCACAATGAGACGATACATACATTTTTCGAAAAAGTGATACCACAGTGGTCTTCCTGGAGATCGTAATACAATCTGGCCAATAAGCCTCCCGGCTGCCCACGGTGTGGCATAAAGTAGGTCCATTAGACCACGACCGGGAGGAAAAAAATTTCAGTGGTCACGTATGACCAGCGCTAACGATAGTCGGCAAAAAGAGCCGAAATTTTGTCACCGCCTTGCCGTCAGGATGCGCTTGGCTGGCTAATTAAGGGAATTTTCAATTGCACATGGTTCAGTGGTCGCAGTGCAAACCTCTCACTGGAACATCCGATTTAGTCCGGCTTGATTCTGCCATCAAATCCAGATCGAATTATCTTCTGATTCTGCCCAGCTTCCGCTGATCCGCCGCTATCACACAAAAACCCATCGCCTCATTACAGCGACCGGGCTTCAACTTGTTACCCGAGCCCCGCCCGCAGCGCCTCCGCCGAGCGGTGCGGCAGCTGGAGCGGATGTTGTTATTGAAATTGGAATTACCTGCGTCTTTGGCTTCTCCTTTGGTTCCGTTCATTAATGGTTTCATTTCAGGCTCCTCCAGGTAACCCGCGATCGTGTGGGCAACCAAAGCTCTAAAACTGTCCCACTGACCTTCGCGGCGGCAGGGAGTAGGTTCGCTGGGACTGGGACTTCACGCGATCGCTGCGCCTCGCGGTTCTGAAGTAATTAATTTTTTGCCGCTGCGGACCGCATAAGTAGCGTTGCAATTACTTCCGCTCACTTCACATATAGGAAGTCGAGAAATAAATTTATAATGACCAAATTGCTCCAGAAGAAGCGATATTTTCTTTAATTGAGTCACGAAGATTTATTTGTTTTAGCGATTCTTAGCATCCACAAAATTACCGATCTCGGCTCAAAAACCTCCGCTGGCTTTTTTGGCAAGATACGCCGCCAAGCCCTTTGCCCCCTGTTAACAATAAATTCGTTTTTAAATCATCAGTGGAAATAAACTTTAAGACCCACGTTCTGTTATTTTGCTGTGTATCTCGCTTGTGTTTTGGTCAACCTGGCTCATTTTCTTTATGTGTGCGTTTTAACCAAAAGGAATAGTCACCCATTCAGCAACTATTTTGTACTAGAATAGTTACAGGGCCACAGCTGTCCCAACGGATGTTAAAACATCATTGCACTAATTATAACACAAGGCGCTTGTAAAAATATGTGCGATAATTCCAGCCCAGCACTAAAAGCAAAATTGAGCAGTTTTTCCGCTCAAAAAATGGTAAAAACTCTTCCAGATTAAACATTTTCCTGCGGTTGTTTTGACAGCCGGCAGGCAAGGGCTTGCCAATTCAGCACTTTAGTTGGTTCATCGGCGCATTGGAGAACGGGCATGACTAAGTACTAGACTAATTTAAAACTGCTATGACTTAAAGGGGTAGATTAACGCCAGTTTCGGTCGCTATGGAAATACAAATTTTGTGTTAAATAACATATTTTTAGATCTAGAAAAAGCGTTTGATACTTTAAACCATAAAATATTTTTGGATATCCTAGAAAATTATGGCATTAGAGGCAAATCTCTATACGTTACAAAACAGGAAACAACGTGTTCAAATTAATGAGTATGTAAGTAATTATTGTGATGTAAACACTGGTATTGTATTAGGGCCATTGTGTCTTTGCTGATGACACAGCTGTTATATCTACTAATAAAAGTTGGGAGGTATTTAAAGTGTTAGTGTTCCTAACAATATTAATATCTATATAAATGATAAAACATTAAAAATGATGGAAATTTGTAAATATTTGGGAGTAGTTTTTGACTATAGATTGAACTGGAATGAACATATAGGATATATATTAAATAGAACTAAGTATCTGATATTTGGTTTTCATAAAATCTCCAAGTTTATGCCAACCTATCAGTATTCCATTAAATATTGAACAGCTATTTTCTCTCGAAGCACTTAAATTTCATAAGAATGAATTTTAAAAATAAATATACAAGCTAGCCCGAAGAACCAAAACAGTAAGTAGTAAAAATAGTTATATAAAAGCCATCTGCTTATTTAAATCTCTTCCCAAGAACCTCAAAACTTTGAGTCTAAATACACCTTTAAAAACCAAGCTAAAGAAATAGGTCTCAGGAAATATTTAAAAAGAAGGAAAAAATTTAAAATCAATACTGTAGCTTAATACATATATCATAGTAATTGTTATTTTTGGATAATAAGTATCGGGTGTTGCTAATTAAAGAAGCTATAATTACTATTATCGATTTAAGCTTTATTATTAAGTATTAATTTTAAAATTCCTATGTCAGTCCCATAAACAGCCACCATTGTATACCTCTATGTGTTACTTACTATTATAAATATTGTTTATAATTTGTAATGTAAATATATACTGGTATAAATAAATAAATAAATAAATATTGGGAGGTAAAAAAAACTAGCAGTCAAAAAGTGAAAACGAGAAGTAACATATCTTGAAATGAATAGCTCCATTAGTACTAATAAGTAACGGCAGTAGCGCGTTAGCAGCTATACTAAATCAGAATCCGCTAGAAATATTGGGTTCTATCATTTGTGTAAAAGAAACATTTTTGTAAATTAGTATTTAAGTATTTCCCGTGCACACCGACAAGCATTCGTGTTTTAAATAAATACAAAAATTAATTGATAGTCAAAATGCGTATTTCTAGGACACCAAATGCTAGGAATTAATGAGCTATTTATGTAACTTTGATTTGATAATTTTATCTGTCAAATAATAATCGCAAAGAATATTTATTTAATCTAACGCTCGAGTAAATTTTATACTGTCTCTGTAGGATTAAATAACTAATCAAATTCTTTTATATTACTAGCTATATATCTATTATACTGCCACAATTAATGTAATTACTGCAAAGCAAATTTAATACTGTCCATATAAATTACTAACTAACTACCTATTAAATAATTAATTCCCATTTAAGACAAGAAGACATTCATTAAAGAATTATGGAAATTTATAAGGAAGTGCTCCTTTTCGTCAGAATATTGGACCTGAGATTATTTTTGTTGCGCTCATTAACAAGATTTGGTAGAATAATAAAAAAGTAAGTAAAGTTGAATACCTAAACGTAGGCAAATAACTAACTAACTAACTAAAGATTTGATTTCTGCAGGAAATTCAATTTAATGTTGACACTTTTTAAAAACATAACAAAATATTCGTTTCGTTTATCAGAAAACATTTTGAAAAATAAAATGCTTAAAATTCTCAAAAATACAAAAATTGTTTACAATTTCGAGAATTTACTTGATTTTAAACAATACATTAAACTAACAAACTTAAAACAAAAACGTGAAATTGTTGTTAATCGAATCGTAATACTCAATTCACTGAAATTAATAAATAGCTTTTGTAGTTCATAATAGGTATTTTAGAATTCTTTCAGAAATGAACATTAAATTTTCTTGAGTTGCTTTCCCGAAGAAAAACTTAATCCAATAATTTTTTAAGGTTCAAGATTTTAAATTTGAATGAATAGAAATTTATGCCCTCCCGCACATTTTAAAATTTTGTTATGTAGGCTACGATTTCAAAAATTCAGTTTAATGCAAAATTTTCTATTTAATCTTATCCAGATCGGCTTATCTTAAAAACGCATCTAATGTTTGACACATAATAAAATGTTTTATTTTTTAAATAATCAGAGTCTAAATGTTTGCCAAGAATACAAATATACTGAGTGAACACCTAGAGCCATGCTTGTATAGAATAGTTATGTGAAAAATACTATGAGTTCTTTTATACCTCTATACAGGCCTTGGAAAGTTAGAAAAATTATTTATATTTCTCTTAAATTCAAATAACTGAATAATGACAAATAAACCAGTATACGGATGGCTGTCAGATCTTGAGCATTATTTTTTATTTTATAGACTTATATCTTTTATCAAAACTATAATTGCATCATAAAAAACACCCCTTTTGGATATAATTCTTTAAAAAGCATTAGCTATCATTTTACACTCTAACAATTTTCACTAAACTTTTAAGTTAATATATATTGTTTTTGTTTTCAAAGAATAATATCGACAAAATTTCAATTTCTTTACACCAACATTATAATTTTATGGCCTTGCAAGACTACATATATGTATGAATAAATTTTTTTGAAATATTACAAATATATTCAAGTATTGCATTAATATTTTGGAATTCAATATTATGGACATTTTTATTGAGTTTAATGTGATTATTTGTGTAAATTGTACGACATTTTCTAAGCAATTAATTACAATATCATTATATTATACAATTGTAGGCGAAAGCAAACTAAAACAAACTTCGATTTTGTTACATAGCACCTTTATCCAGCTATGCACATTTGTCATTATAAAAACGCAAAACCAGCGCAATTTATTAGTTTTAATTTTCATACTAATTGCGAGCCATTAGTAGGAGCCGTGGGAACTATCTCGACTGGCCCTCGCATTCATCATTCAGCAATGCCGTTGACATAACAACTATTCAATCACATGATAAATCCTCCCACGCTATTGGCAGCAAGGTAAATACAAGCCGCCACAAAAAGTTCACAAGTGTTCTTATCGGCGAAGTACAATTATTCAGAAGTTCGGGGAATTTCTTGGATCAGTTCCCACGGGAAATAAAATTTTACTTTACGCGCAGGGAAGTAAAGCGGGGGACAGAACGGCTCAAGAAACATCAATGAGCGCTTTTAAGCCTGCGTAGGCAAATTCTCGGCCTCATGTAGGTGTCCGAAGAACAACTTGCAACACTTGACGTTATCAGTGAAGCTATCGCACAAATATTTAACTGATCGGGGGAAGACTTCTTAGCTTAAGGTGAATTGTAACGAATATAGGGCTCAAGACATTAAACTCGAACACTACAGCAAAATCTCTGTCTCAACCTCGATTGCAGAATCGTTCAAATAAAACGATTCAGTTGGTGCTTTAAAAAACAATAAAAAAAATAATCAGGTAGTTAATTAGAAATCATCAGCTCACTAAAAGTTATTTAAGTAATGCTAGAAAAATAAGAAAATATCCTGTAATTATTTTCCGACTACGCATTTTACCCTGGTTTCGTAATCTGAAACAACATTCATGTGGATCGTAATTATATTGGGTTTGTGTATCAGATATCCTCGAAAATAATATTGCCTAATTTTAGGCTTCTTCAATAGAAAAGGTAATCTTATTAAGCTCAACCAAAATGATCTGGGAAATGGGAAATTCAAGTACGGGCATGTACGAAATTTGGATGATTTTGCATTATTAATGTTCCGTAAAATATTATTCAAAAATTAGAAAACAAATAGACCACTAAATTCAATTATAATTTCGAATAAGCATTATTTGTCTGAATTGAGCAACATTTGAAAATTGAACAAAAAATAAATAAATTTAAAATAACCAGTAATAAAATTACGAATTACTAAAATTAGTGATGATGCTTACAATTTGAAATCAAAATTTTATATTTTTAAAGTCGAGTTTTCACTTTTTTGAAATTGGTTTCATACAATTTTAATTATTTTATAAATTTAAATTACTGTTAGTTACCAAGTTTGCTCACAAGCCACAACCAATAAACAAGTATCAAATTTATCAATGCCACCAACATTTCAGAAACGAAGTATTTAGGTACTGTAAAACGTCTCTTTAGATATTACATTATATTTTTTGCACTTATAAATTTGTATTTTAATTATTTAGTTGTTTTCTTTATAAATATTTACGCGCTTTTAAGTACTTTATCTTCGTCTGTCTGTCTATTTGTTTGTCTGTCATAGCTGTTTATTTCAGCAGCTGCTAATGCCATCGACTTGAAAATCCAAATTACAGAATTTAAAAAATATTTTTATTTTCAGTGGACAAGGGGTCGAAATGGGGATTTTAAAGTGGGGTTACTATGTCAAGAGGGGTATTATATGAAAGGGCTTCATTTATATATTCTAAAATAGGTTTTCATTTCCTTTTATGCCGCCTAGTTTTCGACTTATGATGAAAAGTGTTGAACTAAATATCATTCTACCCTTATCACCGAAGTTTGTGAACAGAAAAATCTAAAATAATCAGAGTTGATAAAGGTTTATGTAAACATTACAGGAAAAATAGAACTATATCTCTAACTTGCGCAGTTTTTGAATAATCAGCAAAAGTCCTTTACAACCAAACTTAGTTATGCGGCCCCAAAATTAACTTTATTGCGTGCTAATATTAGCTATAAATATTCATAGAGTATAATTTAATGAATCACATACAAAAAAATAAAATATTATGTACATTGTGGCCAGAAATAACTGTCAGTAAAGTATTTTACAATAAAAACCAAATTGATAGACAGAATTCAGTGTACAGTTTATTTTTCAGTCTACGACATGTAACAATTTCTAAATTATTGAGTGAGTTCAAAGCGCTCCTCCTTCTTTTTAATTGCAAGACGTAAACTTTTAAAAAATGACTCGCAAGCGGCACGCACGCATCGAACTTTTGACGTGATAACGTCTTATAAATCGATGAAAATTACATTAGTTAGGCAAAGCTCATGTGATAGGCTATTTTGATAGATTGGTTTTTGGAAATTGCGAAACTAGAAAAGAAAATGCTCTACCACCGATTTAAAAAAAAAAAAAGAAGTGAAGTGAAAAGTTAATGTGGTTTCCATTGTTTATTACAACAAGAATTGCGGCAAAAAAGGTAATTAATTCTTGCATTTTAAGAATTTGACTTGAACTGTTTTGTCAACTGTTTATAAAGTGAAGTGAAAAGTTAATGTGGTTTCCACAACCATCGATTTGACTTTTTCAAGGCACATTACGCTTGAAACACTCCCCTTGATTTCCTACTTTTCCTATCATCGTCCTATTCTTAACAGAATAACGCAGATTGGAAGATCTTAAATATCACACATGTATATAAGTTGTAAATAAATTGTTAATAGCACATTGTTACTTGTAATTAATCTGTATAATTTAAGTAAAAAAATATTTGAATTAACGAGTGCAAACAAATGTTAATTTATCGACAAAATTGTAATTTTCAATTAACTCCTTCTTTGTATTATCCAAAATAATGATAATTCAGTCATAATAATTCAATTAAATTCATAAAAGTATGCAATTTTTCATCAATGTTTTCTTATTACGTTATCACGTAAAATTATCGTCCGTAAACCGACTTTACAGACAACCAATTTTTTTTTGATATTTTCTACTGATCGGGCTGATTGTGTTGGATTACGTCGAAATCGCTCTGTGACCCTTTTTATGACTTCCTTGTTTTACGGCCGGTAAACCTTTCTCAAATATTTAAACATTTAAGCTTTCTTATAATCACATTTTCGATACTTATTTAAAAACAAATAAATCACAAAATGCCATGTAAGAAATAATTTCTCTAAATTCCTTAAAAATTTAAGTTAAAAAACACTTACAGTTATTTCTCACCACTCTGTACTTGCATTAATTATTTATTATTGTTATTATTTAACTAAACAACTTTTTATACTTTTCCTTCCAAGGTACGGAACCCTCCGTGCGTGAGTCCGACTCGTACTTGACCAGTTTTTTATTTATTTATTAATGCGGACTGCGAAGTTAACATTTTCTGAGAGCAACTCAAAAAATGATTTTTCGTTTTCTTGAAATTAGTCAGAGCCTTTTATGTTTTACTTTTTATTGCACTTTCGTATTCGAAAGCATTATCTGTTTTATACGATCCTTTTTTTTTCCATAATTTTATGAATACAACTTTCAGCTGGCGTATCATAAATAACATTAGTTTATGGTATTTTATTAGGCAATAAGTTGTACCAATGATACAGCGATCCCGAGCTAGAGGGGTGAAAACATGCATAAACAAAATATCATAAAATGTTATTATTAGTAAAATTAAAAGAATAACATTAATTTTATATTTTATTTAAAGTTTATAAGTTTACTTTATCAATACCGAAAGAAAGAAATAATTGTTCATACTTTAAATAAAAATCCAACCCAAATGAATGAGTAATAAAAGAATCCACCACAACTCTATGTTACGTCTTTGGAAAGTATCTACTTGTTAGTAATTAGTTTAGTCAATAAGCTTCAAAACTCGTTTGGCTTATAATTCTTGAGTAATTAACGGATTTCAATGATTACATATTTTTAAATACGTAGAGTAACGAGTTAAATCAGCTTGCATTTTCATTTGCTGTAATTGATACTTTCTTTTTAAATTCTGCTTTTTTTATCTTTTCACTTGAATAATCCGAGCAAGACAAATTGCTGAGTCGTTAGACGAAGCGAGTAAACTTAAAAATGATCTTAGAACTTCTATGAGACAAGAACGGCTATCAGACTTATTTATACTGCCCATAGAAAAAGAGGAACTAGAGAAACCAACATTTTATTCAACTATGGATGATAGAATAAATACGTTTGCCAAAAAAGGTAAGAACAATAAAAGTAGCCATTTAGCAAATTGAATATTTTCTTTTGGTGTTTTTGTTTTTTTTCCGAAGAAGCGTTCCTCAAGAAATGTTGATACAAAATCATTCAGGGGTATGCCACTGTATTAGACTAGTATTCTTTTGAAAAATATTTAATCGTAATTCAAAGTACTGAATCGAAAATAAATTATATAAAAAAACACCAACAAATATTTTCTTTTAGTTTTAGTTTTGGGGGATTTTAAAATTACTGGTGAATTTTATTAAAAGAAAACATAGACCATTTAAGGCGTCAAGCCCCTATTTTATTGAAAAAAGAATCCTTAAAACTAAAATACTTTTGCCACTTAACCTACCAAGCATCTTACTAAGTATAAATCACAACAGAAGATTTATGCACTATAGCTTCTTTTACAATTCGAGTAAGAAAAAATTGTAAAGTTCAATGGCAAATATTTTCTAAAGCTAGAATGAAGGAAATCACTACAAAATATTCATTTTATTACTGGATTCCGTATATTATGGTTAGTAAATGTAAATAAACTTAAACAGGAAATTAACTTTTATTACCGAATATACGTATTCCTGCAGTATTTTCTACACTTCACAAGGTTTGTATAAATAGTTTATTCGTAAATCTTGAACAATGAAATTAAAAGCAAAACGTTCGCACTTTATCCACAAATAAGACAACATACTTATTATATTAATTTTTTTTAATTGACATTTGTCAAAGTCTGTGTGTGATCAATTTCTGTCATATTACCAAAATAAACATTTTTTTTTAATTTCAATGTTTCTTGTTTTTATTTATTTTGTTCAATATATTTATACAAACAGATCAACTGTTGTATATTTTTGTAATTCTTCAATGTCAAAAATCTTGAATAAACTTTAAACTTAATATAGTGTCAAATTGATTTTTAAATTGCAAATAAATTGTGTTATACACTTTAAAAAAGGGCTCTATTCTAAAATTTTCAATAAAGAAATTTAATAACGATAGTATTATCGAAACATATTTTATTTAAACCAATTAAGTAGTTGGAACAAAAGTATAACGTAAAGTCTATAGCCTCGACAAAGTAAAGTATACAGATTTAAGCTATGCTAATATCAATACTACTTGATTGTAAAATTTGTAAGTCAAATTATTGAAAAAAAAATAACTATAGACGGAATTAACAAAAGCGTTAATCTAAAACCCATGAAGTGTTTAAAATTTTAACTGAAATCTTAAATGAATTAAAAACATCGGTTACGCGTTTTGCATCGCACAGCAAGCATAAACAGAAGTACCGGCCTCAAAAGCTTATTAAAAATGCGGCAAAATTTTGGAACATTTTATGTTTTTATATAATTTGTGTTGCTTATAGAAAAACGACATGAAATACACAGACGCATTGGATGCCTTACATACGAAAACGTAGTTTGGCACCAAATACAACGTAATAAATAATTTACATAAACATTTCCGATAGGAAATTCATATCTCCTCCTACGCGTACAAAATAAAACAATCATAATTTATACGTTTAAATAATATTATCATAAATTATAATTGACTATTTAACACATGTCTTTGTTTAGATCCCTTTGAACGAAACTAAATATAAGTTTTCACTAATTTTGTTCATTTCAAAACTGCGAGCGGAGCCCTAAGAGCGGATAAAAGCTCTGGGTTCATTTGCATTGTAGACAATTGTATTATTTTAAGATATAATTATTAATATTATTTTTTTTAACATAATGCAATTTAGCGAACAAAAAAAGCCTAGTTTACAGTAAAGCAGCTTTGCATCTATTTTTATGAGAACATGAAGAATTGGGAAAAATTCCAAGCATAAAGCGCAAGAAATAAATTTTAGTAACCTTTTATGAATTTATATGTATGCATTTACTCGATCGATTAACTTTAATAGGTTACTTATTGTTAGTGCAACAAAAAACGTTTCTGCACTCTACCACTTATCATTTTATAGTGTAAACTAGACTTAATTGATATAATCCAAATATTCTAAAAATAAAACAAAGTGGAGTACACTGTAATGGTCCGAACCCTTAGAGCTCCACTGTTGTCTATTTAGCCTAATTTTAGATTTGGTTTTAACTTTTGTTTTCATAACAGCCATTTAAAAGTAAATTCACAGTTTTAGACGATTCCCTGATCGTTTTTCTATCCTACGGGTATAAACAACAACAAAAATACATCGAGGAAGATATTAAACAATTTTTTAAAAGAGATTTTCTACAAAATAAAAGTTAAAGCGTCTTGTCAAAGCAAAGTGAAAATACAGCTATCACTAAACAAGTAATAAAAATCATCTTATGGCTATTTCTTAAAAATAAGTTTAGCTTAAGTCTAGTGTTTTGAAGAATATTCGGCTATGATCTCCTGTATACTGACGTAGCTGCCTGTGACGAATCCAAGCACACCAAATAGCATGAGTGCTATATTTTTCCACAGGATCCAGTTGTATCGACCGAGTCCAGTTTCCCAGAGGACGACGAGTTCAATAAGCGAAGGGAATATTAAGCCCAAAGTGCTTAAACATACAGCACCAATGAGGGAAATGAATGGACCAAGATTGGGGATGGCTGCAGCAATAGCAACTGTTCCAATCTGAAACAAAAATGT
This sequence comes from Eutolmus rufibarbis, assembly GCA_963920795.1. Classification (NCBI taxonomy): domain Eukaryota; kingdom Metazoa; phylum Arthropoda; class Insecta; order Diptera; family Asilidae; genus Eutolmus; species Eutolmus rufibarbis. The sequence goes on from OY987204.1 coordinate 23,018,783, forward strand.
ATATGAACGTTAAATAAAATGGAGAATTGTTTATTATATCTGTTTATATTATTATTGCATTATACCAGTTGGTATCAACTCTTTACATTTATCAATATCGTAAATAATTCTCAAAACTATGGTTATTTATCTATATCTATAGTACATAAAAATGAATGTTTGTCTGTATGTCCTTTATAGAATCGTAAACTATGCATTTGATCATGTGATGATCTTTACCAAAGTTGTTGTGCATGAGCCAAAGAAGATTACTGAGTTGGTACGACCAATTTTCGACAGATGGCGCGCCACATTTTGAAGTTTATGCGATTTCCACCAAAATTGGTACTTGGGGGTTTTCAGGGTCGCTGATTTCAACCCGACTGTCAGAATTTACGAATTCAAGACGGCGGACTATCAATATTTTTATATATTTTATATATTTTACACGTGTATTGCGCATGAGCTCCTGAGTATCCCAATGATGCCGACAGATATGCCATTCGAATTCAAACGTTTGCAGTTCCCGGTGCGACTCGCTTTCGCAATGACTATCAACAAAGCACAAGGAGAATCGTTGCAAGTGTGTGGATTAAATTTGGAGAATCCATGCTTCTCACATGGGCAGCTCTTTGTGGCCTGCTCACGCGTCGGAAAACCTTCTGATTTATTCGTTTACGCACCAGATGGAAAAACAAGAAATATTATGTATCCCACTGCACTTCAATAAATATCGAATTGAAACGAGACGCAGCAATGTCACAATTTTTCGAAATGAACAAAATCAATAAAATGACTCAAAATGAATTGAATATTTGTGTAATGTCTTTCCTTCAAATGTATTTTAGTTGGTGGCGTAGCAACGCGCGCAGGGTACAGCTAGTTATATTATAAATTCTTTATACCTTTTCTGGCTCTGAGAGAGAATATACTTCAAACTTAATTTTATTTAAGCCATTTTATTTTATATCTTCGATCTACAGTTGTTATAAAATTTAGTAGATTTTCAATTTAAATAATCAATGAAATTAAGCCAATAATTAATAATTCGATTTATAAAATCTGACTTAAGATTTAATAATGTAGGTTCAAAACTTTCAGTTAAAGCAACGAGCCTATTTTCAGGAATAAAATAACATTAAGGTATCTTCATAAAACAAAGTATGGACTAATTCAGTTTTAAATCTAAAACTAATATAAAATTTTTTTTTCACTAGATCCTTATAAAAAAAAAAATATAAAAACTAAATTTGGCAAAATTGCTTGCCTAAGTTTCCAAAAAAGATAGCCTTAACTTTTAAACCCTTGTGGTTTCTTTAAAAGTTTATCACTTTTCTTAATATGTGCAAAAATGTCTAGGCAATTTAAAATTTTTTCCGCAATGCCAATGTCATTGTATTTCTTATCGAATCTACAATTCTTTTCGAACGGTCGAGTTATGATTATCTAACTTGATTTTCTTTTTAGTATTTTTATTTCTTATCGTTTAAAGGTACTTTCAATATTTCTAATTATAGTTTTTATTTTCAAAACCGACTCTGCAAGGGAATAAGTACAAAACTAAAACAATAGCGCTTTTGAGATTAGATAATAAGAACTTGGGAAGAAATCACAAATAAAATGTGACAGTGAAAGTATCCGCTTAATTTTAGTAAAATTCCTTCACTACCTCAAAAAATAAAATTGAAAATTTGTTTGAAATACTTTATGGTGAATACTAATCAATTCGATAAGCGAAGATTTTAAACTAATTTAAAAAAGATTATTATATTATATTTTGATTGTAAACTATTTCACGAAAATATCGTTTTAAAGTTCAAATTTAAACATTTCAATTAAATTCTTCTTACAAGAAATTAATTTTCGTGAAATTCAGAATAAGTTCATTAAATCTTATGTATTGTTTGAGAAACGAAAACCAAAGTCGTACAATTGAAAATAGTAGGGTATTAAGATTTTATGTTACACTTCAATTAAAATATTTAATACATATGTCACTATTGATACGCGACTATAAATTGTAACTCAAGTGTAAAATTAAATTTTGATTCATACGAATGAAACTTAAATGAATTGCATGAATTGAAATTGAAGAGCGTCCAGAAATGTGGGCCGTGAGTGATACCGTGCTTGAACTTTATCATTATTCTTGTATCATGGCAATACGTGATTCATCGTCTCATCAAATAAAACGAAAATCTTTAAGATCGCATGTCGCACATTGCGAATAAAGTAATTTTTATTTAAATTGATGCGGGTAGCTAATTCAAATTTGGTGACATTGACATTGAACCTATAATTTAACCCCAGCATTGAAATATTGGAAGTCATAAGTTTTACCAATTAGCATTCAAAATTTCGTTGGTTTTTGCATTAAGAGTTTTTCAGTGGGCACTTCTCCAAAGTTGATAAATATCTGAATATTTATTTGTGCACGTACTTGCTATGTTTATTTTATGTTTTTATCTACCTATTTTTGTTTTTTATTTCTTAAAAACATTAAGTGCGAGCCAAACACGTGCTCGTATGATAAAGTTGGATTTGTCAAACCGACGACTGACGCTTTCACGTGTAATTAAAAGAATTTAAAATGTTTTTAAGATGGAAATAGATTTTCCTCAAAAACTATGCCATTTAAATTAATAAGAAAAAAAATACATAGCAAAATATTCCACGACAAAATCAACTTGTCGTAACTAAAAACAAACAATATGCATCATGTTAAAAATTTCCTGTAAAGTTTTTTATCTTAACGAGAAAAATTCACACTAGCAATTATTTTAATTCAATGTCAACGTAATTATCTTTATATTTAAAAGTTTAGAACTCTGTTTCGAAATATAAATCATTTAATTTCACGCCAGGCTTTCTAAATAATTTTTTAAAAGCAAAAATTGAGCGTATATCTAAAATTGACCAGCAGTTAATCGAAAATGTTACCCCATTATTGAAACAGTGCATTGTTATAAAAAGGTATGTTAGCATCATATTTACTTTTAAAAAATTAAATGTTTAACGTACAACCGAATATTTGACTACTGTGGTATCATGACACCAACTTAATTTGAAAGGTGATGTCAAGAAAAATATTCCGATCACGTATTTCAACTAATCGATTTCAAAGCACATGGTACCGCTATCATGCGAATCGTTCATGAAAACTTATTTTAAGACTGAATCAAAAAAAATAGAATCTATTTTATAATGCTGATCTAAACTATAAGAAAACCTTTAATAAAGCTAGCATACGCTATTATTCCAACAGGACAATACTAAAAATGGGAAAAGCGCCAAAGATCAATGTGACCTAAACATAATCTGTTTAAGTTTAATATTTCTTTCTCTATCTCAATCTTAATAGGAAAAATTCAGCGATCCGAAATAGTTTATTAAGGTGAATGCTATTTGTAAATTCAAATAAAATTAAATAGAACAGTGAATCGACAAATTTATTTCAATTAAACCTATGTCTTGAAAATGAAAATGAGTTTGCACTGTCGAATCAACAGGTGTTTCAAGGACAACCTTTCTAATTAATTGATTAGACGCTGCACTTTTTGTCACATGTACTTTCGCTTGCTTTTACAATTTAATCACGTGCATCTGACCTTGTTTAATATTTTTGAAAGTATGACTTTTACAGATATAAACGTTTCTGCGTGATGAAGCAAAGTATTCAAACTTCATGAATTTGAATAAAAATTACATCAATTTAGTTAAAACACTAATGGCAAATAAATCTAGAATCAGTACCAATAACCTTCTACTTTTACTTATCAAGTAAGTATTAACTTCCTACTGAATTAGATAACCACTTATTTATCAGTTACTATCAAATAAGTAAATAAATGCTTAATTTCTTGTAATGTTTGCTCAAAAGATTTGCTTTTATTAATTTGCAGCGGAATGTACATTTTTAAGAACTAAAAGTGGCTTATAACGGTTTTTATTATACAATTTGTACGTTTACTGAGGAATAAAAGATGATGAAAGCAAAGTTATAATTTCTAAAGGTTGAAACTTTAAAAATGTGGTTATCTTGAAACACTCCGAAGTATTTTTTGGCTAACGAATTTTAAACCAAATTAAATCTTATATAGCAACTCGGTTTTGTTCACTTTACATACACAACCTATTGTTTCGAAATCGGTTTCTATATTTCGCAACGATATAAATATTTCCTAAGATAATTGGATCAGGTTTATTAAGATCAATTTCAACCGTTTTTCACTTTATGTAGAAATCCAAAAAATATATTATAGAAATCTTTTTGTACAAATTTTTTACTTACCACAAGCGTAACTCGAAGGGAATATTCGGCAATATTTTGGTGGTGTGAGAAAGTTCCCTTAATATTTTTCCAAATAATCTCCATAGGAACGTAGAATTGTAAGGCGTAGGTAAAGAAGATAGCAATGGCAATCATGAGTTTCACAGATTGTGCGGCGCTGTAAGAAATTATAGTAAAAATCAGTCAAAGGTTTCTATCTTTTTTTTTATCCTAACTCACAATTCCTCAGTAGGCAAGTTCAGCGTAATACTGCCCTCGGTTTTATCACCATACTTCAGGTAGCCCAAAAATCCAACAAGGGTATAAAGGGAAATGACGAAGCCCATACCAAAATTGAGCACTCCGGGGCAACCGATGAAGTGGGTGGGAGTCTTCATGTTGTTCTCCAACGACATAACTACACCGATCCCTTCGAGGGCGAAGATCACGGTTCCGAAGAACATCGGCATCTGTGTGATTGGAGCCACAGCAGGTCGCTCCGAAACTGATGGCAGATCGGTGAAGATATAATAAAATGTAATAACGACTCCAACGGCCATCAGAATGTTGGCAATAAACGAAAATGGAGTCAAGAACTTGAGACTCCTGATCAAGTTTATAAGAATGAGTGGAACTAGTAGCATTACGATGTAAACCCGGATGTCCAAATCCAAATCTGGACAGTAGTGTTCCACAACTTGGCGAACGTTAGTTGCGACGAAAACAATGTAAACACAGCAACATCCCAATAAATCCACTACCAGGAATGAGTTTATTAAAAATCGCACAAGTCGAGAATATTTAACAAGCTGCTCGGGTCCGTCTATAAAAGCAGTTTCTGCAACATCTGCAAATCCTAAGGCAGGGATCTGCCTCCGTCTGCAGAGAATATGGGCGCATTTAACGAGGATGTGAACGCAGTAAGTGCAAATCAAACCGACTAAGAATGTGGCCCCAAGGCCAAACCATAGTCCAGCATTCAAAAAAGCCATTGGCATCGCTAGGATACCTGATCCCAGCGAGCCCTTTAGCAGATGCACCAAAGTCTCGGCATCTCTGCAATTAAAAAAATTGCATTTTATTAAATAAATGACGAAATTCAAGGTTGGTCTTTGGCAACAAAATTAAATGGGAACGATACTCACGAGGTCGGATGTGCGACTTTCCGGTGCTCGAATGGATTATAATTGGCAGCCTCCTCATCCCTTGTCATCTGGACCAGGGGCAGGGTCGAGCCTGCCGCCTGCTGGGCTGGCACATCGTTCATTTCCGCTTTGTATCTGTTCCAAGGCAACATTTCATACATGATTATACTCGTTTAACTTTTATAAACTTTTCTTTTGATTTAAAACAAATTTAGATAAAATAAGGTCTATTCACATACTTTGCGTATATAAAACTCGCGGCGTCCCTTGTCGCGTTCTGCTTCTTCGGATCATAGCTCGCGATCACTGGGGGGATTTTCTGCAAAAGAAAATGTTCAAGATGAGAAAAGTTCGGTTGTTAAATATAAAAAAAGATCGCGGCATTCGGCTGCTTTCGGGATATGTTATATATATTTAAAATTACTGTGTACATTGAAAAAAGGTGAAAACAAAATTTAATTTTAGAATTTTTATTTCAATGTGACATCACGGGCAGGCGACAACGAGGGCGGGGGTGTCAGGGACGGGATGGCTCTCTAGTTATGTAAATACGTATTGCCGGTGGTTATAAACAAAGAACTCGCGTCAGAGTTTCGCACGTTTCACACATTAAATTTTGGCACACTCTGTGAACGGACATCGCAGTTCTGGCATCGCCCCATAGTCACCTTATCTTCGGTGGCGGTGTCCATGTAACGAATTTTTCGATTTCCTAGAAAAACGGACAGAAGATAGCTCGTGGTAGAAATCTAGAACTATTTGGACAGTCTGCTGCAGGTTGAAGTAGCAAACCCACCCAACTTGCGTACTAGCAATTGCGACCTCAACTGAACTGATCTTGAACGCAAAGTGAGCCGCCCCTTTGGATTTATTGCGACTTCCCCTGGTGATTGAATTAAATTTTCATAGTATAGTTTGCCAAATTACTTAAATGACATAATGTCAACGGAATTGAGCGCCAACGTCATTGTCGCCACAGTCCAATGGAATGGACCTCCGTCACGCTGGACATCGTTCTTCCCTGCACTATCGCATGGATCTTCGTGAAAATGTTCACAGTCTGCGAATAATTTTTGACTTGGAGAGCTACCGCTCACGTTCTTTTTGTCAATTTAACTGAATATCATTATTATGGGCGTCTTACAGGCGCTCGGAAGAATAAACAGGAAACATTTTAGTTGATTGGTAAATATGAGAGGAAATGCATTCACTCAAGCCTCTGGTTCACTATATCTATGAAATAATCTTAACTGAGTTATTGAGGAATACGTTTATGTAAAAGGCGATTTTCTAATAATCTGCATCTGCGTTTGTAGTTTTGTAATTTTATAAATATAAAAAAATCAAAACCAGGATATTATACTAGATTCAGCATAATTACAAAACACAGAAATGATCGTGATCTAATTCTTATTTCTCTAAGCTTTAAAAGGTGTTTGAAAACAAATAATCAGCTGCATCGACTGTTTCAGCAGATAAATCATAATTATATACTTACATTCATACATATACACGGTATTTTACTAGGGTCTGAACAGAGGTATGCCAATCTATTCTGCATGGTCTCCTGATCAACTTTTGTTCGAAGACCCCCCTTAAAATCGGTCCTACACCCCTAAAATCGCAATTGAGGAGAGGGTGAACCTAGAAAATACTTTATAAGTTCTTTCAGAGATCTTCCCATACAGAAAATCGACAGAATTAAGGACCAAAGTCAAATTTTGGCCATTTAAATTGCCATTTTCAGAGTTTGACGCGGCCTCGCTCGTTTGTTTGTTGACGGATTGGGTCCTTGAAGGCTAAGCTTTCTACTACGTTATCAACCAATATCCCACGATTTCTCTGAAAGAACTTATAAAGCATTTTCTAGGTTCACCCCCTCCAAATTTTCAATTGCGATTTTAGGGGTGAAGGACCGATTTTAAGGGGGATTCTGAACAAACGTTGATCAGTAGACCATGTACAATCGATTGGCATACCACTGTTCAGATCCTAGTAAAACACTCTGTATAATGGATGGTAACAATTGAAGATATTTAGAACTTATACTTTTAACAGATTTCAACTATAAGAAATAATAAATGAAGCTAAATTTTGCATATATTTTAATCCTCAATTAGTTACATTTGCTGACAGAACCCTGCGTTAATTTTTACCATTTATAGTCAGTTCCATTTTGCATAATTCAAATTTTGAATTTTAAAGGGATCGTCTGGGTTAGACGGTTAAAACGCCTAAAAATTTATTATTTTTTTTTTTACTTTATCGTTTCTAATACATTTGAAAAATATATTCATAATTTTGCAGAGACTAATTCTGTATAAAACTAGAGATATAATACCGATAGTAAGAGAAGACTGTTTTCATACAACTAACAAACTTTTAACACAGTTTTCTCAAAATCACATTTTTTAAGTTAGCGTAGAAAAAAGAGAGCTGAAAATTTCAAAAAAATTGCCCGTCCAACCCAGACGAATACCTTTAACAAAAATATCTTCAGAAAGTTTAGAATTTATCTCATTTTATGAATTTAAAATTAATGAATGATCAAATCAGTAACTATAGAAATTTTAAATTGAATTTTTAATTATTTTAAAGTTATAATAATAATTGAAATTTTTCATATTTAGTGTAGGTACACATAAATAATAAAATAAATAAAAACGACTTAACTGCTTAACGTAGCACAACTGCTTAAACGTATATTATATTACGTTTTATTTAATATAAAAAACGATCAATTTCAGTTTACGATCCCTACAAAATAACACAAATTGAATGAAAAAAATAATGTAAAATAAAAGAAAATGTACGAATTTAAAAATAGTGCACTAGAACTTCTGCTGCACTATTGAAGTTCGAATTGACGGTCGTGCCAAGACTACGTTTTGGCGCCTAACTAAACATTTATAAATTAGCCTTGACGTTGAAAAGAAAGCAAATGACTGTGATGAATATAGCGAAATATTTTTTCACCATAAATACGGCGCACGATATATTTGCGATATTTCAAAAAATTTTGCAAAATATACAAGTTATATCCGCCAATGGGTACTATAGTATATTAGTTCATGGCCGCGCAATAATCCAAATTTATCAAAAAGACGAATCATAAAATGATATACGTTAGTGATTTTCCTCCCACAGGGACATAAATTTATTTAGGTGTAGTTATTTTTGTACGGTGCTGTTTTTAATTTTTGTAGTTTAGTGCCCATGAAAAATTCTGATAAGACGCACGTTCTACAGCAGAAAATATCTTCCACTTCAAATTAACTTAGTTAAAGCTAGTCATTTGGGGTGTAAACACTTGAAATGAGATTTTCTAAAATCCGGCAGCTTTGCCAAATTATTTATATAGTCTGAGAACAAGACGCTATGATCATATTTACATAATTCCCACATAAAGAAAGTTAATACTGTTTCACATGTATTTTGGAGATATGCCAGCATGTTCTATGTATTAAGCATAATTCAGCTTTTGCTAATATTGAAAAAGTTTTAATAATTTTGAGATGGAAGCAGTTTACTGACCTCTAACAATATACCATTTATTAATAATTTAGCGCGTCTTTCCATTAGTTTTTTCCTTGACTGATTATGACCCTCTCTCTAATGTTATTTCGATTAATTAGACGTTTTAATGTATGACTGGCCTTGTGTACATCAAGACTTCTAAAACTGTTGGAATGCAATGAATGTGTTCTAAATAAAAAATTGTTTGTGCCTGCAATTTCATCTATGTAGTTTGGATAGTAGCATAGTGATTTTTCGAAAATCCAACGATAAAGAAACCTTCTTACATTTTATAACTATGAGAGAAACTGCTTGACATATCGCCAGCATTTAAGTACCTTTAAAACTTCGGTAAATTTTATCACTAAAGCCAATTTTGAACTGAAGTAATTGCTTAAAATGCATGAAAGAAAAAGAAAAGGTACCCGATATTAATTCAAGCTGGAATACAAACTGGTGACCACAGCTTTTCATTACAGAAAATATGCAGCCATTAATAACAGTTGTAAGGTTAGTTACTAATCATTGGAATGTACGATCACGTGCCAATTATTTAATTAAGATCGAAATACACCCCAGGAACAGAAGCGTTTGTCATACATCAATTTACCCCTTGTGGGCAGTAGTAATGAGCCCCAATATCAAGCCAGAACCGAATGGTGGCTTTAGTCACCGTACAATGGAGCGCCAATGTCAAAGCTCCAAAGGGGCCCCCTACCTTGCCGCAGTCTCGATCGTCTGCATTTAAGCAGATTGTGGACAGCAACTGGTGAACTGGAAACATCCAGTTCCGAGTATCTTATGACTTTCGAGAAGAGATTTCTTAATTCGCACCCAGTTCTCTTCTCGTTCTATTCTTGGACACTTTTTTCGGGCACATGCCATCTAGGACTAGAATCGCTTAGCACGTAGCTACGCACGTAAGAAATGGTTTGCATACGTCTGCCTTTCTTGATTTCGCGAGAAAAAGCACGTGATTAGAGCTTATTGGCGCTTAGTGCCAACCATATACATATGTGAAACATATATTTATACATATATACAAATAAGTATCAGTTACGATATTTTTCGTTGGCAGGGGTCTCAGTAAATATCGCAAAGACGTAGTAAAATTTAATCAGTTCGAAGGTGTGCATCGCAGATCACACATTTTTTTTTTATTTATCAGATATTACAATTGCAAAGATTTTTCTATAACAATAATTCTACTGGAGTAGTGGAGTACTATTTAAAGATGTTGAAGGCTGAATCGGATTTTATTTATAGAAAATATGCGAAAAATGTTGAAAGCAAATGAACTTTGTTCAGTCAGTAGACTTAGTTTACTAACATGACAAACACTTAGTGAAACATTACGTGCAAATATTCGCTTAAACTTGCTCCGTATGTTATGCCGCTGATTTATCTTAAAAAAATGTGTGCTGTGATAATAAAAATAAATATCTTAATATTTACATAACATATTTAGTTACATTTCACTGTAAATTAATACTTTTATTTCTTTTTCTGAGTCACGAGATTTAGTGTTACTTTTAATAAATATAAGTAATCTTCATATGTGCAATAATTTTAGAAGATTTTAGTTTTAATAATAACAGTTCAATAATAATTAAACCTCTATATTAGTGTTTTATACAATAATAATGTTTTGCATAACATGAAATATTATAAATAAAGTTTTGCAGTATAGATACATATGTTTTAATCATGAAATATTCGGTTTTTTTCTTATTTCAATCGAAACCAGTACCCAGTACCCAGAGTACTCCCAACGCCTCCAAATGGGGTGAAAGATGAAAACGGAAATAAAGCCCATTTTAAATGGTTGTAGTAATATAGAGGCAAATTTAATTACTTGCAAATATTATAATTATGTTTCATTAATTTATCGCTTATTAATCAAAGTGAGAGACGATTGAAACGTTTGGTATTCGCCTAAACACCAATTCATCACGAGTTTTTTACGTTTCATTTAAAATATGATATAGGTAGTAATGTTTTGATGAATTTCACTTAAAAATCTTTTCTGTTAATTGTAATTTCTGCGAAAGGTTTAAATAGAGTTTTAAAGAGTTCTTGTGTCAAGCAAAATATGTGGAATTATGTTAAATTTTTGTATAAAACCAGTGGTGTCTTCAAATCGCTTTAAAAATTCAATTTAATTTTGGGAATAGTATTGCGTAACTATGTAAAATAATATAAACGTAGAGTTTTTAAATTAGATAAATTTATGTATTTATTTTTTATTTTATTACTTGTTCATAAATATTCAGGTTGCTTTAAAAAATGAATTAGTGCCTTATTACCTTACTTAACGCTCAGAACTAGTTTTCGTATACATATTTTCCGAAATGGAATCTTGTAGTTTAATTTTTTAATTAATTACCAATTTTTTGTAGCTTTTTAGTCCTATTCTTCTAACTTTCGTTAAATTTATAATATATAAAGTATCGGATGGATGAACAGTTGATATGTATGCAATAATTTACATATAAATCTCAATGTTATGAATTTTAAGGAAAAAGTACGATTTATCTTTGTGTAAAGATTTCTAAAAAACTCATTTAGTGAACGTTAAGTTCTAAAATATGCCTTATAAACTCTATCCATAAAACACATGAAACACAGAAGATATTTTTCTATTACTTACTGTTTTAACAATGACTACACACAAGTTAGGTAAGTCACAAAGAATGATGGCTTTGTTTAACAGAAAATTGTAAACAAATTAGAATTTATGACTGCTCGCCATGTTATGTAAATTGAAATATTAACTATTGTATAAGATGTAAGCAATTATCGACGCAATGTAAATGAGATTTCTCCAGATCTGATAAACAATTTTAAATTTGCTTAAAACCTGAAATTAACATCAACTTCGAGAAATATTTTAGCATTTTTGGTTTATATTATACATAAAAGTGCGGTGAAAATTTTTTATTTATTTTTGAAATTCCATTTCTAAAAGATGTCCATGTTATATAAATATTTACGTTAAAATGAGTGACCTAAATTAGCTTCTACTTCACAATAATCACCTTGCGATTCTTCGTACTAAGAGCATTTTGACATTGTGGGCTTTATTTGCACTAAATTAACTTAATGAGAGGGTGTATCAAAAACGTCACATGATGACTTATAATATTTAGTAAACTTTGTAAATCACCTCAAATATGATATGCTTAATTATTGATTAGAATTGCGTGCAATGACGTTCTCAATGAATATTACGGGATACACTTTCACTACTAAGCCCGGAGGATTTAATTATACGAGTCGAATCAGATTGTATCGATTTAGGAAAATGTTTTTATCTACACAGCTTTATGGGACTATGAAAGATAAAAGTTTATTTAATGGTTAAATTGATATGCTGGTAATTTTCCGCAGTAAGTTTAATTATTTGTTTTTCTCTTCATTTGTTTGAATTTGCTGGCCTAGACAATGAATGATGCTAATTTATGGCATACGGAGAGCAACTTTAGATTCGTTAACATTTTCTTATGGTTCTGTGCAACAACTTTCAACAATAAAGACTTACATACCAGTCAGACTGAATATGCGTGTGCCTTCATTAGAATTTGTAATTTTTGACATATGTTCTCTGAACGTATTTAGATTTGTCAGTGTATAAATCTTAAGTATTCTTGCAGCAGTAAAATGTTGTGTTATCAGCAAAAGTTTTTCTGACATAAAATATCGGTGCCGCGTGAATTTATAACTGAAGGCGTTATGTCTAGGGAAAATTACTATTTAAGTTAAATGAAATCAGACACCAACAGAAATCAAAACCCGGCGGGATTTTCATGGTGCAGTTTTATTTTGCTTAATAAATTTCAAAGAAATGAATACGATCCCCACACCTTCTTCAGTTTATTTGCGCATTACAATAAAATTGCTATCATTTTTTCGAATGTCTCAAGTATATGAGTTGTCTAGTGCAGAATAAACTGCTTTTTTATATTTATTTACTAACAACATCTAAATCGACAACTAATCAACAAATAAAGAAGAAGACAAAATATATGATGAAAGCAATTGAATCGAAAGGCAAAAACATTTGAAAAAAGTCTTAAAATTAATTAAATATTGTACAAAGCTTTGAAAAACTTCATGACTAGGAATTGGCAACGTTAAAGATTAATCGTAGAGGTTAAATTAACCCCAAAAGTTATCCACCGCTTTCATAGTACCAGTATGAGTAAATGATTGTTGAATAAAACCGACATTTTGTTGTGTTGGGTATCTTATATCAGAGCATACACTTAACACTTAAATAAAATGTAACTTTAAAAAAACATCTAATCTCTTTTTATGTTTCCTAAAACAATAATTTGCCTTAACTGATGATAACGATCAATTAGTCAGATGCGATAACTTAAAAGCAAATAAAATGTTATAATTGTGAGTCATTTAAATTTTTCTATAAAGTATGAGCAAACAAAAGATATTAAGTAGATCAGATAATAAATGCCTTTATTTCTCCCATCATTTAGGCAGCGCTGATGCATTTAGCGCGCTCATTTATCGTTTAATGTGCATATTTCTATCGATCTGCATCACTAGTTTTAAAAAAGAAAAAATTTTACTCTGTAAAAAATTGAGCAAAATAGGAAAATTTAATGAAAATCAACTCAGGTGTAACGAAGGTTGGTACTTTTTTAATTTTTGACCTTAATAGAATTTAAGAGGAATTTAGGTAGCTCTAAGCTACTGGCAAAATTAATTGCAAACCAATCATTTGGGTATGGGACAGCAGATGAATAATGCATTCCTTGATTATGTCTAACACTTGATAAAAGGAAATTGAATGCGTACGCAAAATGCAATTAATTTTATTCTTTCCATTAATATTTAAAATCCATAAATAAATCTACTGGGTAGTTGTTAACCCAGAAAATAAAACAAGTAGAACTAATTCAGTCCGTTTTCACATAAAATATAAAGCAAAAAATCATTAAAAGGAAATCATTGGAGTGTTCACCTCTCTATGGTCATTAAATGAATAAAACTTCTCAATGTCAAATGAGTCAGATTGGCGCTACATTTTTATATTAAAGCGCGAATCATTTAAGCTCCACTGGACTTTACCCAGAGAAATTATGAGGAACAAAGTAATTTTGTTAAGAATTCTTATATAACTGACTAAACTAATTACACTTGATTCGAATTCGAGAAGATCTTTTTCATCTGCAGTCAATTTTCCGGTTTTACAAGACGACTTTGTAAAATTACGGCTATTGTGGTGAACGAAGTTGCGTCGTTTTGCGATCACCCGTGCGAATTACTGCGTTTTCTCCCTTGATTTAATTAATTGGAAATTCTTTCAATTGAGGAATTGATGGCGGGTAGCACAACACTTTTGTTACTACGGGATTTCAGACTAAAGTAGTTCTTTTTTGGGTACTTTCTGTGTAAGTATTATAATTGTTTGGCAAAATTATTATTAGTAATTCTTTCTTGATATGTTTGCTTTCTTTGGGGATTTCGTTCAGTATATGAAAGATTTAGACTTAACATTCGTTCAACAGGGCAAAGCAATTACAAAATCCATTACAGATAAACTCTAACTATAATGGTCTTAAGACTCACTAATATTTTAATTTCCTTAAGGTTGGTTAAGTTTCTGTCAAATCTTAATAAATCTTTAGCATTGAGTTGCATTATAAGACAACGCAATAAGTGGGATGCAACCTACTAATTTCACTAGCACAGTAAAACCACGTAATGAATCCATTTTTCTCAATATTACGATTTAGATTCCACCAAAATTTTAGACTAAACATCATTTTTATCAAGTTTTCTTAAGATTTGTACGCTCAGGGCCATACCCTTAAAACATGACGAAAGATTCGGAAAGAGAACAAATACCTACAATCGTATAAAATCTTAAGTTAGCTTAAATAAAGGAATAAAATATATCTCAAATTAGATTCGATTTAAAAGTTTAGCAGCCAAAAGTTAAGAAATAAACCTAAACTATAAGTAATATCAAATAAAGAATTTCATTCACTATAAAAAAATCATAATCTTGATCAAAATATTAGTGAATATTTCGTAAAAGTTAAGAATACAAAATAACAATACGAAATAAATACAATAAAGCTATTGTTAAAATCTACTCGTTATACCATTTTCTAAAATAAACAAACACAATTCTGTTGACAGCGGCTCAATTGAAGCCATCAATCGCAGACATCAATGTAATTACGACAAGTCAATTTAATTCTGTTGGCCGCAAGTAGAATCGTCCGAAAGGAAATAATTGGTTTCAACTTACACGCCCAAGGTATGACAAACATATAAAATTTAATAAAGCTTCATATGGCTGATATCATCAATATTGCAGATAAAATTTACACGAGGCGATCATTTTTCTAAAAATAAACAAGAAAGTAACTGTGGGTTTTTGCGTTTCCGACAATTTTCGCAAAGTTTCAATACAAATTATTTTGAAATAGAAAATTGTGAAAATTTTATCGGATTTTTTGGTGTCATGAAGTTTAAATTAATATTTTTTCCAATGTTCAGCACTAAAAGATAATTTCTGTCTTTCATAAATTTATGTTGATGATGGACAAAATCTAAAGATATATAGTTGGTTAATACTTTATTTAATAAAACTAGGAGTATGATATTCTGAATGCTATAAACATACGAAACTTTATTAAAAATTGCACTAGAACTACCGACAGTTAAGACGAAGGTATTTCTATGAAAACCTGTCATAATGACTGGTCCTTATAAAGAACATTTTTATATTTATTTTTACATGTGTATATTTAGGTATTTCCTACAAAAAGAATTACATTTTATGTAGTATTTTTGGTATTATTAACTTATCTGAGACCATAAACCTTAAAGCAGGCACATTTTATTACTAAATAAGAAAAAATCCTTTTGAATTGAATTGAATTGAAGATCGAAAAGACCGGATAAACAAATTTTTGAATCACAGCATAATTTTTGCTCGATCAATGATTAATCCGAACATTTTCACTGTCATATTGAATGATACGCAGTGATAATTCTAAGAAATTGTTTGTGCAGTTAATAGTAAATATTTCGGTCAATTTGGGTTCAGTACAACGGACTATTTTACATTTTGAATAGTATCATTTTGGCTGGTATTATAAGTAGTCATAATATAATTTTTTTTTATTTTAAAGTATAAAAAAATATAAAAAATATCGTTATATTATTTCTTTAGTTACCTCTGGAAAATTCATTACATTATTGCGAAAAACAGATGTAATACGGGTGGGAGTTTTAAAATAAAGAGAAATTTTTTTATGGATTTGAGAGCAATAAAATTGTCATATCAATAATTTTTGCAATATAGTAAAAGACTATAGATATTGTTCTGGCATCCCTAAGATAGATGAAAGAATATAGTTTTATAGTTTGGCATCCGTAAGATTATTATTATGTATGGTTCTCCCAGAATATTGTTAAAAATTTCTTTCAATGAAAATGTGCTTCATCTTTGCGGTTGTGTACGTGCCGGGCGTCAAGTTTTAAATTTGCGGTTATTTTTGTTTATTAAATTCTTGATCAGAAGCATAACCAATGCCATTTTGCGGAAGCATTAGAATACTCAAAAACGTTTAACCTCAAAATACAAAATGTCTAAATATTTACGCAAAAATTAAATTTTGCGGCCTGCTGGATATGAAACATTTAATCTAAACATCTAATACGCATTAAAGCGCTATATTGAAGAATCTGTTCCAGTTCAAAGAACAAACGATCAGCGGAAAGAATTTGAATCAAAAATCACATTAGAACGACTAATGAAGGTTACCCTGTACATTGACTTCTTTAAGATTTTTTTTGTAGAGCTCTTCTCTTGGCACGCGAGACATAGTTTGCACACGCGTAAAACATGAATGAGTTAAGTAACTCTTCTCTATGTGCGAAATTTATTTTTGGACTTCGAGCGGGACCCGTGCTAGATAAAATAAATCTGTTTAGGCTTTTAAAGCTCGTTTTTCTTTTAAAATAAGTTATTAGCTTCGTATGTAAGCAGACTAAATTCGATCATATTTAGCTAATTTTTGGCTATATGTGTGTATTAAGGTAGTAGTGCAGTCGAAATAAATCAAATATAAAACTGAAGGGCGATGAAGAGGCAAAGTCTGGCAATGCTATTGCACTTATCATAATGGCTCTGTTCTTGAATTTCTCAACATAATAAGTCGCGGTTACCTACCTACCAGAAAAGAATTTGCAAAAAATACTGCTTGAGAAGGAAAAATGAAAAATGTGAGAAATGCTTTGGCGCTATCGTTTCGCCTCTCTTTCTTTGACCGCCTTCTTCTTTATGGTGGGCGCAGTTAGGCCTCGCGATCACATCGATGCCGCGGACAGAGAAGAAGACAAAATCGCGAGTGGAAATTTCCACTGCAATCGTCACTAGGTGAATAAATGGAGGGTAACACTTTGAAATTTCGCACAAGAGGCCTACCGCAGCATAAAGACGAAATGCAAATTAGTCAAAAATCGGAATGTGCAATGAATTTTCATTGCTATAGCTTGAAATAAGCTTTCTTTGGCGGTATAGAGTAGGTCTGTATTTCAATAAATCGGCTTCAATATACCCACACAATTTCACTCAAACCTGCCCCAATAAAATCCTTATCGAAAACTTATCGGAAAAACTATGTAAAATAAAATCGAATTATATAAATCGTATACGACTCGAAATGAATTTCTCTTATCGCAAAATCTTTAACCTCACGTTTTAATAGCCTACCCTTTTCGCTCCACATGTAAGCATTAGACATGCTCGAGAGCCTTCCAAGGAGATTAGGAAGTCGGAACGTTATGAAACAATTAAATTTGATATTGGCGACTCATTTTTGAAATGTCACTCATCATAGATAAATAAAACTTCCAACTTATAGTAGTAGAAATATAAAAGGAGAGGGAAAAAGAAAGCAAATCAGCGAAACACGATCAATTTGACATCAGCAAAAAGGCCTCAACATGTCAATTCCTCACTTGCTGACTTCTACAAATCATGAAAAGCGGAAGTGGCATATTTGCAACCACTCAATCAAGTAACTTTATTTCCCAACGAATGTAGTCTGAAACTACATACATATGTGTACAATACACATATGTAACCTCAGCCACTCCACGCGCTTGTTAATACAGAACATCCATCCATGCTCGCGACTGACTTAGTTAGTTGCTTCCTAATTTGCACTACTTGTTCATTACGAAGCATATTAGAATTTATGTTAAGCAGCACCTGAGATCTTCCAAGTTTTAAAGTGAACTGACCGAGTCCTTGTGGACAACGTCCATGGACACAGCCAGAACTCTGAAAATATTTACTAGAAGGAAGGTATAGACTAGGACCATACAAAATTATGTCTAAATTATTTTCAAAATAAGGGGATTTATATATTGTCTTACTATCTCAAACATTCCATAAACATTATTCTTTAAACCTACAATAGCATAATGCAGTTGTTACCACATTTTAATCTCTTAAAATTACAAAATCAGCAATATTTGTATAGGAATTTACATACATTTTTACTTGACCACAGCATAGTAATAAAATTTTAAATCTTATAAATTATTAACGTTAATATAATTTATAAAAATATTCATAGAGTTTAAAAATAAACATTCTTCTATTATAAATGTGGTTTGCAAATGTATTTTTTTCCACACTAAATAATGAATCGCACGCCAAAATTGCCATATTAAATAATTTACGAGGAGGTGGTAAATCAATTTGCTTTTGTTACAATATCTACAGCCTTTCACTTTAGGTTTAAACATTGCCGAGTTCAATAAGGAATTCGTGTACATGTGGGTTTCAGAATTCGAAATTTGTGATTTAGTAGACTTCAGAGAAATTCCAAAGTGATAAAACCACAGTCCGTACAGCTTATACTCTACAAAAAAATGTGTTCCAGCAGAGCTCTTAAAAATAATTTATTGACTTCATTAAAAGTTAAAAGCGAAGCAGAAAATATTAGCTTGAGTCGAGTTAACTGCTAGTTTGATCGTATTGAATAAATTGAATTTCAGTGAGAAAGTAAATAATTTTATAACATTTGTGTTTTCTTCTAGTATAAGGAATTTTTAAATTCCAAATTCTTCATAATTTGAAATCGCTGCATTTTCATCTTAATTAATTTATAATTACTTATTTTACAGCAATTCAATAAACTTTGTTTTGGAAAAAATAGAGAGAAGAAAGGTTAATTTTGTTTTAAAATATAAACATTAAAAACATATAAAGTGTCCCACCGCAAGATCTTTATTCTCTTTTTCTTCGGGTGAACACATTTTTATTATTAAAAGGTGTTTATCATTTCATCGAATCATTAGGAGTATACCTTTTTTCCTTCTATCAATTTTGCTCAAAAGATTACTTATTTATTAATTTTTATCTGACTAATTCTAAAAATATTTAAATCACACAAAACAATATTAGTGACGAAATTCTTTAAAAATTTCCGATATAATATTTTTACTAATCTTGATATTTTCTCTTGCATAGACACGTTGTTATTTCCTGTATAAAAAACGTAACAAGCGTGAAAATGAGTAAATAAAAGATTATGCACACATCAAGAGCGGTAGTAATTTTGTAGTTTTGAGAAAACTAAACATCTTATACCTAAAGTTATTGTATAATAAATTATACCTACTATTAATATTAAAAATATATTTTATGTATACCTTAATTTTCATAAAAGTGATAACTTTAATTACAAATATTATAAAATTTGGAGTCATATTTAAATTCAGTATATTTACTCCGTACATATGTATGCAAGCCTACTTTATTTTTAGTATTAGTAATAGTGACGCTCACTTGACTAAGATATTTTACCTAAGAAATAACTCCGGAAATGTTCTTTTCTTTGGGAAATCCAAATTACAAAATCAAATTTTATCAAAGTAACTATAATTCAATGAAGTAAGTCAGGTAGCAAGTACCTACGTATTTTTTTCACGCAGATCAATAAAATCTCGAGAGCAAGTTTATAAATATACAAAATAATTTTGATTCAATCAAATCAAATTATTTTAATTCCGGTTCCTCGTACTTCTAAGATAACTTATCATTTCAGTGGAAAAGGTGAACCAATTGCAATTAGATATCTTATCTTTACTTAAGGGGACGTCTTAGATAGGACTGAGCGCCTACTTGATGAAATAACATATCTTTAAAACTAAAAAAACATACTAAATTCAGTGCAGCGTACAAACCAAAAACCCACTCGCTCAAACCACTCGAGTTCTAACAGATGCAGCACCCAGCTGCTTCAACATTCACCAGCATCTTGGCTGAAGAGTGGAAAATTACCGGGTAGCAATGGGCACCACCATTTTGTGTCCTCTCTTTAGAAAAATGCTGATCTAGACTTAAGCCATGTTAAAAACCTCTCGCGACTTGCGCGAACGGAAGAAATGCTAACGAAAGACGAACGTTGGCCGAGGAGATTGCTCCGTAGGCACACTTTCACTTCGTCGGACATTTTATCCTATAGGCTAGTGCGGCTGCAGACCAGACAAGACACCTTTTTGAATTTCCCTATTTAATACGCAGCCTTGCCGAAGAAGAAAACGATTAGTGGCTCTTTAGCCTATCATTTTGCCTACTTCCTCTGTAACGTTTCACTTGAATAGAGTCGCAAGATGGACGGGTTCTGCGAAAGCTAATTTTGCGGTATAAACTTCGTTACGCCAGAATATGCTAGTTAATTAAATTAATTCGGCAATTTTGGGCGCTCAATTGGCGTTTGAAATTCAATAAGCCTTTTCTTTTCGCGATGTGAGTCATAAGCGAATTTTATTACATCATTCACGAACCACCAGACGCATTCCTTGCAATCGTACATTGTGCACAATATCACGAACAATCTATATTTAATTCCGTCGCGGGAATACTAGAGGAGGGGGGATTTTTATAATGTTGCCCGTTATTAAAATGCAAAACAGTCGCTCAATTTCTCCCGTTCTAACAATCGCCACCCATCGAATGAGAATCTGCAAGATAGCCACTGGTGCAGTTGTTGCAGATGGTTTCTTCTAATCCATTGTTAGGATTGAAGATAGTAACTCAAATCGTCTTACTGCTAGTCAATTAGAACTTCTTAAAGTTACTTACCGCATACTGTTGAGGCGCCAACGGCGTCTTTGAATCACTTTTGTGAAAACTCATTGCGACTTCACGAAAGATCACTTATCCTACAGTTAAAAATTGAATTTTAGAGGAAGACACAATACTCAGCTTAGCTTAGCCACTATATTACTACTCGTCTATAGGAACTTAGGATTCGAGATAGTTTAAGTCACGGAATACTGCTAATTAATTCTTGTTTTATTTTTCGCTAAATTAAATGAAAATTTGAAATATAATTCAAATCCAGATTCTAGACTGATCAGCTAAAATAAATCTTTCAAATAAATTTTGTTTATAAATATTGCAAACGTCCGATCAGTAAGCGGTTTAAAACAAGAATGCCAACATCAGCGTCAGCAGCCAAGACAATCGCTGCTAAAGTTTTATCGGTTCAATTTGGTCGGCTGAGTTGGCTGCCTCATTTTTATCCATGTATTTTGGTCGCGGTATACATACCAGTGCATACCATTGTAAAAATTTGAAAAGAAACTTTGAGTATATATGCTGTGTGTATACACATGAGTCATATACATATTGCGGCCACATAATTGCGCGCGCAATGTCTAGTTATTCTCGGAAGCGTCTGTAGGCAGTTAAGAAGTGTGTGACTGGTTTTTTCGGCCATAGGCGTCCATCGACATTTTTCAGGGGGCTGAAAAGGAATGCGAGCTAGCCACTAGCCTGCAAGACCCTGCTGCCGCTGGCAACATGTTTCGAAACATCAACCATATGGATGAATATTGAATGTGTGTCTTTTTTTGAATTCAGGTTGCTCAATCAGCTGATGTTGTTTACATTTCGGAAATGGAGTTCAAAACACTCACTCCCACTCGGCGGGAACGTGTTTGAATGCTTTTATGAATGAAGTAAGTCTGCGGTTTCCATAAGGTCAACGGGCATTCTATAGTACTTTATTTGATTATTCACCGGCTTTACTATAATGAGTCAGTAGGGAAATACCTTCTATTCAAATTGTTTTAATAATTAATATCATTTACATCACATAGCTTTTTATATGTGCATCTAATTCTCGACATCGTTGATCAGTCTTGATAGTACTTTATTGAGAAAAACTAATACATTTTATTATATTTTTACATAAACGATTGCACAAATATTTTCAATTGTTCAACTGTTTTTATGATTACATTTCTATAACCATGGCTAATATTTGCATTCAATTGGCCGGCAGTTGTTTTTACTTCAATTAATCTTGTTACTGCAAACTTCTGCCTTTAAAAAAGCCATAAAAATAGCATACTTATTTCTTTCAAAAACCTCCTCACAAAGTAATTAAAGTTTTGTGAAAAGAAATGAAATCATAATACTTCTGTTATACCTACATATTAAGTTATGGTTAGAGTTTTTAAAAGTGATACTTAAAGATCATGATTTATTACATTGGAAAACAGCATTATTAATTTTCTAGATAAAGAGAGAAATATTATGCCACAAGGTAGGATTTGAATATATTGACGAATGCAATGATCAAATCAAATAAATTTTAAATTACTCTGATTTTTATGAACCATTTTTCGAAAGCATAGATTTTACAGTTTATGAAAATCCCATCGAATTATCCTTTACTCTCAAAGTATCCTACATATTTCACATTTAAAAAAATAAATGCATTATTTTTTCTTTCATCATACTAGATTATAAGATCTTACAGGATTTGTGTGTAATTGGATGACGTGCTGAAATATGCTTAAATTTAATAAGTGAAATGGTTTGGTGTTTTAATTTTTTATATAAACTTTTAAGATATTTTTTTATACTGACATACAAGTTACAACCGTTTAAAAAGTCGAACTAACCGGATACGATGCACAATTCATAAAGCATTTAAGTATACGTTCAAAAATGCCTGATATTTTAATTTTTGATTTATAAATTTGCTATTATTCCACAAGATCATCAGATAGAGGAATTGTCGAATATTAGGTATGAACTGACTTAAAAAAACAAAAGTTTATGATATTCAATTCATCGAAAATGTGGCTCTTGATTACTCCGATTGTTGTATGTTGAGCTAAAAACGCTGCAGCAACATACCTCTTTATAACCGTGTTATTTCTTTAAAACATGTGTGAAAATTTTCAAAACGGACTAGATATATGTAATCTATAAATGAGAAATAAGAATTAACCCCAATAAATATCAAGCCATGTTCTAACAATAATCTTTTACTTAATTTATCTTGGACCAAGGAAATCAAATATCAAAGGACCACCTTAGATACAACTCTCACTTTTTCCAAGCACATAAAATCAGTTCTTAACAAAACAAGCCTCCTAATTAAAATAATTCAGTTGCCAACAATTTGTAGAATAGTATAGTGTAGTTATACTTAGTTTAAAATAGTTCAATTGGTAGAATGTAAATTTTAGTCACAAAATTGAATTGGGTTTTTAATTATAAGAACACATTTTTTCTCAAACATAAATTATATTAAATTATTATCGAAATTTTCGGCTAAAGTCTACAAATAAACATTGAAGTTGTATTATTTATTCTAAATGCTAAACTTACATAAAAATGTTGTTGCAGATAACCTATTCATAAATTCGAAATTATTTTTATAGTGGTTCTTATGGTAAGTTTGTTACAATTTTGTAAGTAATTTGAAACGAGAACATATGTATGGAAAAGAAAAAAATGCAATGTTCGAAAAATTACATTAACTGATTTAATTTCAAAATCCAGAATTTCAAATTATATGTGGCAATTAAATATAAAAACCTATGAGTGAATATAATAGAAAACTGGGAAAATAAAAGATATAAAGGCCTCAATTAATTTTATAGTGCCAGTATATACATTACATACATACATACTATATGTATAAGGTAGACTTACATTAATTGAATTTGTACAAACGATTTACTTCATATACAAAAATACCAATAAAGAAATACCATTCTTTAGATACATACATATGGTTTTCCTTATTTCCATGGTGATTATTTCAAAATATTTTAAAACGTATGAAATTGTAAGATTTTATCATACTCGTAAAGCGTTTAAAAGACGGTAATCTAAGAATTTTCCGCTAATTAAACTAACACTCTAATATCAGTTGCTCTTAATTTCCCTTACGCCATTAAAACTTCAAATAAATGGAAGAGCAACGCAAAAACTTGAAATATGAATTAATCCTTCAACCAGTTTCGAGATGTAGCGAAAGCATAACCCGTGGCAAGTATGTGCGTTAAATTAAAGCAAAAAAAAAAAACCAAGTCGTTTCTGACTGATTTGCATTGGGGTCCATGTCGTGCTGAAAAACGGGCCAGTGGAAATTTCCAGACCAATTTTTAAGGGCCGCGTATCCATCTGCTGTACAAAGCACCCTTGTTTCTGTGGATTTGAGCTGCGCGTGAATGGCTGCGATCTTGCGAATAAGGCTGAACATAGACAAGTTCATGCACGTTCGAGCAGGCACACATTCCACTTGGAGCACGCGTGGTGTTGAGATGCTTTCAACAAATCTATGCGATCGCGTGCGTTAGTGTGAGGAGGAAGGTAGCTCACGATCAAATAAAAATACGAAAATGTTGGCGTTTTGGAGGAAAAAGTATATGAAAAGAAAGCAAAAGGCGAACTGTGATAAATGTGGCACCACAACAAAATATCGAAAACTGTCCTAACACCTGATAAGCACGTGCTTTTGAACACCTTGAGCATTGGAGCGAAGTAAACGCCATTACGTCATAGAGTTACTGATCATGTCACGTGAACATGTAGGTGAACCGCACGAGTTGCTCGACGTTCTTTTCCTACCTTTTTCCGTTTTTTCCTCTGAGCGGTCTTCATTCATTGAGCGGTAAGATTTTACCTGGCCGGTGTTCTTTGCATGTATTCAATGCCGATCGTAGTAGTGTGTGTTAGCTTATTTAAATTCAGAAGCACTCAGCTGACATTATGGGAATATTTTCACTTACCTGGAGCGCGATCGGTCATTGGCGTCGGCAAAAATGAAGAGAATTTATGATCGTCGAAGCTGCAATTTTTCAGGTAGTTAAGGATGGGCACATGAATTGTTACGTAATGAGCATCGTAAACTTTTGTCAGTTTTTACACACTCCTTTATGGAAGGTATAGTTAAAAACAGATTTTTATTACTTTAATTGACTTCCTATTAAAACTAAAGACTATAAATAAATAAGGAGCAAATACATGCACATACATATTTCTATTTTTGCGGTTTGAACTCGGTATTGTAAAACAAAAGGAATTCAGTTAGAGTTAATGATAAAAGTTATATCAAAAGGAATCACTAAAGTTATATCAAAAGCAATCACTAAAAAGTACAAAATAAAAGTATGTATGTTTGTATTTAAATTTAGCAAAAACCAAGAGAAATACAATAGTTGAAATCGGAACACGTATAGAAAATACTTATCAATTAATAGTTTTTTAATAGACCGGGTGCTCAAAGCAGATGAGTATATAAAATATGAAATTTGGAAGGCTTAAATTTAAATATTTTCCTGTTATTGCCTGGTAATTAAACTGTCTAATTTAATAATTTAATAAATGATTTATTTACGGGAGGGGAAAAAATAAAGAAACAAAACAATTGCCGTAAACATGTGTTTCTATGTTCCAACATTTCTCTGTGGTCATAGGGTATTAATATGAATTATTAATTGATTATCAGTAGAGGATGACATTCAAACAAAACAAGAAATTGATTTGTGAAAAGTTTGGAGTTTGGTTGAAAAAAAAGTAAAATTGTATACGTTTTAGACACGTTTTGTAAAGTTGAATAAAAAACTGCAAAACGTGTAATGTTAATCAATAACAAGCGATGTTATCACAAAATGTATGCAATTAAGGAGCTATTACCACGTTTGAATAATAATTATACAAAAAATGGGTAATAATGCCTAGAAAAAATTTAGATATTTTAAAAAACCAGTTAAATGTTCTATATTTTATGGAAAACTACTGAGTTATATTTAAAAGTTACTATTCAATAATTTTACCGATTATGTAAATATCTGCAAATTTTGTCAAATTATTAAATTCGGTTTCCAAAATTCTGTCTTTTCCTGCCTTCTTCGGTTTCAGCGGGGATTGTTTGGGACATTCTAATCTAAGGCATACCTATATACTTTTTAATGTAATGCAAGTATTTCTTGAAATTCTTATAAAATACTTATTTACGGATTTAAAAATATATCCCTATTTTAGGGAATTTCCTATACATCTGCTATACAAAGGGCATATTTAAACATTTATCAGAAGTAAAAAATTCGGTGGCAATTGGCCAAAGTTAACTCAGTTTGTTAGAGCAAAGCGTCAATTCTAAAGTCCTGCCCCTGGTCAAAGTTGTTGCTTTTTTTCAAGCAATTCTTACGTACATACTTGTACCTACATGGGTAAATGAAAAACTACCCATTTTGAGAGAAAACATAGTTGCCCAAAATTGTGTAATATTATGTTTCCTTAACTTTGGTAAAAGTAACTATAGTTTTTTACCTTAGAAAAAGAACATAATAATATAATATAAATACGAAATTTAAAACAAAATAAAGAAAAATGTCATTGTTTTGCTATTTAGTAATAATATTTTAAAACGATTTCATTGGCAATTTCTTGAATAATTTGGAATACCTATTTTAAATGTCTTGCCCATTAATGATAGTCATAAAAAACGTTTATTTAATGTAACCCTTTTCAAGAGCCGACATATGCAATAGGAAACCGTCAAATAAAGAAAAATTGAGTCATCTTTATAAATTCCGACTTTGTGAGGAAGGGAAAATATTTACCATTTTATCAGTGCACTTAGCAATTTTTATAAATTTATTCCTAGTAAACATCTTCTTTGCCTGCAAAATTTTCCATGGCTATGAAAAGTCATATTAGAAAAATTTCCTCAGAATCTCTACAAATAATTTGATTCTATGACTAACTAGAGACGTACATACGTCATACACATACCTACGATTTTAAAATTTTCTAAATTTCGAAGAATCCTCGGTTAGCACCTAATTATCTCTTAAAGCTCTTTTTATAATCAATTAGCACCTGAATTGGTGTACTCGCACTGAAAATTTCTTTATTTAACCAGAATTCCATTCACAAAATCGTTGAGTCGCGCATGCGCTAATGAATATAATTTTCACACACCATGAGAAATTGTTGACAAACACACTTAAGGCGAAATGAGTGTGTGAATCATCTCTGGACTAGGCCAATATTTACTGTGATGGCAGTAAAATTCTGCTGTTTTGCCTACATATTTTTAGCTTCCGCCGTGCGGGGGAGGACTTCGGACTAGTGGGAGGTGATTGCCTTAAAACGATCAAAAAGTCTACCCCAACTCACGTGCAAACGAAAATATCTGTGAATTGGAAATGTGTCTTCGTTCACTAGCCGATGAGAGCTAGCGCTTTTTAAATATTCTGCACATTTTCTCTTCGCAAATCGCACCCACAGACGCAAATCCACTTCTTTTATTCTTGGTTTTTTGCTAATTAAAGCGGCTGTTGTGGAGCGTGGGGACATTTCGTATTCATTGAGCGTTAAATAATTTCGAAACGTGGCTTAATTATATTACTAACGTTTTTCGTACACTTTTACCTGGAAGTAATAATTTATTTCTGAAGAATTTCAATCGACCTTGAAACGAGCTTTAAATTTTCTTTGACCTGAAATCCAAAAATATAGGCATTAGTCACTAAGATTTTATGTAACCTTGCACATGACCCCGCTCGTTAAACTTGTTCTTAACAACGGTTTTCAAGAATTATGAGTTTATTCAAGCATTTGCAAATAATTATAGACACATCTAATTATTTTTTTACACGATTTTGAAATACGACAGTGACAAAGGGGAAAAAATACTATTTTTTTGGACGAATTTTATATGTAATAAAAAAGAATATCATAAAATATTTACATATGAAAGCTAACTTACACACTATGCATATGTGCATACAAAAGTAAAATACATACATACATACGATTGGGGGAATACCGGAATTTTATTAACAGATAGCATTTTGAGCTTTTGTAGTTAAAATGAGTTAATTACAACAAAATCTCCTTTTCCACGGTTTTTTAAAACAACATACATATATTTATTTTTTCATCTTACATGGTTTTTTATAGTTGTGTAACGCATCCTCAATTTTATTACGTGCAGCATGTATCTTTTTACACAATTCTCGTTGAATCTTACAATACCGTGTAAAAAAGAGTTGCATATATATTCGAAATTTAATAAACCGCTCTGCTCGATTTTTCAAGCGTTCCAAAGTCTCAGAGGAAAATCGATCACCACAACCCAAAATAATCATTTTAAACAACATAAATTTTCAGTAATTTTTGTAGGATGTATTTGCAGCATTTTAGATATAAATATTGAAAATAATATTTATAAAGTGACACACATACAGTGACTCAAACAACTAAAGCAATGATTCTGATTTTCATCTCTTTCGCTTTGTAACGAATAATAAAATGATAAAAATCTGGCCACACTAAAACACTGTGTTACAGTCATCTTTAACTTGCACCTGGAAGAAAAAATTGTGTGTTAGCTGCTATATTTATTGGTTTCCCAGGAATTTGTTCATATTGGGTCATTGCAACAGTTGTTTCTATTCAATAATAGGAGCTTCTTAACTTAACTTCTAAGTGAAGGAAGAGAGTTGTTTAGGTTGCTTTTGTGTCAAAAACGATCAGTTATCTATTTTCATTCATCTGGGGGTATATCATTCAGGTGTATTCAGTGTAAATTATTATTAACAATTTTTTTCGTTCAGCAATAAAAATTTTTTGAAAATATGAAGAAAACATCAGATGCTAAGGCAAAAGAAGTCCTCTGTTATGCTAAAATGGGTTTGAGTGTTAGAGCAATAGCAACAAAGACGGGTTTGCACTATTCTACCGTTAGTAGAATATGCAAAACACAATTACCTGAACGTCAAAAGAATAAAGGAGGTCGTAAAGCGCTCATCACTCCAGAAACTAGGAGAAGGATATCACGCCTAGTTCAAATTGGAGCAATGGACACCGCAGTACAGGTTCATGAACACCTGGTAAATACACAAGACTATACTGGGTCAGCTGAAACTGTACGAAACGCACTCAGAGATAACGGTTTACGAGGTCTTGTAAAGAAAAGGAAATCAGCGCTTACTACTCGTCATCGGACAAATAGACTTCTTTTCGCTCAAATGAACAAGGATTGGTGTCTTGACGATTGGAGAAATGTTATCTTCAGCGACGAGTCGAAAATTAATAGAATAGGCTCAGATGGTCGACAATGGGTTTGGAGAAAGCCGTCCAATTCACTACAAGATCGCTGCATTCATAAAACTTTAAAGTTTGGGTGTGGAAATATCATGGTCTGGGGATGCATGATGGGAACTAAATTGGGAAAACTGCATCGAGTAACTAGTCGAATGAAGGCAGAAGACTACATTAGTATCCTAGAAAGCAGTTTTATTGAGAGTTTGGAGATTTTTGGTGCTGACAAGGAGACAATTTTATTCCAGCAAGACAATGATCCCAAGCATTGTGCCCGTAAGACGATGGAATGGTTTGAAAAAAATCAAATATTGGTAATGGAGTGACCATCGCAATCTCCAGATTTTAATATTATTGAACATGTGTGGAGTTTAGTGAAGAGAAAACTGGGACATTTTACAACTGATCCGGAAAATTTAGATGAGCTTTGGTTACGCACAAAAACCGTATGGCAAGGAATAAAGGGGGCAGAAATTGAAAGCAATTTTTAATAGCTTGCCTAGAAGAATGGAATGTGTCAAAAAAGATAAGGGGGGAATACCAAATATTAAAGAAAAAATTGAAATCTTTTAAAAATTTAGGATTACAAAAAACTGTTGCAGTAAATCTTCTCTTTAAAAAACATGTAAATGAAATATAAGTGGACATTATTTAATTTTTTTATTATTATTTAGGTTTTCAACTCAACTATCATTAATATAGAATTATATCGAAATTATTCTGTTACGCTTTATGTGCTTTTAAAAACAAATACACAAATTTTCCAAACATTGCAACAGTTGTTTAAGTCACTGTATGTATTTACATATGGGACGATGGGCTCAAGTAAGAGAATCGAGTATGACATATGTATATAAGTATAATGTGTAAAATAGCTTTCATTATAAGGAGTCCATCAATTTCCTTGCAACATCACACATCAACCGTGTTGAGGCAGTGCAGCGAAGATTCCTTAGATTCGCTCTTCGAAACCTTCCTTGGTCTGACCCTTTAATTCTGCCTCCGTATGTGGACCGACTCAAATTGATTTCATTACAATCTCTTGAGCAACGCCGCAACAACTTTAAGATAGTGTTTGCCTTTGATTGTGTATCAGGAAACATCAATTCCCCTGAACTTGTCGGAATATTTGACATCTCTGTTCCGGTTCGTCCGACAAGACGCTATAGTTTCTTCCATATCCCTCGTCATCGTACAAACTACGGATTGAACGAACCTATTACGTCAATGTCACGCACTTTCAATGCTCATTTTCATATCATTGATTTCAACGTCTCAAGAAATAAAATTAAAAATCAGCTTCGTTAAAATTGATTTTTCTTTTTTTGCCTTCCGTATGTTATGTAGTAATCAGTTCTTTGATGAAGTCGAAATAAATAAATAAATAAACATTGTTCCAAAGTCCTATCATTCGGCCATTCAAACATCATTTAATTACAATTTTTGTAGTCGACATACAATATAAAATTTGCTGACGGCCAACCGCATCAAAAAAATTGAGTTTTTGTGTTTCTGCGATTATAATATAATTATTAATCTAAATATAGTTTTCCTCGGAAATGGTTTTGAAAAATTCGAAAAATCCTCATTGATATCGAAGTTTATAGCCGAGCGCACAGCGGTCAAAGTATGTCTTTCTTGCAACTGCTGAAACTTTAATAAGATAGTAGAACTATAATTGTGCAAATTTAATAAATGAAGACTCATTTGATGAAGCATTATACTATTATATACTTTTTAATAAAAATTATGTTAAATAAATATCTTTCTAAATAAAGAAACATTTTTTATGATTGAGGTGTAGGCATAATGAAATAACAGAACAATTATTCATTTATCCGGTTTCTTTAGAAGTACTATTTAAAGTTAAACAATTTCGATTATTCAATACATTAATAAGCTCCAGTAAAATTTCAATTATACTTTTATATTAAATTACGGAAATCCAAATAATACCATACCAGCCATGAATTATTCGCTTAAGAAATTCAAAAATATGTACAAGGTTTCTATTAACAATATTCAAAACTAAACCTTACCTTCAATTGCCCCATGAGAAATACTAAGCAATTCTACTAATATTTGTCTCAATTTTTGTCAGAGGTGTAAGAAACTTCTGTTTAATTTTTGATTAGGTTCTAAAGTTTTGACAATGAAAAGCAAGGTTTAGTGATTTGATTTTACTTCCGATTTGTAGAGGAAATGTTCAACTTGTGGTGACAAAACGAAATGTAAATAATTTGCCAGCTTGAATGTGTGCAGCTTTGACTATTTTAAAATACTAGAAAACGAAATTTATGAAGCGGAAAATCGCTATACCAATTGATTTATGACTTTTCGCGCAAAGTATGGTTTACGTAAGAATTTGAGGCTAAGTGATTTTAGTATTGTTATGGAGCAGTAGAGTGAGTTTCGGTTATGTGGTAGAAAAGGAACATTTTGTATAATATATTTTATAAGTTAAAACTTAACTAAAATATATGAAAAAGCAAAATAAATACAAGTAATATGAAATCAAATTTTGTATTGTGCGATTAGGCAGTTTCCAAAATTTTCCAAAATAAAAAACAAAACTTTTGAATATCTATTTAATATAATATTTTTAAACAATAATTTTTCAGGGAGTTATAAAAACAGGTCGTAGAAATTAAATGAATTGATATACTTAACATCTATATGTATTGAGAAAAACACAAAATTTATGATATAATATTCAGCCAATGCTTTCATTATAAACAGCAATTATAAAAAAACTATCATTAAACTTGATTTATGGATTCTAGTTCACTAAAAGATACACGATTAAATAAATAAAAGAATTGACACCCCCACATTATGTTCTACTTCGGTGCTGCTTACTTTGTTAGTTAGTTTTAGAGTATAACTTAAAAGAAATTATTCTACTTTTTTACTCTTTCCCTCGTGTGTTTCCTTTCATTTTGCCGGTGAGATGAGTTAATGCTTCCAAATCTCAGTTAAAATTTGCAACTGGAACAAATAATTTTGGGTTAGCGTTGACCAAGCTGACAAGCGAGTGTAATTTATTCGGAACATTCCCCTTTCAGTTCCAACAATTTAGACAGCTCACAAAAAATTATTGCAATCGAGGTCAATGTACGCTGTAGAGAATGAGGTAATTTTTTTCTATTTGTTAGGTTGTAGGAATCTAAGCGCCACGTTAATTAATTCTTCTACTCTCTGCTTTTACATTGCGGCCCTCGAGACAAGGTAAGAGGCTGCGATCGTTAAATCACAATTGCCAGAGGAAAGTGAATAATTAGATCGAGAATCTTAACAACTATAAATGGTCGAGTCGCCTTGACTCTCTAAATTAAGAATTTCTGTCCGATCATTTTACAACGGGGATATCTTTTTCGCAACGCAAAAAATTACAATCGTCCTTTATGGACTCTATCACCGGCAACAATTCGATATGGTCCACATACAATAAAAGCAGAATAACAATTCTGGTATCACTCGTCAGTCGCATGTCTAAAAATCGCATATCTACGCGTTTGATGATTTATGCCCCCAAATCAGAATGACGAGAGCAAGAATGGCCAATTGATTTCGAACATGACCATGGTGTTCCAACGCATGCTTTTGCGGCGGCGTTTTCGGTTTTGCCCGTAAGAAATGAGATAAATTTAGCCCATCTTAATTCGGACACTTTAGCGTCTGCCGCTGAAAAGTTTCCATTGTCGTATTGATTCAGAACCGATCAATTAAAACCAGATAGCGGCGGTCGTAGTGGCATTTATGGGGGTCGCGACTGGCAACGGACTCTTACATTGCTTTAATTTTATATGCGGCAAGACAAACACGCGTTAATGAAATAAAACTGATCAATTTGCATTGCACGGCACATCTTCCCGCCCGTTGCACCAATGCGTTACACTTGATCTCGTTGAAAGTCATTGTTCCCTTTCATGTGTTCTTATCTGATGTATGTCAACGTTTTCAGGTATTTATGCAGTGTAGATAAAAGATATATGAATCTACACATTCCTTCAAAAAGAAGAAGGAAGTATGATATTTCGAAAGATCAGTTTCAAGCTTTTTATCAAACTATTCTTGTATGTATATATCGATAAAACGTATCTTTCCTATACTACAAATTTTATATTAACTCAAAATATCCTTAAACATCTGTCGAATTAAAATGTAACTAAACTAAACATTTTTTAACTTAATGAGATTTTAGTAATATAATAAGAGAATTTTCAAAATTTTTAAGTCCTTTAAAACTACAACTTTCCGAACGTTATTCTACCGAGCCAAACTTAATGTTTGCGAAAAGATAGCACGCTTATGAAAGCTCTGAAGATATTTGATTAAATATTTAAAACGTTGACGTCGAAATTGGAATCAACATTGCTTTCGTTTTTTATATATCTATGTATTTAACATAAGAAATTAGTATTAAATTAAGAAAAAACTTATCTTCTAAATAAATATAATTGTAACTCGCTTCGTGTCTGTGCGTGTATCATGCTAAAACTACTGAAGATATCGTAATGCGGCTTGTTTTAATTTCTTTGTAATAAGTTCAGTGGTCATTTTAAGCTGTATTTAATAACAATACGGCCACAGGAAGTCACTCAAGTATAAGTATAAAATTAAAGGAAAAATTAGTCTAGAGTCTAATTTCAATTATTTTGTATTGCGCTTCATAAGCGTAGTATAGAAGTACTATTGAGAGTTCAGACTGGCGGTAATCAATTAAAGTAATAATATTAATAGCACTCGCACGAGGTCGCGGGCACTTGCTAGTTAACAATATTATTATACACAGCAAATTGGCATTAGTGAATTTGTAAAAGCATAACATGAGTTGATGGCAATTCTAACATTTGTTTTAATTAATGGAGTAAGGAATAGAAATAGCAAAACTCTGCTTAATGGCATCAAAGACAACGTGACTTTTAATAATAAATTCCAGTATGAAACACATTTATTTTTTACTGAGACATTAGGCAAATATTATTTGCAACTTTGTAATATTTCTCAAAATGTTAGCAAGCTTCGAACTTATTTTGATTTTAGCAGCAACATTATTATAAGAAGTAGTACCTTGCTACAGGTAATATAAGAAAATTAATAGTTCCACTTAAATACTAATATATCAAGTTTGTTAATAGTCAAATACTAATTCAATGCTACCGTGCTATGCTTTACAACCCTGCTTTCAAAGCTTGAAAATATCAAATTTTAAGGGCTCTTGTCCACTAAAATGATTTAAACTATCTAATTCGTAAACCAAAATGCAGTATAGACGTGAATCTAATTGTGTACGACCATCAACTTAGCAAAGCTATCGGTTCAAGCTTCCGAAATCATCGAAAATGGATTGAAACTTCGCTTAGTAGAGACCTCTCACTTGAATAAATTCAGCGAATCTCACAAAATTCCAAAACTTTTCTTTCTTATTTTGTGCATGATTTATATTTTCTAAAGTAGAAAATAAACAAAGAATGTCTTGGGGAACATTAACAACTTAATACAACTAGAACAACATTTGAAAAACATTTATTTGCTTTGTGTGGTTTAAGGGGTAATATCTCTTTGAAATTCTTTTCCATTATTTTTTGTTTATTAGCTTAAATGACTTGAATATATTTCAAAAATGATATCAAACAACATACATATTTTATTGATGAACAAATTGTTTAAATACTCCAAAGATATAAATCGGTAAGCCTCTATTTTAAAAATGTCATGTGTTTCTTAACATTTTCAAACTTTGAATGCATTTTCCTCGAGTTCGAGTTTACAAAGTAGAACTCAAGTAGGTACTTTGTATTCGATTGACTTGCAATATTAGGTGTAGCTTCTTAAATAGATTATCTACTAAAGTACCATCGATTAAAAGGCCGGAGCAAAACGCATGTTGGTTATGATTAGAACAATGAATGATATTCTAGGTGCAAATATACGAAATTTTTACTGCTCGCCGTATAGCGCCTTCACAAAATACCCTTGCAGTGTATCTGCAACTAAGTTGGTATTCTATTTTAAAAACAAACAAATTTTTTTCGTACGTTACATATGTGTAATATCAACTTAAAATCTTATATTGATCCCCCCACAAAAAACCTTCTCATTTTTAAAATATAAAGAAGCAAAAAATAAACTTTTTTTTATATGTAAGTAAAAAGTCTCAAGCAAAGTAAGTGTTAGAAATTGTCGACAATTTAAAAAGTTTTTTGATTAAGACTTTAATCTCAAAATGTTTGAGACAATAGTGCCTCACAAATCTTGAAATCATAGCTGAAGAAAAGCATGGTAGACAAAAGCTATGAATTTACAGATACGTTAAACAACAAAAAATGTGTACTTATAAACTATTTTATGACTCTACATATATATCGAAAAATAATCAAAACCTTCGTTTCTTTTTGAAAAATGTTGCTTTTTGGCTAAATATTTTTATATATTCTTTTACAGCAGTTGTATATATGTGTCATTCCGTAGGTAAAGGGCCCATTTGGCCGAAATTGAGTTATGACCAAAGCGCAATGTAGTAGACTATAAGGAATCGAATAGAAGTGGTCCGAGCTCAAAAGATGTAAAATTCGCGAAAAAAAATCATTTTGAAGTTAGAAAACTAAAAATTTAAAATTTTCAAAATTGCTGAAAAAATTGAAAAAAATTGAAAAAAATTGAAAAAAAAACAAAAATTTAGCCGCTCAGAGTGCACCTGAGGCTCTGCAATTTTAACACGTGATAGTAGACTATATACTATGTAAAAAACTGGGAAAACAAATTTTTTTATTTTTTTTGATTTTTCACTTAAAACGCGTTTTTAGAGAAAACTGTGATTGGCCAAATGGGCCTACCTACGGAATGACGCATATATTAAATTTATTTATAGATTGATTCAAAATTCATGTTGACCTGGGTTATATAATAGGTATATTATTATGTAATATAATAAAATAAAATAAAATGCTTTGTGAAGAGTCCTAGAAAATATTTGATAGTTTAATCATTATCAAATTTCCTTATAAGCAGCCAGTGTATAAAATTCACTTCTACTTGCTATTTAAAAAATTGTTTCTCCCTCACTGAATAGAAAAAATAATAAAATTTATTTACTAACTACAATTCACTTTACATTACTATCGGGGTC
Organism: Eutolmus rufibarbis; assembly: GCA_963920795.1. Classification (NCBI taxonomy): domain Eukaryota; kingdom Metazoa; phylum Arthropoda; class Insecta; order Diptera; family Asilidae; genus Eutolmus; species Eutolmus rufibarbis. The sequence continues at coordinate 23,055,247 of OY987204.1, forward strand.
ATATCGATAAAGTATCCGAAAATATAAATCGATAATAAATACGCTTTCTTGCTATTTTAAAGGAATTTCTAATAATATTTCTTATTTTTCCAACAAGGGTCTGCTCATCTACTAATTGTTAGAGCACGTTACATACATCACTTTTTTAATGCGCTGTAACAATTTATCACAGAAGTTATAAAACTTTTTCGTTATAAATGAATTGTTAACCCTCGTTCAAACAAAACTTGCAATAACACACGAAAACGCTACATTTTTGGAATGACCGTGAAACTTTATGTTGCACTTCATTAGGATAGAGGTTAATTTAAAAGATTTGGAGGTTCCAACTGTATTTTTAGAGAAGCGGTTTTACAAATAAGCACAAGTGATCCTCAAATCGTGAATGCTGAAAAAATCAACTAATATATAAAAATACCTATGCATATCCTTATTCAAAAAAATGTAATCTAATTAAAATTTTAATCAAATGAATCTTACATAGTTAAGAAAAAGAACAATTTCTGTCGAATACGTGCATATTTACAATGGCATTTAAGTTGATAATTCCATTTTACGCCTTGTTCATAAAAACTGCAAAGCCGATTATAAAAAAAAAACCGTTTATTGTCACCAAATGCGCTTTCTCAACATTGATAACGTGAATTCGCGCAAATTCTTTGTTTGTAAAATTGGACACATCGCGTAAAATTTGTTTTAATTTTTACAACTTGCACTTTATTAAAGGGAAACACAAGACACAGTTGATTATTACTGCGGATAAAAAATAATTAAAGACCGCTCACTCACTGATTGCTAATGATATATGATGCGAATATGCGGGCATTTTAGGCCATCATTGCTTAAATTTAACCAATTTTATCACTTAGTTACACGCAAGAAACAAACCAGTTCTTAAAATGAAGAAAGGTTTGATAAGCCAAATCAGGTGGTAGTTTCTTACCGTGCAGATGCTGCGACTGAGATTTGCGTTTTCTTTAATATCTTTTGCCGCGGAAAAGGAACGATGAACAAAATTCACATGTTTAACTTACCCAACCATTGCGGTTTGTATGACGGTTTAACTCTTTTCAAAAAAATCACTTTCAGTTAAAACTTTCTACGTAATCCACTCGGCTTGGCGGCAATTCAAGCTTTCCCACTTTTGGGTCGGTTAGTGACTGAATGAATTTAAATGTAATCAACTTAGCGATGCTGCGGGTCTGCTTTTTAAGTTCTCCAGGTGACGTTCTGCTGTTGAACGAGTATAAGAAAAAAAATAAATTAAAATCACTTTAAATATACTGACCTCATAATAGTTGCGTCTGCTAATATTAATGAGCACCAACAAGCGCTATGAATGGAAAATTACTCGCAACATCGCAACGAACGTTACTAGTTAAACGCAACTCTAAAACTTGTGTCCCAATCGAATTTAAGATAATTTTTCTATAATAGGAGAGACCCCAGACAAACTTGATATTGTGTACGTTTAACGACATAAATTTCTGTACGATTTTCCCATTATTAAGAAACCGATAGCTTAAGTGTTATGTTACTTAATATTTAAGGCTGACTCGTGATCATTAATATATCCATGCTCAATGTTATTTAAACTGATGTATCAATGTGACTTTGAATATCAAAACAGAGCATTAAATCGTAAATATATGTAGATGACAAAACCAAACGTGTTTTAGATTCTTTATTAAAAATTTGTAAAAATTTGTAATTTATTGTACTTTAAAGTATATTCGAATGCTATTAAATTTAAAACCAATAATGTTTCTAATTTGAGAAGGCAAATATGTTCAGTGTTTTGAGGAGTTTCTTAACGTTATATTTGGAATTTTTGTTTGTTTTACCCTGAAATCCATTTGTAAAAATAGCATTCCCGATTTTTAAAATGCTATCGACACTATAATTTTTGAAAAATCAAAATCTCAGAAATAATTGTGGATTATATCAATTAAAAAAATGTATATTTCATAGTTCTTTTTCGCTTGTATAAAATGACAAAACCGGGCAGAAAAACTGCAATGTCATGAAAATACTGAATGGATTTTAAAATTAATTTTATAGCCTAATTTAATTAATAATGAACATTAAACTTTGTGCACATGTGGTATCAATAAACGACCCTCAAATTTTGTACCCTAATAAAACTGTTTAAACTCACATGTAACGTTACGTTAAACTAAAAGGAGTGAGTTCATTAACATCGAAGCTTCGCATTAATTTTTTTAACACATCAAACATTCAATCACTGTTAAAACTTTAAAATTACTCTAATTTGGTTAAAAAACATTGCAATTATTTTGATTACATCGTAAAGTTAACAATTTACTCACTTATTAAACCATTAACTTTAAAATCACTAGCACATCCGAAAGTTACGGTTTTGTTAAATTAATTTTTTTTAAGCTTTCAACTCTATATCACCTGATGGTACTAAATGAGATGTCAAATGTGCTGGACTGGAACTCTAAACGATCTCACTTCAGATTACCAAAATAATCTAAAGAGTATAAAATTCACTGGATCTTGGAAAAATATGAGGTAAGCTGTTAATTGCTTAGAATGTCAATTAATAACTAGTTACATGACAGGTAAATCCTATTATAAAGATAAATAAAAATCAAATAAATGTCACCTGATAACACGTATCTTTATCGGCAGTTGTCTAGAAACAGTCCCTAGCAATGCTTGTGATATCTTATGACGACATTCTAGGTGTCAGTGCAAGGCGCTTTTAGTTTTCATAGAAGAGTACTCTCAAAAGATACCTCATATTTCGTAAGGAACTAAAGATCGGTTGAGTCTATGTTTTCTGATAACGAACAAATGTATGTAGTAAAAATTCTAATTTTCGAAAAGCACCGAATAAAATATTTTGCTACATTTTCGATTACAGACTAATTTATTGATGAATTTATCATATTTAAGTTTATTTATTCATTTTCATGTAATTCCATATCAGAAATTTATATTCTTTGGAAGGCTGCTTCTTCCAGTATAAAAATACTTATTATTACTATTTTAAGTTATTCCTTTTCATGAAGCGCTATTGTCAAATAATGTTTCATTTTTAACATAAAACAAACAAACAAAAAAATGTTCTTCAATTATTCTTGAGACTAAATTTCTGCGTGCATTTTTAGAAAAATATGCTTACTTCAAACTATAATAAGATAGACCGAGAAGTAACTCGTATATTTCTTTCTTGCTCTTAATTAAAAACCAATCTGCTACGAGTTTTAATAAAGTTAATTAATTTTTCTGCGATAATGCATAATTGTGAAGAAAAGTACTTTTTCTGCAATAAAATATAATTGTGGGAATTCACAAATATTCACTTTCAGAAACATAAAGTAATTTTGATAAATTATTTTTGAGGGTCAATCAAATTTGCATTTAGAGAGAAAATTACAAAACTGTAATCATCATCTACTGATGTTAGTGAAAATCCTTTAAAATAAATAAGAATTTTTATTCGTCGATCCAACATTCTGAATTTCAAAAAATGGTGACCAAAATTTGCATGGTCGACAGACAATTAAAAAATACCTCCGGAACTTTTAACGCCGGTCTCCGGTTATTTTTAAAAGCTTAATTCAAAGCACGAAAAGAAATATCAATAAAAAGTAAATGTAGTTTTTATTCCACAGTTGCATATTCATTATTAGCGTCCGTACAAAGTTTTAAAAACATCCATCTTATCTCCTTTTGTTAAAATGCAAACCATTCGTAACAAATTCAAGTCTGTTAAAACTTGTATAGAGTGTCAATAAAAATGTAATATCTATTTAAGTTAAAATAAACAAAGTAGATAGCAGTAAGACAACAAATGGACTTAAATTTAATTATTTTGTTTCTTAAATAGAAATTAATACCGGACAAAAACTAGTTAAAGTCTCAATTCAAAGTCAATCCCTTTAACAAAAGCAGCAGTAATTGAATAAGTATACCTTTATTTCGACTAGAAATTATTTATTTAAAAATATGTCGGTATACCTTATAAAATTGAACACAGCTAAGCTATTTCAAAGAATCTTAGATAAAATTTCAATATGTCTCAAGAAAATTTGAGACAATCGAACATTAGAATTTTAAAAATCGCTTCAATAAAGACATAAATTATAAACGATATGCTGATAACCTAAAAAAAATTAGGAAAACTATACAATTTACAAAATTTTTTATCTATATTGTTAGTTAGTATAATTTATCTAAGGTATGCAATATAGGCACAAACAGTTGTATAAATATTTACTTTTAAAAAAGCTATGCCGCATCTGCGACGTACATAAAATAATTTAAATATATACAAAGACTGAGTATGACTTTGATTAACTGTCCTGGTTATTCCTATAATATTAATGACCGCAATTTGGTACTTACAAAGAATAACAATTCCATCAACTCTTTTAAATTCCAGTCTTTAAAAAGACCACGTAACCGCACAAAAGCTAGTCGGGCGAATAATAATGTCACAGACTACTTCATAAACTCGGTTCAATTAACATCACCTGAACAACGTTCAGGGTGAATATGTCATAATGCGTTAATTATCAGATCTACATACGAAAACATTCTGCAATAAGTGGAAACTGGTATCGGTATTTTACGCGCCACAATGTCAAAGTGAAATTATGATAAAAACCCTCGATCGCAAAGTGCGTAGATATGAAAATAATATAAAACAGGGACATTACGCAATAAAGGCTGCTTGAAAGCACATTCGGCTCGTTTTATATTCGAAAAAGGTCCCGCAGGAGATCGTTGTAAAAGTCACGCCTGCTTTCGGCTTAAGAAGATCAGATAAATTCACAATTTTTATTCAGCACATGTGGCCTAATTGCAATAAAATGAAGATAAAAATGTTCTTAACTGCCTTCCGTAGTTTCATAGCCTTTGAAGTAAATTGAGGTTGATGATGATCTTGATAACGTAAGAAAACTTTGGTTGTGTCAATGTTTATATTATTGACGATGTAAAGTAAGAAGAAAAGAAGTTCGTTTATATGTACTTTATCTACATACTTGGGGAAGTACGAGAGCTTCAAGCACCTTTTTATTATAGGAGTAATTTCAAACATTGCTATTCAAGTAACGATTGATAAGATGCTAATATGTATATACCAAATAGTTGATAGTTATGAAAAAACCGCATTATTATTATATTACAATCTGGGACCGAAAATAATAATTATTTCTGAAATTTAAAACAAAAAAGTTGTCACTAACTTGTATGTCGGTACTAAACTGAAATCAATTATTTCATTTCTAGACTTACTTATGCATATATGTATGTAGATTCAATAATGCTTTGTATAAAGGATTTAATTTCTTTTCAGCAAAATAGCAATTATAAATTGGGATAATAACGATCATGAAGTAATTGTTATTTTTCAATCTCTGGATTACGATTATCAAATGAATTTTATTTTTTGGTTGTTCGAAATAAAACTCATTTCATTAATTTCCTTCCTTTAGAGCGGTAAAGTAAAAAAAAATAAAAAAATTGTGCGACTTGAAATGATAGCTTCATAATTTTCTTAAGTCGTTTAAAAATCGTTATAATGCTTAATTAATTATTATTTGATCGTTATCAACCAATCAAAAATAAAAATTACTCTCATATGTACTTGTTATTGAGCTATCGAAGAATAAAAATTACTTGATAATAATTTTGTAATTTATATTTTCTAGATCATAATCATTACAATCCCTGGAATGAGTTTTCTCTAAAAATTCCATTTGTATTTCTATCGCAGTTTTTAGTACCTATATGTATTAGATTTAAAGTGAAATTTTTTAATTTCTTCATCATTTTTTTCTTATAGAAGTCTCCGCTGGATCAAATTTTAGAGTCAATAGGTCAGACGGCTCAAAGCTAGGTAAGCTGTTACCAATTTCTGACTAAATACCGTTAAGGTTAAAGACTTCTATAATATTATACCTAGTAAATGAAATACCAGGAGAAACTTTAGCGAGGTATCTGCCTACACAGTGCAGAAATGTAAAAAATTAACATAAATTGACACACATATTGAAATATGCGAAATATTCTCTTTGCTACTTCTCTTCTTTAAATCTCATTAGAAACTTATTTTCCAGTCACTGCAATTTTAATACATTGCAACAGAAACCCACACTTAGCTTAGAAGTAACAAATCTCTTCAATAATCAGTTGTGGTAGACAACTTGATGGTTTTTGATGATGACGCAATGCGGTATGATGACTAATGAACGTAAAGGTGTACGACAAAAGTTACGGTTTTGGCTTTAAATTTTTCGGTGATATTTTGAGATTTATATCGCCTTTCGGACGGAAATAAAGGTTAAAAGATGAAAGTCATCGACCTGTTTACTTCTAAATATACACTCAGTTTGCTTAGATAAACGTGACTAAGTTGCACAAATAAAAGACCGGCTTGCATAAAATGCTTCGATTCTAGCTGATTTTTAAGATTTGTTTTTTTTGTTTTTGGCAAAGCTTGCAAACCACAATTTATATATTGACAAATGCACGAAGTTGTCTCCATGAAAACTATAAAAAGAAGTTGGCAAATAGTTTGTGATATTTAATAGCCATAAGAAAAAAAGAGAGTCATTGAAAAGAAGTTTAGTACAAATATTTTAACTAATATAATAAAGGTGAAAATAGTCTTAACTCATTTATGGTAACGAGCACTTTCAATGCTTTTAAGAAGTCATTCCCTATCTTGTTTTTGAGACAACGCTTTGTTCCTGCCATGTCAAAACAATTTTATCTTTACGCTTTCCAAACGCTGACCCACAATATTTCCTGTGTGTCATCAAACACTTAGTTGTCATTAAGAGAAGGTGTTTGGAGGCAGACAGTATTAAAATAAGTAAAATTCTTCAATGAGTTGCTCAATTTTCTAATTGGAACCCATTCCAAGTATTACTACACATTTATACTAAACTATTTATGATCGACATTGGCAATCGCATTAAGCACGTCTTCTTTATTACTTGAAATTGATACCCAAAAAGACAACAAACAATATATTTTGTGCAATCTTCAAATAAGCAAAACCAAAAATCTTAAGTGCTCTTAATTTGCTTACAGTCATGTGAGAGCACGGCACTCACGAAATAGCGCTTTCCTGATGTTATCGTAATCGATATTGACTTATTGGCACAGATTAATTCGAGTAATTGATTTTAAATTCCAAAAGTGAACAACAAGTGATTAGATAGTCAGTATTTTTTTGAATATTTTTACTGCACTTATTGTTAGTCAAAGTACTTTATGGGAGGTATTATTAATTTTTTCCCCCTGCAAGCATATAGCAAAAGAATCATATGTATTATACATTTGTATTCTAATAAGGATTAATTTCAAGAAGTAATTTTTAGAAATCCCCCTAAATTATAAACCAATTCTCAAGTGATTGGCTCAATAATTAATCCTTTTAATGTGTAAAAATTTAATTTATAAAACATAGACTATAGGTAAAATAATTTGTATCTAGGTAAACTTTTGCTTAAACTTGGAAATATCTCAAAGATAACGTTGAAATAGTACTTATATAATTTGCCTTGGGGGTAATCAACAGGAAATTCAATTTAAGTGCATTTATTTTATTTTTTTTATTGAGCTATTAGGAAATACCAATTTAATTAAAGCTTTTAGCGAAGGTGAAATATTATTGAAATACCTAAGTTTATAAGAAAATTAAGTCATAAATGAATTTAAATATAAAAGTCTGAGATAAATAAGAAAATATACCTACTTAATTAAAAAGTATAGTATAATATACATATAACAAGAAAGTCGAATTTCTTCAGAATAATTACGGTAGCTAATACAAAATTACAACTTCCCAACTATTTACATACATATATCGTTAACTGTAAAAAACGACGCCAAAATGTATGCAAATAATTATAATTTCTTTTTTTTTAGGTCGGTTACAACATAAAAAAATAAAGTGCCTTCACTATAAAACACCCAGGTATAAAATATGACAAATCAAAAAATCATGAATGTGTTTTCAAAAAGTTCTAAAACATACATATATTGAAACAATAAGTTAGTATTTGATTTGACTTTACATATTTTCATTCAATTTGGTAAGAAGAAGTCGCCTTTCATAAGATTTATAAGACTTTCATTTATTATTATTAATATTATGTTTTTTACGTAAAATTTAATTTAAAATGACATTCTACTAAAATACAACGTACAACAAAATGAAAGTAGCAAGCTTTATATCAAAATAGTTAACAATAGGGAAAATTTGAATGTAAAACTTTTTTTTAAGTTTTTTAGAGATTTTGTCACTACCATTATCAATTAAAAATAATACCTCTAGCCGCTTTAGTTCTACTCGATATGTTTCAATATTTTTTGCTCATAGGTTATTGATTCAAATTCAAAAAATCACAAATTGAACGGAAAGGATTTTATCTTCTATAAAATGGCGGGAAATTTTTAGAGCGGTATTTACGATTTAGGCACTATAAATTACTGTTGTAAGAAAATACTACAATATTTAAAAACAGATATCACCAAATACATATAAAGTTTGTAGTTTCCTTAAACAAATAATTAATTCTTCGGTATTTTTCGAAATTTCACTTCGTCTGCCAAATTTTATGATAATTGGGTTTTAACATTCAGCCGTCCAGTTTTTTCGTATATTCTTGCCATTCTCAGAAGTGAAAGGTCCGGAGATCACTTCAAGGCGACTATCGTTAAGCAGCGCTCTTGCAATATGTGGTTGACGCTGATCAGCCCATGTTCGGAGATCGCAGATCCTTTCACACTCTTCACTCATTCGTTTTAAATCACAATTATTCTTATGTCTTTTATTTTAAAAAGACTGGAACATGATTATATTTGTAAGGCTTTCATTAAAGGTGCATATGTATTGCTTGCAATCTTAGTGCATTGTCATATCAGCTACAAAAATTTGAAAGTGGCTTCTTCCAAGCTATTCACAGAGATTTAATCACAAAAACAGATCAGTTCATCACTTTTATACCCTAAATGCGCGCTTTACATGCTGATCTACGCGAAATACCTATCTTTGTAAATATACATATGTATATTTTCAAACCTTTGCCTAATTCGTTAAAAATCTAAAGTTCAGAAAAAATATTCAAATGTTTGTTTGCAATGTAAAGCCAATGAATATTTTCCAAAAGGTGTTATAATTTTTTTTTATAATCGGGCAATCATAACGAAATAATTAAGACAATATTACAATAAGTGAAGGGAAAATTTAATGATTGGAAAAACCCTTACTAAGTCTTAGAACTATGTTAACCTACATCTAATTATTGTACAATATTCAGGTTATTGCTGTATTATGGAAACTAATCTTCGATTAATTTATTTTTATGACTCATAGTACTTTGTACAAAGGAGTTTAGCAAATCACAAACTTTGACAGACATAAGATTGATTTTGTCTTTATCGTACCATATAGCTGGCGCGTTGTTATTGTACATTTTTCTAAATTATGAAAATTGGCGTATATATGGCAGTTACCGCAGTAACAAAGTAAAATTATATTAAAGGCTTACTACAACTCTAAAAATTTTTTATAACGAAAAAAATAATTTGCTTTCATTCTATTTTATATGATTTTGTCGTTTCTTTTTGACACGAAAAATAACATATTATTCTTAATCGCAGACTAGTATACTAAAGCGTACATCTCAAGTAAGTTCAGTTTAAAGAAAATAACATTTGATTTGATGCTTGTCATTTCAGGAGTAACCTTGTCCTTGCTGATATACATATGTAATTTGTAGTCCTGTCCATTTGTAGTAAAATGAACCTTCACTCGTAATACTGCGTCAGCCTAGAGTTAACCTTGCCATTGTTGTCTCATATCACCCAAATTAAGAAGTAATTTATGAAAAATTTCCAATGAGCCCCACTTAAAGCTCCAATCCATATCATGATTGAACTACTTTAGCCTAATCCATGTCCATAACAAAAAGAAAACCAGGCTGCCGCTTAATCAGGAGTATTGACGTTGACTTTAGCTATGTGTTATCTCACAGCTGAATTGTATCAAACGTCAACTAAATGCTTGATATGATACCGCGCGTAACATGCTTTTGAAATTTCTTAACTCCATCAACGCGTGTTTTTAATTTTTTTAACTGAATACATGAGAATGCAGAAGAAATTCGAAAGCCGATAAGTTTTTATTGTTTTTCTAATGAATTGTAATACATATCTTGCCGTGTGATATTCTTTTGCTTTGAAAACAACAATAATAACAATTTATTAGAAATTCCGAAGGTTGTGTTACATATTTGTTTCCTGGGGAATAACAATAATTCAAAAACCTGATAATGTTAATAATTAACTTTAATAAAGAATATACCGTGCATTCTTGTCGGATTTGTTATCTTGCTTAAAACTAAATTTCCTATCATTTTGATGGAATATAATACTATAAAGCGTCTTATCAAGAATATGTATATAGCTAAGATTCTAGTGAGATAGTTATCAATGAAATTTGACTAATAGTCATAGAAAAAATACATATATGTTATATGTTTGCACTTAACATTCTATTAATACATATATATACATACAATATTAAACATGAATACACATAGTAATATGAATATGCAATATGAAATTACATTACTTTACTTTAATTTTAAATTAAATAGGCATGACGCATAGTAATCAATTAATGTACTTCAAAGAACAATAACCAATTAAACAATCTAAATCTTTAAAACAATGGAATATTATTTGGTAATATATATTTGATATTTGGTAATGATAACATGCAGAAAAACAGTTGTATAATTATTTTATTTCGATAAATTACATAACCTCTGCTGTACTTATCGAAATAGTTTAATATCTTTTATTTTTTTTTTTTTATAATTCAAAAAAATAAAAATGATTACAATACATTGAATATAAATAGAGTGGATACTTACAAAAATAGGTAAATATTTTACCAACTATAATCCCTTTAAATTACGTTCAATTATTGTACAAACATAATTAACTATTTACTTGAAAGATAATACATACATATGTATGTGGAACAGTCAGTGCGTGAAAAGCAATTCACGCTCGATAGCTTATTTTTAAATAAAAAAGTCTATTCCCTTGACTTTTTGGTAACAATGCTTTTAATTAACCTAGTGTGACGGAGATGAAAAATAGTAACACTTCATGAAAGACGAACATTGCATATCTATAAATATAAAGTTACGATTATTGCACACTTAAAGCCAAATACGTTAGGCAATTCTGCTTTAAAATACGTTACACCCAAGTAATAGTGATTGCTGAATAATATTATATCGTCATTGAATTTATCTGATGGTTCTAAATAAATATATAGTATGTTCAGTACGCATATAATTGGCATGGCGTGGGCAAAAATCGTTTAAATGCTATTGTAATTGCAGGTTTATTCTATGAGATATTTAAATAAACCAAAATTTATTCATATTGTTTTTATTGTATGCTAAAACTCTGGACAGACTGCATATAAGCGAAATTTAGAATTTCGTATGTTCTCAATTTCAGAAAAACCTTATCATTCTTTAATTTCTCAAAACAATTCAAACGAATATTTCATCAAACATAGATATCGACATAAATTTGACTTTAATATCAAAGCAACATAATATTTGCGAAATTGAATACACTTAAAACTATAAATTTCGTTTATATGTGTCACTGGTATAAAAGTAAAACCTTTTAAAAACCATAAGAATTAAAACAGGCTTTTGGTTATATGAGCAAATGACGGAATGGTCAAACGTTGTTAGGGCAAGAGCATTTACAGCCCCGAAACAATTGTTATCTCTGATGTGTCTGATAATCGGTAAATAATGAACATTATTTATATCTTTAATCAAATTGTTTACATTTATTGTTTTATATCTATTAATTGATTATGCTGAATAACTACTTGAATTCACAAAAAAAAAGACTAAAATCTATCGGCCCCACCGCATTATTTTGTAGATAATCTTATTTTGATATTTATTCAAAATTACAATCAATAAGACTTGTATTAATCACGACAAGGAAAAATACAGAACCAAGTTTTCACACAAAATGGATAATCGGCTTAAATGGCTTGTCTACTTGCTTGAAATAAATAGTATCATCTCTCATTAAAAAGAAAATCGCTTTATTTTAAAACTATTCTTTCTCTCGATGCGACCAATTTTAATTAAACATAATTTCGAAAATGATTGTTTGAAGTTAAGAATAATTACACAGGAGGTTAGATAAATATAAAGTGCCGATGGGCTATTTGCCAAGTGCAACCAGTAAAACTTTATCAGTTATTTTTGTAAATAAAGCAGAAATAAAGATATAATCAAGTTTTATATTTTTTTATTAACTCTTACTACTGTCATGGATTTTTATATTGTTTGATAAGTGGTTAAAGCGTTTACACAATCTTAGGTAAACAAAAACACGTGCTAGAACTAGAATATATTGTATTTTTAGCACGCTAACAATTATGGAAGAAAATCATATCTATTCTATAAATTTTTTTTTTTTTTTTATAACAAATAATTCTTATCGTTTTTAATCAAAATCAAAAATAGCATGGAAAATATCTCAAAACGAATATTTTATAAATCAGCTGAACATTACCTACAAAATAGTAAACGACGTAGAAAATAGACAATAGAATTGCTTAAAGATAGGTTGTCCGATATGATCAAACATTCAATTACTTTTTATTCCTTGGTTAAACCAAACCACCTTCAAGAACTCACCTTGTTTCTCATATGATGTATATCAGTTTATCTCATTAATCGGCGACAGCCAAATTATACATATGCTTACGAGAAATTCGCCCAACTGATAAAAATGATAAAACACTATTTAATCTATTACGTTCGAAAATTAAGCCAGCTAAGTAAGTTTCGATGGTAATTTATTGCATACGGATTTGCCATACTCCGAAAACCCCCTCACTTAGTACGACTTTAAATTCCAAGATCCAGTGCAGGTCTACCGCTGGTGCCAATCTCTCTCCCAAACGCAACAAATGCAGGTTGATTACTTCAACGGAGTTATTTAATGCACTATCACGTGCAACATGGAGCTTTCGCAAGTTTTTATTCCATTGAAGCGAGACGTCAAAGTACCCATAAATCAACCGCCAAATTACAGTATGCGGTTCGAGTAGTAACCCAAATTGAGTGCCTACTGGTTCAAACCAGATACCATGTTTCGGCGATCGCAGTAAAGTAATCGAATCCAGGTAGGTTTGGCGGAGGCGAGTTAGCGGCAGCTCGAATTGTGGCACGGACGAATCTTAAGAAAACATTTTGTTTTTCTTCAGACAGTCAAAAAATCATTCGCACTCGAGTCGCTCGCCAGCAGCCAGGAGTACCAGATGATCTGAGATCATTTTTAGTTCAGCACTAGCCCAAGCAAGTGATCAATTATTAAAGCTGCTCGTGGCTGCTTCCTTAGTTGGTACAGACGGACGGTTCGGATATTTCAATGCGCGACTAAACTCATATTTACCTTCTGCTCTAGATATAAAAAATTTCGTACACGTTTTCATACTTAATCACACTGAGAGTGATTGAGAGTTTTAGTCGCTGGTGAACAGTGAGCCCGAAAGCATTACTTTGGTGACTTAAGGTGGATCAGCATCACTGCACCTTTTTAGTGCACATAGTGTACCTGTGGAAAACAGTTGAAAATTTAGGCCCTCTTGATTCACTAATTTTACAAAATTGTTGAACCTTAGGTTTATTTAGTTCCGAGAGTGATTCGATTTGTGTTTGTTTTCAAGCCTTACAGTGAAAGCTCGTTTGGTGCTCTATTCATCCATATTAGTTAAAAAAACAAAATACATAGGTTTCGTTAAGTTCGTCATCTTCAGATCTAGTACGTTGCTGAATAAACGGAAGTCTACTTACGCCATTTCCGCTGAATGAAACGGATTGCCAAGGATTTTCCAGTATTTACATAAACAGGTTTGTAAAAGTTTTGCCCAATTACGTAAAAAAAAAAAATTTGTACTTCAAATAGTTCAACACGAATTATGTGGAATTTGTATTATTTCTTAAAACAATAGCGAAATGCAGCAAAGTCGGAAAACGTAATTACTAAAATGTGTCTCGCGTCAATCGCATTTGTCGCTGAACTTTTCTTAGCCATTTAATTATGCAGACTTCAATGCAAGGTCGACGAAGATCTTTACAAATAACACAGGAAGTTAGACTGCAATTTGCTATCAAGTGCTAGGAGTGTGTTTGACTTCTGAATTCAGAAAGTACAGTCTTATTTGCTGCGATGAGGTTGACAAACAATAAATTTGAAATTTTACGTTTTTCCAAATACAAGATGAAAGTGCTCTTTTAACATTTAAACTGAGAATTTTGTATAATAGACGAATTGTAAACCAGCTGTTAAAATATATGCACAAAATAATCAAGTTGAAAAAAATTTCCATTCTTCTTTCAAAAATTTAAATGAACGCTTGTCGATTTTTGTGCTTTTAAGAAATATTCTACCGATACGGTTTTACTTTTTTTAAATTATTGCACTATCTATTAAATTTTTAGGATGTTCATTTACTTACCAATCGAACGATTTTTTGTCCTAATTGCTACTAATCATAGACACAGAACTAAAAATGAACTATTCTATGAGCTTTCGTAAATTCCTTCGATAAACAATTCATAAAGTAAGTCTAGTCTAAAAGCCATTGGACGTGTGGGATGAATTAACACCTTAACACTTTCAATACTTTACAAATTTGCAAAGCTAAATGTTTGTCAGACGCTAAATGGGGTTTAATAAAGACATTTTTGAATTTTTAAAGTTTTATTATTTCTGTACTAACAAACCCAATCGTACAACATCGATAATTGATTAAATTGATTATATGTATATGTATATATATATATTTTTTTTTTTTTTTTTGGTAAACAAAAGTGGTTTATGAATTATTGGATTATTTATGAATTTACCGGAAAAACTTTATATGGAAAAAGGTGTATGATTAACAGTTATACATAATGAAAGATTCACGATATGAGTGGAAATATTTAGAATAGTTAAAAAATTTTAAAAATATAATCAGAGAGACCCCTATGGATTTCTTGAATTATTATTCGTATTATTTTTCAGAAACTATAGAAAAAAAGTAGGAAATGCTTTAAATTCAAGAAATAAATAAATAATAAAACTACGAAAGTAATTCTTCTCTCCAATATGAAGACCAAGCAACCAAAATCGTGCCATCCCGTTCCATTTTCTTGTTTGCGTCCTCTTGTCTCTCGCTCGTGTTTGGTCAAAAACTCTTCCAGGTTAAGAATTTGCCTGAGGATATTTTGACAGTCGGCAGGCAAAACTACAGGCAAGGACTTGTGCTTTGGTTGGTTGGTTGGTCTTTGCATTGGCGAACAAGCATAAGGGTACTTTTTATGATTAATTTTTTAATAAGCAAATAAGCCTAATAAGTGGTTTTAATAATTGCAATTGAATACAAATCGAAAAGTAATCATCAGTTTGAAAAAGTATTTTGTAAGAAAGCAGCATAAACAAAAGATCATTAGTTATTGTTCGATGGATTAAACTTTTCTATAAAACGAAATGTTTAAAATAATAAATATACATATATGAAAATGTTTCTAATAACTAACTTTAATGACTCAGCATAATGAAAAGCTCCATAAAACAAACTATTATTTCTAGCTCTGTCTAGCTGTTCTAATACTGAAAATGTGACTTTCTGTATAAGGAACTTTTAATAAAAAAATAAATTGCTAGCAATTTTTCTAGTCTAATCAACCCAACTACAAATTACAAATAAATTCATGTACACACATAAACTGTAATTTAACTTTGGCAGTTGTAAATTAGATAAGAAATAATTAAGTTTATTTCAATCACTTTTGCATTTCCTCTGGCAATAAAGCTAATAAACTGGCATTTGCTTTTATTTCCGAATTTGTTTATATGTAGTATGCAACAAGACAACCGTACAACGAAATGTATGAAACATTTTAACATTGCAAAATCTACATTTCAAAGAATGCATTTTTATTAATATTCGATACCTACTATGGCTGTGTATTCAAAAATGTTTCTTTAGTTTTAGTTGTTTCTTATGGGCAAATTTATATATGCATATTATGTTGCATATTTTTCTTAGCTTTTCGGATCATTACAACTAACAATACTTCAAACTTTATTGATTTTTTTATGGCGGAAAGCTATAATTAAATCATGTGTAAATTTTAACACAGAATAAAAATAATTGTTAGATATTTTTTGGCCCCTTAGAACAAAGAAATTTAAACCTTATATTTCATTTCAAAGCAATTGCTGTCAACCAGTTATTAGCTATTCAAACATTAATAATGAATAATGTAGAAAGTCAAATGAAGAACCACGAAGCATTTTCTTACGTATTTAATTTTATTATTAACAATAAAGTAGTCGAGAGTGATTTATTAACGCCCGCATTTTTCAAATAATCTCTCCGCTTAAATTGACTTACAGACTGTAAAAGTGTAAAATATTTACAGAGACATTTTATCATAGAACTTTTAAAACATGTTGACAAATAATTATTTTTTGTGTATGTTACTGTCAAACTTTAGGGCTTATAAATTGAAAAAAATCTTTTTACTAAAAGTAATAATAGGATTCTGTTTACCATTTTTTCTTATAATTTTCGTTTAACTAAACTTTATAGATTCTTTCAAAAGTACATATTTTAAAATATATACTTTAAATTTCTATTAGCAATTAGTTCTAAAAGATAGACAGTTAAATCTAAACATGGTCTAAAAAACATAAAAGTCGGGGAAAAAAACAAATTCGAATTCTGAAGAGATTGTTTTATTTAAATGTGTCGTGGAAGTAATCAACGATTCTTCGTAATCGTTTATGTCCATAGAAACCAGTTTTTGATGGCGTATTTTATTCTACATTTCGTGAATATATTCTATAAACATATTGATGAAAACGTTGGCTTTTTCCATATGCACAAAAACGCGCATATTACTTCCACGTATCAGTATTTAAATATTAAATCGATATATAATTCAGTGACTCATTCATTCATAGAAAAGTGCTTCATAAATATTCATCTATGAGATAACGACGTTTAATAACGTACGTATAATAAATCATCAGTAAAATGTTTTTGTGAAGAGTGGTTTCACTATTTTATTTATGATTTAGAAATAGTAATGTTGAATCACTTTCACTTTACAATAGTACAATAAGTATGATCTCCTCGGAGGAATTAACCTTTATTGTCGATCGAAATATATTAGTAATTTAAAAATCAACACTTCGATCTCAGCACCAACACGTGATCGTCATTATTCTTAGCATCAATCACATAATAAAGAATATTGTTTTACATAACGAACTTATCTTTCCAATCGCATACTTCAAAGCAAAAGTTGTCATTCTGGTAAAAATTAGGCAACTGATAGCAACCATTGTTATCAAATAATAAATGCCAAAATATAGGGCAAACACTGAATTACATAGATACACCTCACTTACCTTGAGGCATTTTTAAATTCTTACATGTTTCACGGTCGAGATAATAATAAAAATGTTTCCTCAAATACCTATCTTGATGCTTTGTTCACATCTTTATAGTAAATTTTTCATTCACATATTGATTTACACTATCGTTTTACTTACAAATAGAAAATTTAAATATTATGTATAATAATTTTATCGTATTATACCAAAACAATGCAAAGTTACAATAATAAATAAATAAGTAAATTTTAGAAAATATTCTTGAAAATTTTTTTTATTTTGAACCATCATGTTAGCGATATTTCTTAAAATTTATAAAATATCGATATGTTTCAAATAATTTTTATACTTCAAATTCTAAATTTTTGATTATAAATACCCTTCAATTATCAGAGAAGTATATGCAATTAAATTAATTTTAATTTAAATAATTAAAAATCTGCAAATTTAATTAGTAATGTAACATTTAAAATTGATGTTAATAGGTACAGTAGCAGGCTTATTTTACACTACCCAGCAACAATTGGCTATAGCGCTATTTATAGAAGCTAATGGAGGAACAACTTTGCACTCTTTAAAAACTTTTTTTACAAAAGGTCAGAACGTAACGCTTAACATTAATAAATAGCAATTAAATCTTGGCGTGTAGTTTCCAATATTTCCATTTAAAGTTATAAACAAATAATATCTTTCAGTGGAAAAATACTTTTTAATATTTCGTACAATAATAATATTTATTTTAGGTAGTAGTCCTTAAAGATTTTGCATCACACGTTACATCAACTACTTCACTTTGCAATAATACAAATTCCAAGAAATGTTCACTTTTTAACCTTTTCCATTATATTTGTGAAAAGCGCAGCGCGTCTTGTGCGATAAGTAATAATAAAAGCATAGTATCGTGAACCCCTTATCTTTCAAAGACAGCTAACAAAGATAATAAATAGGCTCTCTTTCGTAGAGGTAGGCGTACTACAATAACCATAATGAAAACCACCTGGCGTTTTCATGGACTTACTCTCAAAGGTCGATATTTTAATCAAATTTCGCTTTTAAGATCGACATTTAATATATTTGTCATAACGTTCAAAGACTGTTACTATCACTAGGTCAGATAGGGACCAGGGAAAAATAATATTCCTTAATTCTAAAATTTTAAGACAATCAAAGTCAATCGACTTTCACATTAATCTGTGAACGATATCACAATTGAGGATAATTTTTAATTACAAGGAGTTCCTTGGTATTAAAACGAATAACGCACTTGAGTTCCTGAGTATCTCGATTAAATACCGCGATTGTTATTATAAAAGAAGTACCTGCATTAGTTGGTGGGAATTATTTAGGTGTAGTCAAGATCTGATTTATTGCTGGTATCAGATTTATACCTTCAGTCGGTTTTCGTTGGTCGATCCAACTAGACATTTTCTTATAGTACCTCCGTAAGGACTACGATAATTTATCGCGAAAATGGGTGAGTTTTATAATTATGTTTCAAAATTTATACAATCAAAAAAAGTGAAGCAAATAGTTTGAATTGTGAACTAAATGAACATTATTTTGTGCTTAATAATTTATATACCTTCTAAAAATTGTGTAACCTTACATTAGCATTCGTATCTTGAACCGTAAAAAACGTCAATGACCTTTAAGTGATGAGACTTTCTTTACAATCAGTAATATTTGTATAGTCATCTTAAAGGCTGTAAAAAAGAAATGTTGCCTTAATTTTATCTAAAAAGGAACAATGAATGTCGAAAACACTGATTTTACACTACAACATGCTACTTTGGTAAAAATGTGCAAACACAATGTCATTGTTTCATAAATGTAGTCTCGATTCGCATGATAAGATAGATAATTGTTCCCAAGACAACAGTGATCTCATAGAGATCGTTTATACCTATATGGCTCCATAAAGGAATAGGTACTAAAGCAAAGTTAATAAAAATTGGTCCCGTAAAACATTTAGCAGCGCGCGTCATTGCCATAGGAAGGCCTGAATGGGTGGAATTGCAATAAATTTCTCTTCGCTGGAGGTAGTTATGTGAATATAATTAAAAAAGATCACGATCAAGTTTTACTGCGTCAAATGTTGAATAACACTTATTGACAAGTGTAGCGTTTTATTGTGCAAACTTGTTAAATATTATAATATACAAGTTGAATCGAATTTTGAGAGTGACTCATAGGAGAACAATCTACTGGTACATGAAACACGTTTCCTAAGGATAAAGCTGTTTTGTCTTTTCTTATAGAATGCCACATGGAAAAAAGCGTGTTGGTTCAAGAATGTGAGGTTTATTGTCTAGTTGCTCATATTAACTTGGCAGGATTGAAAATATGTTAGAATTCGTTTGTGCTAATATTAATTCACCTGAACTCTATGTCACACCTGTAAAAACAAGTTTCCTTTCTACCTTAAACATTCTTTTGGATGTAACGAATCATTGTCACCATTAAAGCAACTTCAGGAGCATTGTTCTCATTTACAGGGGTGTCTGGTTTGACGTTAACTTCTTTTCTCACTCGAAGAAAAATACAAAAAAATCTTTGATATGATTGTAGAAAGTACAGCTGATATATTTTCAAGTATCAATATATAAATGCTCTCGAACCAATGATAAATTACCACATCACGCAATGAGTTTTATTTAATGCATGATCAAATTAGTACAACTTTATTTAGCTACAGCATAGCTTATTGTATTATTGATTCAAAATTATAAGCCTGTAGCAACACGTTTTTTTTTTATTTATTTGATATGTTGTGATCAACATACAGGTTAATTCTATTGTAAAGCCCAAGGTCGTTACTTTTTCATTTTTAAGAAAAGTCATACTTTTAAAAGTAATAGAATGTATGACAGATATCACTTTTCACATTACTTAAATTAAAATAGTGTTTGAGTAGCGTATCTTGTTGATTTAAATTGCAATTTTTAAAAACAAGTGTAGGAAGAAACACTCAGAACAATTTTATGGATTTGCGGGCAATAAAATGGTCATGATATCAATAATTTTTACAATATAGTAAAATACTCTATAGTTATAGTTCTGACATCCATAATATATAGAATATACATAGTTAAAAATTTCTTTCAGTGAACTTTAATACCAAATTCGCATGGAAATTGTTAGTTTCTCTTAATAAACCAAAGTCCAAAAACTTTACCTCTCATTTTGCGTTCTTTTAAACGTATGTAGATTGAGTTAGCTCAAAACTCAAACTATCCGGAACGATGCGGTCTTGTATTGAATATTACGATCCAGATCAGATCAAATCTAAATGCAGTTTTGTCACAAGAATTTAATTGCCAATAGACTTTGATTGAAAAATTACGGACTTTGTTTTCCAGGAAATCGGAAATTGTGCATCCTTTGTGAAAGTTTTCTGTTAAAAATGTTATTTTATAATAAATAATAGAAAACGTTTTTTTTTTTTTTTACTAATTTAGGCGATATCTAAATATCGATTTAATTATCATGGTAATCTACAGAATTCTTTCATACTTTCATAAATAATACAATTTAGTGATTCTATTAGTGGCTAATTTAATAATAAATAGCAATGCTGATAGCGCCCTTTTCTAATTAAATATTTAAACAAGTATTTATATAGCTAAAATTCATTCGAACCAACCAAACTTTGTAATGATATTTTATGTCCGATCTAAAATTTCTGAAATTCATACATTATATTTTCGCAATTTCAAAGAATTTACATCATGATAATGTTTTAAAAGTATTCGCCATAAATGTCAACAGGAGCAATTCAAATAATGGTGTGAAAAATCCCATTAACAAAAATAACTCAAAATTCATTCGTTGTTATATGATAAAATTATACAACCTGAGTTATTTTTGTGGGCTAACAACGAAAGAAAATCTACTCCACACACATTCTCTATTTCGCCTACCTCAAAAAATCAAAACAAAGAAAATACCTTGGGCTCCCCAAAAAAACGATCAATTTTAAATTGGTTTTAGAGTATAAGCCCATGAATAAAGAATTGTTAAGTGTTTCGCAATAAAGCCGATCACCGCGGCGGCAGTCTCACGGGTGCAGTTGACGGTCAATTCGTGATGATCGCACGATCGCTCATTATGAGGAAGTGCCGGTTAGCTTGATTTTATTGAATGCGCCCTCGGTGGCATTTGTGCACTTGCTGTGGTGCATTTAGTGGGCGCCTCTCCAAGTTCACTGCGCTGATTTATTAAATCGTATGAGGCATTCATCACGTTGAGTTAATTAACGAATTAAAGTGAATTTTTGATTTTGATACGCCAAATAATTGTATTTCCTTTAAATGAAAACGGCGCTAATGTTTTGTTATTTTGGTGGTATATGTAGAGTAGATGCTAAAAGCATTTTCTCTTACATGAATAGGTAAGTTGGCATTTTTCTCAGTAAATGTTGTGAACAAAACTTAGAACTGGTTTATTTGTAACTTCTTCTATAACCCCAGATCAAGGTCAAATGTAAATAATACGCATTTATTTTTTGTGTAGCATCATACTTAGCAACATAAAATACATATGTATGCTTCCTACTGTACTATTATTATAATATTACAATATTAAACTATAAATATTCAATTTACCATCAATAGTGGTTTATTACCAATTAGTTCCGAGAATTAAGTTAAGAGAACATAAGATATTTTAGACATTAGATAGATTTTTTTATGCGAAAAATATATGTATACAATATATATGTATATATGCACAAACACAATGGAAAATTATTGAAAAGTAGACGATGTAAACAAAGTCAAGACTTTCAATAATAACACACAGAAGTAAACAAATTACTTAACCTATTACATCATTTTAGTCGTTTTCAAAAAGAACTGAAGAACTGACATGCATAAATAATGATCACAAAATAGTACTTTTTTAATAAATATACTATTAAAAACTACAATTTTAGAATTACTAATTTATATATAATATATAACTAAGTATATAACGTCTTAAATAAACTTACATTTCTCTCATACAATTTTTACTGAATATTAAACTGAGATAATATTTAATTACAATGCATAAAGAAAAATAATCAGATGAATTAATTAATTGGATTTTTTTTTATATTATTATTATTCCATGCTTATTCCATGATTCTATTCTTAAACATTTGCAACAACTGCCTGAAAAAGATCGTGCTGCCATAGTGGCGACACAGACTTTGAAAACAAATTTTAAACGCCGCAAATGTGGCGCCACCGATCACAAAGGTTTATTACATCTATGTATTTCTTCAACACCAACTATTATGTATATTATGATTACAAAACAACCAATCAAAACTATATGTCTGTAAAAAATGTTATATTCCACTGAAAATCGTCTACCCACTTTTAATATGATTCGAAATATTATTAAAAGTTATAGAGCTTCGAATAAATAACGTCCATAATATAATAGTTTGTATATATGTATGTAAATAGTAAATTAGGTAATTACAATAGTTCTCAGCCATAATAGATTTCGAAAAATTTTGTCTACCTGAACGCATCGAAAATGAAAGTTGTTTTAATAATTTGTTTAAGATATTTAACGTTAAAAATTAAATTAAAAAAATTAATATGCATTGCATAATAAGAATTCGTAAGGTTGAAACAATTTCGCGACACTATCTGCATGACAATAATTGCTTGAAATATTGATTGTTCTGTAAAAATTTTAAAAGGTTATTGTACAGCAAAGCGATGTATCTTTAAAGTGTATCCAACCATTTTTTTAAATTTTTGTTTGATAACTTCAATAGTTAATTTTGTCGTGCAAAATGTTGGCTTGTTTATAAAACATTTTTGAAACAAATTCAAAAACATTGGTTCTATATAAGGAAGTTTCGTATGAAAGTTCATAGGTTTCCAAATAAATAGATAAGTATTAATTATTGACGCACAAAAATGTTTAATTTAAGTACTTGTGTTTTGAAGTTAATACTCAACCTTTACTTCTATTTTAAATCATCGTTTACTCCTGTTCAATTTCTTCACTTAGGTCATTTAGGTAAATACAGGATGTTTGGATTCTACTTTGGAAACGCTATACCAATCGATTCTTTGGAGCTATACCAATCGATTCTTTCCCGAGCAATCTTTTGTTTTTTATCCACTCCCCCTCCTCTCTCCTAAAATCACTCCTTTCCCTTCAAAACCGACGTCAAAGTTTTTAAGAAAGTGTCCTCACTTAAGTTCTTAGAGATCCTTGTAAGGACATCAAGCGGAGACTCATTCAAAAGAGAATAAAAGTACCTTTCAAATAATACGGCACTTGTTAGGATTTGTTTCCAAATGAAGGAGGTGAGGAGGGTTTCAAATTCAAAATCATCGAATTTTCGTTTTTTGAACTAGAAAAAAAACCGCAATTTTTCAACGGAACTTTTGATAAGTTTTGAATTTGAACCCCCATAACTCCTACATTTGGAAACTGATACTAACAAGTGAGATATCGTTAGAAAGATACTTTTATCCTGTTTTGAATGAGCCCCCGCTCGATGTCCTCCTATAAGGTATTAAATGAGCGCGCCTCTTAAAAAACTTTGATTTTCGAATGGTATAACGTTTCCTACGTAGAATCCGAACACCCTGTATAGAGAACCTATAAACCGCACTTCTGTCAGTTATTTGAACCTGAAATCCTAAAACCTTAAAATATATATTACTGAAAAACAAAACAAGTCGTACTATGTATTTTAATTCTTCAAGTTTTTCTTCACACTTAATCTTCGAAAAACTTTATAGATAAACAACACATTATATCAGGAATTTTTAAAAAACTAACAAAGTTGATATTGCATGAAAACACCTGGTGTTGCGTCGTGTATTTTTATTAGCACTCTGAAAATTTCTGGTGCTAATGTCTGATGAAAACATTATTCTGTTTCCAATGGGGATACATTTTCAGCCGGGTGACGAACGAGCTCTGCAATTCTTTATTTAATCACTATAGTGAACGCAGTTGCTGCTCACTTGCAGTGTTAATTGAATGGACAAGGTCGCCTATGGTTGGGTCCACATTTTCATGCCTGCGGGGAATAATTATTTTGTTTTAGTTTTGTTTATCTCACCGGGACCCGTAGTGTAACCAGTTAAATTAGCACGGAAAAATATACCACGTCGCCAGCGGTGATATACTCAACTCTCTACCCACAAAGAGACTGGGGCTAATTATGCGTAATGATTTTATATGTCAGGGTTTTGCGGAGGAACGCTTTGAGCTGCATCAAAGTAGAGTCTGTATATTTATGGAAAATCCCGAATCGTTTTGCGTAAAAGCTGTTCACACGTAGGTACATTAATTCTGGAGAATGGCAGACTCTTACAAATTAATATTTGCCAATCGATACTTGGAACAACTTATGAATAATAATATGTAGATTTTATTTTATTGCTTTATCCACTTTTATTTATTTTTTAGCTATTTTTTCAAATTACAAATACTAGGAAATTGTTGCACTTTTAGCTTAATTTACATACATTGCTTAGAGTTTATCTACCTAAGATCATCAAATAACAACATAAGTATTAATTGATACTATAGTACGAGTATACATATATTATGTTATACTAGCTGTACCCGCAACTTCTTACGCATGGACCTCTAAAAGTACGTAAATGGCAAATATTTACAACAATAAAGTAATACACTGAGAAAAAAAGTACTGGTAAAATAAAAAAAACTGAAACAAGCACTTTTTTGCCAAAATGGTAGCTTAACCCAAAATTATGTTGAAGCAAAAAAAAGACAAGTTACTTCAACAAAACCCTAAAAACGAACTGTTTGCTATAACCAAAATGAATTATTTAATTTTAACTTGTTTTTTTAACAGTGCTACTGGTTGTTTTGATAGTACAAAGACATTTTCTTCAAAGATTTTCAATCTAAACCGCTTCTCCGCTGCGATAGAAGCAAGCCGATTTTGGGCTACTACTTATCAAAATTGATACAAATTAGTTAGCTAGCTCCAATGTTTTGTATTTAATGTTGATTTTGTATAGTATAAGGGTATTTTTAAAAAAAAATTTAATTTTAACTTCGTTTATGAGTTGATTATAACAATGCTACTGGTTATTCTTTTGTTATTTTCAGCAATTCAACAAAAAATTTGCCAGTGTAATTTCTGAGCTAATATTTTTAGACTATCTCCCGCTTTAAAGTTAAAATTTTAAAAATCGGGTTTAAGTTGGAGGTTCTGTGGCTTTTGAATTTGGTTGAGTTTAAATTAACAAAATTAATTTGTTTATTATAACTAAAAACACGGTAGGCTGAAAAACTGCCTAGTATGTGGTAAAAGTGAAATTAATTGCTAAAGCCTACCAAAGTTAGAACAGATTAAAATTTAAAACAAATTGAGGAAATAAGTAAGCTTATCGAAAAACCGATGAGCTTCATAGGTACATTTATTAAAAGTTAGATATGCAAGAGTAAATTATGATTTTTATAAAATGTGTATTTTGAAGTCTCGTTTTTAAATATCTCGTAAACGGTTGAAGATAAAAATTTTGTTTTGGGTTATATATTATTATATAATAGTTATACTGTTCCAGAAAGTGATAATAATTTTATTTATTATTATTGAAGATATTTGAATATTTCTGAAAATTGCTTCCAGGGAACAGTGCAAACGTCTTCTATTATCATAGAATTGGATAATTTAATAATTATACTGTTTCAGAAAAAGGAAGTATTTTTATTTAATATTTTTGAAGAAATTTGGATTATTCTGAAAATTGCTTCCATGGGACTGACGAAAAAAATGCATGCAAAATGCAACAAGAATAGTGACAGTTCTCTGAATTTAGTGAAAAACGAAATATCTTTTCAACATTTGGGAAAATCCCATTATTTTTTATCTCATTAAATAGATCCCAAAAATAAAAAATAAGGGACCAACATACATATATAAAACAGAAAATTCATAATTAATTGACAGATTACGTGGCAGGAAACTGACACTTTGACTGGCGTGTAGGTAATTCTACGAAAATTGGTTTTTTGGGACGAATTTTTAGTGGAAACTTCAGGTAGAAACATTCAAAAACTATATTTTTAAATTCGAATCGGAAAATTTTTGGAGGCCAGGGGAATGACGTATTTAACATTTATTGTGATTCTTTTCAAACTTCCTTCAGGAATCAACTATTCAAATTGTATGCCCAATGCCAGAAGATTATGTGTCTTAATTTTACAGTGTGAAAAACTGACATAATCTAATAATAATTTGCTTGTATCAAGTTACCCAATTTTCGTATACCATACAAATACAAATGCAAATGAAAGAATTATTCAAATAGTTTTAGTATTTTCCGATATTACTCTATAAAAATAAAACTTTTAAAAACACAATTTGTGACGCAAAAAATTGGTGTACATTAATGCAAAAGTGTTAGCTAGTGTAAATTAAATAAATACCCTATATCCACCGCGGGGATATAAGTTTGCTAATGGTGAAAGAATTATCCAAATCGGCTCAGTAGTTTCCCAGATTACCTCTTATATATAAACATTAAACAAACACTCTCTCTTTATATATTAACTATAGAGTATATGTATGTAGATAAGAACCTTATTATAGTCCAAAGTAACTCAAAGTCCAAGCTTTTTATGTTATTAAAAGATTTTAAAACTATGCCAAATGTTTGTTTTTATAGTGTTATGCTTCCTGTCTAATATTTTTATGTAAAAAGTTAAAATTAAAAAAAAAAGAGAATAGTGTGTTTATTTTCACTTTTCTGTGCCGCCAGTATATCAACTTAAATCGGCTAAGAAATTCTCTAAGTCCGGCACCTCATATAAAAATAATTAAAATTACTTCCTAGGGTGAGTTAAAAATAAAGACACATTTCCGAACAATAATGAGAAAGATCAAGTTCAACTAATGATCTTCTAGCAGAAACGTGAATTGTGTGAAAAAAATACCAACGAGGCACTAATTTACAAAGCAGACACACAAACACAATGTTTATAGACGCCATTTGAAGTAATCATTTATGCCTGGGAAAGAATGTAAATAAAATAAAGATTGTCTTAATTGGCGGATTTATTTTCACACCTCATTTTGAAAATAATAACTAGTCGGCACTGGCACTGGTACTGGCACTGGCGGTTAGTTATAAACAAATTTTCAAATGAATTTACACTTCTAAATTAATTCACCAGTTTTCTTAGAGAGCTTTTTATCACCTTAGCTTTAAGAATTTTTGAGATAAGCGAACTTTCAAAATATTTGAATTAAATCAAAAGAAATGGCACACGAAGTTGGGGCAAAGTCAAGATAAATATATCAAACTCTAAATATTCAGCCACCTCTCTGCTGCGATAATTTCTAAAAGAATGTGAGCGTTTTATCAAGCAAAAAAAAGCGCACAAGGGTAGTGAGAATGTCACTAAAATAAGTCTCACAGTGAATTATTTCGTTGACCGGCAGTTACGTCAGAGGTAATTTTTTTTTCTTCTTAAATCCGAAGAGATGAGTTGATATTATCATCAACTACACATGGGGACGGAAAGAAATTGGCACGTGAAGACAAACATACTCAAAAGAAAAAGAATTTTTAAATTAAACTAACTCAGAGGATAAATAAATCACTTTACATTCAATATTTTTAATTCAAGGAAATAGCTATAAGTTCTTTAACCGAAGCTACTTCCTTGACTGAAATGCGAATTGAATGAGTTCCGTTTCAAAATGTATAGTCATTCATTATATGCAATTTTGCTAAATAAGCTATTTCTAATATAAATTAAGCGGAAAGTTTGTTGTAAGAACATAACTACGATGGTTGACAGCATCACGTTTAAAAAAGATCCACGCACTGTAAATTTTACAAATTACTTAATTGTTCCAGCCGTGAGTGTAATTCCCGGCAGCAATATTGCGTCAGTGTCAAGTTCACAAATCAGTGGTCAAGCAAATATTTATATTGATTACGATTTGCACCAACAACAAACGTTTTACAACAAGAGCGTGGGAAGTTGTACGGAATTAAGAATTGCATTGGACACCAGGCAGTTGCATTGAAATAAATTTGCGTCATCAAATGCAAGACGAACTTTGAACCCGACCAGTATTTTATGCATAAATCGCAATGTCTAGCCGAAACGTGCGTGCTTTTAATAAAAACGAGCACTAGTGACATCAAATTGTCTTAATCACAGGAATTAGGGTGTTTTCGGGCATGTTTCGCGGACTAATCTCTGTGGTCATCTCAAGCCAGTTTGAGGCGGATTCAATTAGTTAGTCAGATTACGGCGATTAAATTAATACAATCAGCATATCACGAGCGCAAAAGCACGTTTACCCTATGTAAATGCGCTGTGAGCACGAAGGTTCATAGGTTTATATCACCTTCAATTTTTCTAGGTAGATATTTATATCAATATTAATAATTGTTATACTACTTTATTATGACATAACAACTTAACTTTGTAGAAAAGAAATTGATAATTCTTAAACTTGTTTGTACATTTTTTAAAAACTATTTGATTGTTGTAGTTATAAATCAAAGTTTTTGAAAAGAAAACGTTCCCTTCTGACACTAGAATTTTAAACCATTTTCCTGAAAGTAATACCCAACTACATATTCATATATTTTGATATGTTTTATTGTTTTAAACACAAATAAATTAAATAACAATTCGAATTGTTTTTCGAGTTTTAATTGAATTTTATTAATCTGCTGTGAAAGGATTAGACTTAACTCCACATCCCACTTTTATTAATAACTAACTGATTAACCCGATTTTACCCGGTGTATCATAAAATTTCAGAAATGCTCAAGTTTGATACTTCACCCAGTTTAGGAGTGTTACTCAAGTCTGAGTATGTGATATAGAAAAAGTTATTTTTTACCACGGTCCACATCTGAAGGGTCACCTCAAAATACCCTTAGTACTAATTTTCACTTAAACTCGTTGAAGTTCCAAATAATTTGGTTGCCAGATTTGGGCCGTCTTCTTGAATTTCTAAATTTTGAAAGTGGATTCGCAATCAGCATTTCCAAAAACCTCTATATACCAAATTTCAAAGTGATCCCCCAAAAACTACAATGGCTGGCCCTCACCTTAAGTCCACCATTTTGGAACCCTATATTTTATGTACATAAAAAATAGTATATAACTGGAATATGTGGTTCCTTCAGTCAAAAAATAAAAAATATCAAACCTAGCGTTTAAGCATGGTTGACGGACAAACATCTTCACATAGTCTATATTAGTAAGATAATTTAATTTAATTAATGAAACAACAAGTATGATTTCGTCAATGTTTTTCTCTTTCAACTTATTTATCAAGTACAAAAATAATTGTGTAAAGATTAAATTAAAACTGTAATAGCCTTAATAATTAAGAAAACATAAAAGCAACAACTATGTTTTTCACTTTCTTATGGAGCACCAAATAAAGATTTAAAAAATCTTTTCAAAGAAATGTAAGTCTTATATAAGTTTGCAATAACAGGAAAGGAAAATTTTTCTAAATACTGTGCATACATCCGGGAAAATATTCCACTTAACTTCATTGAAACTTCCGATATTAAAGTAGCGTAATATTAAATAATGCTGTACACTCCCAACAAACAAGATAAATACCTGCAAATTGCATAAACCTTTCAAACTATTGAAACAATTGAAATTAGCATCAAATTATCAAATAAATATGCCAACTAGTGAGAAACTTCCACTTTTATCGCCATTAAGCAACTACGTTATCTCTATTCAGTTATTTACAAGTTGATACGAATAGCAATTGAATGATATACTTAAAAAGCGGAAACACCGGACATTTTCTTAATATCTTAGTTTGCATAACAATTAGACAAAATGTCAACAATTTAGATAACTTACAGTAAGGAAAAGTACAAGAGAAGGTTCGAATTGGCACTCAAATTAAAAAGTCAAGAGTCTTATGCCTATAACGAGAAATTTTAAAATAAAAATGTTACTAAAATGTTTCGAAAATATTCACGAGATAGTTTTAGATATTAGAAGTATCAGGTTGCGATAGTCCTATCAAAATTGGTAGTAAACATCAAAATATTGATTCAAATTTTAAATATCAAATCAAAGTAGATATTAGAATTATTTATTAATAACGTCTCATAATTTCGTAACATTTTCTTTGATGCACGAAATTATGTACCTCTCGATGGCATAAATTAATCCTTATAATAGTATACCTACATTATATTTAAAATTAAATAATATTAAGTTAGATTTTCTTTTCAATATTCTAAGGTGTCATTAGTTGTATTAAACATTTTAATTTCCTAGCTATTAAATCTGCCACTAATAAGGATATTGTTTTTCAATTTCAATTTCAACAAAGAAAGCCAATAAGCATAAATTATAGTTATTATATTACATGTATAAAATTAAAAGATAAGGACAAATACTATGGTAAATTACTCAATTACTTTCGAAGACGCAAATTTCTCAAATCCATCTGTCAATATAATTAACTAACTAAGATAAGATATAACCCCACCTTTCAAGCTATAAATGTAAGCGAATAACGACGCCGCATTGTAAACAAATGCCTTCAGTCTTACTGTAGGTACCTCAAGTAAAGTAAACAATTATTCAATGTCAAGTATTTAAAACAAATAGTAATTGTTGATAATTTGTATAGTTTACTAAGAATTTCCCAGAAATTAACAAGCTTTATTTTTGGATTAACTTCAGGTAACCCAGTCATGCGTAAAAACAGCAAACAGCATAACGCGCGGAGGGCCAGCAAGGGTTTAAACAACCCTAGCTTTATCGGAGATAGTACTGAAAAATTGTAAGTAAACTCAAAATATTAATAGTAATTGTTTTTACAATTGATGAAATATTTCCTGCCGTTAAACCTTTGTACTTAAAGAAGATCCAAATTAATTTGGCGGATTACTTTTATCAATAAAACGCAAAATGCTAAGCAATTTTGATTGCTATGAATTAATAGTGAAATCTTTGGAAAGACAAGATGAAAAGTTGAGTGACCTTAAAGTCGAAATTGAATATTTTAAGACTAATATGCATATCATATGACTTCAACAAAACCGCTAAAAATGTCACTACTAAAATTTTGAAATTTAATAAGATTAGATTCTCCTTTTTAACTTTATTCCAAATTTTATTTTTCTTATGGGTTCTAATTATTCGGTTTACAAATCAAATTGGATCCCTTTTTATATATTACGAGATTTTCCATTTTTCTAAGAAAGCATGACATTTAAAAAGCTTTATATTCTTAATTAAATATTTTTATTTACAGACCTCCTGCGCCCTCTAAAGATAAAACTCAATTTGTCATCGAGCTAACTGAAAAAGGTAAACTCGCAAAAGAAGCAGAGTATGATCCATATCTCCACCGCGAAGTTACACATCCAACAACGTATGTTTTGTATAATAATTAAAGTTTTGAATAATAAATAAAATAATTTTACAGAAATTCAGAAACACTATTCCATCTCCTAAAGGGTTCCTTAGGTACAGGAATTTTGGCGATGCCTCACGCATTTAAAAATTCCGGATATGTCACAGGAACAGTTTGTACAATACTCATAGGAATTTTATGCACTTATTGTATACATTTAATTATCAAAGCAGAGTATGAACTCTGTAAACGAAAAAAGGTACTGCTCCTTCGATTTAAAAAGTATATTAAAGATGACTTATTTGAAATCTTTTTTCAGATTCCTAGCATGGGTTATCCGGAAGTAGCTCAAGCAGCTTTTAGTGAAGGACCAGGATTTTTCAAAGCAATGGCTAGACACATACCGTAAGTTTTTTATATTATATTTAAAGTTAGAATAATAATAAGATAATAGTTTTAAAAACAAATTCTTGAGAGAAGCAAATCATATCAAATCACATCTCGCATGTAAATCACGACTTTTAACTTTGCGTAAAATTTCCAAACTAATATCTTATGGATAAGAAATTTTTTATGCAATACCCACTATTCAAGCATTTTCTATAGATAAAACGAAAACAGTGGAAAAATGTTCCTAGTGATTTAATTTCTAGGGAAGCTTATCTCAATTGACTGTTACTGCATTAACTAGAGTCTGTTTACCCATTCAATTTATATCAATAATGAACATGTTTGCTCATAAATAGATAGTTTCGAAACATGTAAACAATGCAGGTGATTGGCTGGCATAGTAGGAAATTTCCATTCATAAGAAAAATGCCGCTACCTGAAGTATTTTGACTAGATCGAACATGATTTTGACTCACATTATTTTATCAATAACCTTGGCATAGAGCTTTACATGCTGCGTCACTTTAGGTTATTGAGTGATTTTTCAATATGTATTCTTATGACTACAGAATACTTCACTTCCACTTTACTTTTTGAAAGTGATACTATCTATAAATATGTTTGAGTGCATTGCTCCTATTTTCGTAACTAAGAATTTTAAATTTTTGAAAATCATATTTAGGATTTATTTTCGCCTAAGTATCTGTCTGTCTATCGACACTCTCTTAGCTGCAAAATTATAAGTGTGATTCGCATATAATTATGTAAAATGATAGTCTAAAGTCAGCGGCGATAGTTTTTATTCTAATTTGTACCATCCGTTTAAGTACGCGAAAATCTTTTTAAAAGTTTCGCCTAACTCCATCGTCTAAAAGCGGCTTGGCATAAAGACATGAATATGGAAATGAAGCTAAATATAAAATATTCAAATTAAAGCATTGTGTTTTCGATTTCTAGATATCTTCTCAATTTTATTGTAAAATGGCTATCTAGAAAATTGTTGCCTACTGCCAATCAAGCTATTTAAGTCTCATTAATAGACACCGGCAAAAATTTATATAAATTTATTTACATAAATTTTTGCATGACACTGTTTTTCAAGCAGGTCCATAGAGGAAATGAGAAAATATCGAAAACGACGAGTTATGATTTTTTGCATTTTACTAAAGAAGTTTTTAAGATATTTTTTGTGTAGTTAGTGCAATGGTGTAACATGTTTTAGACTTATTAGATGATCATTTTTTTCTCTTGTTTGGTAAATATAGTGCGTAATTAGCTTTTATTTAATAACCATTTTGTTTAAATAACACTTTTTTACCACTTTATGATTTCCGAAATTTAAGTATTTTTACTTTCCTTCTTCAAAATTCTTATCGCTCCTACAAACAATTCAAAAATAGTCCGCATTTAAAAGTGTAAGACTTTTTAATTTTTGGTAAACATTTTTTGTAAAATTTAAACTGTATTTGATGTTTTTTAGGGTTCCGTATTATAAAGGAACCCTATTGTCGTGCCAACGATATCCGTCTGTCTGCCTGTCTTTCCGTCACAGGCCTCTAGCATCTAAACGAAATAAGATAAAGTCTTGAAATTCGCACAAAATATGTGTTACTGCGGCCCAAAAACAGGGAGAGTAACAAAAGATTAAATAGATTTAGGAAGCAGGATGTGTTTTTATTTTTAATATTTGACTTGAAATAAAGTTGCTATTTTTAGGCACATTTTGTTATCAGGCCTAGAACGAAAATGGCTGTACGTAATGAGTTGAAAGTTATGCACAATATTACTTATACCTTGTACTTAAACAGCAAATACTAAAAAGATGGACAAGTGCGAGTAGAACTCACGCCTTGAGGGTTCCTTATCGTTATACTTTATAATTATCTATTAAATTTGAATTATAAAAAAATATGTGATGTAACTAAAAATTTAAGGTTTTCGGAATTTTTCCTTTATATGTGCTATAAAACATTGCTTCATGCCAAATTTCAAGATTCTAGGTCGACTGGAAGTACCCTTTAGGTTTTGATTCCCTTGCGAGTAGTTGCGAGTTTGAAAATATGCGGCTTAAATTGCTGTTTCTTTTGATTGCGTTGACATAGAAGTTTGATTTTATTACAGCTTAAAGGTATTATAGACCTGAGTATTTGATATGAATTTCAATTTAATACCTCTACGCGTTCATGAGAAAAAGGGTAGTAAGTTTAAAATTATTAAAAATATTTTTATTATATGGTTTAACTAAAAATTTACAATTTTCGCAATTCTTCCTTTATCTGTGCTATAAGACGTTGCTCGGTACCAAATTTCAAGATTCTGAGTTCACGGGAAGTACCCTGTAGGTTTTGATTCTGTTGCGAGTGTCGAAAATTTGCGGAAATTTGCGGCATAAACGGCTGTATCTTTTGATTGCGTTGGCTTAGAAGTTTGATTTTTTCACAGCTCCAAGGGACAGTAGACCTGAGTATTTGATATAAATTCCAGCTTGATACCTCCACGCGTTCCTGAGAAAAAAGGTCTTGACAGACAGACAGACGGACGGACAACAAAGTGATCCTATAAGGGTTCCGTTTTTTCCTTTCGAGGTACGGAACCCTAAAAATGGGTTATCATATAATAGAAAAAAAGTTATATATAATTTACGAATTCATCTAAAATTTCCTTTTAAAATAAAGAATTGAAATTTTACATTATCGATCGCTAAGAATTTCTGATCATTACTAAAACTTCTCACTATAGTATACTTTTTAGGGTTTTCTATAGTACGGAACCCTTAGTGGGCGAGTTCGACACGCACTTGCCCAGTTTTATTTTTAAATGTAGGCAAACGGCAAATATAATTAACACGTAAAACGGCTCGGTTTAAATATGATTCAATTTCGAAATTTCGCTTTAGAAATTAAAATTTGTTCGCTTTAATGCAAGTTTGTTGGTTTTTCATGCAAGTTGTTTTAATATGTACATCGAACTCTAATAAAGTATTTTCATTTTCAAATCGAAATTGTTTCAAATTTAATAAGGTTTTATCAACAAAGTGAAATTAACTTCAATTCAAAGTTGATCGCCTTAAATTTGAAAATGCAATCTTCCCCTGACAAATGTTTATAACAAATTGAAATACATTCATAAAAAAAAAAATCAATTCGAATATTCCAATTACAATAGAATGTTTTCAAAATATTAAATTAATAGTAAATAAAGTAAAATTCTGGTAAAGAAAAATGATTTATTAAAATTTATCCCTTCTTTTTTCAGTCATGTCGTAAACACATTCCTGTTAATCTATCAACTTGGCACGTGCTGCGTTTATGTTGTGTTTGTTGCGTTAAATATCCAGAGTATTGTGGACCACTATTTACAGAGGGAAACTGACCCCCGATTGTACATGCTAATGATTTTGCTACCTCTTATCCTAATCAATTGGGTAAATGAATAATTGAATAATTCCAGAAACTATCATGCTTAATAATAAATTTTTACGCAGGTGAGAAATTTGAAATACTTAGCTCCATTTTCAACATTCGCAAATTTCATTACGCTGGTATCGTTCGGAATAATATTGTATTATATTTTCCGTAAACCCATTGATATATCGGACAAAGTTGCATTTGGAACAATCCATGACTTTCCTTTATTTTTCGGAACAGTTTTATTCGCCTTAGAAGCTATCGGCGTGGTAAGTGTATTTTGGACCTTTGTAAAGGAGTCATAATAGAACAACGATTTATTTGTATAAAGATTATGCCACTTGAGAATGAAATGAAGACACCTAAATCCTTTGGGGGCTATTGTGGAGTACTAAATACTGCCATGATTACGATCATCACATTGTATGTAGGTATGGGACTTTTTGGTTATCTCAACTATGGCGATCATGTCGAACCTTCCATCACTTTGAACTTAGAAACCAGTGAAATGTAAGTCTGCATTAAATAACTAATTTTTATTTCTATGTAACTATTTTTTATTAAATAGCTTGGGACAATGCGCGAAAGGAATGTTGGCATTCGCCATTTTTATCACACACGGACTTGCTTGCTACGTCGCAATCGACTTGACCTGGACCAATTACATTGCCCACCGCATGAAGCCCGACTCAAAAACAGTATTTTGGCAATATGTTGTTAGGACATTGTTGGTGCTTATAACTTGTAAGAAAGTTTATATTTTCTAAACACAATTTTTACTAATTTAAACATTTTCAGTCCTCCTGGCTGTGGCAATTCCAAACTTGGACCTATTTATCTCTCTTTTCGGAGCACTTTGTTTATCAGCTCTGGGTTTAGCATTCCCAGCTTGTATTGAAATGTGTACTTATTGGTATAGCACAAATGGAGCTGCAAAGGTGTGGCTTATTACTAAAAACGTGATTATCGTCACTATTGGCGTTATAGGCCTTTGTGTTGGGACATACACGTCCATTTCAGAAATTATTAAAAAGTTTATAAAGTGAAGAGAACTATCCTACCACAAGCTGTACATACTTATCATGGCAATCCACATTCCTTAGAAATAAGCAGTCATAAGAGAACGAACTGTGATATAAAAGGTTTTATATCACTTCGCCCCCATCGATTTTTTGATGCGGCAGAGGACCCTTCAGTCACAGAAAATTGCTAGTTTTATACTCGTTGAAGTATTAATGTAGTTAGAGTGTTTACACTGGCACTGAGTGTATTTTGTAAATTTCTGACAATGTTTATTGAATAAGGTTTATGTTAATTAAAACTATTTTTAAGTAAGTTAAGTAATATATATATGTTTAAGGAAGTCTAAGCGAATGTTTTACTTACAAAAGATACACCTATAATATTTCCCATCTTCTCTATCTACCGCATATAACAGCATAACTTCGATAACCTTGATTTGAATACAAACAAATATGTATGTACCTACATTTTAACACGCTTTTATTAGCTTGACCTGTATGTGACTATGTAACGGAATCTTTCAACGCAATTTTCACCCACTTCAAGACGTCTAATTGATTTGAAAATTTGCACACGTATTAAAGACCGATGACAATACACAAATTTAACTTTAATTTTCTAACACGCTTTTATTAGCTTGACCTGTATGTGAGTATGTAACGGAATCTTTCAACGCAATTTTCACCCACTTCAAGACGTCTAATTGATTTGAAAATTTGCACACGTATTAAAGACCGATGACAATACACAAATTTAACTTTAATTTTCTAACACGCTTTTATTAGCTTGACCTGTATGTGACTATGTAACGGAATCTTTCAACGCAATTTTCACCCACTTCAAGACGTCTAATTGATTTGAAAATTTGCACACGTATTAAAGACCGATGACAATACAAAAATTTAATTTAACTTATTTTAAAAGACAACGGAAAAGCTTGTATTATTGAATGCGATAATTTAGACGAGCTTCTAAGAATTTGTAGGCGCACAACAAGTAGTAAAAAATGATCAATTTACACTAGACTACATTGATGTCGAACGTTTTGACATACCGGACTTTGTGGAACCAGAAAACTAAACACAACAGATTATTGAAAAAGACCGTTTAATTGTCCATTACTCGTGGGAGAAAAAAAGGCAAAAATTAATAGAGAAAAAAATGAAAAATGAAACTACAACACAAAAAAGAAGGAGATTGGAGAAAAGCGGAACAAAAATGAAAAATGAAACTACAACACAAAGAAGAAGGAGATTGGAGAAAACTAAAAATGAAAAAATAAATTATAGTTTAAAAAAACTAAAAAACACGCTTTAATAGCAAATTGAACTAAAAAGCAGAAAATAATTTTTAATAATTGATATTTTATTCAACAGCCATAGAAAGTCTACTGACTCAATATACTTCAATCATTTTCAATGATTCTAAAATAAAAATAAAGTGATAAAAAGAAAACTAATTTCATTGTAAAAAATGCGTGTGGTGCTTTTTATTATATTTTTATAATAACTCTACTTTTATAAATAGATACTACTGATATATTTACAACAATCAATATCCAAGCACCACACGCATTTTTTACAATGAAATTAGTTTTCTTTTTATCACTTTATTTTTATTTTAGAATCATTGAAAATGATTGAAGTATATTGAGTCAGTAGACTTTCTATGGCTGTTGAATAAAATATCAATTATTAAAAATTATTTTCTGGTTTTTAGTTCAATTTGCTATTAAAGCCTGTTTTTTAGTTTTTTTAAACTATAATTTATTTTTTTTACCTTTTAATTTCATTGAAATTCACTGTTTTAGACAACATTTTGATTTTACAGGAATAGTGTTTTTTTGCAGTGAAGTAAATGTTAAATAGTAGGATGAATTTAGCATACAAATTTGAAAGAAATTAATTGATTCAATACCTCATTCTTTTAAAACTTTGAAAATTGAATTAAATTGGGACAAGAAGCACTATTGTGACATTGAAATGATATTAAAAAAATTAATTTTTTATTAAGTATCAAGCTACATTCTACATAAACAAAACGACGTTTACATAGATGCATTTAGTTCGACAATTATGTGTAATGGGAACGCCAATTCATATTAAGTTGATCCACTTAGTTTTATTGAATTCTCCGTAGCCACTTAAAAGTTACTGCAATATCAGTTGTACCATATAATTTATTTTTCTGGTGAAATTTACTAAAAGTACTTAACATATAAATACTTCAGTAAAGTGTCCTAGTCCATCTGTAATCTTTACTGGTAAAGCAGACAAAAATCCCTGTCTTTCTGGTCACATTTCCTAGAAAACCACTTGACTAAACTAGAAATATAGGAAATTCTTACAATAGAATTCTTGTGATGCGCTTTTCACTCAATTTTGAGCTGCATATCTAGGAAACCAACTCTAGTTGAGATTCATTATATTCTAGTGTAAAAAAATTTAAAGTGTATACTAATTTTCGTCTATTAAAATCTGAAACGAAATTGCACAATGCATTTTCATAATTGTTCAAACTTGGTTCAAAGAGGATCAGAAAAATTCTCGTATATGTATAACCCTTTTACATGATTTTTACTCTGTATGATTGTAAAATTGAAAAAATTACAAAACTTCTCCTCTAGTATTTTGTGGATATTATGTCTCTACTACAATCATACAATAGTATTATAATAACTTAACTCGCCTGAATGATATATTTCATTTATCTTGCGCGCTGAGGAAGGTTTCATTGAGACCAACAGAGCGTTTCGTTTTTTTTTTCATTTTTGGTTCGGTTTGGATTTGGATGTATGTTCGGACTCATTTCAAAAGACTATTCGATGATACTAATCAATTAATGGAATAGGCTAATTATATAATTATACATGAAAATAGGTTTACGATACGATTACCTAATGTGAAGTACTGACATGAGTAAAAGTATCGATATCGAATACAAAGAACTCGATCCCGAAATGTAAGTATTTAATGCTTTTTTCGTCACTTTATACATATGTCTACATATGTGGAATCGATAGGTGGGCATTTCATGACAAAGAGACATGACCATTCTAAAACATAGGCTTTTTTGTATCCCTTAAGCACTTCCCCAAAAGAAATTAACTTATGGTGTTCTGTTCTCTCCAATAAAAACTGACAGTTAGTTTTGAGCTTCTGATTCTGATGTGGATGGAGTTTTGGAACTTTATTGAATGATGACTAATTAACTGATATTAACACTTACTTTTTTATGACCCACAAATATTATTAATCGTTAGCAGAGTTTTGGAGTATCCACACTTTAGCAATAGTTCTAGTGGGCTCCTAATTCCACTTTAAATTTCATATCGATTGGTCAGTTAATCTTTGAAAGACATCTAGATTAAATCTATTATACTACTGGATTTACGAATTTACTCCGTAAGACCCTTTTGGTAGTAAATTCAATTTTCAACAAAAGTCTGCTATGAGAAATTATTTAAAATTTTTTTTTAACGAATAATTCACGTTTTTGTGAAAGAGTAATCTTTCCTATACAAGTTGTACAGATTTAGATTTCTAGTTCTAAAACATTAGCCTATGGGACCGAAAAAAGAGTCAAAAAAAAAAAACTTTGATCGAAAAAGTTGAAGATTTTTGATTATTTTAGTCATTTTTGAGCTATTTTTCAGTCACTGTTCAGCCAAGAAAATGAGTCGGACAGACAGTCGACAAACATGTGTCTTAAAAACCATTTTTTTGGACTCTGAAAGTCTTAAGATCTATAAATCGCCCGAATTCTCAACCAAATGTTGGTATGAAAAATGTTTAAAATTATTTTTCACGTTTTTGTGAAAGATTAATTTATCCCATACAAATTGTATGGGAAACTAAACTCTGTTCGCGCCATGCCATTCACATGGTTTGACCCAGGAGCCTAAAATTTCGGAAGGATTACTTTAAGATCTAGAACTAAAACTTAGGCCTATGGAACCGAACATGAAAGAAACCACCCTTAAATATACATATAAAAAATATAGATTTTAGATCGAAAACATTATTTTTAAAAAAACCTTTATATTGTATTTTCGCCAGTATTTTTGCATCTATTACCTTAAATTTTTCGTTTGATTTTTTAAATTTCATCAATAATTTTTTTAGCAAAAAAAGTTATGGCTGGTATTTTTTTTAAATAATAATTGCTAATAACAAGTATTTATTAAGTAATAAATGTTCGAAATGTTTTGCATGTAATTTTAGTGGAAGATGTAAAGATGATAAACGAGTTTTTAAATTGTTTTAAGTTTATTAAATAATTTTCTGAAAAGAAGAATTCCACTTTGAGGTTTATAAGTAATAGATGTCTTTAAATATTAAATGTCAATAAAATCTCTTCCTCTTCTATATGTTTAACAATTTCGCAATCAACACACTTAAATTTAGCAAA
This sequence comes from Eutolmus rufibarbis, assembly GCA_963920795.1. NCBI lineage: Eukaryota > Metazoa > Arthropoda > Insecta > Diptera > Asilidae > Eutolmus > Eutolmus rufibarbis. Next base: position 23,096,353 of record OY987204.1, read on the forward strand.
GGTTTTGTTTGGAAATGAATTCGGTAATAGAAAGGCCCTCTAATCAAGAAACAAAAAATAAAAAATAGAGAGCTCCAAAAACTTTCCTTACTATTGTATTTTCTTTCCCAAGCATTTTGGGGGCGCCATTAGTGTCAGTAGTATTAAAAAAAATTAATATTGTTATTAGAATTGATGTCATGAAACTTGTTTACATAAAATGTTTGCCAATTCAATTCGCATTTACCTACATCGGCCATTGCATTTCTCTGAATACCAAAAGATGGCAGTCGCAGCACTAAAAGAATAGTCCCCCATTTTCTTAAACCAGGGAACAGCATCTGTCAGGGGCACTACTGAATGACAGCTTTTCAGTGAAATTTTCCCATCGCTGTTTGCCTACTTTTGGGCGCATAATACTAGCAGTTTATAAGACGACCAGTGCAAGGAAAATACTGTTTATAGTATTATCGAAAACATATAAACAAATTTAGGAGTTTGTTTTACTCATAAAACTATTTGGAAGGAACCATTTGCCGGATTATGTAAGTGATTGGATCCGAATAATTGAAGCGTGCTAACTCTAATCCGAATTTCAGTTATTTTTAGGCAAAACAACGTGTCCGGCGCTGAGGAAGCAATGGAAGTGCTGTGATAATGCTCACGGAAAATAATCTGTGCAACTTCCCAGTGCATGCAGAGGGCAATTGTGCTATAAGCTGAGTTATTTACTTCGATAGGTGAGTGCAAATTTTTCTATAGGTCAAAGTTCCTGACCTATGATGTTTAATGGCGCCAAAATCATTACCTTTGCTCTTAGTCTGCCTACCCTAATTTGTACGAAGTGGACGGCTTATTTCATATTAAATTTTTATTTCTGTGGACCAGATAGCTTTTAATTGTGAGTTTGTTTAAAGAGTTAGTTTTTTAAGAATAGTTCCAGAAAGAGTATCCTTGTTCGCTAAAACTTGCTTAGTCGTTTTTTCGTGACGAACATCAAAGGAGGTGTGTTTTCCTCGGCATTCATAAAGATTACTCAGCGGTTTACGTAACTTATCACGAAGGAGTGATTGTCTATTTTAGGGCTCGTCAGGGCACTGACTTAGAGCAATCAGCCTTGTTTCGTCACGAATTGCATAGTGGGAGTCGTTTTTTCCTGAAGTAACTCGTTAGAGGTGCTCGAGTTATTCATTTTCATGTGTGGTTACTTTTGTGTGAGTGCTTCAATAAAAGAGAAGCGATATGAAATTTCATGTAGAGCTCCGATTACTTCATGATGTAACTAAAATTAAAGGCTTTCATCGAAAACGCAATGGTTGCCTGCTATTACTTTTAGAAAACGAAGTAAAGAAAAGTTTCCAACACTAGTGCGTCGAAAGAATTTTACCCGCTGTGTCCCACCGTACAGTTTTAATTTTATTGATTTGATTGAATATAATTCATGTTTAAATTTGTTGGCAAATATTAAATAGAGAATGGCACAACTCGTAAAGGTTGGTAGATTATTCAGATTTCTGAAAATGGTTTAAAAATAATACTTTAAATGCCGGAATTACGTATACGTGATTTAACTTGTATAACAGTCGAAGTGTTCTAAAACATCAATTAGGCTTACATACATATATACATACATAATGTATTATATGTATATAAAATAAATCAGAGGAAAATGTTGAGCTCAATAAAATATAATTTTTCTTAATATTTCAAAAGTCATGTTTATACCTATAATAAGTGTAGAACAAAATTTGAGGTACTTATGTTTCAACATTTAAACAATAAAAATTCAACAATAATTTGGACTTAATTTTCAACATAAATATTATATATTCTGAATACAAAACTATTTTACTACTGATTCCAAATTGCTTTTCGATCTCTTCTAAATAACAAATAAATCATTAACTTTTCTTAATGCAAAAAGAAGAAAATTCATTTCATCTGGAATTAAGTCTAAATCGTCATAACTTCTTTTTCGCAAAATTCGCCCATATTATAAATGAATAATTTTCAAAGTAAAAATTCAACCTGCTTCTTTGAGTTCAATCATAAATCATTGAGTACCTAACGAAGCCAAAAGTGATACGCAATTGTTCTCTTAATTCGGCTTCCTGAGCTGTGATTAAACAATAAGTACAAAATTTTTAAGTAGCTCTTCATTTTGAATCATAATAAAAAAATCCTTCATTCCATCATTAACTTTAATGATTTCCTAAATTTAATACAATGAAGACTAAAGAAGATCTGTTTATGTAATCACTCATTTACACTGCCAATGGAAACAAAAAAATTTTAAACTCTTTAAAATGTTTGTCTCTTAAATACACCCACTGAGAAAATTTGTTAAATCATTCCTTTTTACAGTGTTATGTACTAAATGAATTCACTAAGATAATTTTATTTCTCATAAAACGCTCTGGCACCATAATAAAGCATCTTAGGGCCCAACAAATCAGAATCACTCAGTAGTATTTTTCTATTTTCCGTAATTATTTAAGTAAACAGTGAATTCACTTTATAAAATTGTTGTGAGAACTAACTTTTAAGAATCAAGATCAAAAGAAAATAACCAAAAAATGTAAAAAATGGGTTAAATTGATTTAATTTAATATTACTTCTTAACATTAATTTTAAGAAGATTAAGTCGACATCTCAAGAGAATAAAACCGAATGTAGATATTAACGACAAGAAAGACAAGCATTTGAGCGGGGAAAATGAGTTCATTTTAAAATATGAAGTGTGCACGAGAGAGCGTGCCAAGTATACAAATTTTTGGAATAATCAGAGGAGTGTGTTCTGCCAATTTTTTTGATGTGTTATATAACATATTGATAATCTGCAAAATTTTATACAGCTTGACTAAAAAAACACATTAAAATAAGCAGGCAATTTGTGAAAGAGTAAAGAAAAAATTTTGAACAAAATGGAATTTTGATAAAGAAACAATTTCTTCGATTTGATTTGGTGTACAAATATGCTTATACTTTTAAATGAAACAATGAAAGGTATTTTCCCTGTCTTCAAATTCTTTTATAATTCAAAAGAGAGTGCTTGAGAACTTATCGAGTTACTTATTAACTTGATAAAAAAGTGTGGTTCACTTATTTGAACTTATTGAATGTACCTCAATTAATCAAGTAACTAAAACTTCCAATGAAAATTTATGCATACTAATCATCCCCTCAGTGCTGCTGGTGCAAGTTCCCAGAAATAGATCATCTTAAAGTTTTCCTGCACTAATTACTACATACGCAAAGATTTGAGTAAGTTTTCTGCAATATTCATATGTGACTCCTTCTGCAGAGTCGTCTTGTTAGTCTTACCCGGCCTACGAGAACCCGACGTTATTAGAATATTGCTCTAAATTGCTTACGAAAAGCTCATGACTCTTCATTGGAGGCAATTTGTGATTTGCCTATGACAATATCTCTTGAAGGTCTCTGGACAAGCCTCCGGCGAAAATTTTATTATAGTGGTCAGCGACGCATCGTACACTGCGTTCTCAAATTCATTCAGTCCCTGCTGGTGCTCGAGGCACCACTAAAAATCCTTTCCGCTTCGAACTACGAGTATTACAAAATTTATATTGGATTTCACTAAGTGGATGCATCGCATCACATCACTGCCAGTGGAGTTCGGTTAAATTGAATGTGAAAAGAGGATTTAAAAGTGATTTATCGATTTACTTTGCTAAGAGGAAAATTTACTAAAGTGCTGCATATATTACAAATTAAAAGTGAAAAGTGATCGTGATTTTTGTAAAAAAAATTTAAGAAATTGGTGAGCAATTTGTTTTAAGATATGTTTATAAATATCCAGTTTTATAAATTAAAATTTAACTTTTTGTGAAAATCAAGGGTAATAGTGCTGAAGCAATACATAAAAAAACTTTAAGTTGTATATACCACTTACTTTTTTCTATTTTCTCTTAATTTTAATCATATAAATTTTGTTTTCATTAATCATTGATTTAGTCAACTCACTATTTCTATGTAGCAGCTGCTTTTAAACTAGAATGCATAATATACATAAACCGGCCAACCTGCGAGTCAGCCTTCCGCATAAAAGTTTAAATACATATTAAAATAACAAATTCAACAATTATGTAAATACGTGAAATACAGTGAAATGAAAAATGCCTAAATAGGCTTTTTTTCTCCATTTGGTATGTAATTTTAATTATATATGGCCTATTAAATTAAGATTACATTCAAATATCACTTATATAAGTATCTAATGACAGAAGACAGACAGACAACATGAGCAAAAGCAATAGGGTTTCGTTTAGACATTTTTTATACGGGACATTAAGAAGTGTTTTAATGATTTCCTCTTCTTACATTTTCATTATCAACAAATAAACCCGGGATATTTAAAATTTCTAGTATTTTTAGTGAAAATTCTGAATTAAAAGCATGCTATAATTTGAAAGCATACAAAAACTAAGCTTTATCGTTGCTTCTTAATCTGTAACTTACGCATTCCATTACAGAAAGTTAAAATTGAAGTTATAATAAAAATTGGTTTCTAATTATTATAATTATTCTGAACTTTTCTGGCATATACTAATTATATCATTAGTTAATTTAATTTTTGAGAAGCTTATACGCTGATAAATTGATGTGGTCTAACATTCGTTCCGAGTAATTTATCATTAATGCATAAAATTTAATTCGCCATGACATACATATTGATATTATCTAATAGCTTTGTAACATCATCAGAATTACATTTTATTTGACCACGACTTAGAGTTTTAGATTTGCTTGCGGTTTGCGATTTGCTTCCAAAAGAAATAAAGAACGTAATACGTTGATAACATGACATAATTGTAAACTAATTTAATTTTATTAATATTAACTCTAGAAAATAAGGAGTTTGCTTTATTTATTCCCATTTTTTAATATTGTATTTATTATATTTTTAGAAGTCTAATAAAAGATAATAAAGATATTCATAATCTTGTATTATATAAGTCGTATTGCTTCGTAATTCGTATTTATATACGACAAGTCGTCATGAACGCCCCGGATGCATATTATAATAAATACAAAACAAGGAAAATAAAATAATACCTCAGCAGATATAAAATGTCGAAATAATAATTTACACAACTGTCACTCATTTTTCCACGTTGGAATTATCACTATGAAATATTAAACTGAAATACGATAATACGAATCCAAAATACATACATATCTTTAGTTTAGACAAGTATTACCTTACGCTCTTGTATTCGAGTTTTTCATACAAAAAGTTTAAGCAAATTTACTATTTGCGTATTTTAATATGAAATACGAAGTTTACAAAGAATACAACAACTTTATGCAAGTTCATGAATACCCCTAATGTGTTGAAAATTATTATTTTAAAACCTTGAAAACAAACAATTAAGTTGCATTCTACAGCACGTGGTATATGTTAAATATCCTTAAATTTAGCAAAATCGCCAAATATTACGCAAGACTAATTTCAACAAGAAAGTGTGTCTATTTTTGTCGCATCATCTCGTGCGCCGGCAAATTGTTCTCAATTGCGTCTGAAGACGATTCATAATTGTAAAGGTCTCACGTGCGTGCCACGCTGTTCTTTAATTAAATAAAAACATGTTTGTAACATTGTTGCGATCGGCTCGTTTTACATCCCTATGTTATTACGTCTTCATAAGTTTACTAGGGCACTAGGCGAACGGACCACATCTTGGTTAATTTCCTTTCCATCCATCCAACGCCTTTTCATATCGAACAATCCAATACCGATCTGGCGCCAAATATTTTGTGCAGTGCACAATTGATAATTGTTCCAAACAAGATTGATCAGATAAATTGAAGTTTGATTGCGGAAAATTTCCAACAAATTGGAGTAGGATAACTTTCCACTGATCAATCTGTCATGTAGTATTCCAATTTATTATCAATTAGCGATGAATCTATGCAGCTCTGCTTATCGCAACTAGAATTGCATTGTGGTGCATCAATTAGCTTACCCTGAAATTCGTTTTACGACTGACCTATTGATGAAAATGAAATCGAGTGGTCAAGTCACTCTCGATGATTGACGTGGAAAATTAGTGTGATTTAAATGTGTTGACAGGTCCTTACTTGGGAAGGAAATGCAATAACACGTTTAAATACTATTCATACGCATACAAATATGCAAAATAATTTTAACAATCTTTACTATTTTTAACAAGTTTTATCCCGAGACGAAGTTTTAGATATCTCGTAGTGTTCTGTTTACCACCCGTCATGAGATACCTTGAAGCGTACTTGGAGAACACTAGGAATAATAATTCTATTCAAACGGAGTTATCTTCTGGTGTTTTTCAAGGTCTCAAAAACGCGAGATTTGTTCCATTCTGCAGATACTTGAAGATATCTAGGTGATAACTGCAGAAACTTTTAGAAATTTTTTGAGTGATCCTTTAGAACTCTTTAAGTGTTGTTTCAGTACTCTCCTCATGTTCTTTTAGAACTCTTCCAGTATTCCTTTGGTACACTCCTCATGTTCTTTAACTACTCTTTTAGTGTTTTTTAGTACTCTTCTAGTAAGATGTATGCGTCCAGCATGCATTTGCAATAATAAACATTTTGCAATCGATGATGTATTTAGTGTTAATGTAAATCAGTACACGAGAATAACTTATGAATGTTTGAAGAAATGTCATTTGACGAATCAAATGTTTGTTATTAAGACAGATACATTAGAAAACGTTTGTATGTATGTATTAACATTAACGACAGCGTGTATATCGCAAAACCTGTGAATAGTAAAGAGCTATAACAAATATTCTGTAAAATAATTGTATTATTTATTTTACTATAAGGATTATGAGTACTATTAAGAAGAAATCTTTTTAGAGCTTCAAGTTTGGTGTCCTTTCTTTGTGTAAATTTACGACATGGAACATCTATCTGTTAGGTGTCGCCCAGTACTATTTAAGGTATCATACTCGCCTGGCTATCTTTTTTTTGTTAATTGACAAGAAGGAACATCTAAAGAACACTAAGGGATAACTGAAACAGTTATCGATTAGGTATCTCTCAGTATTCTTTCAGGTATCGTGCGCACATGGGTATCTAAAAGTTATATCTTAAGTGTTCGAATTTTCGACACATATAACTTAAAGAGTATACTTAGCGATACCTAAAACTTTGCCTCGGGATTACTAATTGCCGAAAGTCTTTTATTTTGAGATATTCAATTCCAATTCTCGTTAAACCAGCAAACACTATTTTTGCCGGTTTAAAGAGAATTTACTTTTGACAAAAACAAACAAATATTCAACAATGAAAATAATAAAACATATAGAATAGGATGTGTGCCAACATTTTATTGCAACTAGAATTGCTATACTTTTTAAACAAAATTACATTTAAATCTAATAATAGGTCACTAAATATTTTTGGTACAATTTAATAATATATATAATACATATTACAATTTAAAATTGGTACATTATAAAAATGCATGACTCAATACCATAGTCATCTACCACTTCCCAACAATTAATCCTACGATCTTCAATTTACGAAGGATTCGGTTCAATTAAAATATAAGAAATCTTTGTTGCAGACTACGACAATTCCCACAAAATAAATAAGTACCTAAATAAGTTAGCGATAGCGAGCTGGCAGTACGTTTTCTTAGTGGCCCTGTCTCAAATTCGAAAGAGCTTAGAAAACTTCGACGAGACGAATACCGTCGTAATCAATGTCGGTAATTAAACTCTGCAAAATCATATTGATAAAACGTCGACTTAATAGGATTTATCGAATCAGCGGTTTCGCTTCTTTGTACTATGATACTATGCTGCCTCAAATATAATTTCAAAATCTGAGATCATAGCTGCTTTATACTCTTAATGCTAAATAAGCATTTTGGTACTTATTACATATTGTTATGTTTAGGTATTTTATTGCATTGAAAATAAAATTTATAATCGTTTAGAGAACAACATTCAATAATACAGAAGTAAATCAATGGGTAATTTTTTTTTCTTTACATTACGGCAAGTTCAGGTTCTCAAAGTGATTGTATGGAAATTACTTTCTATATTATTATATATTATACATATGTATATAAATTCCATCCTCCGTCCAAATAAGGTAGATTCGTTATTTCTTTATCAATTTTATCATTAAAAATTTGCTTCTAAGTTTAATGCAATTTGAAAAATCATACCGTTTTTGAAGCATGCGTTAGCTAAACTCAAAATATTGTCGAATGAGATATTATAATTTAATATTTTAAATTTTCATTTAAGTATTTTTCTTATAAAAATATTGTTAGTGCCCTTGGTTATGTTGTTTCATTTTTAATAAATCTAATGATGAGGCAATGGTTCAGGTATAAAAGATAACCTTGTCTGGGACTATCAAAAAGTTATTCAAACGTTTAAAGATAGTAAGAGTAGTAATTTATTTTTAAATATACCTTAAACTTATTGAAATAAACATTGGTATATTAATGTTAATGTTATTTAAAAAGTGAGCACTCATTTTTCAGATATATTTTATAAGCGAAGTGTGTGCTAATGAAAATGAACAGGATTCATTTGCAAATAGCATAATTCTATCAGAGCGATCATTACGCTAACTTCCTCCTCAGTTCATATGCCCCTCGTGATCTGATTTAGCTCAGAGTTGCTTTGCTGATTGCATTTAATGGACTCAATTGGGGGGCACGTCCGAGTCTTCACATCACTACATAGTGACGTATCACGGTATGAGATATGCAATTGTACTTCTGCTGGTTCAATCCTACAGAGTCTGCAAAGACAATATCAATCGTGAATTGAATTTACTCTCGACCACTCGGTAGCTTTTAAATTTTTCAACGATGTAATGTATCTCGTGAAAGTTGGAAGTATTTAGTACGCTCCTAATTTTTGTTGCCATCAGATCACTTATTTAAATAATTCCCGAAAGACTTGCGTGCAAATCATATGTTTCTAAAAATACTTCCGACACTGAACGCAAAACTACTTCGTTTCGTCGCATTTTGAATTTATCACAAAAATATGAAATAGTGTGAACGAAAGTGAGTTGAAAAGTTGATGAAATAGAACAGCTTGGTATGATCAGTCAAAATTTGCCAAATAAAGTGAATGGTTCTTTCGAAAGTGAATGAATTTTTTTCAATTACGTGAAGATAAGATATAAATACTTCGTTTCGAGTAGCAATGTTTTTTGTTATATAAGCATTTTAATTAATTTAAATCAGGTAATGCTCGCGAAATAAAGCAACGTTTTTCTGCAGAAAATGTTCTTCTAAGATTTAGTTTCGGTACAATATTTGGACTAAGTTTTTAGTTTTGGTGAATTACGCAATTAAATCAATGTAATTTCAGAAATTCATATAGTCGAACAACCGATTGTCAATAATAATAAGCTTCTTAATATATTCATAAACTTATTATGCTGTTAAAATGTTCATTAGAAGTATTAACCGCTTGAGAACAAATTGGTCAAAAAAGGAAAAAATTATTGGGCGATGTATGCCTAATTAAACTTATAACTGTGATCTAAACGCGACTTTATTATCTTATAATGCATCAGTTAAAATTAATAACGATCACATAACGAGGTTTTAAGTAAATACATGCTTACTTACTGAATTTAAATACCGATAATAGTTACCATGTAAAGTTATATGCAAACGAAAAATGGCTTAAATTTCCAATGAAATTATAAACAATATTATGTATATGATATTTCATTAATTTATCAAACACTACGTACTTTCTTACTATTCCATATTTGAAGAATGTTTAATTCTAAAGCCATACTTTACATTATGCTACCACTCATGGAATTCAGAATATTTCATAAATTATTGTTTTTAACAGCGGCATTCAGAGGAAGATCTTTTGACAATGACAGAGAATATAAAGCTCGAAGATAAAAATAACAAAAATTACAGGTAAGATTAATAACAATTTCAGTGATGTTGATAAATATAAAAACATTTTTTTTACAGTTCCGTAGAGGAAGGAGCAAAACAAAATGGAGAAAGTGCTGGAGATGACTACGACCCCCATGAACACAGAGTTGTTGAACGGCCGACTACGTAATACCACCATTTCTAAACCTGTCCAGTAACGTTCTCAATAAAACCCTTTCAGGAATACTGAGACCTTGGTACACATACTCAAAGGTTCGTTAGGAACCGGAATTCTCGCCATGCCAGAGGCGTTCAAAAACTCGGGATATCTGGTGGGCTTTATAGGTACTTTTATCCTAGGTGCACTGTGCGTTTACTGCCTATTAGTTTTGGTAGGTGCTAAATAATAGCAACTTCGATATTTCAATTAGCAGCACTGTATGTTGTAGTGAAACTCTAAATTAATTTTTAGATTCGCTCTCAATACATTCTATGTAAGCGTCATAGAGTACCAATCTTAACGTATCCTGCGTCAATGAAACTAGCCCTTAGTGAAGGTCCTGATTGTCTAAAATTCCTAACAAATGCATCGGTGTAAGTACTAAAATTTTCACAACCTGTGTTATGATGTGTTTCACTTGGAAATAATTTTTTGCAGTTACATAGTAGATGGGTTTCTCATTGTGTACCAAATGGGAATTTGTTGCGTTTATGTAGTGTTTGTAGCCGAAAATCTTAAGCAATTCTTCGACATTTACGTTGGAACTCTAGATGTAAAGCTCCACATTTGCATAATATTTGTGCCCTTGTTGCTCATAAGTATGATAAGAGATTTAAAACGATTAGCACCACTTTCAACATTTGCAAATGTTCTTACATTCGTTGGTGAGTCATCCCATGAAATCCTCTCTATTTTTCCTAACATACGTAATCTGCTCTTATTCCACAAAAATATTTAATCATATTTTGTTGTAATATTTGTTGCCAAAAATTGTCATTCTTATCATTTGAATTCAATCAAGATGAGTATTTGCATGTATGACGATATTAAAGCTAGATGTGGTAATATTATATTCATGATATAATAATTAATTCTCATCCTCAAAAGTGTTTGAGTTTTTTTATTTCTTATAAACATTTTCACCTCTTTCACATTTATATTCATGTTTTGTTTTGTTCTTCCTTTTGAACAGAAATGACTAATTACAAAACTGTTTTAATAATGCCATTTCGGACTCTCTTTTCCTAGGAGAAATCATCAATTTAGCATTTAAGTATGTATAGTATTATAGTTTATAATGAATTTTGATTTTCGATTTTTATTGTTCCCTTTTTACACGTTTCTAGAAACTTGGAATTATAAATATTTTTATCTCGAATATTAATTCCTTACTTCATATGTTTTTTCCCCTTTTTATGAAATAATAAATGTTTTTTTTCACTAATTTCTCACAAACTTCATTACTAAAAATATGCTTATTTAGTCCATTAAGGACCAATATTTGTTTGCCGTAAATAAAAAAACAATTGCAGTGCATTTTTAACGTTTATCTGGTAAAAAGAACACTTGCTTTTATTTCAAATTAGTCAGTAACGATCCCAGCAAAAATTTTTAGTTTTTTAAAAGCAACATCAAATTGTCATGATTTAGGTACATGTAACTGCTGATTACAAATTATGACACATTTAGCTTCATAACTGATAAATTTTATTTTTAATTCAGTATTAGTGCCACTTCACTCTGGATGATTGGTTATGTAAATAATTTCAAATTAAGCTATACTTAAGTGTAAAATGTCGCTTAAAAGGGAATGTTTTTTTCTATTCAGTGGAAAGCAATGTGAATTTCATATAGGTACTAAAATTTTATTGTTTTTTTATATAGTTGTATACATATATATTTATCGAAAGAATTTTTCATTAGGTACTAATACTTTAGTTCAAACATAATTCAGTGAAAGATGAAAACGATATAACGAAGAGTCAGAAAAGAAGAGCTTATACATTATAAAATCTTCAAAAATGTTCTATTCTCGATTGGTTCGAAGCTTACGCAATATATTGAAAATAAATAAAGGTTAGCTTAAAAATGTATGAGGCCACAAGTCATAAAAAAGAAAAGGACTTTTTGGGCATTTACTCCGTTCCCTTTTTTATGCATTCGGGAGAAAGCATAAAACATTTCGTAAGTACATCACTAAAATTAACATTAAAACATCAAACCTTTAAATCATTTTTAAAAAATATAGTTTTCCTTATATTTAATTTAAAACACAGTTCTCAAAATATTATTTCTTAACTTGCATTCACCTGGTATCCTTATTCTACACGTTTTGTTCTGAATGTTTCTTTTATTAATATTTTCTGAGCTTAAATTTGATGCATTGAATTTTGAATATTGCACAGTAATTATAACCATTTTTCTTATAAATTTAAATAAAAAATTTCTCTTGATGAAGTTAAATCCTTAAAACTAAAGCTGAATTATAATAGTTATAACATGCATAATTTCCCATAGGCCTCGCAATTTGCTTGTACTACGTCTTTCAAGATTTACCACCAATTTCTGAGAGAGAAATGGCTTCATCAGTTGGCAAATTGCCACTGTTTTTCGGAACAGTTTTATTTGCTCTAGAAGCAGTTGGAGTTGTAAGTATATTTTTCAAAAAGTCTATGTAAGCGAATTTGATTTAAACCCGTTTATTGGGTCTAGGTTATTTATTCGAAATGTTTGAAATTATATACTATTTTTATAAAACCACAATTTTCTTATTACAGATTATTACTCTTGAGAATAATATGAAAACTCCAAAATCATTTGGAGGATGGTGTGGGGTTTTTAACCTTGGCATGGTTGTTATCGTATTTATGTACGCAATAATGGGATTCTGTGGATTTTGGAAATTTGGTGACAATTCAGATGGCAGTATTACTTTGAATCTACCGAAAGACGAACCGTATGTCATATTGATTTTTCAAACCTCAAATTTCTTTAATTCTAACATTCTTTTCAGTCTTGCACAATCGGTTAGAATTATTTTCACAGTAGCAATCTTCATCTCTTACGCTTTACAAGGATACGTGCCCGTCGACATCGTCTGGAACCAGCACTTAAAGAAAAAATGCGAAGGTTCTGACAAAATTGTACTTTACGAGTACTTGATTCGATTAGCCAACGTCATTATAACTTGTAAATATCTTAAGTATTTAAAAAAGAGTAAAATATTATTCATGCGATATTTTCAGGTCTTCTTGCTATTGCAATCCCACGGTTGGGACTTTTCATCTCACTTTTTGGTGCTTTTTGCCTATCAGTATTAGGGTTTGTATTTCCAGCTATTCTTGAGCTGTGTGTCCACTGGCCTAATGAATTGGGACCATACAATTGGATATTAATCAAAGACATACTAATTACTCTGTTCGGCTTCTTAGGGCTGATATGTGGCACATATACGAGCGTTCGTGATATAATAATTAGCTTTAGAAATTAAAAATAGGCTCGATTTACAAGCATATATTACATGTCAGCGCAAGCTAATAATTGTAGTATTATTTAGACTAATGTTTAGTTTTTAGAGTCAGAACTCAGGTCGCCCACAGCACCCAGGACAATGAAAATTAAACATATCTCAGTTTGCATTGTACATAACAATTTGTATGCATAGTTTTCTTTTTATTATTATGTTATCCATAAGACGCTTTAAATGCAGACATTTTAAAGACCTTATGAGCGTTTTATTTCACTTCCGTGTTTCTCCCTATTTTAACCATTTCGGCATAAATGCAATTGTGATTATTCCTAATTATATTATAAATTTTCATAGACATATAGCAATATTCAATATATGGATTCGATAAGGTGGATCTTTGTAAGTAAATTTATATAAAAATTGCCAAATCGAACTTGATGTTACTTTGAAGAGTAAATTGACTTGATTGATTATATTTGGATACGTTGGATTAATCTACTACGGATATTTCCATAAAAAGACACAAGAACGCTTGTTTCCTCTGTTTCCCATTTTTAAATTTTCGGTCTAATATAAATCCAATTTATCAAATTTTACTTCCATCGGTTAGGATATAAATATTATTCAATTCAATTTACGTCAAAAACTGTTTATATCCGGAGTCACAAAATAAATCTGAAAGCAGGCGGAAATCAAACGGAAATACATACATATACATATGTATATATAAATTTTGCACTCATGAACGCAAAATACATTTCCACCCCATTCCTTCAATAAATTTCCACCTATTGTTCACTGATTCAGTCTCACTTCCCTTCGTTTTTCGGCTACCCTTTAATACTGCATAAATTGGTATCTACATTTTTTGGTCTGATTTCAATCTCTTTGCAGTTTCTTTCTAACTGCAATATTTGAAAAAATTCCGTCTGTTTTCAGTCTATTTGCAGTGTTTTGCTAATAAATGAAATATTTGTCAAATTTACACCTCTTTTCAGACTGATTTCCGTCTTAATTTTCTCAATGTAATATGGTTTCAGTCTATTTTCCGACAGTTTTCAGTGCAAATAAAAATTTCCGACTGATGTCCGACAACACTCCGTCTAAAATTTTATTTTCAGGCTCATTTTCGATTTGATGATGATGGTTGGTGGAATAAAGCTAAGACTAAAAGAAATCTAACACGCCTCTTGGAGATCCCAAAATTTGTCCGCCATGGATTTAAATGAATTTTTATTAAGTGCATATGTTACAGGGTATAGATAGGCAGGTAATAGCCAAAAGAAAAGTAACATACATTCAATAGTTTAAAAGATATGAAAGAAAACTAATTAAAAATCAGTTGAAATATTAAAGTCAACAACGCACCGGATAACTGGTGCGTGACAGAGACTGTAGTGAGCAGTCGTCCGTTCATTAGAATTTTATTTTTTAAATTTGTTTTTGTTTTAGAAAGGAAATCACAGTTTGTTTTGTAAAATAAAGCTCTATTTTTGCACTTGGTACACCTTTTACCATTTTTTGGAAAAAAATATTATTTAAAAACAAAGCAATATTCGTGAAACAATGTAGTTTCTGTGAAGCTTTAATTTCTCTCTTTTAAAATCTAAAAAAAAAGCCATAAATTTAGATTTAATGCTAGGCACACGTCTCAGTTAATGAAAGTTATACAATTTGTTGAAGTGCTATATTGATTAGTAAGAAATAGCAACTTACTACCATATGAGGCCC
Source organism: Eutolmus rufibarbis (assembly GCA_963920795.1). NCBI lineage: Eukaryota > Metazoa > Arthropoda > Insecta > Diptera > Asilidae > Eutolmus > Eutolmus rufibarbis. The sequence goes on from OY987204.1 coordinate 23,111,419, forward strand.
GAACTTTTTCGAACTGTTTTTGTAATTACATTACCAATTATGTATGTAATTTCACAATAAAAACCTTTAGCGTTTTTACACAACATTTTACACTTTTTCGGATATAAAATTATGTCTTTGTGTAAATGTCGATAAAAACTTAAGTAATAACTTTTTCTACTGCACAATTACAAAAAAGTTGTGTGAATATACCAAAGTGTGCAAACTTCCTATTTTATTCAAAGCTAAAAATGTAAAAAATGTATTTTTAATAATTTTTACTATTTATAGCGATAGTTCACAAAATGAAAATGTGAAATTGTACTTATATATACATATATGCAATTTTGCATTAAAAAATGTAAAATAACATATTTCGCCGTTCTATCACTCACGTTTGAACAAGTGTGCCTGTCTTTGTCTATTGCATCATTCTTCTGAGAATACATATTTGCGCGAGAAAGTTGCTTAAACATTGTTTCTTTTTTAGATTACTATAATAATTAAAATGTACATATAACGATTGCGAGTGCATTGATCAATTAAATAATGTCCCCGCATACACTAAACATATTTCAATATTTCAATTTCAAGATATAAAAAATATTGCAGTTTTATCAAGTAAGGCATTTGTTAATATGTGAGTTTCTAAAAAAATAATGTTTTGTTTATTTGCATAGATTGGACCACGACAACAAGAAATTGTTTATGAGAACAACTTTCTCTCCATTAGAATAAAAGTGACTGCAACAGAGCCTGTTTTTTCTATATTTATGGACAATGAGATTGCAAATTCACAATACCTTACTTTCAAAGAAGCCTTCGGCATCACCTTTCGCATGTATTTTATATTTAATCAGCAATTCCCAGCTCAAATATCGCAATTGTATGAAGTTTTTTATAAAGATTTTTATTTGGAATAAATTTCGAGCGTAGTAGAAGTCAAAAGAAAAATATGTCTATATCTATAGCTCAGATCATTCGTTTAATAGGAAAATAGGGTCCCTGAAAAGAAATGATTTTCCTTAAAATCACGTTTGTCAAGGAATCTATTTAATTTCTTATGTCTTACCTTGAGTACTCACGAGTACATAATATAAATTTTAAGCTCAATATAGTATGCACATTGCACAATGCACATGTACGCACATGTACATATATGAACTATAATATAATACATAATAAGAATAATTTATTTAAATATAAATTGAATTACCTAAATACATTGTCTTTAATTTTTATAAATATTTGCTAAGGCCAAAAAATGGGAGTCCAGTTAAAAGATGCACTACAGAAAAGAATTGAACGATGTTTAGTTTATCTTCAATAAATCTGTGTTGAATTCGTAGGCTATCTTGTAAATGGGACTAAAATCATTTACCCTTCCCTCTTTTAAATTAAGTGTAATCGCAATCGAAAATACATTGTGAAAAATAATTGTAATTTTACATTGTTATGTATATGGGTTTCAGTTTACTTCCCTTGTACTTTTACTACTTCATGTAAATAAATAAACTTTATTTGATGTATTTTCGCATGAGCGATCTAATTCAATTTCATTCATTGTGCAATTTAGTAACATTCTGGAAACTTGTTTCACATGATAATGTTAATTTGAAAATCATGTAAATTTACAACTTTTGTTGAGGCAACTTGTTGGCTATTGAAATTGTATTTTTGTATTAATAAGTATAGCTGCACTGTACTGCAATCGGCGAATATAACCCCAAGGGTTTTGAGCTTCTTCCCTCACGCAGTGGTTCGAGTTCTCCAATCTCATCGCAAACATTTTAGTGCATATATCAAGCTGTGACTTCAAATTTCAATTTTTGATAACAAAGTACATACTCGAAAAAAGCCATTTTGGAAAACGCGATATATGTATGTATGTATATAGTATAATATACATATATATATACAAACATTGCCCGTTTAATATAGTACTGGATTCTTCTAAGGTTGAATTAAACTAATTTTCTGACAGCTTTTTCAGCCAAGTATAGTAACCATAGAAAAAAAGTATCAAATTAAACTTCATGTCGTACCGTTTATATGATTTTTGTACTTTGAGTTAACAACATTTATTAAGTTATTACAAATATTATAAATATATATACTACAACTCAATAAATTACTACGTTATAGGTAAATATATCCTTTGAACAATTTATAAAAAGAAGTTGTGAGGATAAGTGTCAAACTGCCAATAATCGACATTTATCTGCTTTCTCTACTTTTCTTTAAACCATTTTATTCCGACATAAAATTTCGGACGAGATTGTTAAAGTGTATTTTATAAATTGCTATTTCCAACACCTTCATTTGGAGGAAGAGCTTTGACGATGGAAGATGGAAAAAAAGAAAGAAAAGAAGGAGGAGCTGAAGGAGATGACTATGATCCCCATGAACACAGATTTGTTAAACGGCCGACTACGTAATACCACCATTTCTAAACCTACCCAGCAATCTTTCGACTAAAAACCTTTTAGGAATCTTGAGACCATGATACACATACTCAAAGGTTCGTTAGGAACCGGAATTCTCGCCATGCCACAAGCACTTCGAAACGCGGGACTTGTGCTCGGCTTTGTAAGCACTTTTATCCTAGGTGCACTGTGCGTTTACTGCCTATTAGTTTTGGTGGGTGCTACATAAAAGGAATTTCGATATTTGTATGTTGTCAAACTTTAAATTAATTTTAAGATCCGTGCTCAATATCATCTATGTAAGCGTCATAAAGTACCAATTTTAACGTATCCTGAGTCAATGGAACTAGCCCTTAGTGGTGGTCCTGATTGTCTAAAATGCCTATCAAAACCATCATGGTAAGTACAAAACTTCTGATAACCTGTTTCTTGAAAATAATTTCTCCTCTTTTTTTTAGTTACATAGTAGATGGATTTCTCATTACTTTTCAAATGGGAATTTGTTGCGTTTATGTAGTGTTTGTATCTGAAAACATGAAGCAATTCTTCGATGCTTACGTTGTAACTCTAAATATACGTGTCCACATTTGTATACTATTTGTGCCCTTGTTGATCATAAGTATGATAAGAGATTTAAAAACATTAGCACCTCTTTCAACATTGGGAAATGTTCTTACATTCATTGGTAAGTTATTTCATAATTAATATTCTTTCTTCTTTCCAACCACATTCTGCTATTAATTAACAAAACCAAAAACAAAAGTAATCGTATTATTTTATAGTAATAGTTGAAATAAGCTTGCATTTTTATCATTTAACTTGATTTGAGATAAATATTTACAACAAAACTCCGGATTTTTTTTTTCTAGACAAATCACCAATATACAAATGTATGTATGTATAAATAGTAGACATTAATGATATTTTACACATTTATATAATACTAGTGACCCGCCCCGGCTTCGCACGGTTGTACAGTGTATGTGACTAATAATTATAGAATGTCTTTATATACAATGTTTAGAGCTGTTTTTTCATTAGACAGCACAAACAGATTTTGGTTAGATGTTACACGCGAAAGGGCTACATATAGTTGTCCATGGGAAAAACAATCAACGCTTAAATCTAAACCTGCAACATTGAATGTTTGACCCTGTGATTTATTAATAGTCATTAAAAAAGATAGTTTTACTGGAAATTGCAATCTTTTAAATTGAAATGGTAAATCCGCGGGCATTAAGGGAATTCGGGGAATTAAAACAACTACTCCAGTTCCACATCCGGTCAGTATTGTGCACTCTATTAAAAAGGTTTTTAAAGATTTTACTTGTAAACGTGTACCATTGCACAATTTGGGTGGATTAAGGTTCCGTAATAAAATAATAGGACACCCTACTTTCAACACCAATTTATGTGGGGGTAGTCCAGAGGGCTGCAAGGAATTAGCGCTTAATAATTTTAAATCTGTGATATTTTCTAAGATATTCATTTTAATGATATGCTGTAAAGGGTAATTTTTATCTACATTAAATGCACAACGTATCTAACGTATTTAATTGGATAAGGATTGTATTGTATTGTTTAAAACAGCTTCGTAAATAACCCATTATTTTTTAGTAATATGTAAAAGATAAAAATGGTTACTATGGGTTATCCTTAGGAGATAGACATATGCCATCGCGGACTTTTCTGTAGACCTTTTTAAGATATACAATTCCGTAGTACATTATTTTGATCTATCTCGTAAGGTTTAGCCAGCGTTAGCTATGTAAGCGCCCAAAACTATGTTTTTTACGACATCATTACAAATCTTTGAAATTCTCGTTTTTCCTCTACTATAATATGGATGTATTAACTTATAAACCTTCCGGAAGAAATTCTCTAAATGATAGTGAAAACCGTATCAAAATCCGTTGCGTGGTTTAGAAGAAGTTAGCGGAGAAACAGACAGACGAAAACAGCGACTTTGCTTTATAATATTTAGAGATTATAGATAGGAAGTTACATACATCCATCAAAAAGATCTACCCTCCTCCCTATACTTTCTTAGGGGTTAAATTTAAACAAGATCCTAGATATACTCTATCCAGTATACTTTTTAGATAACAACCATAAACGAACGCATATTCTAATTTATCCATTAAAACAGAAATTATTAACATTATTAACACAAAAAAAATAATGTTATCGTATTTTTCTGCACGAATTTTTGGTAACGCTGGCTTCAAGTTATTTTCCTTAAAGCGGTATGGATTTCATTTACAGCTCTATTCTATTACACAGTAACAAAATCCACCTCAGTATCAATTGTTCCTAAAGTACGATTTGCAAAAAGCTGTTTCAGTATCAATTTTGATAAAAGTTATTACCTACTTACATATTATACATACATACATATGTATATCAAGCATACGATTTGTTTTGGTAAATTTTCAGTTTTTTATTTTTTATTGATATATTTTGTGTAAACATCTATTTCTATACTTCCCAGGAAAAAATTTCAGGCTAGAATGAATCGATCAAGTATCAATCATGTTAAATTAGATACATTTTTACCAAAATTCGTTTGCATATCTCAGGCAACCGACAATAGACTGCAATATCGGACAAGCAAAATGTCTTTAAATGTTTATAAGGATTTGAACTCACATCTCCCTAGACAGGTTTGAATTAAACTTGAACGAGGCTTAAACTAACTTAAGTCAAATTTGTACCAGGTTTGAATTTAGTTTCACACTGATTTTAACTTAATTTACATTAGTCCTGTTTGAGCAAGGTTTAAGCCACACTTAGCTACACTTACATTAGGATTTTCGGCTGAGGCAAGACTTGAGCTTACAGGCTGAAGCCAAGTTTAAGCTTGTGGTGACCCTGTCTTACGACATGATGGAGTCATATTACATATTATAAGATTGTTACTACAACGTCACGAAAATGCTGTAATGTAAAAAAGGGATTGAAACTTAAATAATATAAAAAAAATAAAGTATGTCGGTAACAATTAAAACTGATTGTACAAAATAATACATTGTAGATACAAATTCAAATAAAATAATTAAAAATTAAGTTGAATTAGTTCAATATTTTTAATCTTCTATAGGTTTCGGCATTTGCATGTACTATATCTTTACCGATTTACCACCAATATCTAATAGCAATTATGTTGGAGAAATTGTACACTATCCACTATATTTTGGAACAGTGTTATTTGCCCTGGAAGCAGTTGGAGTTGTAAGTACTCATATAAGTTGTATTTCAAAAATGTTCAATAATACATAATTTTTGGTTCTTTGAGTTGCAATTTAAACAACTTTTTTTCTCAACAATCCTCATTTAAAAACGCCTTTTTTACAGTTATTTGCGATGACAACTAGTATTTTAAACTGGTTTAACTAAAATGAATTAAATTAAGCAATTCGTTGGTTTCATACTGAATCTAGTGCTGAAATAATTCTTATTTTTTTTTTTTTACAAAATAACGACCTCTAAAAATTAACCTTCGGAGTCTTAGGTAACATGTAGCACTTCATTTTCAAATATCAAAAGAGGTATGGCTAATTTTCAGTCTTCATACCACTTCAATGAAACACTAGTTTTTATGTATGAAAGATATCGTATATTTTATTATTATTATTTATTTATATTTCACTTATGTTTGACAAGAAAAGTTTCTTTAAAATCGATTGACGGATTTCTAAGAAATAGGGGTCACCCCTTTGAAAATGGAGTTTAAGAAAAGGATGCATTTAAAATTTCAATCCAAAAGGCTGTTAGTCCTTACATTAGACCTTTAGTCCTTATGCTACTGAATAATGATCAGAAAATCAATACAGACTATTATCTACAATTTAAAAGCATTGTAATGTCTTATATTTGAGATAACTACCCCAGAGGTTATTATATAAAAAGTCTTTCTTTGAGTTTTGTTAATAAAACCAATACAAAAGATTCTTAAAAACACCAATCTTAAGTACAACTAAATTCAATGGCACTTTCTTGTACATGGAAAGAAATCATTTTCGTCATTTGTCCAGTTTCCATGTGATTGTAATCATTTTTCTAATATATTTTTACGGCATATTCTTTAACATAAACAGACATAAAAACTTTTTTGATTCATACAATGATAATATAAACAACAAAAGAAAGTTCAATAACTAAAAATTGTCTATGACTAAAAACATCCTTTAAAAAACAGAAAGTTGGAAAATCAAATTGGTATCTAGTACCTGTGTTAATGGCCCGATTTACGAAAATAGCATATCATGTGTTCCGCATAACATAGGATATATGACGTCACCTTAAATGCAATATGGCGGATCTTAAATGCAAATCACGTATGATTACAAATTTAAATTTAAAGTAAATTTATCGCAATGAGTTTGCGTAGGCGCGTACGTAGAGCTTCTATTTTACGTTTAACTTTACTTTAGCTTTTTAAGAAAAATATGAAAGATACTACTTCAAAAAATAAATGCTATTCCCGTTTTAAAGGCTTTTCCCTTCCCTTTCCCTTTTTAATAACAAGCATAAAATAACTTCTTGATATTACAGATTATTACTCTTGAGAATAATATGCAAAAACCAAAATCATTTGGAGGATTTTGTGGAGTTTTTCCCAGTAGTATGATGATTATTATATTTATGTACGCAGTAATCGGATTTTTAGGATATTGGAGATATGGTGAAAAATGTGTTGGCAGTATCACTTTGAATCTACCGAAAAACGAACCGTATGTCATATTGCTTTTCCAAACCATAAACTCGTTTAATTCTAACATTCTTTTCAGTCTTGCACAATCGGTTAGAATTATTTTCACAGTAGCAATCTTCATCTCTTATGCTTTACAAGGATACGTGCCCGTCGACATCGTCTGGAACCAGCACTTAAAGATAAAATGCGAAGGTTCTAACAAAATTGTACTTTACGAATTCTTGATTCGAACAGCCAACGTTATGATAACTTGTAATTATTTTAAATTATGAAAATGAGTAGAACATTATTCATGCGATATTTTCAGGTCTTCTTGCTATTGCAATCCCACGGTTGGGACTTTTCATCTCACTTTTTGGTGCCTTTTGCCTATCAGTATTAGGGTTTATATTTCCAGCTGTTCTTGAGCTTTGTGTGCACTGGCCTGATGAATTGGGACCATACAATTGGATATTAATCAAAGACATACTAATTGCTCTGTTCGGTTTTACAGGCCTGACATGTGGCACGTATTGTAGTATTCATGATATCATACAAAGTTTTTATGAAGATACAGAGTTGGTTTAGAAACTTATATGATAGTTTAAAGCAGTATCTATTTTAAGACATAGAATAAGTAATTTAGTCAACCCTCTTGTAGAAAAATTAATCAATTTATTTGTCTGTTATTTTGGATACCACAAGATACTTCAAATGCAGGCATTGTAAAACCACTTCCAAATTTTATTCGTTACAGCTTCAATTCAATTGCAACAAGTGTAATCATTAAATGCATTAAAATTATGACATTTGCTTATTTAAATTTCGTTGGTACTTTGTTACAAAAATTCTTCTAAAGCTGAATATTTCTAAAAGAAAACTTGAAAATTCATTCAATCATTTTCATAGGAATTTTAAATAAAAAATCACCAATTTCTAAATTTTGAGCCAAAGGACCCAGCAGAATCCTTATGGAAAATGAATCTCGGTCGATTTTGCTGAAATTTTGCATAGAGTTAGGGTTCAACATGGTGATCAAAAGTCTCGATGGGCACAACTCCCTAAAACGAACCCCAGCCCCCCCCCCTCCCCCACGCCCCCCCGAAGTCACAAAATGCACCCTAAGTTACATTTTTACGAGAATCAATGCATAAGGCTTATATTCATATGAACCTTCGCTCGGAGGTAGCTTTCAGCATCTTGATAACAAGTCTCAAAGGTAAGACTCTCCAAAATCAACCCCAGGCCCCCACGCCCCCCCCCCCCCCGAAGTCTCAATGTACGTCCTCAGTTACATTTTTACGAGAATCATTGCATAAAAATAAATCCATATGAACCTTCGCTCAAAAGTAGCTTTCAGCATCTTGATAACAAGCCTCAAGGGCAATACTCCCCAAAATCAACCCCCCACTCCCCCCCTCCCCGAAGGCTTAAAGTACACCCTTATATACATTATAACGAGTGTCCATTATAAAGAGAGAGCTGAATAATTCTGAGTCGTGACCTCTAATGTAATTAATGTAATTATTACAAGTAAAGTTTAACTTAAATAGTCATAAGGCAAATGCTAGGGTCATTGTAAGAGGAAAATGTACTATGTGAAGTTTATTTTATTAATCTGTGGTTCAGCAATGGTGATAATAGATGTTACCAAACATGCTTTTTTCAATAGAATAGAACAAAATTGTCCTATTTTAGCGTTTGATGTGTTGAAATTTGAATTAAACGATTTATAAAGGAAGAGTGTCAATAAAAATTTTTTACAATATTTTAAATCTGTATAAAAAATGTTCACACCGCAGCTCGAACTCAATGCCAAAACGATTCCAAATCTCTACAACGGCCATTTCGGAGTGACTTAAAACAAATGAAATTATTTAAACAATTTAGCGCACCGAAAACAATCACATGCATGTTTCGAAAACAACTTGGAACATTTTATTTCATTTTCAAATTTATAAAAAATGTATTGCCGCTACTTAGTCTATTACAGTTTTTAAAATAATTTTGTTTAGAAATAAAGATTTGCTCATAGACTTTAACGTTCGATTTTTTTTACTCGAGTTTTGATGAAACACGTGAGTGATTGTTTTCGGTGCGCTAAATTGTTTAAATAATTTCATTTGTTTTAAGTCACTCCGAAATGGCCGTTGTAGGGATTTGGAATCGTTTTGGCATTGAGTTCGAGCTGCGGTGTGAACATTTTTTATACAGATTTAAAATATTGTAAAAAAATTTTATTGACACTCTTCCTTTATAAATCGTTTAATTCAAATTTCAACACATCAAACGCTAAAATAGGACAATTTTGTTCTATTCTATTGAAAAAAGCATGTTTATGAATTGCAAGGATATTATAAAAATATAAAAATAATTCTCTCCGCACGACAATAAAGGCAAATAAAAACAATGCATAATTGATCTTTAAAATCAGTATTATAAATATAGAACCAATTTTATTGAAATTATTAAAAGAATTTATTATACCTTCATTAAGTTCATATCATTAATCTCAGTATTGTAAAATCGATTTGGCCAAAATCCCTCAAAATAGCTGAAATAAAACCAATATATAAAAGTAAAAGCAAACGTCATATTTCTAATTACCGGCCTATATCTCTAATTTCCAATATTGCTAAAATATCTGAAAAAATAATACACTGTAGACTTTTCAAATTTTGTATAGATTGTAATTTAATATCAGATAACCAATATGGTTTTGTTAGAAAAAGGAATTCAAATCAAGCTTTAAATAAAGTAACTAATATAATTCTAGATAGACTTGATAATGGTAAACCTATTGCAATAACTTTTCTTGATTTAGCAAAAGCCGTTGACACGGTAAATCACAAAAGTCCACTAGATAAACTTTATAATTATGGTATAAGGGGTTGTGCCCACAAATAAATAACAAGCTATCTACAAGAAAGAAAACAAAGGGTCATAATTAATAATGAAGTTAGTGAATCTTGTGATATGTATATCTACTGGTGTCATAGGATTCAATCTTGGGCCTCCTCCTTTTCATACTTTATATAAATGATCTTCTCAAAAAAGTTCCTGAAAACATATTAATGTCATATGCAGATGACACTATTGTTATATCAATAGACAATACATGGCCTGAAGTTGAGCAAAAGATGAATGAGTTATTAGAAATAGTAAGTATGTACTTGGCTTGCATTAAATAAACTTTCTTTAAATGTAGAAAAAACAATATATGTATATGGCATTTGGAAATCACTGGGGTTGTATACCTTACAATTTAGATATAAGAATAAAATACATACAAATAAATAAAGTAGAAAGTGCTAAATATCGTGGAGTCATTTTTGACCAAAGATTAAAATGGGATAAGCATATGTAATGAATAAAACAAAATATTTCATGGTAGTTTTTTATAAATGATCCAACTATATGAAAAAAGAAACTTTATTAATGATATATTATGCGCTATTCAATAGTATAATTAGTTATGGAATCATTTCTTGAGGTGGTGCTTATAACAACTACTTGCAACTACTGCAATAGCCGACAAAACAAAATATTAAATATAATAAATAAAAATACTTTTGTATTAAATAAAAATCCACTGGTCATTAGACAATTGTTTGTATTAGAATCTTTAATATGTTATTAACCAGAATTCAGAAATAGATTCATTAACTCAACTAGTAAAACTAGAAGGAAATTACTTCCACCACCCAAAGCAAAAAACAAAGTCAGTGACAAAGGTACCTAGTAGCTATTTATTACTACAATGAACTACCAAATAAATAATCTCAAACAGTTGCAATGTTCATATAAAACTTTAAAAAGAATACTTAAAGAATGGATTGTTAGTAGTGTGTAAAACTACAAAGAAAATAAAAGTAAAACAAATGGAAAAGTAATAAATAAAAGGCAAATCATAAACTGCATGCTAGATTTTAAGCAAAAATTAATATTTAATTATGTCTTTAGGTTAAGTAATTAGTATATAAGACATCTCCAGTCCTCCGCTCGGGTAATACCGTTTACCCATGGAGGTAGTCATGTACGGGCTAGTTTGTAATTTTTATAGATTGTAATACTATTACTGTACATTGTATATAAAGCTGGACAATAATTAATAATAATAATAATTCATACCAAAATGTTTGCAATGTAGACAGTGTTTAGCCCCTTTTGGTGTAATTAAAAACAAAGTGTTTGAAATCATTAAGTAATAAATTTATTTTGTTAAAACTTTTATAAATTTAACAACGCAATGCAATAAATTACTTGTATCTTAAATCTAAACTTTGTAAGTATTCTAAAAAAAAAAAACTTTTCAACTACCATAACTTTGTACCACTTTGCCGTCCCTAAAATTATAAAGCGAACAATTTCCGGATCGCGTAAAAATTGCAAGTTCTATGGCTACAATATATCACTAAAATTCAATACTACGCTAATATCACAATTTCGACTTTAGTTAGTGTCCATAAACTCAAAATCACATACTAATGCAAAGTGATCAGAAGGATACTGAAAGCTGGGCGTTCGATTTTCCCCAATATCGGTTCCTTCGGGAAACGATAGGCAGTTTAAAACCTGGAATAAATTTAGAATATTATTAAGTATTTTGGTCGTATACATATATCAATTTTAATGTTGGCATAAACTGTTATACTAGCAGGAAATTTTTTAAATACTTTAGTAATATATTAACTTTTTTGGTTGGAACAAATTATAGTATATGTATTAAATTTCAACCTTTATTCAATGAAATGCCCACTTAATCTATAACAATTTAACTAAGTATTTAAGAGGCATTCTGCTGTTAAATGTTTGAAAAAAAATTTTGTATTTCTTACAAATATTTTCATAAATCGATTTCTTGAGAATATACCTTAAAAATTCAAATAAAATAAATAATTCAAGACCTATGTACATAAACAGGATTTCTCCAAAAATGTAGAACTGGAGTCTTATTCATGACTTCGATTCGAGCATAAAAACGATTCGATTTTTAGTTTCCATCGAATAGTAATTTTGTATTCATTAATTCCATTGAATCTCAAATTGGTGGTGCACTAAAAAAAGAAGGAAATTCGTTTCAAAGCATAAATTACTTATATTTTATTGAAGAACTTCGTAAAAACCTTAGGTAAAAACTAACCTCGAATAAAGGAATACGACACAAAACTGTCGCCGAATGCATTTTCGATAAACATCGAGCGATATTTCGACGAATATCGAATTCATGAATACCATAAAGTCAAATTCGATCAAATTTCTTACGAATCGAATTCGTGAATAAAGCCCCTGTTTTTCAGTGTTCGGAAAGTGAAGTCTATCCGATGATAACTTCTGTGAAGGTTATGTGCCTCATGTTGAAAAATTCAAATATATTTCAGAAATCATGTCTAGAGAAAAGCAAAGTTAGTAGAACCTATTGTAACATTTTTAAGTATATTCTTAATCTATTAATCTATCGAAAAATTGAAAAAAATAAAATGTTTTCTTGATTTCAGTGTAGAACGAGTTTTAATATAAAAAATATTTGATCGTGTAGTAACTCACCTTTAGGTTTTGTGTTGTGTAAAATACGTAATCGATGGTGTGACACACCTCCCCCTCTTCCCGAATTTTCCACGTTGTGTAAGGTGGTTCTAAACTAGCAGACACCTCAGCTGATGTCCGTGTGCAAGTATCAATTTGCTTTGATTCAGAATCATTTTCGGAACAGTTGTTAATAATTGTTTCGCCCTTTTCTTTAGCAGCAATTTCAGCATAGGCACTTGCAAGTCCCATGGTCTTATAATTAAGGACTGTACTGTAGACCGGCTCAATAGGTTCTGCATTAAAATCGCCGCACAAGATAGTTGGTCTTCCTTCGGAAGCTTCGCTGACGAATTTCAACAAATCTTTTCCCTGTTCATTTCTCAATTTTGATAAGAGCGCACCATTTCTAGCCTTCAAATGTGTGGTGCAAACAGACACTTCTTTTCCTGTTTCCAGTACGCGAAGATTGACAACAATTGCAACTTGATTGCTCTGTACTCGCCAGACCTCCAAGATCCGAGTGTTGAAATCCACCATTTCAAATTTATCACGCCTGTAGAAAATGGCGCATCCATCAGGGCCATTGTTCTCCTCAATATAAAGGCAAGGGGAATCGGGTTTCGGGAAAAATACACCAATGTAGTTTTGGGATCCTAATACTCTCTCGAGGAACTTAAAATGATCCACCTCCTGAAGAAATTTATTGAAAGAAATTTTTATTATGTAATCTGCTACTTCCAAGAAATTAATTACACCTACCTGCAAACATATCACGTCGGGGTTGTTTCTGATAATTTCCTCAACTATCAAGTATTTTCTGTTCTCCCAAGTTAGAGCTTCGTCGGGGCACTGCACAAACCCGTCATTGTTCTGACCAAGAGCTGAAAAATTACGAATATGAAATTATATTGGACCAATTTTTAGGTTTCAGTTTAAACGTTTTTAAACCTACATAAGTATCTATAATCAGCGTTTAGTCATAGTTTTAGATCTAAATCTTTGGTCACACACGCATACTGCGCAATGCGTTCTTGGCTGTGCACGAAAAGTGCATAGTGCGCCTAGGCTTTTAGCTAACGGCCGTATTTTCCTAATGGCCTACGACATATACATAAATAGGCTTCAAATGAAGATATTGATTATTTTAAAGGATTTTGTTCAAGAGTGAAGCTTTAAATTTTATGTAATTTTTTTTTTTATTGATCATTCAATCAACTCTAACTTTTACTAAATTAAATTTGAATTTTGTGCCAATTTTCATTTTTATTTTAGGTTCACTACATCGGTTTTTAAGTAATATTTTAGTATCGTCTTTCTCGATTCAAATCAATTACTAGTCCTAATCTTCAAAATCAAAATTGTACTCGATGATTGACAAAATGAGTTTATTTTATTGTTTTGAATTTTATTATATTTTTCATGATTATCATATCTATAAAACCTCACTATAACGAACACCTTATTAAAACGAACAAAATTTATTAATACCTCTTAATTTCGTGATCATAACGAACTCGTCCCCTTGCAGATTGTTTCGATACTTGATTTAAAATGTAATTTTTAAGAAATGTTATATCGTGAGATTGTGTTTGATCTTAAAAACCTTATAATTTTTCGATAATCAAAATTATAATAATGTATAAATTATAATAAAATAAGAAGCAGCTAACTCACTTTGTGAAAGTATATTCCACTGCAAAACTCTCAGCTGTTTTGGTGAACTGATAGGATTACTGCAAACTGCAAATCAGAAAAAGGAAACGTTTACAAAATTATGAGCCATTGTATGTTTTTAACTTTTACCTTTTGAAATTGCATTAAGCTTAAGAACACGCACACCTTCTGTAATGTCATTACAGATCATATGGGCGTGATCCACTGGCTTTAAGAAGTAGCGTTGCAGCAATTGCGGAAGGTGTTCGCCTCGCATTATTTTACAATGACGCAAAAGATCATTCATCGTTAGACCCTTTGGAATATCTAAGGAGTCATCCTGGCTATCAGTGTTGTTAATCCTGGGTGCCGAGTTGAATGACCCCATTCTATTAGAAAATAATATAAAAAACGATATATTACACAAAAGGTAAAATCTATTTTCTCCTGATAATAATTGTATGCGTCAAATTAGAACATTGAATAACCTGGCCAACATGACTTTTTGAAGGTATGACTTCCTGTCATTTTTACAGGGACCCTTCGCAGAGCGTTTCGGTATTTTATTTTCCATCTTAACTTCACAGCAGAACTTATTCTCAGTAATGTTTAAAATCTTTATAACAAACTTAAAATTGAACTGCACTTCAAAACGTCTCAGAGCAGACTGTGGGATGCTGAAATTGAAACTGGGTCCATATTGCGTAGAGGAAACATTTTTCTTTAGTAAACAATGGACATTTGGTAAACGAAAAGCTCAGAGGTCATTGACGATCGTAAGTGAATTTTATTTAAATGAATTTTTTGAAAAGTTATGGAAATCAGAGTCATCGCCTCTTCCATTGTTATGCCTACGATAAGTTGATATAAATCAAACAATTTGAAACATAAATATTTGTTTTGCTTCACGTGCCTCCTCAATATTTTGATTATTTCGCCTATTTCTTCCCCTCAAACAATTAGAGCGCAATAGTTTTAGAAGAATTAAATATTAACAGCTCTATCCCTCATTTACAATCCATCAAATATATATGTATATAATGAAGACGTAAAAGCAATAAACATTCCAATCATTGGAAATTGTTTACAATTCTATTAAATTTACATAAATGAAAAGAATTACACTAAATTTACTTATACTCATACAAGACCTGTTTCGAGTAACTTCAATCAATAAATTCCAATTGAAAAAAAAACAATAAGTTTAAATTTCACAAGAGGCATTCTAAACATTCTTAACCTAATTAACAACCAATTACGTATTAACTGAATCAGAGACTCCCACAATAATCGCGATTTAGTGACCCAACGACACCACTTGCCTTATTTGCACGTTAATTCCGCGGACTGTAAGAACAGAACTGTTCTACGGCTCCGGCGCTGAAGTGACTTTGCAAATTAATATCTCCTTATTAATTTTGTTTCTTCGCGCACCGGAGATCTGCATATTAAGTTAAGTAATCTGAGATGTTAACTTTTGTCATTTTCAAAGGAACGAGAAAGAACTTCTTAATAATACGGGCTATAGAATGGTGTTTTATACGCCCATGCGCTATTTCATCACTCACTAAAGTGTCAATAGAAATTTGAGAAAATAAATAATAATGGATGCTGGTTTGCACTGTTGCTGTTTGCACTGTTGCTACTGGAGATATTTCATAGAAATTTTTTTGCAATAAACTAATATAAAACTTTAAGAGCCCATTTACATTTCTATAGATCAGTCACACCTATTGGCCTTCTTGTGCTTTTTAATTATTTTATGTAAATGTCATCGATATTTTATATATACATAAATGAAAACTAATTCTTAAAATAATTCTCATGAGCGGATGCATTAAGCTCACTTTTAATTTGGCCAATTGAAAAAATATAAATTAAGCAAAATTTCAGTTACTAAAAACGGGATATTTTTATTCCGAGCGTTTTTAGTTTTCTATTATAATTTCGCTTATATTCGTGTATCAAGAGAATTTAAAAAATTTTAAAAAGAAAGTTATTTCGAAGTTTGATGTTAAAACCATTTTCTGAACTGGTTCCACATCTTGTTTGATTCACTTTGAATTATGTATAAAAGAATTTCTTGTTGACATTAAACTTAGTTGTATATTATGACCTTACGTATGGGAACTAATGTCGTAAAAATTTCCACCTCAATTTTGTTTGGTAGAGCGCAGACAAAGGACTCCAATTTCCATAATTCGTGCACACAAAAATAAATTTTATCCACAAGTAACCTGAGGAATATTTAACTCTAACTAGGCGTGTTGTTTATATGAACTGTTGACTTAACGTACCTCACAATAATAAAAACGCATCGAGTTGTATTATCTTAGTAATCATTGATATCACAATTTCATAATATAATGAAATACCACGTAATTCATGAATCGTAGTGAGAACTTTGATAACAAAACTTAATAATTTCAACTCGTTTTTGAATCGCAGAAGATTGCATTTCGGTTCTGAAATTTGACTCATTGCAAATTTAAATTACATATGCCAGAATCAATGCCGATAAGGAATATGTCATATAAAGGTTCTGAATTCAACTCAATTGAAATTTCTATTAGTACAGAAGTTAGTTTATAAATTATGTTCATGATAGAAAGTTATATACAGATAGTCTTGAGCAAAAATCAATTACAGCCTACATCCAACAACTAATAACTTGGTTGTTAGTTGAATTCATATTTTTAGTATATTGAAAAATCACACTGCTTGTTCCAGTGATTTTCAAACCGTTGACTTTACATGCACACTAATTCTACAATTTTTTAAAGTAAAAAATCCTACTTTGGCTATAGTGACAAACCTACCGATTAAGACTATATTTCTAGAATTAGTCCTCTGTTCTACTCTAGTTTCCTTAAAGACAAAGCTGTTAATTTTTTCAGTGTTTCAATGGTGCACAAAATAAATGTTTGGTTGTTAGTTAATTTTGTTTAATTTGATAACCTACAACTAAAATAATATTTGTAAGTTTTGGCCCAACATTGTATACAGGTTCACTGTTCAAAAATGGCTTTCATGTTAAACGCGATCGAAAGCCTCTGAAATGATATACACATGTATTGGGGGTATGTGGAACAAAAAAAAACAATTAAGAATTTAACAGATTTGTACAGTAATAAATCAAAAACACTTGGGATGTTATACTGAAGCTTTAGTAAGTTTACCCCCCAGATGCGCTGCAGTTTTAAAAATAAATTATAATAAAAGTAAAAAAACTTTTTTAAAAACAAGCTTTTATTTATAATAAATGCACTAAAAAGAATAAAATAAACTTTTCCTTTAAAACTTTTACTATCAACTTATAACGTCATTACACAATTTATATGATATAAAAGCTTGTCGCGAGATTTAAGTACTCGTATTTACTCAGTTTGAACATTTTAAAAATTAAAATCAATCAGATCAAGTTATTTAATTTACTTGTTTATCACACAGGTAAATCTCGCGACAAGCTTTTATATCTTATATAATAAATTGTGTAATGACGTTATAAGTTGATAATAATATATGATAATATATGATAATGACGTTATAAGTTGATAATAATATATGATAATAATAGTTTTAAAGGAAAAGTTTATTTTATTCTTTTTAGTGCATTTAAATAAAAGCTTGTTTTTAAAAAAGTTTTTTTACTTTTAATTTATTTTTTACTTTTTAGTTATCGCTGGACAGGTTTCTCAGTCTGTTCATCTCATTCAACGCATCATTGTTGCAAGGTCGTCTGCCGGTTAATTTCGAATAGTTAAGCTCTTCAGTAAGGAGACCTTCTAATGATTTTACCCTACTTAAGGCCACGTATGCTTGACCAGCAGCAAAGAGCTTCGAGCCTAAGTATACAACGGTATGGTCGACAGTACTACCCTGCATTTTGTGTACTGTGCACGCCCAACATAATATAATTGGCAGCATTCTTCGTTCTGCAGTGGCGTGACTATATTTTGCTGGAAATTGCACAGTTTTGGGTTGAATGAGATGAACACCGTCTTTACCGAAGTCTATACGGACGGAATTCGAACTAAATATCATAATCGAGGACTCCAAAAACCCCAGTACACAATAATTTCAGACGGATTGGAGCAACGGAGTTTATGATCACCATCTTATTTTTTTTTTAACTCGCATTCGTATTCTCAGCAAGTGCTTTCATTTGATACCCATATTGTAAGAGTGCATTAAAAACTAGTCCGCCATCTTGGGTGTTCCGCCATGTTGAATTTAGTATGACGTCACACAGCTAACCATGCATTGTCATCCAAACTAAACGTGTATACAAAATTTCGGCTCAATCGGTTGAAGATATCTGCTTCAAAATTGAGTTGCAAGATTCCACCCGAACAAACATAGTTGCATAGTTACATTGTAAGTTAAATAAAAGCTTTTCAAAAAAAGGATATTCCACTAAATAATGAAAATAATTTTTAAAATATCTAAAATTAAAAAGCATCCTAAATTTTTTGTATACTCAATAATAAAGTATATTTCATATTTTTTCCTACACGTATTTACTTCTTTCCGAAAAGAGTGCGCTAAATTCATAGCCACCGTTGCACGTATAATTTAATTTAAGAAAACAAATTGCGAAAAATACCGTTGTTTTATCTTTCTCCAAGACATAATCCCAAGTCGTTTACAAATATAAAATCTGACTTAATTAGTTACAACCAAATAATTACATATAAATAATAAAATTCATATGTTACCTTCAATTAAGTGGATTTCTTCCGTTTGAACTATTGTAATGTGTATTTTATAAATTGCAAACTTAATTAAATAATATGTATAAATAGATAAAAAAGCTGTTATACTTCATACACTACGTTCCAACTTTTACAAAGGTTTTTAAGCGTCCAGGTCTTTGAACTTGGATTTAATTCGAACTATAGTCGGCATTTATCTTTACGATAGTCGGCATTTACCTTTGCTGCAGTAGTAAATTTTGAAGTCTTATCATTAGACTTTATCACAAGTGTAGCTGCTTTTCATTGCAAAAAAGGACGGATATCAAATGAAAGAAAACAATGAAATGATAAACAGCAATATTTGCTAAAAGAACGACAGACCGGAATCGTGTAGATTACATTGAGTAAGGAGTATCTCAACTAAAAAACATAGTCGAATATTTTTGACGAATGACGAACCTATGATAATTCATAAAGTAACATCAAGGACAAAAAATCGTATCTTTTCGCAGAATTTGCCAGAAGGACATGTGCAAAATTTTATTAAGCCACTAAGCGATGAGGCAACCACCGAGAATGGCTGAGGCGGCTTGGGAATTAATCCGCAGCGGAAGTGTAATCAAACAGACATTCTTTATTATGCTGGTTGTTATCTATTTTTTATTGCACGGGTGAAAGCTCCCTCGAGGCGGAAAATAGTGAATCACACCAGTCTAGCCATTTTCATTTGATAAGATAAAACGTCTGCGACGTGTGCCGGGCATCTGGCGATTAATTAATTACCTTGGTAGAATCAAGCGGCGGGTTAGCGTTCTCGACTTGATGATCAAACGTGACGATTTTAGTATAAAATCCATGATTAACTCAATTTTCTTGGCCTAGTTTCTCTCGCAAGGATACACTATTTGGCCTTACCAAGTTAATCTTCTATGGACTCTATTTGAATTGTTCGTTATGATGCTATCGTAATCGACAGTATTTTTATGTCAAACCAGTTTAGTTCGGGCTCATCCTAGAATAGAAACAAAGAAATGCTTTATAAGAATTAATTCAAAGATTACGCATTCTTTCTGTTTTTTGCACACTCAATTAAGCACAAAAATGATAGGCGCCCAATGACTAGACGATGAATCTAACGAGCTGCGAAACAAAAAGTAAAAAATGGTATGATTTTGTTAATTTTGTTCGATGGCTAGATGAATTATTTAAAAGCAAATACTGTCAGTTTTTGTACTTCACTTTCTGTGAGAAATGATAGTATGAAAAGGAACAAGTTACCCTTTTAAAAATAACATTTTGATTATAAGAAGTGACTTGACTCATCAAAACCATGACATCGTAGGCTAACATAGCTAATTTTCTTTCTCATATTTTTCTTTACAATTTTTTGCATTCATATTTCTAAAGCAAAAAAGCACACTGAAGGTCTAATTGATTTAAGATCTTATAAACAAAAATATTTTATTAATAAAAATTTTAAACTATTTTAGTAATAAATATCTTAAATGCAAGCTTGCGTCATTCCCTGTCAAATTAAATGACTTAACTGTACTATTTTAAGAATTTAGGAATTCACACTTTGGGTATAAAAATTCTTCGCAAAACTGGTTAGTAATATTTTACGTATACATATATGGAGATATACAAATATCAACCACTAAAACAGAATAAGGTAAGGTAAATGAACTTTCTAAGATACTTTATATTTAAACTCTCGACTGTTAAAAAGCTTTTAAGATGATAATGCTAGCAGTGTATCGCCAATTTTATGACAATTACAGCATTTGCAGAAACTATTATCACACTTACATAAATACCAAAAATTAGCTATATTCTTTTTCTAGGTAGACAAATTTCAGTGCTTCAACAGACAAAAAGGAGTAAGGAACATTACAACATATGTAGTTCGAATTTGTGATCAGATCATACATAAAATTAGGCAATGATTACATGTAATAATACAGCCACATAAAACAAACGGTGTCGAAATGTGACCACACCAAAAAACATAAACAAGCAGACCAGACGCTGCGTTCTTTAATAGATAAAGAAAAGATGAAGATAAATAATCGGAAATTCTTTACACTTTTTTATTTTGAAAAGAATACTTTTAAACAAAAAATATAAAGTTTTTTTAAGGGCATTAAATAAAGGAATTTCAAAAAATCGAGTGTAAAAATATGTGGACAAAAGTAAAAGTATACATTTTACAGGCAGGTAGGCAACCTGAATAAATACAAACAGATCTTTAAACATGTTTTTTCCTTAAACGATTTTTTCTCATAGAAAAGCGATATAAAGTAGGTATAGAATTAAATAAATATAATTTTGTTTTTCTAAAATAGAAAAAGTAATACAAATCTTTTCTTAGTTAAAAATACTAATAAATCAATGAATGTATTTTGTTTTCTCGTGTATTGTGCTGATTTGATTTCATGTAGCTATGAGTTTTAAATTGTGTGATAATAAGACTTTTCAGGAAGGCATCTCGAACATGCTGAAAACCTCAAGAAATTCAGATTCTAGATCGCCAATGTTAATTGTGCATATCTATAGAAATCTGTGTCCAACAAAAACGCCCATTTAAAATGTAAAACATCAAATACTTATGTATTGATTTGAATGTCAATACACAGAAATGTAAGGTCTCAATTATCGGACTTTAAACTTTTCAAATACTGGAACTTGTACTCAAAAGTGTTTAGTCCAACTCAAGCACGAAACATTAATTTAAGAGTCAATTTTTTCACTTTTTGTCAATAATAACAAAATACATATTTGAAGACTTAAATAATTTTATTAGCATTAAAAAGACTTCAAACCAATCTTTCATCTTGCTGTATCAGTAAAGTAATTAATTTTTTTTAAATACTGTAAAAATAATTGATCAAAAGCCATGTATGTAAACACATTTTGTAAAAATAAACACGCAATAGTCACATGAAAAATTATTACTTCAAATGCCTGACTTAAAATTAAATATAAATATTTTTTTCTTATTATTCTTTTGAAAATTTATCACTCTCTTATCTTTTTTTTTTTTTTTCAATTACCTAAAACCATTAACCTGGAATGTGTTCCATTGTAGTCATTAAGAGTTTTCTAATGACTGAGCAAGAGATTTTACATTTAATACCTCCCAAGAATTTTGAAAACGACAAAACGTAAAAATTCAGTGCCTAGATAAACTTAATGTGTTTTTACCTTGCTTATGAAAAAAATAAACTCCAAATTAAATAACATACATTAAATTCTTAAGTTGGAATTATGCGCCGAAATGTTTTAAAACAAGATGAAAAATCATCTGCAATCTTCAGAACAAGTTAAAAATCGAGTCATTTATACTGACGTATTGTTTGATTAAAAAAATATATATTATAGGTTAGCCGTGTTATTGACCCAGAAAATCTGTTTTTCAGTTGAGTTGAGCATAAAAAATTATTTTTCAATAAGAAGTATAACTAATCTCTGCGATAATTGAGAAATGCGACCAGTAAACAACTACCCATCGTTGGCAACTAGCAAGAAGCCTTTGTGCGTTATCGCACTGTTGCTTTTTGGTTGAAAAATTATGCATTTTTTTTATTAATTCTCTGATAAGAACGCACCACGCCGCCAGAGCAATGGATAAGATAATTTTAATTTCGAATTCGAAATTTAATCAGATGGTACCGCACGGTAGGCTGGGCAGGAGCTCAGACATAGTGTCTGTGGCATATTTTAAAAGCACGCGGACCTCAGTCGAACCGGTCTAGATAAGAAAAACCAGACGAGTGCTTCCTCAAGTTCAACAAGTTGGTTACCGGTTGAAGCTCATTACGCATACGCAATAATTTTTGTTATATGTTCGAACGGATTAAAGTCACAATTTTTACCTTACAAGGTATAGTAGCAGTTCGCGTGGTGGCACAAACTGCTCGTCGTCACTTCCTGTTGGACTGCTGTTGTAATAATCACGTTCCATCTCAATTTTGCGAGCGGCTATTCGCCTTTTAGCAGCTGGTGAAGTCATCATTGATGTCTTAGCCAGAGCGTCTGCTATCGCAAATTTCTCACGAAACTCGTCCGGATTCATTGGAAATCGGGGAAATCCCATATTATCGATGCTCGCAACTTCTGCACATTCGTCATCCTCCTCCTCCGAATTGCAGAGGATATCGGTTAGAAACTTTCTTCGCTGCTGTTCAATTGTTGAAGGCAATTTTACCTTTTCTAAATATTCATCACTTTCATTTAAATCTGTTTCATTTTCATGACTATCATCTATTTTTATTGAAGGAAGCATATCGCATTTATTACTGTACAATTTTGAGCATAATTCATTAATAGCTGAGTGAATTTGGTTTGAACTCTTCAGAGAGTTCCCGCAAGGTGCTTGGCCTTCAGTGCCATGAATTTTTGCCGAGTAGTCTTCACTTTCATTATTGTTACTTTCACCATATTTTTCAGCACCTGTATCAGTTTTGTGCACCAATTCGCAATCCTTCTGTTTCATCGGAAAGCACGTGACCTGCTTTTCAGCTTCAGGAGTTAGTCCATCTCCGTGCAGGGTATCATAGCTTTTTATTTCCGATGGAGGAGACATATTTAGTAAAAGAGCTGCTACTGAGATAGAGCCCTGAGAAGGGTGCCGTTTATGTCCAAGAGTTTTCATGGACACTGCTGGAGGTTTAGTGCAATGCGACTGCATGTTGACCACTACTTCACTAACTACTATCACCTTTCACACAATTTTTGGAGCAGTCTAGCTCTTCCGTCACAACACCAATTTTCATATCCAACCGTACACGAAAAATATTAAAAGATCGTCCCGTTCACAATAAGATCCTAGTCGAACCCTATTAACCTTCTTGGTACTATACAACTGACTAACTCGACTAATTCCAGGCGGGACCAACAGACGACGACGGAACAAGACACGAAACGCGGTAGTGAGTTGATTTCGTTTAGAACATAAAACTAGTAATCCGAGAAGCTGTAAAGTTCTTTATTTATATGGTCCACGTCGAGGCTACCAGCATTCTATGCCGACTTGGTCGTCGCACACTCTGAGCGCCTCGTCGAGCACATGCGTTCACATGCCAAGCGCGATCGCACAAAAAGTAAACGTGAACAGCGAATTCGTTATTGATTTGTGCATTGCGTCAATGGATTTGGATTTTATTTTATGAATATATAGCACCTATCGCAGGGGATTGTGATTGTAACGCTGAAGTTACTGTTGCCGCGATCGTGTGCGACGACGCGCTCGCTCTGCTCCGAAACCTGATGCTCTCCGAATTCGAATTCTGTTAAAATTCGCGAATTTCACTTGCTGCAATAATTCCGTGGGAATTTCTGTAAACATTTTTTGCATGCGTCAATACATTGAACAATTTTTTGTTTTATAAACAAAAGCAACTTGTAGCAAAAACGACAATTTACCCATAATTCTAATGATTATGCTTAATGGCACGAGCCATAGATGGGTCGAATAAAAAACAGAAAAACATCCCAATTATTTCTTTACTTTTGAGGCATTCACTATCGCAAGGTGTGACTTGCGGTTGGATTTCCATTGTTTCTGTCACGTACGTTTTAAGATCGTCAGAAGAGCCTTCCTTTATCACATATTAGTTATGTACATTCACCTTTTTATTGTGATGCTTGTTTTCGGAAATAATTCAACCAAAGATATCATTTAATTTAAGGCTTTCAAAGTGAGTAAGTATGTAAAATATTGCAATAAAAAGTTCAGATTTACTATAATATCAATAAGTTTAGAAATGATATTGTATCTATGGTTTCATAATCCTTAAAGTTGACATTCATAAAGAAATATTTGTTATTTTCAAACAAGTCAGTTAAACGAATTTTAAAACAAACACCATACTATTATCGTATTAGGTATAATTATAGAAAAAGTTGTTTAAAAATATTTCTGTACACGAAATTTTTAAACGTATTCGACCTTGTCAAACAATAAATATACTTCTAATGGACTTATACTACAAAACTACGTTCTTGTACTTTAATCTTCTTTCTTATTCCCTTACTAAATTCTCCTTACAAAAACGATTAAAAATTGGTGATAATAGCTATGTTTTTTTGATGATCTGATCCGGATCAGATTTCCCAGCAAATTTTGTATTGAAATGAAATTTGCAAATAGTGAATCTTAGCAAATATTTTTAATTTTGTGAAGAGATCATCAAATTGCTTTGACTTATGACCACTCTGAATCAAAAACTAGATCCAATAATTTTTTCGGTTCGCGACTCGAAGTTTGGATCGACAAAAATCATTGCAATTTGATGTGCTTTTTGCAAATTTTAAAAACGTTGTTACCCTATAACAGTTTAAAAAATTCAATTCAATGCGAAATTCGAGATCCAGATCAGACCATCAAAACAACACAACTAATGAAACCTTATATGTATTTGAAATTTGCAAGATGAAAATTGAGACTAGTAGAGGGTAGGAGGAACGGTAGTTAAAATTCAGAGGCCATTAACATTAATTTTTTTTAAAATGCTCTTTTAAATATTGGCTTGTTTATAATTTTAAAAAAATCTTAAGAGTAATTAATTAGAGTTGAAATAAATAAAACAAACGAAACATAATCTTTCTCCGTCTTGCCCAATAGGTGGGATAAGATAGCATACTTAATTTTGTAAATTCATTTGTTGAAGTAGTTGTAATTGTAATGGATTTAACACAATGGAAAAGATTTGAGGTTTTGCCACTATATCCTCAACTTCTATACTTAGAAAATGTTACAATAAAAAATGAAGGGTATGATATTATATGAAAATATGGTATGGCGATTGAACATTTCATTAAACGAAAAAGTTGCAGAAATATTATCAATAAAGTACCAATTATATCAAAGGTTTATATAGGTTTTGTAAAATGTGTCCGATATGCAAAGACAAATTAAAATTATTTCATAATTTTCAGAGCATTTTTGAAATTAATATTTTTTTTATTTTTTTACTTGATAATTTTCAGATTTATATTTTGTATTTTCTTTGCTAGTGATCCTTTAGTTAAACAAGCATTTTTTACACATTGTTTTTTTTTATACATAATATTGTTTGCAGTGTTATATTAGAATATTTAAAATATATTGTTTATGAAATTAAGGTCGTAGACTATACACAAAGAAGACGGCTGTCATTCACGTTCCTTTGCAGGTATTTTCTTGTTGAAGTCCACAACGGCCTGAATCTTTGTTTCCCATTCCACACCCGTATCATCCGTAGAGAAGAAGTTATTATTATATTTCTTAATAATTAAGATTTTTTCTATTTTAACGACCGCCATTTTTAAACATATAAGTACAGATAGTACCTTTTCCATTTTTATATGTTGCATAGAACAGAAGTTATTAGCGAACAAAAAGGAAATATCTATGGCAAACGCATATTTTTTAAGCTAATCTAATACATGTTGAAATGAATGAAATTTGTTTTTTTTTAGCAAGATAATGTAACTTTTGGACAAACTTTATGGGTAGATAGCATAATATTACATATGTATTACTACCTCATATCGATGGGCCTGAATTACTTTGATCTTTAATCCTTATAAATTCTTTAAAATTTAAAGTAAATAATAGAAAGGCTAAAAATTAAAAGAAATTAAGGTAACAGATTTTTGGCTGCCGTTAAGCATCAAAACGATTAAAATTTACGATCATATAAAGAAATGCAAGTTAGTCATCACTATTTAATCAATCTTCAAATATCATTATTCTCACATTTCTATATTAATTTCAGATTAATTTGGCGTAAATTGCTCAATGATCATTTGCAACATGCTAATTCAATAGTAATATTTTATAAAATATGACATGGCAAACCAGTCGCAGCCAACAATGTGAACAATTCTCGGTCTAATAGAATCTTCGACAGCAGCGAAAGCGACTGTATCTCTCAGTGATTCAATAAACGACATTTGTCACCTCACACACCCAAGGTTATACAGATACCTATCTGAACGCATGGCATTTTCATAAAATTGATATATGCGAATCGATTAAGTTATCTTAACTGATATCATATTTATTCCAAAAATAAAAAACTGTATCAAATCTGCCCAGAGGTGCGAAATGAGTCATATTTATGTATGTGATATTGAGCAAGTTATAATCGCATGGTTCGCCAAAACTAAAATAATAAAAACAAAAACCGGGTAACAAAGCTTCAACTGCTTAAAGGTAACCGGGCTGCTGCAAATGAAGGGCAAGGTGAGTATGCAGTTTAATTCCATCGCGCATAATCGCACATATCTCTCTCATTCGATTGTGCAGTCATCGGCTTGACGCAATCGATTCGATCGAAAGGCTATTTGGAAAGCGCAATAATTTGCATATTCTGAACACTCCGTGGGCATATGGGCCTCGATGGATTGCGGGTGCGCTGCTTGGAGTGATACTTCCTACATAAACAATACCCGTCGCTATAATTAATCATTTCGAATTTGCTTTTGCACAAACTTCCCATTTACCTTGAATGCGATCGCTGCACCGCACCGTTGATATACATCGCAAAGGCAGTGGATTCTTTTGGCGACGAAAAAAATATATCAATAAATTACAAACTTAAGTTAAAAGTTTCCATCTTACGCACTGTTATGGACATATTTCTGTCGCAAATAGAATTTTATTTTTCCTTCAAGACATTGCATCCTGCAAAACTGGTTCACTTCACGGTCGCTAAGAAGTAAAATCTTCCTAGGAATGAGTTCCGGTGTCCAATTTTTTTTTCTTAAAAATTACTTCCTACAGAAGTGCTGAAAATGTTCCAAAATGCCTTCAAGACACTGCGCCCCATTTGGTTGCATTCAATTCACTAAAAAGTTCTGGTTGTCCTTCAAGCATACTCTGAGCATAAAAAGTGCTTTTACACATGCCGCTTTTGAGTATTTTTAATTGCTCAGTCTACGAAAAAAGAAGTTTATTATCTTCCCTGAATAATTCGACAGGGTCCTCAATGATTGTCGCCGTTTGTTCTGCACTTGAACATCAAAAATAATATGCCTGCCTCATTATACATGAGTCTAAAGATGAAATATTTTATTGAGGTGCTTTTAAAGCCAAGACCAGGTGGGTTAGATCTCGCTCGACAAACATATTTAATATGCAGGAGACATATTTTGAAGTCGTTGAGATAGATATTTCCGTGGTGCACTTCTTCCGGTTTCAGCACTTGCTAATTATAATTGAGGAAGCATATCGGCGGCTACGGCGTAGTAGACAAAATGTAAGAGTTATATCGCTCGTAAGATGCCATGACAATGAATACCTATGAACAAGCTTTTTATGATCTATTCTCTCTTTTAAATCGACAATTGTTATGCAGAAAACGAAGTCGATTTCTTCTTATTAACAAAGATTGGTGTGTCATTACGCCAGAAAAAAATGGAAGATCTTGAAACCCAAAATGATTTTTATGAAAGTTTTTGCATTATGCATACATATTTCTAAGGCGTGTATACCGAAAAGTTAATCCTTCAATAATTGGAACTTATTGTTTTTGTGTTTATTTTAGAATGTTTTATAGAAAGACAATTTTTAGTTGGTTTTTGGTATCTTAGACCTGGCAACTAAAGTTGTGCGAAATAATCAAGTTTGATCATTATAAAACGATATTAAATTTTAAAAAAGTATAATGAATGTCAGGAATTCCCCAACCTAAATTAATTATTCTAGAAAATGTTGAAACAACTTACTCTTTCGGGAATAATCAAAATGTGTTAAGAACTTTCAAACTTTTTGGATTGCAATTTTTTACAAAACGACAATTTTTTAAAAATAAACATTTTTAATAAGTCTGGTTAAGTAATTGACCGATACCCTCGAAAGATAAAATTAAGGTTCAAGGCAAAACTTTTTATAATTCACCAAATAAGGCGTTAATTTGTTTACACTTTGCGCAATCCAATTATAGAAATTAATAAATATCCTCGTCTCTCAAATGGCTAGTTTTTCAAAGTTTAAAGAGGTTCGACGACCTATGTTTTTGTGGTGCGTGGCCATATGTTCATATGCGCTTTGTAGTAAGCATATGTCTAAATAATAATAATGATTCTAATTTGCGATCAACAAAAATAGAATTAATTAAGTGATCGCTAGTAATTTTCCTTCATATTTATCTTTTCATTAAACTAAAGGAAAAGTACTAAATGGAGATTTCATCTGACGCCTAAGAAATGACGCATAATTAAAATTGTACCAACCCGTTTTGTTTTTTAACGCAATTATTTCTACAAATTTGAACCTTGGTACATGAACTTTAGTTAACAAAAACTAGTTGGATAATTTAAGTTGTTTGTTATGTTATGTTAAAATTGCGACTTATTAAAACAGAATTTAAGTGACAAAAACGATAATGTAACGTGCCATTTTTTAAGTAACATTAGGTACGCGTGGATTTGTAAAAATTATAACTCTTTTCAAGTAATTTAAATTTATGTTTTATCAAGAAAAATAGCCACGTGTTGGATCTTTAAAATACTTTTAATTTGTTTTCTCTATGCTTTTACCCATAAAAAGGTCCACAAGCCGAGTTAAGAAATTATGAATGTTAATTGTGCTAATAATGCAAATAAACCAAATGTTTACATATAGTAAACTTTTTCGTGGAACACAGCAAGATTGCATAATTTATACAAAATTCAAAAATTATATACTTAATCAAATGCTGAAAGATCGTTATTCCACGATAAGTATTATAAATCGCTAATGCCAAAAAACAAATCCTATGATAGTAGCCGAAAAAAGTAGGTAAATTACGTTGTTCTCTGAAAAGGATATGATCCTAGTTTCCATTTTCAACATAATGATGATGTATTCTAAACTCACAATAGGATTTGTATGAATAGTGGTATTTATTTTATTTTGATTAAAAGAAAAATTGTTCATTCGTTCCTTTTTTGGATTCTTATGCTTTTAACTAAGAGAGTATTTTTTCCCATACAACCCTTATATTATCAAGTTCTTTCTTTTTATTTTAACTGGCTTAATACATAGAGAGTTGAGACCTTATCAACTGCTTTGAGGTCAACTTTTTACCGATCTTTTATTTTTTACAAGCAAATTGATATTAAAAGAGAATCCGCATTGTCATTTTTATAGAAGTATGACTCATGGAATAACTTTTGTTAAGTATAATTGGCGACGTATACTGAAACTCCTATGTGGCTATAGCTTCAAACTAGAACCGGGTAGACTACAACTGATTTTGTCTGGTTGAATTTGAAATAGTCTAGAATAAAGCAACTATAATTTAGGTTTAAAGCAAGTGTTGGTTTTTTGTGATAATACCGAATATGGTCTGGCCCAGCCATGATTTTAAATGTTACATTTTCTTACAAATTAATACTTCCATAAATATATGATATATTCTGCAAAATTTATAGTAAGAAGTGACAAAAAGTCTTGTACTATAACCAAAATAAATACCAGTAAAAGTTCTATATCTAAACCTAACGTGCAAAAAGAAATAAAATTACCTCTCTTGGAAACAGTGGGAAAAGAGTCAAGTGGATTTTCACCTATTTTCCTTTAGAAACTTGATATTTTTGCTTGATCACTCCGTAGTATTTTGTTGCTAATCTTAGTCAAGCGCAAAACTGGGAGTAATACGTCGACACCGAATATTGTCAGTTGATACTGCATTCAATCAGTAAAAAACCAGCAACATTTTTTTGAATAGAATTTCATAACATTTCCCGATAGCAAATTTTCTGGATTTTGCTGTTGTATTCAAAAGATTACATTTATTGCATGAAGGAGAAAAAATAAGTATGAATGCACCTAATATATAAAACTAAAGTACTATCAATCGGCAATTGGTAATAAATTTAGATGTATCGCCTTAAATTTGAAATATATATCTTGAGGACATTTTTTGAACGTTTTGTTTTATAAATAAAAGGTTTAAGAAAAATGCTCTACAAAAACCTACCCTGATCTATTATATATATTTTAATATGGTTTAAACAAAGATGTAATTCTGACTTAATATATTGTGTGGTTGATCTGTTCGTTAGATTGAGGGAAAGTCTTAAACCTTAACAATGGACGTGACGCAGAACGCATGATTTGGCGGTTTTTGAACATTACTGCTGATATCTTAATTCGATAGTGAATAACTTTTTGAAAAACCCATGTTATTTAAGTAGAATGATAAATATATGTACATATATAGAGTACCTACTTCAAAAAGAGTGCATTTTACTTTTGTCAGGGAACCCATAGTGGCAATTGTCTGTTTCTCAAAAGTCGACCAAGGGCGCCCATCAAATGAAATAGCATGAAACAGCATTCAACAATCAAAACACACAACATAGCATCAACATTAAAGTTCACTCACCATTATTGCAAAGTACTACACATGATCTCAAATTAGTTTCACAATTTTATTAATGCAAAAGTCCTTGTTTCAGGATTTGAATAAAATTTTCACAAAACACTTCGTGTATGGTTGAAAACACGCCACCGACTGAGGTTCAGCTGAGTACTGAATTGAATCAAAGTCTATTTAATTTGATAGCAGGCACGCAGTGCTCAAGTTAAACTTATTATCAGTGGAAAAAAAGAGCACATTTAATAGCGATAATTCGCTCGAAGTGTGCCTTTTCACGCACTGCCGGCGGGATGTTCGCGAAATTACATAAAATGCAAGTAAATGAACTTCTAACCCTCGTTGCCGGGTAGTGTGCAACTTTTAGTCTGCTATCAGACTTTTAAACTGCAAATATCTTTCCTATAGCTTTGGTGCTATACTTTTTGTATACATTTTAAGCAGCTAGACGTATCGGCTTCAAAACCACACAACAACTCCTTATCATTTCAAATTTTATACTTTTGTTTTTACCACTTTTTTGCAAATTACCCGCGAGAAATGACGAGCGCCGGGTGGATTTATAAGGACAAGGATGTTAATGTTGTGTTAATGACTGCTTCACTTCAAGAGAAATCAGGCAATTTGTTTTACATCAACATTGAATCATGATGTTAGCTTTTAGTGGAAACCTCATTTTTGGAGACAAGCATAATTCTGCCACGCGAAAGTACACAGACATCCAGAAAGAGCTAGTTTTCGGTGGAGTTCTTCTGCAATAATCGGTTTTGTTTTCATCGGAAGTATGGCATGAAAGTGGTTGCGATATCAGCCACATATTTTCAAGGCGTTTGCCCGAACTGTTTATTCGAAAAACTAATCTCGTTTTTTTTTGGCTGTTAGATATTGCACATATTTAGTTAATAGAAATAAGAAAAGCTCTAATCTGGAGCAAATCTATTTATTTGTCTTAGAAGTCGAAGCGTGTGTAATAGACTTAAAAGTCTACAATATAGATTACACTTCTCTAATACCTAAATCGAATGTTATCTTATGGCACGTTTTGGACTGCAATACCTAAAACGAACGTAAAGTATTGAAACTAAAATACTTCAAAATAATAAAAAGCCTATATTGCGCCCAAATTCATCTTTGCATGGCTCGAACTCTATGTCTTTGGTCCGTTTATAACTTTAATAGGCCCACATAATCTTCAGCTTATGTTGTTCTCAATTGGGTGGATTGGTTACTCTGACTATAATTAATTTAATTTTCATAAAAAGTCGCATATATTCTCAGAAGTGGCGACAAACGTGGCAGTTGAAATGTTTTCCAACATTTTAAGGATTAAACACCAACGAAAAAAACTATGGAAATTTTAATTCGAAGTCAACCTTACGTGAAATACTAAAATTTTCATTTTTATTTAAATTTAACGCCCTAGAAAAGAAGGACTGGAGTCTATTCTGAGACTGAGATCCACTTCACGTAAAAAATATTTCCACGTAACTTTCACTTGATGTGAATGTACTCCGCAATTCACATAAATAGAATGAAACCATTAAACTTACAATTAGAACAACTGAAATTAAAACTATAAGAATTGTTATTGATTCTATCTGTCTTATGAATAAAAATCAGTTTTTATCTCTAAAAATGTCGAGTGACAGCGACGCAAATGTATTGTCATTGAGACGCCGGAAAATAAGGGATAAATCTAATCCTTTAGAAATGGTCAATGGACAATGGACTGTAAGTGTGTTGTGATATTTGAATTTTAAAATTTATTATTTAGGGGATGCATATGTAGTATTTACATATATCGGCTAAATCTAAACAAAGTACCTTTTGCCAGTCGGTATTTGTCGTAGTTGGAGGACCAAGACTATTTAAATGATCTGTAATATTTTTCCATTTTTCCAGGAATTTTACTTTATTTAAGAAATTGTCTGCATAGTTCATACCTTTGACAATATTTGTAAGTTTCTCCATAAAAGCGAAAAGTGTGTCGAATTGTTGCTTGTTATTAGCATTTCTAAACATTAAAATAAAAGGTAAGAAAATGTATCCTAGCTCTTCACACATACCTCACAAAATGTACTTTCACTTGAAAAAATGACATAAACGAATTATTCACAGCATACTGAAAATATTCACCTTAAGTAAAATAAACGAATGGTTTTTGAAAATATGGCCCTTATTTCAATAAATATTATTGTACAGAATTAGGTTTTTATATGCCACCAAGTTTAGAGGTTTAGTAAATGTTTCAGGTTTATTTCTTCAGTCTTCTACACCAAAGTCTGTAACAATTTTGTTACATTTGGTACCGATTAGTGTTAGGGGTCTGCATATTAAGGTTGATTAAGTATTGTTGCCTATTAGGTATGGCCGAAAATATTTACTTTTGAATAAAATCATATCATATCGTAGTGACGTCAGCTAAAACTGGTGTGATTCAACGGTGCAAATAGTTTTACGATTTATTTATAGATATAAGAAATTATTCTAACATCTTTAGATATTAGGGTACAGAACAAAACAATAAGTTACGTATTTTTTCTACACTAGTTTTGCATAACACTTAGTAAAAGGTTTAGAGTAGAAGCTAGTTGAAATGAACATTTGCACAAAAAAAGCCACCCACACAACATATATTTTTAGACAGTTTATTTTATATTTTATATGCAATATTACCAAGGTTCCTCACGAATTTTATATCACTCTACTCACAAAAACCAACAATTCTAACAAGTGTCGTTTAAAAACTAAACTTCTTTCTTACTTAAAATCTTGAAGTTTCTAGTTCGTGACGTGAAGAAATCACATAAATAAAATAATAATAATAAAATAAAAATACAATAGAATTGATATTTTTAAGCTAAACAAGGTGGTACGGCAGTTTTTGGCGGCAATAATGTGATCAATTTGAATTTTTCTCTAATTTTGAATTCATTGTCTATTTTTAATCATTTATTAACTTTTAAATGGTCAAAACCCGGCAAATATGTATGATGCAAACTTTCCGTGGATTATACGAAAATAAATCTAATGGAAAACAACTGTGTTCATCCGAGATATTTCATAAAACTTATAATAATTATCTCAAATCTCACAATCACCTCTTGTTCTGTGAACTACCTACATCATGATGTGATACCATATAATCTAAAGTTTCATAAAAAACATATTATCCTGAATATTCAAAACAAAACTGGTATAAACTGCGTATTTAATATTTTAGTTTCCTCTGCTTATGTAGAAATATACTTTTCAATTTGGAAGCGCAGTTTGTTTCAGGTCGTTGACATGAGTTTCAAAAATAAACATTGTTTATTTCTTTCATTTTTTGTAAACACTAATATAAATATTATAAAGTCACGTGCGCGTTGTATATTTTAAATTTAATTATTAACATTTGACCTGCTTCCGCCAAAGGTGAGAGTGAAGGCGATAGAGATCAAAAGCGAAAATACAATAAATGCACACGATTTCCTCGTTTACAAAATAAAATAAATGAAGGGCGCAGACGAATTGGAGCAGAAAATGAATAAACTAAAAATAGGGATCCGGACCATGACCTTGCAAGGTGCATGCAAAGCACCCACATTCAAATGCGTCTGCCCTTGGAAGTATTACGCTTCGTCATACCTGCGCAATATTTGCATGAAAATTAAATGTTTTAGTTTTGCATTATCAAGAGTGAAATTTTCTGTCCGATTGAAATTAGATGCAACACTCACTCAATGCGGTAGTATGCAGTACACGTGCATGCAGTCTGAAGCAGATGCAGCGAATATACATAGTTATTTAGATACTCACCGCGTAGAAGCTTCACTTTACGAATAGTTCTCACAACTTTTCACCAATCCACATATCAAAACTCGTGATAGCACATAATTCACTTTGATCTACTCAAAGGCCGGGCACAATTTTCACCAACAAACAAATGTGCCTAAAACTATGAGTAATTAAAGTAAGTCAGTTAGACAACACGTGCTCGATTGCAAAAGGTGATTCGACTAAATAGTCGCAATGGAGGCAAAACCCAACAAGGTGGAAAGAAACATAGACAAGAAGCAACCACTGAGAGTGCGGAAACTTTCTTCCAATTTTTTCTGGTTTGCGTGCCAAGTTCGATTTATACCGCATGTTGCTTTCGAATTAAGCCTTTGGCGTCGTTGGCACAAGGTAGCTAAGCAAAATACCAGTGACGATGTGCTTGCTCTCAAAACGCTTTGGATGTTTTACGAGAATGGATATATTCGAAGACTCATCACCAGTGAAATACGTTCACTACCGGCCCATATTTCTATAAATACCCACCTAAATCATGTAACACAACAAACAAATAAACGCCTTCAGTGAAATAACCTCTTCGTTGTGTGTGTCTGCTTCACAAGTTGAATAATCTAAAATGTCCTAATTAAATGTCTCCACAAAATTTTAAGCAAGTACGCATATATGTATGTACATACAAACATACCTAAATTAAATTCAAGATATGACCTTCACCCACAAATGGCACCAGAGTAGTTAACACCAAAATCGAAGAGGCTATCTAATGCAGATAATCTACAAATTGGACTTTTTACCGTGAGTCTGCTGTTGCATAACTTCGGGCTTTAGGTAAAGTAGAACTTGAAAAAATTGATTACTCTTGCAACAAGTGGCCCCATACCTCAGCCTGCTTTAAAACGCACGTCTACCGAAGCTAATACAAATGCGGTTTAATACTTGAATAGACAATCAAAATTAACTATTTTTATAAATTTTAGTTCTACAAAAAAAAAATTAATGTAATTTTGATATTTGTATACAAACAAATATTTAATTTTTAATTTCTTGTTTTAAGTCTTAAATATCGTATAATTTTGTGCTTGACAAAATATAACTTCGTAATTTAGAAACAAAATTAGCGTATCTGATTACTATGATTGAGAAAACAAATATATTTTAATCAGTCAGATGAATATCGCCAATTTGGCCATTTTAAAACAGCGGTTTTATTTTTCCGTTCATCATTTTAAGAAATTTTTGTAAATTATACACACGACAAAAGATACGTCGCATTGACAGTGACTGCAAAAGAAACAAAAGAGAATTATTTAGGAACAAATCCAATCTCCGATTAAAATATATCGATAAGAAAATGATTACATTACTGTCTTCATTACAAAATTTAAATCCAAAGTGCAATTCTACTGCTTCACGTATTAAGAGTATACTAGAGATTTTTACGGAATCGTAATTATTAGTAGTAAAATAAAATATATTAAGTTGATAAAAACAAATAATATTTTATGTAGTCGGGTTTTCTTCTATTAACTCTCAATTTATTATTTATTTAGATTTCCTGTAATAAAATTAACTGCGCCACAATTATGAGATCAAAATTATAAATAGAAAGTTACATTAAAATTCGAGTACTTTACCATACCTGGAAAATGTATTCACTGAGAAATGCGTAATTAAAAAGACGATCTTTGAGATCAAGCTTACCCCAGATAAGCTAAAATTCACAAGGTTTAACAATCAACCTTTCCAACTGATAATAAAATATTTAGACTGATAAAATGTGTATTACATGTAGTCGGTTTGTTTTCAAATTCATTCATTACTTTCATTTTGTTTCACATTGTTCAGTTTCTTAAGTTAGATGTTTATGAAATAGCAGTTTTTATGAAAAGAATAACCCGGTGCATATATGTAATTGCAAGTGCTGATTTTGTTTAAGTATATATTACGTATAGTAATTTAATCTCAGATGTTAGGGAATGCTCCTTCATAAGCTGCAAATACGCAATTTCTTGTAGCTAATACTTCAAAGAGGAGATATTATAATTAAAATGTTTGAGCATCGTTTGAAGCGATAACCCCAAAGTGAAATTCTGACTGCATTATTCAAACAGCTTTAGCTTTATTTAAAAAATAGTCTTATTGACTTATCTCTAGATGAAATGCTAATATTAAGAATTTAATCAAGGATAAATTATTTCCATCAATTATTGACTCTAAAGAACTATCAAAAAACTTAAAAACAATTTTATGTTCTTGTTTATTCCAATTCTGTTAAAAACATGTAATCGAGGTTAGAAAACAATATAATCTACTACATTTTCCCGCCAATTAAAATCGCCAAATTTACCGCATTCTAGACACAACACCATAAAAAGTGATAACATAATGTTTATGTACGTCAATCAACTCACCCGAGGAGGATCGTGCCAGATGCGTGGGTATTTCAAATTGTGATAGTTTGATCGTAGTGGGAATATGTAAAATTCTTACTGATAAGAAACATTAGCAAGGTCTTCTTATCTGAATTATTTATTAGTGGGTTAAAAGGTACCTAAATTGCACACGCAGAGAGATCATCTGGATATCTCATTTTTATTGAAGCTATTAGGTTTTTCATCGTTCACACAATTTTACTTGAAATAGAATTCGCAAATTACACAGTACAAGTAGCTATACTAAAATGATATTCCGATTAATTATATTATTGATCTATATTTGTGTGATGTATTTACAATAATGTTACATGTATTTCCAATCGCCATAGATATCGAGATTTTGCCAACTTTATTCAATAAGAAAAATATCTTCTTACGAAATACAAATTTGCAATAATAATCACACTATTCAAAAGTCAGTCCGGCTTGCAGAGGAAAATATTTAACAAGTGAGGGCAAAATTGTTGGTAATTACTTAGTCTTATATATGCAAATAAATACAATGTTCACCAATTTTGTCGTTGATTACAAAAATAAATTACGTAGCTTTCTTTCTTTCATTTTTTTTAACGACTCAAAGCTTTTTCAATGGCAGTTTCAATTTTATAATTCAAACCGAAATTAAGCCGCACTAAATATATAATTCGAAGAGGTATGAGTATGATTATTCTTCCTTCATAAAGATCAAGACGACTTTCTCCATTAAGATATAAGAAACAAGCATACATTGATCAAATCCATTTTTATACAAAGTAAAAAAGTCTATGATAAAAATGAGAATAAATTTAAAACCGCTGATCAGAAGATAGAACACAAGCAATGGTTAAAGAAGACATTGTAGTGGATATATCCATTTTTTTTTTAAATAAAACCTAAATTAGACTAAATGAATCTCTTGCATAGAATTTAAGGGAACGTTGTTGTAATAGAGGGTTGTTCAGCTTTATAGGCTGACTGAAAATGATTTTCCCAAAATACAAAAAAGTAGACAAGAGAAAGTCTTAAAATATCATTTCTTCCGTTTGTTAAATCTTAATCAAAATTTAGTGTTTAAGCATTCAAGTCTCCATTTAAAATGTTGAGTAATTGTAGAGTTGCAGCAACAAATTTCCAATATTTGGCTGTATTCATAAATTCAATTGCTGCAGCCGACTGCAGAATTAAGCATTTGACCTTGTTAAGCTGAATGCAGAGGACTGCAAAAATTAAATTCTTGAAAACAGCTTTTGACTGTTTTTAGAAAGTTCGTTTAATTTCCATATACTGAATTTCGCACGTAAAATAAATTACCATCTTCTATATTTGATAGATTCGTGAGTGAAGAGAAATAAGTGATTATATAAATATTAAAAGTACCACAGTGTTCTTTTTTCTCTATTTTTGGTTTACATTAACTTGAAAATATGAGCCGTTTATTTTGAAAGTGGCTTAAGTCCAAAATGTCATAAAGACGCATTTTACCTTAAAAGAATATAATAAAATCGTGTTTATAACATTTTGGACTTAAACAACTTTCAAAATAAATAGCTCATAAGAATTTAGACAACCATTAAATATAATTTCGTAATAAAATAACTTAAACAATGTGCAAACTTACGCTTTAAAACGCTGAGTTCTATGCATTTATAATGCAATGTTGTTGGGATTCTTGTTACTAGCACGAATTCTTCATTTAAACATTTAAATTATAATATTCTAAAAAAATCCATTCAAGGAAGACCTGCTTTAAAAAATAATGATAAAATAAAACAAAATGTATAATATGAAAATTTACCATTGCATATATATATATATATATATAAAACGAATCACATGTAAACTTATATGTAAAACGATGAGAATCTTTATTTACAGGTTTCAGCTTAGTTATGGCCGAAATGCTTTACAATATTCAACAGGACACGGTTTTTTATATACATGATAGCTCAATACTGTTGTTAGAATCAAAGTTACATTTAAAACATCAAACATTTTCTAGCGACTGTTTTTGCTCGTTTTTACTAAGATTTGCTAAAACGAAAACCGAATTAAGGAATACTCTCGTCCTCTCCGAAAGCCAGACGGACAGTTGTAACACAGTTAAAAGTATATCTGTAATAATTAAATAAACCTACTTGAAAACAAATTTAACTAAATAAATAATCATCTTTGCGTCTTATGTTGTTCAATTGAATAAAACTGTATTAGGATCCTCATTATCCATTTGTTTTACATGCCGCAACACATCCTTCTTTGTGATGACTCCCAATAATCGCCTAAAAATGTATATACATTATAAAATTCCTACCTTTCGACAATTGTAATAGCCTACCCATTATGTGTTACTAATGTCTGTCGAAGTCCCAATTTTCGGAACATATCCACTACAGTTTCCATTGGTGTTTGATCGGTTACAGTGATGGGGGCCATATCCAAAATTTTCTTTAATTTTAAAGGAGGTGGCCCAAGACTTTGAACAGGTGATGCAGATGTAAAGAGTACAATAGATTGGCCAGTTATTCCATCAATAAGTCTTTTGGCATTTTCTATTTTTAAATACACAAACATTAAACT
Organism: Eutolmus rufibarbis; assembly: GCA_963920795.1. Lineage (NCBI taxonomy): Eukaryota > Metazoa > Arthropoda > Insecta > Diptera > Asilidae > Eutolmus > Eutolmus rufibarbis. The sequence goes on from OY987204.1 coordinate 23,151,514, forward strand.
GTGCACAAACAAAAATTGAAAAAAGTTTACCAATGGCCAAATTCAAGTCCCTTCGTAATACAAAACCAACCAAATATTGACTTTCTTTAGATACAACTACGGGATAGCCGTTATGTTCGGTTTCTTTAAGTAGTGACTCAATATCATCAACAGTCATAGAATCTTGAGTGATAACAGATAAAGTTTCATTCCTCCTGCAACAAATTTACAAACAAAAAAAATTAATCTTTTATATAATGCAAGCACAAATCTTAGAACGGTTACCAATTGAACTGACATACATATATAAAGAAAGTATAAGTACTTGTATCCAAAAGAGAAAAGCATTTTTTGATAGCTCAGTTTCAAAGGTGATGGTATTTCTTACTATTAATATTTTGTGGTGAGATCGACTCATAATACTTACTTTGGTTGCATAACATCTGCTGCTAATGTTGTATGTGCAAATTCGTCTTTACTATCCAGGAAGGGATAACCATTTAAACTTATATGAGCATCATAAATACCCTAATAAATGAAACATTTCAAAAGTCTGTCTAATTATAATCTTGAAATTTTTACCTTTCTTCCAAGGGCATCACCAACCCATTTTGAGGCCATTGCAGCGGCCATTAAAGGTACAATGTAACCAACTCCTCCAGTGAGTTCAAACATAATAACGACTAAAGATACGGTCATCCTAGTTACGCCACCTAAAACGGCAGCCGCTCCCACCATTGCGTACAGCCCCGGGGTAATAATGTTTTCCTCTGTTATGCACTCTCCAGTAAACAGCCAAATTTTTGGATACGTATACGCAAGTTGTTCCACACCTTAAAATTAAATTCATGAAAAAATTATACCAAAACAAAAAAACCATTGTATGCATATGTATAAACCAAACCCTACCTATTCCAACAATTCTGCCCATTATAGATCCAAGCAGCAATGAAGGAATAAACAAACCACACGGAACTTTCATGCCAAAAGTAAAAACTGTTAATGCCAATTTCAAAAAGAAGGCAAGAATAAGCAGCCAAATAGCTTTATACACTCCAGGCCCAGGGACTGCTATTTCCAATGAACCGAACTCTGTCATATTACTTCTTGTGTAGTCGCTATATAAAGAGACATTTCAATACCACTTAACATTTTTAAAAATATCAAATTACCACAAAGGATTTGTATCCTGTGGGCTACATTTACTAAAGAGTAAGTAAATTAGCTCAAACATATTCATCCTAGTGTAGGGGTTCGGATAGCATAAAATGGCTGTTACCAGAGTGACAACTAAAACTTCTGTAACTGGATACTGACCCAATTTGCTGAACTTCCTGTACTTACACCACCAAAGATTTGCTTTAATAAACACAGTTCCGATAATGCCCTGTAAGTACACAATATTTGAAGTTACAGGTTATTTAGTATACATAACAAGGTACTCACGCCCATGATTCCGAGGAATACAAAAGGAACCAGTTCAAAGAAAATCCACGGTTTATTGTATTCAACAAAAAAAAGTACGAAATGTTCATTTCCAAATGGTGTAATCGACCTCAAAACGAATGCAGCAATTAAAGCACAAAAGAATGATCGCCAAAGAGTTTTTAGCGGAAAGTAGTATGAAACTTCTTCCAAACTGAAAAGCACTCCTCCAATTGGTGCTCCAAAAGCAACTGATACACCAGCCGCAGCTGCCGCAGATAATATTTCTCTCTTTTTTGCCTCATTCCGACCATATTTGGGAAAGATATGCGAAAAAATATTTCCTATGCAGCTCGCAATGTGGACCATGGGCCCTTCCTTTCCCAAGCATAAACCTGCCGATACCGAAAGCATGAGACCGACTGATTTTATCAGAAGTGTCCACTTTCCCAAATAACCGCGAATAATAAAACCAGATAGAATGGTTTTAATTTCAGGTATACCAGACCCACAGGCGTAGGGTGCGAACATCCTAACAAGTGATGCACTTAGTGAGGCGAAAAACAACGCCCAAATTATGTAAAAAAAATATGATACAACATATGGTCCAGCTCCGGATCTGGCTTGTCCAAATAATTCGGGCCACGTTTTCCACTAAAGTAAAAAGTAAATAGTAGACATTTTTTGTATAAGTTATTTTTAACAAACCGTTGTGCAATTGCCGCCTTCGAACACACTTTCCTTGGAAGGCCAACAGCACTGTTCTCTGTTAAACCAAAAAGCCTGAGGGCAAATACCATATTTCAAATCGGACATCCAACTAGCTCCGATATCTATCACGCCAGCAACACAGCCCGATGCTAGACCAACCAGTAGCACACAAACCCAACCTGACCATGCATCGTGTGCTCCCTAAAGAAAAACAACTTTAAGGAAAGGAACAGCATTTAGTTGCCCCTTTAATTACCTTAATTAAGTCCCATAAGGAATCTTGACGTTTTTTCACTATATACCTATGCCTCATGCGATCTCTTGCTATATCGCGCTGCCAATCTATCGTATGGAAGTCCTCATATTGCCCTATGCCCGGAATATCTTCGCTAGGTTCTGAAAATACTAAAGAAATTTGTTAAAGTCAGATATAATATAAATTGCGAAGTTTACTTACCTGACGATCCGTAAAATGAAACTGCCCCTAAAATGGAATACATCTTTTAGTCTTTTGTTTCTACATGTAATATTGCGCAGTAGTAGAAGGATATAAGATATGTTCTGTTCATTCCAATGGATCTGCACACACTGCGACCTGAGTTCTTCTTTTACGAGCGCAAGGAATAAAACAAATCAGATGTTTACCTCAGAATTCTTCGAATCTGAACTGCTCCGGTAATTTACCTGAAAGCTGGCTCAAAACAAAACAATGTTTCTTTCACACCAATTTTATAAATATACTAAGAAATGAATGAAGCCCGTATTGACCTGGCTTTTTGCGACTATTTAGTAACAATGCGCGCATCCACTTTTCAGTTTGCAACCGTAATTTTTCAGTCGTACTTCAGAACAGTCGCAGTGTGCGCTTAGCCTTAGCAAAGAAGTACCCGACTCTTAAAAATAAAATTTAGGTACTATAGTAAAAATTCAATAAAATCTTGAATCTTCAGTGTTCTGAAAGGAATCAATGTGCTTAGTTTAAATTGCTTGAACTCGTTTTTGAGTATGTATATTTTCTGTGTCGAAAATGCTTTATTCACCCAAAACACAATCTTACAAGATTTCGCACGCGTTATTGAATTTTGTTGCCCGAGTTTCCAAATCTGTCAATTTTCGGTTAAGTGCCGACAAAACTTTGACTCATAAAGTGCTACCTGAGGAATCCTTTTTTTACCCTTCAAGTAGATTTTGCCATATAAGAGTGAAAGAAACGAGTATAGAATGGGCATATAACTGTCTCTCTTCCTTTGTAACCAAGCACCTACCCTCGTACGACTCAAATGCAAATTGTAGTTGAACACCAGAACAGCAAATTTGGCCAAAAATTATAATAAGATAATATAATTTGAAAAATAAACAATAAACACGAAAAATTAGCGTTAGATTTTTCGTGAAATAAATATTTTTTCCAGCTTTGTAAGCCTCTGAGCAAACTGTAAAATAAAATTTTATATTATTTCGAGTAATGAGGGAAAAAGACCATACGGACCCTTACTTTTTGCTCACTTGCTCTTGGGAGAGCATTAGGAGCTCTTGAGCTCTTAGCTATCTGAGGGGCTCTTGGGACCCGCAAGAGCCGAATTTGACCAACACTGGATTAAAGAGTTTATCGGATTTGAAAATTCCACAAAATAGATTATTACATTATTTTTATTTTATTCATTGTATTACAAAAATTTCAAAAATCAAGTAAAACACTTTAAAATTTTTGAATTATTAATGATCCGAAAATCAAGAAAATCAAAATTCTTTCGTTCATTAACTAGCTATTTATATATGTATATGGAGATCTGTGCCAAATTTTATGAAAATCGGTTCTGTAGTTCCTCTGTCTTGCGGTTTAAAAAAACAAAAAAGTGAATTACGAAAAAACGCGTTTAAAGTTTTAGGTTTGATGTGACACCTTACGCAACGGTACCTTTTTAAACCGATATAACTCAGTCAATTCGGGGCCGATTTTTATGACTTTCAGAAAATAGTTTTAAGATAATACTAAAAGAAAATTTAAAAATCCAAAAATAATTTTTTTTTACACAAAGTAGATAAAATCTTTAATAATTAAATTATGTGATACTCAAAATGCATTCTCATACCGAGAATTTCGGAATAATAAGAGTATGATTTGTAATCGTTTCTTTCTAACAAGGGACTTTCATGAGAAAATAATCTGAATATTGTGGATGACAAAATAAAATTATTTCAATGAAAATGCCCTGACTACGTAAATTTCCTGGCTTTTCCCGATTTTCCAGAAAATGGCCACCTTGGACTCGCCATTAGGATATTTTACTTCTTAAATCACATCCTTCGACTGTCTTCCCGACAAAAACAATTTAATTTCCGCTATCAAAAGCTCTTACCCCACATTCTCTTGTTTTTCTCAAGCAGCTTTTTTAAAAAATTACTTAACTTCACCATCCATAAATCAATTCTACATCCTCTAGAAATACACTCAGCAAAATAATTACATTTTTATTTTTTACCTTCAGGATCCCCATAGTCCCTTCCAAAAGCACTGTGTGTCGGAGCCGGAGGGCGGTCCATTTCGGAATTAGCTGTCGTTGTAGGTGATGTGTAGGGTTCGTTTGGACTTGTTCGGGGCGTAATGTCAATCATTTCATCATCCTCCGTAGTCAGAGACGTTGTATTCTGGGGATTGTGATGACCGTTGCTCTGGAATTCGTAAGAAACAAAAACTAAATTAGAACACAGAAACAAGAACTACGTTTAAATATTATTTATCTGTTTAAGAGAGGCGAAAATATGCTAATTAGTATGCAGAAGTGCACGGAACTAGATACAGAAAACAATGAAAAGAATTGCACTCAACAACCAAAGAAAATTTGTTTTAATTCACATAAGCCCATCTTATTCTTTTATTCAATGCATGGAAATACAAGTTTCAGTCAAAACATATTCCTTTGAAAATTTGTGCAGTAATATCGAAAAGGTGAAGGTAGAAAAACTTTTCGACTTCAAAAGAGAAGTATTTTTTAGCCGATTTGAAAAAGAGATTATTTAGAATGGATTATAAAATAAATAAAAATAATAAAAAGTTATGATAACTTAGAAACAAAAAGTTAACAAAATTGATGACCGTTGCTTTCTGATTCTAAATTATCATGGCCTATAATTTAGGGTTCAATAAGAATGTTGAATATAAAGATTGAAATTGAAAAGAAGGGATGGAATGCATATCTGATACCATAATTGTTTTTTATGTGCTGATGGAATTTTGTGAAATATAATATCTTTTAAATGACTACCTCAGCTTTTCTTGACGGCATAGTTCCCCTTAATAGATTAATATGCACTTCTGGGCCAGTTCTGATTGTTTTTTGGGTTTAACTGCATTACAAGTAAATTTATTATAAGAATGATATCGTATAAGATGACGCGAGTTCCCGGTGACCAAAAACAATATGAAATTTATTTTGAGTTTGTGGAAGGGTTTTTAAATGAAAAAATAATGCAATGTGTACGAGATTGACAAGACATAATTGGTAGATTGGTTCGCAATTTTCTTTGAAATAATTTTTTGAAGAATATTATATATGTTTATATTTTTTTTGGTTTTACGAACATAATTTCTTTTCAAGCAAGATCACGTGTGCTCGATCGCAGATAGAATATTTAGGTATATTCTTGAGATATTTTACTGACATATGGTGAACAAAATCGATATTTTCGATTCACAACAGAATTAATAGATTACGTTCATAGCCATTTTGAACTAAATGAAAATTCAGTCTTAGTTATGCAGTCCACTGCAAAACCATGTATTTTTTTACCGCGGCCTTATTTTGAGTATAATAAAGAGTGTAGTATATAATCTAAACTTTCTCATCGTGAAAAGCTATTAAGAAATTTTAATGCTCTATTGGGAGCAATAAAATTTACAATTTTTAAAAATCCGTGCTGCTAATTATTTCTCCATAAAAATCGGTTTAAAAATAATCGATATATATTCTTATATAAGCTTTCATTACCTATGTAACACAAACAAGGATTTTTGTGCAAAGTGAGGATTTACAAAAACATTTTATCTATGAGCTCATTGCTTGGTAATCTTATCCATATCCATATCTAAACTTTTTATTTAAAAAGTGACAACATTTTGTCGTTTCGCAGATATTTTTATAGTTTTCATTAAATTATACCGATCTTTTCAATTCTCTGGCATAATCCACGGAAAAACATCACTTCCTAAGAAATCTGTGAATGAGCATTCTCTTTTCAGTAAAACAAAAGTTTTTTGTAAAAATCATAAAACTGTTTAAGCACTGAAAAATGTATTAAACAATAAAACCGCAAATATGTACCTACTTTCATGAACGATTACGTACTTTTTGTTGTGTTTCTGATATCGCTTAAACGGGTATACGAAAAAGAAAGTAGCAGTGTTTCGAAATGAACAATTATGCTGCTTAACAAAACAAAACCATTATTTTCCTTTTCAACCAATATGTGCTCTTAATAACCGGATAAAAATTGATTGGTTCACTGTCGGACTTTGAGCAAGCAAATAAATTTTATTACTAGAACCGGAACACTTCTGTGGCTTGAGCTACATACAGTTCGTCCCTAAGCGTTGAGAAGAGAAACAAAAATTCATGCTCTGGCTGAACCAACACGGACTCAAACAATCAAAAAGATTTATCAATCCCTCCTGGAAGAAGGCAAAAAAATAGTCTCTTGCTTGACAAAGCGGGACTAAAAATCATCGCGGACCTATTCACGGGCCTCTGCCTTAAGGTACCGACTTCAAAAGTTATGCCTCGCGATTGATAATACCTGTCGTTTCTGCAACAAAGAGGAAGAAACAGCGGAGCATGTACTCTCAGCCCTACGTCGTCAGAGACTGACATACTAGAGGCCCTAGTAACTTCGGTTGAAGTATCATAGGTGAATCCTTAATCCACAATATGTTTCTAAAAAGGTATCGATCTGTGTAGGGAACAAGCAAAGCAGGATCCTCACAAAAGATCTCTTCAGGTCGCGTTGTTTATGAGGGGCAGTCCCATGCCTACACGACCCACTGCTTATAATAATAATAATAATAATAATAATATTTATTGATAAGGTACAGAAATTATTCTTACCCTGCCTTTTTTATTTTTCGCTTTTATAGAATAGAATAGAAACTTGTATGAATGCCGTTTTCTAGGCGATTGCCTATTTTTTAATAATTTCTCATCTACGATTTTCATGTAGGAATCGAAAATGATCGTTAGATGCAACAAACAAGTCCAAATCAATAGACAAAACAACGATTTGTTGCGAATTATAAAAAAAATTTAAATAACACAGGTTTAAAAAATTTACCATTTTAAAAACTGTCGACATGACAAGTATCTATTATAGATACATAATTCTGGGGTGCTGAATTTGGATATAGTATCCATTTTTCGGGAAACCCATTATTTGTTCTGATAGGAGTCCCAAAATAAACGCGGTAAACATTATCAGTAAAGCTTGTTATATTCGTTGTTTCTTCACGTTAAATTCTCCTCAAATATAACAAGAATTATCGGATGAATTGTTACAACTTCTTGAATTTAAAACCATTTTCCGATTTAAAAAAGCAAATTAATTTCTCACAGAAAAGAAATACTGATGAATTTATTACGTTGAAATGTCAAATGATATTTTTAATAACAATGCTTAATCTTTTATCAGTTTCTGCGAATGAACTACCTGCAAATTTAGTGATTAGCGATAATGAGAATTTGTAGCGATAAAGTAATGTTTATTACGATATCTAAGAAATCTTATGTGACGGAATTTCTCAATTATTTTTAGGTTAATAAGTGCCTTCAAATCTATAAGAAATGATGGTTCAATTTCAGACAATTTTACCCATGCAGACCTAAGTAATTTTTGTACTTCTAAGTTATTATATCTGTTATGAAGAACATGTCGGTTATTATTTGGAAAACGGCAAAGAAACTCCAATAACCCCCAGAGAGTACCTGTAAACCTCATTGTCATTCGAAAGCTTATAATTTTTTAATTGAATTGGATCTAGGGTTTCTAATGACGGAGTCACCCTAAAAATATTTCATCCCAAAATCAGATGAATACCCTTCCGAGCAAGTTGCCACGTTACCTAAGTGCTCTTTGCGGAAGTGTTTGTGGAGGAAGCATTGCAGATTCGTTACAAATTGAGCTTACCGCAAAAAGCAACATTCACCGAGGCATTTTTTGCATGGTTTTTTTTTTTTCGTCACTTACTCAAGCAACTGAAATCTTTTCTTTACTTGAGCTTAAAAGTCCGATGGAAAAGAGGGGGTGTACTCGTGGAGATAATTCAAAATTTAGATAAACGCTATCACATCGCTTGTGCGGAGAAACGGACTTCGAAGATTTTCCTCCTTTTGAGTCGACTGATATGAGAAACTAAATTTGCATAAAAATTCCTGGGGTGTTTTTGCATCGGCTATTCACGAGTGGCTTGAGCAAGGAAATTTAATCTTCACCGCAACGCGCCTCGCTGAAGGTACCTGTTGGAGCGAATGCAGTCCGCGCCAAGAACCTGTCCAGAGGTTCTTGCAGTCGTATTTCTCAGGCGGTGCACTTGCACGGAACCGCCGATAATCACAAGTAAAACGCGGTAATTGCTGCAAAAAAACTGAGAGCTATGGACGGCGCAAATTTAATTGACCACACTAAACCAATAAAATTCGGCTCTAAAACGCAATGGGGCTGCTGCGGTTCATTGGCTGGGGTTATCAACCAGACAGACACCCACTCTTAGGAATTTACCATTGTTTTTACAAATACACTTTCATTTCGGGATGGAATAATTGCGAAATCGGGAACTCATTGTCCAGGAACAGAGTTCCGATTGGAAGAAAAATTAGCACTCGATGTGGTACCCCAGCTAATTGGGGCGCACTTGAGTCAGCAGTGAGACCCGTAATTTCGACACCTGTGTGACGAGACTTTTGTCACCCGCAGAATAAAAATCGACGGTGCACTTCTGGTCCTAGTCAAGGTCCAGGCGTAGATCGCCAAAATCAGCTGACACAATGGGGCAAGGCAGCGGAGCACCCGCGAAAACTCACCTTCTTTATGACGGCCTGATAAGACGAGTTGTAGGTGCTGCCCGGCGTCACGACAGATCTACCACCTTTCAATGGAAATTTTTCCATAGTGAACTTTAGAATTCATCTATAAAACGAGCGTTTTTAAGAAGAGTGAAGCGCATCAAACTCGAAACAAAATTAAAACATAAGCGATGATGGGAATGACTGTTGGCCACAAAAAAAGAAAAAGTTGAGGCGTTCCACTTGACAAGTCACAGAAAATTAAAGAGAGGATTTTATGGATTAAGAGACGAATTGTGTTTTTGTGCTATGTGACGTGCCAATCAAATGCCATACAAAATATGACAGCGGTGACAGATCGAAGGAAACGTCAAATTAGTGCGACGCATTTCCACTCGATTTACTCATCGTGTTAGTAAGCAAACACACGCATTTTGGGTTAATTCAATTCATTGAAACGTACGCCTGATTTTGCCACACTTTTCGTTCACGACCTGCGACTCGAAACGGGTTTAATTCGCGAGCATCACACCTCCCAAACAGCACGGACAAATATCGGAATTGCTATAAAAATGAAACGGTGAAGTAGGTGACTGTGGACTGACTGATGGGCTTTCTAATGATTAGATAGTGATAGCCATCTGGCGAGAGATAGGGAGTACTGAAGAAAATTTCAATTTTTTCCCGCGAAAGTGATTCCTAGCAAAATTCAAAATTATCATTTATTTAATGATATCTTCAAAAAAATCTATTGCATAAGAAATAATTTTGTCTATGCGATTAAATTTTTGCAAAAATTATTATATTATTAGCTTTTTTTATAGGTATAGCCCTTTTTACAGAACAAGCAGAACCACGTGAACTTTTCCCTCACATACTGAACAAATTTTGTTTTAAGTACCCTTAAATTAGTTTCTGATTTAACATATAAAGGTTTAATTAATTTAATTTAATTAATAATGGTAATTTATTAAATTAACTTCTGAAAACCCTTAAAAAACAACTATTTTGCGCAGGAGCGCTTTTAAATTGTGGTAATCGAAAATCACCTCCAGATCCTTAATAAATATTAAATATAGTTCCACATCCTTTATAAAGTTAATGAAGTTTGTTAAAGTCTTAAGCTTACACTTTAATATTATGAAATGGTTAAAATCCTATCTTAACTGTCCTTTCGGATTACTAAATTGTATTCTATGAATATTTATAGGTTAGCACGTAATAAAATTAATTTTTGGGACCGCATAACTAAGTTTGTTTGTGAAGGATTTTTGTTGATTTCTGAAAAACGTTGTCCAGTTAGAGACATCTTTTTATTTTTCCTGTAATATTTACTGATTTAAATAAACCTCTATCAACTCTAATGAATTCAGATTTTTCGCTTTACGAACTTTGGTGATAGAGGGGAGGGAATAATACTTTTTTTAGATGTTTTTCATCATATTTTAGAATGTACAAATGAAGCCCTTTCGTAAGATTTACTCCACTTTACCTAGTAACCACACTTTAAAATTTCGACCCATTTTGCAATGAAAATACAAATATTTTTTTAAATTCTGCCATTTGCAAAAAAAGGTTAGTAAGGTTATTGAATACAACATCGAAAAACCGATGAGCTTCATAGGTACATTTATTAAAATTTAGATATGTACATAAAAGTAGAAAATTATCATTTTTATAAAATGTGCGCTGTGAACTTTATCCTTTGGGTGATTCCACTTCAAATTGGCAATCGGCTAGAGTCGAAAATTTTTAATTTGGATACAATTTAGTTGATGTGTTTGTTACCTATATTATTAAATGGAATTCCGCCAAAGGATTTGGAAAAACAATTTTGTTAAGATTTATTACAAAAAAAAATTTTTTCGAATCCTTGCGTTTTTCAAGATTCTTTTTTAAATATTTCCAAAACGATTGAAGATAAAAATTTGGCTTTGAATTCATTTAATAAAAAAAAGGGGGAGAGGGGTGTGGCTAATATAATAATAATTATATTGTTTCAGAAAAAGACACTATTTTTATTTAGTATTTTTGAAGAAATTTGGATTATTTTGAAAATTACTTCCTGGGCACTGAACCACTGGCAGAGATGAATTTAGTGAAAATATGAAATATCTATTCAACATCCCCAAAAGCAATACCCACATATAAGTTTTTAAATATTTATTTGCTTATGCAAAACTAGCAATAATGTAGTTGAATAAATTTGGGATTCTAGCACTAAATTTTACGATTTCTATTGTATATGTATATACATACATATACATTCTTGTAGGGTTGAATTGGAAGATATAATAATTAAAAATTTGTTTCAACATTTGGGAATATCCAACTCTTTTTGGTCTCATTAAATAGGTCCTAAAAATAAGAAATAAAGAGAAAGACATAAAATAGAAAATTCTTAATTAGTTGAGAAATACTTGCCTTGCCAAGAAACTGTCACTTTCACTGACCTGCAGGTATATTTCTACGAAAATTTGATTTACTTTTGGGTCCTATTTTTGGTATAAATATTTTGATGGATAGTGCTATGTTGCATGTTATTATACCCGGGTTTAGACAATTGCGGCTAATTTCTTGCAGAGACTTTCAAAAACTTCGAATCGAAAAATATTTGGGACCCAGGGGAACATTTAGCATTTGTTGTAATTCTTTTCAACAACAACTTCAAATTTAATTTTACATTGTGGAAACTGACATAACGAGAAAGTGGTGTAAATTAATGCAAAAGTATTAATATAAATATAAGTAAGTAGTTTTCCAGATTACTTCTTACATACAAACAAACACTCTCTCTTTATATGTAGATTAGTATAGAAGTATAGATATAAATTATAAGCACTTCGCCATTTCTGTTCGAATCAATAAAACATTTTAATCACATTTTTAAAGACATTAATATAGTCTCTAAAAAAATGCTATTTTTAAATGTCCATTATTAGTAACACTTAGGCACACATTTGTGTTGCTTGGGTATAGTGTACCTAAAACTATGAATTAAAAAAAATCATGGAAATCCAAGAAATTTAGTTTATCTTAGCATTAAGCTCATAAAACGCAATTGGGTCTTTATTGTATCGATAAAATGACCTCACTCCCTTCAGAAAACTTTAAGAATTCTAGAATAAAATCTCCATGGGTGGGAGGCATGTGAGATAACCTGCCAACTCCACTGCAATGGTAATTTTTTGCCTTGTTTATCTATTTCTGTGATTAGAACTCTTCCTTTCCGCAGGATTACATGAAAATACTCGTGGTGGATTTATTTAGTACATCAACGGCAAATATTGTCTGTATCGTCTGACTAACCCCAGCCCGTACACCTTCGCATGATTTCTCATTACGCGATTGGCCCGGATTTTTATTTGCATTACCATTTCACCTGCAGTTGACAGAAATGTGATTTGAGAATCGCTTTGTAGTTGTTCTCTGGATCTAGAGCTGCTATAAAAGACCAAACAATGTCCTGAAAAATTCAGTTATCCCGAGAATCTTGGACAAAAGGCACAATGGCAAAAATCTCAGTAGTGCTTGCTCTCCTTCTTATTTGGACAGGATTGAGCTTAGCCATACCGACCCCTGACGAAGAGAGGTACATGGACAAAGAGGTAAAATTAATATATTTTTAAACTAGGAGAAAACTAATATAAATTTTTATATTCAGTATTCTAGGGATCTGCTTGACTGGTTATCCTCCATGAACCCATCTATTTCCAACAACCCTTGCACTATCACTGTTCCACTTCCTTGTAAACGCTACAACAACGAAGGGTTCAACAGATTCCACAAAAGGAATTCGGAGGTACTGAACTCGTTACTGGGCCTACCCAAGACAATGCAGGAAGTTGGCAAGTAGAACCATCAAGACCTTCTAGTAAAATTTGCGCCAAATTTAATATCTTTGCTTATATTATATCTTTAAACAATGTTGTTAAAGTTGTGATTGCGTTTGTCACTTCTTAGAATAAATCTCCAATTTAAAATTCATATTTGGTTTTTCTATCCGAACATCGTTCTATCTATTTCCGTGTAAATAGTGCTACTTTTGGATCACAACTAAAATTGATTATTAATTCTTAAGTTTACGGCTGTTTTTAAATTTCAAAGGAGAATTGGATCTGCGAAAAATTACTCAAGTATACGATAAAAAAAATGTCGATTTTATTAACGCTGTAATGTATGAAACCGAAAATATACATGGTTATATAATCATATTGGGAGTGCTTAGAGAAGGAAATCAATAGGCTGATCTTCATCCTTTGAAAGTTTATTACGAAGCGATCTGAATTTTACAAGAAAAAGAACATTTTTGGGTTTTTGGGTGGCAAGCAGTGCAACGGATCCTCGCCCTCCTGTTGCATTACCTTTAGATTTACTGATAGATTACAATTTCCTTCCCTTTTCTGGGCTCTTGATTTGAGTATTTTTAAATCTAGTACAATTATTATTCCAATAATTAAAAAATTAATTCCTAAAGCTAAACAATTTACATAATATCTTCTGCTCCAATCTAGATTATTTAGGTTTCAGTTTATTTTACAATTCAGTTGATTCAGACGTTTGTACATATGTACAACAGGAAAGTTTCTAATATAGTGCTAGAAGTAGTACTCTTCATTCGGCTAAGATATTATTAAGTGACGCAGTCGAATTATGTGAGTGTACAAGATGCATTTCTGCGGGAAACATTTTTCAAAAACCCTAGGAAATTTTAAGTTAAAATCCTACTTACTATCTTATACTTACTACATACTATTTTCTACTTATTTACTATTATTGGCAGATTATTTAGCTGGTTAGACATTTTCATCGTTTCTTCATTCCTCAATTTTGATATTTGTATTTACGTTTTTGCGAATATTTTGTATTTCTTTTACTTAGTTTAGTGAATTTGTCTGTTTTGGCTTGGAGTTGAATAAAGTAATTCATTGTTTTCACAGTAGAAACGCATTAAACCTTTATTTATTACAATTCTTTTCGGTTGCAAGAAACGGAGACCCTCCAGGGATGTATCATATATTGGACTCAAATTATATTTATCACTTTTCTTTATTTTCTAGAATATTTAGTTGTTTTCAATCCTCATCAGAAAAGTTAGTTGACAACTTTCGGTTTATCACTTTTTTATATTTCGTAGAATTTTCAGAATTTCTCAATCATCCGAAACGCTGGTTGACACTATACGGAAATTACCGATTTCGCTGCACTTATTCGCAAATTTCATCTTTCAGTGAAATTGAAAACATTCTTCTGATTTATTTACTTTTAATATTACTGAGGTTACTTAGTTAGCACGAGGCTGCTGAAAGTTAATTTTGCCCGATATTTCTTGTCTGATTCCATCCAAGCGGTACATCACACGATGCGAAACTGTGGACTTCTTCTCCATAAAATTGTCCACTTTTTCCTAAACACTGATCAATTATAAAACTTCCTAAAATATTTCTTTAAAATTGCTGGTAGCGACCTCATGCTCACAGAATCACAGTTTCTACGTCTGTACTCTACGAATGCTGGAGAGGAAGTGTGCAATTCTTTTCATTAGTTCTAGAAAATTTGAACCTCTGGCGAGTGTAATATGATTTTTAAATTTTCTATGAACAATTTTAATAACGAACTTTTTTGGTCTGTTCGTTGACTGATCTAGATCGATCTAGAAAATATCAGATTTATTCGATTGAATTATATGCCTACAATTTAATCTTATTACAACATACATATCTTTGTAAAAAAGTTTTTCTATCGATTGACTACAGCGCTTTGCCCATTTAACCTGCATCAGAAAATATCAAGCGATCCGCGTTCGACGAGAACTCTCACTTCTCTTTTCTGAACTAAACTGATCTGCTTCGCTTTCGTTGAGCCTGATCTAGGTTGATAATTATCTATCTTTTCTGATCCAAAAATTTTTTCAGATGTTGTTGGATCAGGGCTTTTGACAATTTATGAATTTGCTGCAGTTGACGGTTACAAAGTGATTTAAAGTGTTTTAGAAAGTTTTTATTTATTAAAATGTTATTTTTCAAGCAGCAAGGTAAAAATTAATTATTTTATGCAAAACAAATAAATTTGCCTTTTATTTTAGATGGAAAAGATCAAATTAGTTTTTGTTTTTTTTTACTAAGATGGCCGAAGGATGTTTTTCAGGCAAGATCAAACGATTTATTCTAATATAATTTCCTCACTTTAATTTTTAAAATACTTTACTTTAATAAGTTCAAATTTTTTTCTCTTTTGGACACTTCTAACAACGGACACTTGATGATCTGTACTGATCGATTCGCGTTCATTGATCGATGACCACAGGCCATTTTTGCTGTTCAATACAGGTAAAGCGCGGTTTACACGTCATATAAATTGCACGATTTCGGTTTAACACGTTTGAAGAAGAGCGGAAAATTTTCCATTTACACGGCCACTTTAGCACGATCGCATTAAGCAAATAGAAGAAAATTCAAAATTCTGCAGAATAAAATTTGGCTTTGTTTCCGATCTAATCAATCTTAATAGGCTTCCAGATTTAAGAGCGTAGCTTGTATTCTTCATGTCTTTATAATGGCCCCTACGAAACAACGCTTGGATAGAAAGATATGTAATTACTTTGGAAACAAAAATTAAAATATGAAATAGATTACAGACTGCAGAATGGTCAACTTTGGTGGTAAAACATTTTGAATTCAATGAAGTGACGGTTAGAACTATTAAAAAATACAGCGGAAGCCAGAAAAAAGAGCTAGATTTAATTGCGGTCATTAAAAGACGAAAAGAAGCTGTCCCCGGGGAAGGAGGGAATTTGATCAATTATTTAGGCATTAATTAAGTCAACAATACCTCAGTCGAGTTTAGAAATAAAAACAATTGGTCAAAGGGATGAGGGTCTATACTTTCTTTTGTACCGTTGTTGTTGGCACAATAGGGCCAGGGCCAGTATTTCTTAATCTAATTTGATCAAATTTTCCATACACATATTCATTGGGTAAAAATCTTCCTTTATTTGATTTTCTTAGCACTTTCAACCGAATTTGAGCCCGTAATTTACTTGTTCAGGTTACTGTCGTGACATTTATTTTTAGTGATGATCAAAGGTTATAATGTCTGAAAATATTTTTTTTTCAATCGTGTTAAATGAGTAACATTATAATTTTAGTTTCAAGAGTATCACAAAATTGCGCTAAAAAATGATTTTGTTAATTTAAATTCATATCAACAATCATCAATAGCTCAGTAAAAAGAACTCACCTCTTGTCTAATCACCACCTATTTGATACACTGCTTAGAAAAATGTGAAGTGTGAATTCGAAGGGTTACCTTAATTCTAAATTTTTTTTGGGTACGACCGACAGCGATGAATTGTAGTGACTTTTGCTTTGGACAATAATTTTCTGAGCATTTCCTTTATTTGTCTTTCCACTTCATCACGATGAATTGCTGCATATTTATAAAGTTTACTATAAATTGCGCATCTGTTTTATGATTATTATATGTATAATTTCATTCGTAAAAGTGAAGTTATCACAATCATTGCGAAAAACTTATTTGTAAAATTTTAAGAGTGATAATAATTTATATGGATTCTTTTCAACTTCTGGATCTGCGCCAATTCTCATTTGAATAATCCGCAATAGGCGTTAAACAAAAGAATACCCAAAATATTTAAAACTTTTCCCGCTGTATTTACTTTACCTATCCACCGCTAATACCCTTTGCATCGTTGCATTCAAATTAAGCTATCTTAATATTCTACGCCACGGCGCTGCAGTCGCTATTGTTTGTCAAACTACAGTGCAGCCAACATTAGCGTCCGACATTTCGCGATTCTTCCCCTTTCGACAGCATGAGGAGTGGGTGTGGACGAGCAGAATTGGGATTGCACAAACAAATCGGTTGGGGCTTGCAAGGAGCTTGGTCGGTCGCTTCGCAGGTCGGACAAAATTCAATTTTCAGTTGGTTTCTTCAAGTTCTGAATTTGTTTCTTCGCTTTGTGCACACCTCCGAGATCGAGTCGAGTGAGGCGTCTAAGTGAAAACACCTGAGATAAATCTCACCGGTCGGAGTCGAGATAATTTGAAAAAAACATTTCGCGGCGAGTGCTATGCCTGAGGAGAAACAGGACAACCGTTTTATGGAAAAAGTTTGCGACCAAATCAATGAGAAGCTGAGGAAAATCGAGGACATCGGCCTGAGTGCTTTCCGCGCCGCAAATGATCTGTGCGAAGTTTCAATGACCTCAAACTCCAACACGATCGACTCCAGAGCCTGCACCCGTCCGGAAAAGAAGGTAAGACCGATGGGGCGCTGGGGGTCCACTGGTTGCGTTGCTTTCGCGGCCGTGCGTGTTTCTGTGTCACCCCAGTTGGCCAGGAAAAATCGATGAACTCCACTGTAGACCGAAGGTGGGTCCTGCAGCGTGTGTCCTCCTCCGCAGTCCGCGTGCCCTCCTGCTGGATTCCAGGAACTCTTCCTCCGCAAGCGCCTTTCTGCCCCGAGAACCAGATGTTTTCCCATTTTCTTCGTCTCTGCATTGTACATAAAGCTGAAAAGTTCGTTCACATGGTACCGGGCCCCGCTTGTGGGGGCATTTTGCGGCGTGTAATTATCTAACAGTCCGACCGGAGCCCCGAAAAAAAATTAACTCCACATCTGCGGTTGCACAGAAAGCACCCGGAGCCCATCCGGAGGTAGCACCACAAAAACAAGTCCTCCAGCGCTTTTTGTGCCCCGTCCTCTGGCCCCAGTTCTTGTTGCTCCCATTGCACCGGCGGGCCATTGTCGTCGGCTGGCACATTTCGCTCCTAAGGACTTTGAGCAGCGCCCCAGTACAAAGGAATTCCAGGCGGTTGGGGTCGGGGATGGCGGAACAAACAACTCTATTTCTGGGCGCTGCTGTGCCTTCTGGGGCGCACCGAGGAAGAGCCGCAACACAACCGAGTGTGCTGACGAGGCAAGCCGGGGCTCCCGTGCGATTTGCACACATTTCACTATCTCGATCACCTTCAGCAAATGAGGGCACAGGGCGAGTGACTAATTAGGGCTATCGGAGCGGCATAATGGAGGCTTCGTGTTCGAAGAATTCCTGTTGAGGTTGAGCAAGTCTTTTTCATATTTCAGGAATTTTTGGGGAAACGTTCTTTTTGCGTGTACTAAAATGGGTTTACATGGTCAATTTAGGCGCGATTTGAATTTTATGGATTTGTGTTTGGCAAAACGAAATACACGCTTTCTGGGTCAATGGCAAGAAACTGCATTTAAAATTTAATTGCAAAAATTTAGCGAAGAAGTTTCAAAAGAAATATGGAATCGCTTTTAAAAACTCTGACACCGTAAAGTGTGAAATAATCCTTAAGATTCCTTTTTTTTTTTGGTACCAAAACTTTTATACTTAAGATTGCTATTTCCGTTTTTCTTCTTATATTATCTAAGATATTTCGTCGGCTTAACAAAAAAGAAAAAAACACGAACAAGTGCAGGTAAAACTTGCGCACTGACGGTTCCGCCTCGTTATATAAGATGTAGAATTAAAACTTAATGATTTTAGGATTTTTCCTATACTTGTGCTATAAAACCTTCCTTCGTGCCAAATTTCAAGATTCTGGGTCAATAGGAAGTACCCTTAGGTTTTGATATGTGAATCAGTGAGTTAGTTTGCCATTATGAAAATAAAATACACTTTGAAAGGCCGTATATTTTTATTACATTGAGCTAGAAACTATTAGTACTTAGTATTAATTTAAACTCGATACTTTTAACCGTTCATGAGAAAAAATATATTGACGGATATACGGGACCATAAAATTATCTTATAGGGGTTCCGTTGTTTCATTCAGACGTACGGAATTCTAAAAATCACATTTTCTGGAAGAATAGGCTCTTCGTTGGTAAACTTCAAAGTCGAAACTGAGTTATAACCAGTCAAACTACCTTTTCTTAACTGGTATGTAGTAGTCTCAAAACTGGTACAAATCCTCAAAATGTTGAAAATTGTACAATTAAAAAAATTTTGAGCAAAACACAGCTTTTCTTTGAGTTTGCATAACACAACAAAGAATTATTATTTTACTTTCATTCTAGTCTATACCAGGCGCTAATATTTACTGATCATAAAGTGCTTTGATTTCCAGAATTTCTTCAAGTATTATTTTATATACTGATCTTTGTATTACTCAAGTTATTTTCTAAATCTGTCTGTTTTTTATCCATCCGTTTTTAATTTTGAATTTTTAAAAATATCTCAATTCTCAGGGCATCAAGATAGAAATTCTCATTAATGAATTAAGTCTGCATAAATGTAGTTTTCGTAAAGTATATGTCAGTACTAATTTTATCGTTTTAAAATTATTAGTTTTACATTTGAAAATATGTATGTATATATGGATGTAGTTTTTTTTTTCAATGCGAATTATGCTTTTAAAAATTTATCTGTTGTCATTTTCTAAATGAAATATGAAATTCAAAAGTTATCGGTCAAACATTTTTACGATCGGGCTTTTAGTGTTAGCAGTTGCATTCGGTCGTAACTCAGGAAATTCATATATGATTTTGCAACATGAAGGAAAGTTTTTAAATTAATGCTGTTAATTTTCATTCATTGTATACCTTAGAGCACACTTACTATGTTTTAGAATTTGTTCATATTTGTATTGTTACTATTTCGATTTACAATGGTTTTTTTTTCAAATTTTGTTTGTGTGTGCTTGTTTTCCAAAATTTTGTACGGAACACAAAAAAAGGCGTATTATTGAAAGCACGTATTTAAATATTTTTATATTCTACTTTATTCAAAGTGCAAATTCTATTAAATATTCTGGTCATCCAAATTAGGGTGTAACTACAACAAAAAATTTATCATCATGTATCTCCTTTCACGAAAATCTTATTTAACGCAAACATTTGCCCTTTGAAGCGATTTACCAATAAAATTATAAGCTTAATTCAAATGTTGTCAGGTTGTCTGAATAAAGTCATGACGAGTTATGTTGCTGATATAAATTATTCATATACCGATGGAAGTGATTGGTCACAATGTAACCGCGACAGTCAAAATGGGATTAATATGCAAATTGATCATTTCTAAAAGAAAAACGACGCAGAATTATAAATTAATTTAAATTTTAAGAAGTAAGTGTATACCTACAAAGTTAAATAAAACTAGAAAGTCCCCAATTATTTTACTAAATTAGTTTGATTGTGGTGCCAGCTAGAAAAAATCTTGTTATTCATTACTTTTTTTTTGTCACTATTGAGCTGCATAATTTTCATTCACCTAAAAGAAACTCTACACTTTCTGTTTCAGCAAAAATGGTTTTGTGCGCGTTTTTGAAACCTACGCAATATTTCTTTTTGTTTAATTTGAAGTTTTGGCAGATGAATCGGGTGTAACAATGCTTAAGATTGCCATTACAAAATTACGTTGTTGAATAGTTCCCCTAATTAAAAAACAAAAAGCGATCTTTTTCATTAAATTAAAGTGTTAGGAAAATTCAAAACAATATCAATTGTTTCGGCAATACAATGCACCAATTAAACGACTTTTGTCGTTCTTTTCACCGAAAATAGCAAAAAACGCATTTGTGCTTATTGTTACGTAAAGTAATTATTCATTAAAAAGGCGTTCGCACCAAATGCGAAAATCATAATTAAACCGCATAACTTTATCTTAAAAGAGGCAGTTAAATCGCATAAAAAATGGTATGCGAACTTTGCAAACCTTACCTGATGTCTGACATAAAAAAACTTCGATTTGTTTACCTTTTTCCAGTTATTGACACGATTCCCCATTGTATGCATTAAGCAGTGCCAAATAAATTGCGACCGCAAATTAAGATGCGGGCTAAAGCGTCTTAAGAAGCACGCTATACTTTTTTAAGAGATGACTGCAAACAGCCATTTATCAGGCGGGCTGTTTTTGGCCGTGCTTTCAAATTCTTGTGGGTCAACATGTCCAAACGAAGAGGTCTCAATGCGAACTTGGCGAGAACGCACTTCATTATGGAAACTCGACTTTTTTTGCGCAAAAAATAAAGTAGCTAATTTGTCGCCTTTTGAATGCCAGTATGTTTTGACTTTTTTCACTTAAATTAAATTAATTGGAGTGGCTATTTTCTATGCACGGATTAGTCTTTTAATTTTATAGCGGCTCTGGAGGTGACGAGCGATCGTTTTGAATAGTTTCCTCCTCTTAATTGAAAAAAGTGGTAAGCGTTCCAATTAATTCGGCTTATATCGTCTTTCATAGATCTGGCGACTTAATCAGGAGTCTGCGACCTTAAAGATAAACAAAGTGAAAGGTAAAGGGGATCACTTCAACATAAGCATAGTGCCCTCGGCAGAGATTGTACTATTTTTAACACTTCCTATGCACAGTCCGACAACAGAATGTTATACTTATAAATGTTTTGATCTGTAAAACTCGACGATTTTAGCTAGAGTACGTGCTAATACCTAGTAAAAGAATCACCATTTGTTGTGTTTGCACGATTCTGCGCCGTTTTGTGTTAGGGAATCGGAAAAATCTCTAATTGTTATTGACAGTTAACGTTTAAGAAAAGAAATATGTACACTATTTTCACGAAGCATTTATTGAAAAACTCTGCGCTCTTTTTAATTTATATTTTCGAAATAATAAACCGTGGTTTCAAAGGAAGCTTTTTATAATTTAAAAGTCAGCATATTTATTTTTTTGACTGAAAGCGCTCATGAAACTGACTCATGCCTATGATAATAAAAATGGGGTCTATTAATTTATCTTTGTGATAACGTTGTCGTCGAATTGGGATTTGCTGTAGTAACTATTTGTTGCTGCAAAGTGAAGTTGTAATGTACTAGACTTCAATTTATGTTAGGAACTCTATAAAACGTTTACTTTTTATTTTTGTTTAGTTGCTATTCGCTAGACATACTTAGATTTTTTTATACATGTACTTATATTTAACTTTATTAATGGTTTTTTGATTATATTCTTATTCAATTATTTTTCTTTTTGCAATGTATGTAACGTCAGATGGTCGATTGTATCTGTTGATGCAGAAATAAATAAAATAAATAGAAACCATGGAAAAAAAGCAGTTAATTCATACAGGTAACATAACCGTAGAAAGATGCACCGACATTTTTATATAGAATATGCTGCCGTTTTTGAAAAAGTATATGCCACTACGAGATGCAATATTCCAATGTATGGTAATGTCTGACCACACATTGCTCACAGCACACAGTTTTGGTTTAACGATCATAACATTGATCTTTTGCCATGGTCAGCTTTTTGTACTGACTTGAATATTATTGAAGTCATAAATTGAGCTTGAGATATTTTCATGGATTTTAATGAAACGTTGTAGGAATGCTCAGTAAAGGTCTCGAGATGTTTAATTTAAAATTTCGAAAATAAAAATGAAATTTTTCTGTCTCAATATTCTGCGTATTTTTACAAAGTATTGGTACAAATTGGGAAAAAAAATCCTTGCACTTATGGTTATATGTATATTAAAATTTTTGGGAATTCTAGAAATATACCGAAAATTGTGACGGAGTCATGTCGTTTTTCCAATTTTCAAAGTTAAATATCTGGAGAAGCGACCGACAATTTACATTTTTGTCATTTTTGACCTCAAATGAATGGTTTTACAATTTTTCGGAGGGAAAGATCTCAAACTCAATCTGTTCCTTACTGAAAACATTTCGAAAATGCTGAATGTTGGTGGTTTTCCAAAAGGAAGATTTGAAAATATTTTTGAAGAAGAGTGGACAAATATTTCAGAAATTGTTCATAAGCTCTTTCACTCTATTTCGGTAAGAGTTCAAAGTTGTACTGAAGCTGTGGGATCTGAAACACAAAATTCGAAAAGATTAATAATCAGTAAGTGGCCGGCTTCTACCTGAACTACAATTATTAATTTTTATGGGTATTTAACAAAAATGGTGGATTTTTAAAGAAAAAATCGAAAATTTAGGGTCTTTTTTTGTTTTTTGTTTTTGCAAATTTTCCTATAAAAAAAATAGTAAATTTCAATTTTTTAACTTGATTCTAGTTCAGGTAGAAGCGACACAAGTTTATAGAATCTCCAGTGCCAATTTGGTAACGATCGGTCGAAGCGTTTAGGAAAAAACATCAACATGATACGCAAAAACGTTGTTTTGAGCAAAACGCATTAAAATTTTTTTTTTTTAATGAAAAATCGTGAATAATTCGTACCTACAGTGCTCACAGAATGCTGTCAAAAATAATGAAGGAGAAGTCGGATCTTTATAAAAAATAAACTGAATATTATTGAAGTAATATACTTTCGTAAAATGTAATAAAAAAATCTATTTACAGATCACTTTCATTAAAAACGAAATTTTTTAATTAAATTTATATCATTTCTTGAAAAACCTTTATTGTTTTAACTTTTTATCCTATTTTTCTATAAAATTGAGATTTCAAAGTGGAAATGTTGTGAATTCTATTAATTAGATTCATAAAAAAGTTGATAAGAAAACATTTAAAAATGAAATAAATAATAAGAAAATAACATGTTTGTTTTCTTGGAACACATTACTACCTACTTGCCGGAAATTGAAATGCATTGGTATTCAACAATTTCCATATCTTTTCTAAAAGGTTTTTCTGTAGTTGCTGCGATAGCTATATTCATACTGATAAAGAATTTCTTGGTCTTATTATTTTTCCAATTATTTAAAGTTTAGTTATCACTAAAGCAGCTCATTCACACATTCCGATACTATTTCTTTGAATAATTTTGTAGGTAAAGTTAAAACATTTTGTTGTTTACTAAGTATAAGAAGAATAATTTTAGATCTTTTCAGTTTTTTTAGGCGATTATATATTTATTTTTTTCTTAAACAATCGCAAACACAGTCTTGATTTATGCTAAAGTTATTTTACAGATGTTAAAATTTACATTTTACATCGTCTTTGAGAGCCAGATCTGTATAGGAAGTTTTAATTCGCCTTATATATTCTTTTATCGACATGTCGATTTCATCAGGAGAGACTGCGACCTTAAACATAAGCGTAGTGAAAAGTAAAGGGGATCACCTCAGCATAATGCCCTCGACAGAGTTTGCAATACTTTTAAGAGCGCTTAATTTATTTTGTTTATTTCCTGTTATAAATGGCACAACAATTTCACAACATTCATCCATTTTCCAAGCCATCAAAGAGTCGGTGGAGCTCATCTCTGTGAATGAGCCCCAGTCACTAGCGGAACACTTGCTTGGCATTTTGGTTACCCGTTGGTCCCAACTTAAATCGTGTCGGACACTTGAACTGAGGCTCAATAGTTTTCTGTCGGTTCTCAAGTTCATTTAGATGCAATCTAAATATTTAGCTCTTTTCATGCTGATTGTATTACTTGCCAGCGTGGCGCATAAATTACATGGGCCCGGAAAGATTGGTGCGGTACTCTCGCGGAGGAAGTGATGAAGGGAAGTTTCCCAGCCGTGAGATTTTATTTCCTATGCAATGGTTTTCTGGGAGCTGATTTAGTTGAGAGAAGGAATAAATTCGAGTCTTTTAAATTCGAACATGAGGGCTACTATTTTATCTACATTTTTAACTAGCGCAACTTTCGTCTAATAAATAAATGATAAAAATCCGATAATCGTTTTCGAAAGTTCATGTCTTAAGGTATTTGTAAAAATATTTGTATTAAAAAATATTCAAGATTCGCCGCAATACAGCCTATCTTCGGTGACGTTTTTTGTTCGGCATCGCTTGTGGTGGCCACAATTGCTTCAAAAGACTTTCCTGAAATCAAAAGCCAAGTAGATTATGTTAGTGTTATCACTTTATGAAGAGCCTGAACGAAAGATTAGTTAAATTTTCGGTTTTCAAAAAACACAATTTTTAGCGAAAATTTCATTGATTTTTCGAGATGTTCAAATTGCAGGGAAGTTTTTATGCGAAATTCAAAACCTTTTGTTAATCTTCTTACATTTATCATAACAATCACACAAAATTTGAAACCGATCACATTAAAAGTTTTTGAGTTATTGTAACCACAGGAATGGTACTTTCAGAAAAACAGTTTTCGTCGATTTTAACATAAGAATTTGCTTTTTTAATTACCGACCCTACAATGGGGCTATTTTGGATGTTTTTAAAAAAAAAGAATGGTATTGACAGTTTCCTGACAACCTTGAATTTTTTTTTTTTTTTTTTTTTTAACGTATTTCTTATCCGAACAGCTCTTTGTTTGCGATAGAAATACCAAATTCTTTGGTTCTAGTGATATTTGGAACTCTTCTAGAGTACATTTTGTAACTTATAAAGAAATGCTACCATTTTCTTCAAAAGTAACTCTAAAATAATATAATTTACAACAAATCAAATTTTGTAAGTATTCTAAAAATGTTTAACATTCTTTCTAACTAAAGACCTTGCAGTACTATTTGGCGTATACAATTAAATGTGTTAAAAGCATATAGAAATCCTATCAAATACATATAAGTTATTTCTATGACGAAATACTGAATTGATATCGCGGAATACCCTATATTTTATAACACAATATGCACTCACTTTTATGACCATTGAGATCCGTATGCAAGTACATATTATCGTGAAACACCAATATTTCCACTTCTGTTTTTACACAGACTTACTCGTATGCAATCTTTTGTAATATAACCGTAATATAACCTAAAAATATTCCCTATTGTGTTTTATAATAAGTGGAGTATTGTCAGAAATAAATATTTTATTTATACTAATGTCGCCGACGAAAATAATAAACAACGAATGTTAGATATATTACCAAAGACAAAAAATATTGTTTTAAATTTAGAATTTATAATAGAGAAAAAAAAAAATCAGTAAAGAAGAAGAATTCTGTATAACATTTGAATAAAAATGATTTTACTATCGAATAAGATGAAAGTTGGTTTTCACAAGGTTGTCCTCTGATATAAAATTTTAAATGTACTACTAAACCCACTAAAGGCTTTCTAATTAACAAGGTCCGTCTTACTGACTTAATGATTATGAAAATGTCCCAGTTTTTCGATGCAATTTACTCATTAAAACGTTAAAAGCTTAACACGTTCGCATCTGTTTCCATAAATGCAAAGTGTCATCGTCTACCTTGAAAGTGAAACGAATTTATTAAGCGGGTTTCTGAGCTGGCTGAGATGACAAATTGTAAAATTAATGCACCTGCCAAATCAGTAAATAGTAAAAGCGTAAATTTTCCAATAATAAAAAAAAGGGAAAAAACTGGTAGCGAGCTCTCGAGTGATGAATTCAGCCTTTTGATGAATGCTGTCTGGTTGCAGGTCGGTCAGTAATTGCTGAGAGTGTCGTCTTCCTGCTGACCATGCACTTGAATCTGTAGAGCTGCGGAACAAGATCGTCAAGTAAGTTTTCACTTTTCTCGCTGCTCGCCGACGAAGACCGCACCTAGTTTTTGCGATTCGCGAGTATCAATGGACTGTTCGCCAATAACGCCTCTGGGATGTTGTGAAGGTGAAGATTTTCTTCTTCTCTCCGTTTGAAGAAAATTTCCATCTTACTGATCGCAGCTCGGTGCGGCTACTCTCCCTTTCAAAGCTACTGGGAAACGTGATCCAATTTCTCGGAGGATTGTAAATTTTTTCTGACTCCAGTGGCTTAATGGCATCAATTTTACAGTTTTCATCAGACTTAATGTAATCTCTAATTCAGTATAGCCGAGGCATTAAAACCTTGAGCTGGGCTCGTGCCGAACTATGTCTTCATCTTCAGATTTGCTACGCAGCTGGTAATGTGGCAATTAGTGTTGTGCAGCAGCTGTGGTTGTCTTGCCAGAAAATCGCCTCGAAGACGAAGCGTTTTCGAATTGAGATGGTTTTCATGATTTCTCATTATTTGCACAGTCTGCAGAACTTTACTGTTAGAAAATTATGAACCGTGGAAAGCTATCACCAGCTAACAGCTTTACGACACTATTTTCTTTTTGACCGTCCGGTTCGGAGGTTTCCAGTTAGGAACGTGACAAAATGTTGGCGGTAAGAGGATTTATTTATTCGAAGAAAACATGTTGGGCTATTAAAAGTGGGCAATAACAATCCATCAATTTCATCGTTATTTTATTAATTATAATATTTTCTGAAAGATATTTCAGACGAACAACATTGTTATGTTATACTTTCTAGTCCAGACAAATAAATCGCCTGTCTCTTCTTCGAAATCTGTTTACTAATCCAGAACTTGCAAAGAATATTTCATTTATATCTATTGAAAAAACCAAAGTTATAGTAAATTCAAAACACTTTCTTATTAGCAAATTAGATCAATTGCGAGTTATTTTTTCAAATGAAGAATGATAGCTTCAATGAGATATAAATTTTTTCTGTTGATGTGCAGATTGATCGTTGCAGCAAAATTTATGACGACTTTTAATCGATCCAGGGAGAATAATAATTAAGGCTCATTAATCAAGAAAATTTACATTTCCGATTGCTGAGAATTTTAACGCCTTAAACAATTGTATTTTCTTGCGACTAATAAATAATTTGAAGTTGTAATGTGAAAATGGAACACCTGGTGCTCAATAATTTGTTCTTCCGTTATTCTTGCAAGTTTCCTCTATTTTACTCGCAAAAGTTTATGAATATTTAATGAATTTGATATTGAACCCCTTTTTGTAGTTAGCATTGAACGACATTAACTTTTGCATATACGAGCCAACAACACGGCTTCTTTTCTGGACGTTCTACTACTACTAATCTGGTCCTTTTTACTGACACTATAGCCTCTGATTTCTCCAAGACTTTTGAGAAAATAAATCATGAAAGAGCTTTAACTAAAATAGTTGAACTTGAATTTCATAATAGGACAACTTTTTGCTTTCTTCCTTTCTAGTTAATAGACGTGGTACTGTGGTATTTAATGGCTTTCATTCTCACTTTTACATAAGCCTTCTGGTGTTCCTCAAGGAACAATTCTTGGTTCCCTTATCTTTTAAGTTTACATCAATGATCTTCCTAATTATCTCGAATGCTAATACCTTCTTTATACTGATGATGCAAAACTATTTAGAACTATTCGGAGTACTGATGATTGCCTTTGTTTTCATCACGGTATTTTAAAGCTTGAGTCTTGGTGTTTAAAAAATGTATTAGAAATTATCATTTTCCAGAAATCTGTGTTCTATTAATTTCAATTATACAAAAAGTAATATATCTATTATATATCTCGCGTTTTTGAAGTAAAGATCTCGACGTTGATTCGAAACTAACCTTTTCATTGTACAATGCTATGTATCTAACGCTTTCAGGTTAATCGGTTTTATAATACAATAGATTTTTATATATACAATACATGCTTAATAATGTAATACTTTCTTTATGAATATGTCTTCTTTTATTTTTACTTTCAAAAGATTGAAAATTACCTGAGTTTGATGAAATTAAACTCTTATGCTAAAACCGAAAATGCATTTTGAAAACTTTCTGAACATATTCTATTTTGCAAGTTTGTCATTATGGTATAGTATAGATATCCTAAATATTGTTGATAGATACGCAAAACTATAAAGTTTTCAAAATGCAAACATAATAAACAAAAATCGAAATCATTTCTCTAATGTTGCTCAAATTTACCAGGTAGCGCTTCGTGTTATAAGTGAATTCGGAAGTACTTAATTTAATTGTTTAATATTAATTACGCAAGTGTAAAGGAAGTATCATTAATTTGTCGTTTAATTGAAATCCATTTTCTTTTATGATCGCAAGTGAAATTGTTTACGTCAAAATGCCGAACAATCCGCCTCTGTAGCGCACAAAAGTAAGAAATGAAGAGAAGGCTCACTGGTGCGTTGAGTATTCCGAATCCAAAATAATTATTTCAAGATTAATTTCATACTTTTCGAATGGAGCCGCGCACGGGTGCATTGGTAAATGCTCCCAGTCTTAACCAGATCACTTTTTGCTTTCCACCGCGACCAAGCAATTTCGCAAACCCCGCATCATTTGTAATATTCCCAGTCGGGTTTGGTTACGTTACCCGCGAACCTCTTAGGGTTTCGCGGCGGTTCCGAAATTCGTTCTGGCCAATTTATGATGCGAAGAGAGTTCTTTGTAACTCAGCGCTTCAAAGGTGTGATTTTGTGATATCTTCCCAACCGTGATGCTAATCAAATTGCCATTTCGGTGCTGTGCGAACTGACCTGTAACCTATGAATGGGCACGTAGTCGCAGGGAAACCAGATTTATCAATTTCAGTGGTAGAAGCAGCCCCAGGAGCGCTAGCTCTGCTCAGTCATACTTCTGGGGAGCTTTCTTCAATTATTTTCGTTTCATTTGAAAACAAAACGTGGACAGGGTTAATAACATGCCAAGAAATCTGTTAGTTGGCCCGATTTAAATGTTAATTAATTTTGTTTGGCTAGAAATTGACTGATAATTATTTTGGTATTTATTTCTTGCTAAGAAGCCTGGCTCCTACCGTAAACTTCGCATTAAATGTTCTGCACACCATGGTATCCGCTTAAGGTATTGGATGAAATGATCAGCAAGAACCATATTTTGAGCTTTTGTCTTATATAGAGTGTCGTAACAAAGGCGAATTTGCTTCACATTACAAGATTCCTCATGTAAAAAACTAACTACACAGGTTTTGATTTCATGCACAATATTTGAAATAACTTTTCTTAATTTTTTTGGTATCAAAACTTACAAATGCGAAAGCGTGTTTTTTTTTCTGTTTGCTACTTCTTCACGACTTAACTACTCAACCGATTGCAACGAAAAATGGCAAAAAAGTTCCTTCAAACATAAGTCAAATGCCATATTGTCCGTAGTTCAATACAAACAGAACAAAAGTACGGTAGCATTTGGGAAAAGAGACTCATATTCATTTAATAAATAAAGATGAAAGATGTAAGTTAACTGCTAATAATGATTGGATATGAAAGTTTAAAATTCAAATTCTGAAAATTTAACGAAGTGAGAACTAATCGTTGTTCCTCGAAATATACTTTTTGTTACACTTTAATTTAGGTGTTAACAATTTTAAAATGTAAAGAAGTAGCTTATCTTTCTGGATACTTAATACTAGTAAAAGCTTATAATAAATATATCAAGATAATGAAATAAAGTAAATCAACAACTTAAAATCTTCACTTCTTCCGGTTTAAGTGAAAGTTTCTTAAAAAGTATCACCCAAACATGTTCTTGGGATCGTATCACTCTAATTCATGCACGAATATTTTATTAGTCATTTTAATATTCTGTGCTGCTGCTACCAATTATATATATGCGAGGCTTCTAAGGCAATGTTTGCAAACAAGTCACGTATTCACACTGTGGGTGGAGCGTCTGTAGATTATCAAAATGCAATAATTAACAATTGATTTATGTCTGTTTTTGCTGATATGCAACATGACATCACCTTCACGACTACGCTTTTTTTCGGAATCCATAACTCAATTGAAATTACAACTTTCAGACATAATGTGTTTTTGATAACAAGCCTCATTTTGTAAATACTCAGGTACATAACGTGTAATTATCTTTGTTCGTTACTTTTTTATGTATATTATAAAAATTAAAAACAACACTTTTTGGTGATAATATTGTCTGATTCTGTCGTATCTGCTCTATAAGTAATATGCATTAATACATTCTAGGCTAGAGGAAGAAAGCGTTTTAGCGTGATAAGAAAACGTTGAGTACTCAAGGAAAGGCAAATCGATTTGCTTTTATTTGGGGCAAATCGTTAAATTGCTTTTTTGAGTGCAATGATTATAAGACAATAAACTTGTGGATAATCAATCGCCTTCATAACTGATTCTTAATTTATGGTATTGACCAAACAAAAATTTTATAGCTTGAGTCACTTTATGTCTTTTGAAGTAAAGCGAACCGCTGAAATCATTAAAAAGTAATTACATATAAAATAAATTCTCCAATTAAGGGCAACAGCAATTTCCGTTTTATTTTAAATTCAATTAATAAATTTTGGGACAAGGCAGTTATCCTAGAAATTGGTAATCGACTTGCTTTTAAGACCTCATACCCACAGATTTATGTAGGTTTTTCAATTATGACTCGTATTCCAAGGCGCCACATAAATTCTAAAAGAGGCTTTCTAAAAGCTTGAGGTGAAAAATCTGAAGAAAATTTTATTTATATCAATGGCAGTTTGTATAATTGCTTTGTATTTATTTGATGGCAGGTCAAATTAAATTATGCTTTAATGGAAGCTCGTTAATCCGACAGCCTGCAAATTAGAACTACATCAGATTATTGAATGTATACAAAGCTATATATAATACTTTTTACTAATCAAATACAGTTTTGCAATATTTTAGAGCTCTTGGCGGGGATTCAACTTCGGATTATGCCCTTGTTTTTAATTAACAAATTATAGAACTTTTAATGTTTTTGCTTAATAAAGGAAAAATAATTTTTTTTCTAAGCTTCTGAGTTCGATAATAATAAAACTGTAAAGAGAAGTTAAGTTATTTGTTGTGTATTCAATATTCATATTATGGGAAATTCATCTTTTTAGGGAATTTACATATATAGATACAAGCCACTTTCAGAATAATTTCCTCTTAAAATTTGCCAGTATTGCCAAAATGTTGGATCAAATATAAAATGCTTAAAACATTGGAATCGTAGAATTTGCACGATAAGGAGAGGGTATTGAAAGCCGCTATCTTCGAATAGGCGTAAGAAATTAAAAATAGTCTGGTGACAAAGAAATTAACTTTAAAACTTGCAAAAGATACGATAACTTTCCACTTTACTTTTTATAGTGTTGTATAGAATGATTTTTAAGTATTGAAAACCTTATTACAAGCCTTTATTTAACTTCACATGTTTGTATGTTTAGGCCAAATCGTGCAAGTCATTTTGAGCCAGTTACCGTTAGCGGAAAAATTATGAAATTTGGTACATTTATGTAAACCCGATGACAACCCAATATAGTATATTTAATATCGTTCTAAATCCAATGGTGCACTCTCCAAGATGGCGGGATACCTTTTTCTTCACAACTCCCTTGACATGTGATAAAAGCTTGTTTTTAAAATTGTTTCTTAAGGGGGTCCTCTAGTTTCTCGGGTCGAAAAAATCTATTTTTGTTTTTATTTCATAAATCACATTTACAACATGTGTAGAAAATGTGTGCCAAAGGATTTTTCGATATTCGAAGTGGTTCACAAGTTACGGCCCTGGAACGGAGCAGGTATACGGAGCGCGCGCCGGGCTAGTCCGAAAGCCGAGCGGCGCTGACCATTGTATTGATATCCCTAAATCTAACTGCTACCTGAACAGACTTGTCCGCACCGGAAACCTGTCTCTTTATGTAAGCACCCTAAGACGCCGTGAAGCGTCGGTTAGTTCAGTTTTGCTGTGGCAGTTGCGAAGACGGTGAGATGAAATTTTTAGTATAAATCACATGCGCGAACTTTCAAACGCGTTTTTCTCGAAACACCATTTTTCGAAACGGTGACCACGATATTTCAGAAACTACTGTACCGATTTTGTTCAAATTTATACATCATCTTTAATATGTTATAAGCCAGCGATTGAACTAGGATTATCATTATTGCTTCGATAGTTTTTTTTCTACGAGCGAAAAACTTAAGAAAAAATGAGTAAAAAATAGAATGTAATTTTCAAAAATGTATAAAAAAGTCAATTTTTGTAATTTAGAATTCACTCTAGTTCAATCGCTAGTCTTAAATATGAAGATTATAATGCCGTTTGGTTTATTGAATTCAGATAAGCAGAACAGCCGCAATCTTGGTCACCGTCAAGCATCTCTTTTACTTGATGTCTTCCTGTCGGCCACTATAACTTTTATTCTATTATATATTTTGACTTCAAAAAATTTGTAAAGCTTATTTAAATGTTAATAAAGATTATGCAAAAACAATGAGATTGATTATTTCGATGGTTTGCTCGTAATCAATTATTGAAAAACCCATAAAAAAACAGCCGAGAAACTAGAGGACCCCCTTAAATAAAGAACTTATTTATATATTATATATCTATATACATATAACCATTCCGATTTCGGAGGCTGCATGTTGGATTTATTTGTGAAAACTCATAATACATTTTATACCACGTGTGGCAAATTCGGGTCTATGCCTGAAAATGAGAAGAATCATTTTTTATTTATATTTATACATGTTTATTATGAATTGCGCGTTGAAAAGAAAACATCTATTTCCTTTTTTTCGCTTCAGATAATATCGAATAATAACCAATATATTTCATTTTCCTTCTTTTATCTTCATGATTTAGACTAAAAATATTTTGGGCATTTTAAATACACTGGAGGAAATTCGATTAAGAACATCTGACTTTATGAAAGAAAAATAGCAAATTTATACATAGTTATGGCAACAGTGACCTGCTACGTATTCCATACCCTCCAAGTCCGTATGTGCAATATACTGTTATATTTATCTGAGCTCACAAACAATTAGAGCTGTAGATTAATTTGATGAAGAAAGGCATATTCGAATTTGGTTACATTACAAGTGGAAATTCGATTAAAATCAGTTGCCTTGTTTTGCTGATAAAAAATAAATTTTCTATTTTTTTTTCTTAAAAGGGTATTTGCTAAAGTGAGTTTAATTATATAAATGTAGAAAATTTCAATTTAGTGGTATTTTTTAAAAGCAGGTCTCATTATGGGTCGTGGCAAAGATCTCACTAATGAAGAAATAACAAAAATTAAAATTTTTAAAGATTTCAAGTTGTTTTTACGGGAGATTGCAAATAAATTAAATCGATTGGTGACTGCAGTCTGGAATTACTAAAATCAAGGAGAATATTACCGACAGAACAGGAAATATGGCGCCAATAAAAAATTAACTGACCAACAAAAACGTCTTATACTTCGTGAAGTCCGTAAAAATAACGTAATTTCCACACAAATACAGAGGAATTTGAATCTTCCCGTATCTGCGAGACGTGTAAGATAAATTTTAAAATGTGACAAAAATTTAAAGTTTACGAAAATGTTGAAAAAACCACCTTTGACACAGCATCACAAAAATGCGAAATTGGCATTTGCAGAAAAACGCATCCATTGGACTTCAGAATGGAAAACCGTTATCTTTAGTGACAAGAGACCATTCAATTTGGATGGTCCTGACGGTTATTGTTGCTATTGGCATGATTTGAGAAACTTTCGGGAAATTTGAATGAGTTGAAATTTTGGTGGCGGAGGTGTAATGCTTTGGGCCGCTTTTTGTGCTGCTGGTAAATCCCAAATAGCATGGCTTCCTAAAAAGTTTAATTCTGAAATGTATTTGGAGTGGTTATAAATTAGTTTAGTCAATTTTATGAAAAGGATTTTTTTTCAACAAGATAATGCGTCGATTCATTCTGCAAAGAAGGTAAAAGATTGGTTTAGACAAAAAAATTTCAATGTTTGAGATTAGCCAGCTCGAAGCCCCGATCTTAATCCCATTGATAATCTTTGAGGAATACTGTCTCGAATAGTTTATTCCAATGGGAAACAATTTAACAATATTACCGAGCTGAAGGATCAAATTTGGCAATCATGGTCGTCAATACCTCTAGAGACTTTAGAAAAGCTTACAGTTTCCATGGCAAATCGTCTCACAGAGGTTTTAAAAAATCGGGGGGGGGGGGGGGGGGGGGGGGGGGGGACCGATGCATTACTAAAATTTATATTGCAATAACATAAATTATTTAAAATGTTAAATATTCACTGTTGTCTTTAATCGAATTTCTTTTCTGAACTACGTTTCTTTTAAAAATGTGGCTATATTATTAAAAACATGTATGAAACAAGTATAATATAATTTTAATTTTTTGTATGAATATATAATTACTCTTTATTTATAAAACAAAACTTTAAAAAAAATAAGTATTATATATTAAAAAGCTCAAAAGTACTAGTGTTTTTAATCGAATTTCCACCAGTGTAGTATAAACACTTATCTTAAGAAAGAGTATATTAGGTCTTCTCAAAATTCAATTATAAGACGCTAACCACTTCGAGGTGATAGAAATCTAAAACAAAATTTGCAAAACTCTTTTCAATGTGTAGTTAAATTTTCTGTTTCACCAATTCTTTAACTTTTTCTCATTATTATGTTTTGAACAGGAAAAGCTTTTCTATTTTTGTATACTTCATATAAGTTAATTTGTAAGGTATTTTGCTTTTTTCTTTGCTTACCATTTTCTATTCAATTGTTTATTTGTTTTATATATTTTATTCTTTGTTGATATGAAAGAGTGAGGACTTAGTTCATTCATTCCTTTTAATATTTCTTTGTGACAAAACTGAGTTGTGGTTAATTATTTCAAATTTAATTTTTTGCTTTTGTATTTGTTTAATTATAATTTTATATTTGTTATTTTTAGTGACTACACCTGCCACCTACTTATTCTTTTCAACCTATTGAGCACTGTAACCAATTTAGAAAATTGTACAATTTCGGCGCACATTGAAAATTACTCGTGCATTTGAATGGACTTTATTTTATCTGCTGAAGTATAAAAGAATTTACGAATCATGACAAACTCACAGGTGAGAGTTTTTCTCGGAATTTCAAAGAGAATCGTTTTTGGGGATTAAAAAAAGGAACTCGAATCTAAAAGAACTTTCTTATTTTGCTTTCCAGCTTTGGTTTAGAGGTGTGCGGCCGTCGAAATTTCGTCATGTCTACGGACTTCCTTCAAGAAAGGAAGCGTCATACACGGATATTAGCGTCGTTAGAAATGGCAATGATGGGCATATTTGCGCCGTAAATCCAAAGTTTTTGGCTATTGTTTCGGATGCAGCATTCGCTGTTATTCCACTAAACCAGGTAATGCAAAAAATTAATGATCCAAAATGCCATCAAAGATATTTCTTCGGTTTAACAGACTGGAAGGATAGATTTTAATTGCTGCAAGGTAATTGGACACAATGGACAAATAACCGACTTGAAATGGAACCCTTTCAATGACAACATAATTGCTTCAGCCTCAGACGATTGCACTGTGAGTTTTTGTTCGTTGCACTTCAGAGTTGAATTAAATTAAAATTTTTATTTTTTAGGTTAAACTATGGGAAATTCCCGAGGAAGGACTATCGTCAAGCTTAAGCGATAGTTTCGCTGAACTATTGGCACATAAACGTAAAATTCTGCAAGTTGAATGGCATCCCACGGCAAACAACATTATTTTTACGGTTGGTTTTGATCACCTTGTAAGTAGAATATCAGTTTAAAACTTTTCAGATTTATAGTTATTAAAAATCTTGCAGATCCTTATTTGGGATATAGCGAACCCAGATGAAGTACTTAAGGCGATAAGTTGTCATAATGACACAATTTACTCTTTGGCATTCAACAGGGATGGTTCTCTGATGGCAACAACTTCTAAAGATAAGAAGCTGCGGGTGATAGAGCCCCGAAGTGGAATTATTGTTTCAGTAAGTCAAGGCACATCCATTTGTTTGGGAAATATTTACATTTAGAAGAACTTTAGGAAGGAACATGCCATTCGAGCACCAAGTGCACAAAAGTAACTTTCTTGGACAACGGAAAAGTACTTACTACAGGCTTTTCGCGGCACTCAGACCGACAGTACGCCATCTGGGACCAGCATGATCTCAAAAAGCCGCTCACTCTCGAAGTAATGGACAGTTCGAGTGGAGTTGTGACACCATATTTTGACTATGATACAAAAATGGTAGCTTTTGTTTTGTAAAATAATATATTACATGTTTTGTACCAAATATTTTTCAGTTATATTTAGCTGGAAAGGGTGATGGAAACATAAGATATTATGAAATTGTCGACGAACCGCCATATGTCTATTACTTAAACCAATTTCTCTCCGGTCAACCACAAAAGGCTCTTGGTCTTATGCCGAAACGTGGCGTAAACGTAAGCCAATGCGAAGTATACCGATTCTATAAAGTGCACGCTGTCGGAAATATCTGTGAACCGATCTCAATGATAGTACCTCGAAAATCAACATTGTTCCAGACTGATTTATATCCAGATACAGTTGCAGCAACACCTGCTCTTTCTGCAAAAGAGTGGTTGATGGGTAGAAATGTACAACCAGTTTTAATGTCCTTGGAAACTGGTAAGTTTTTTCAATGTGCCTGATTATTTGAATTTATTATCACTTGAAATTTAAAGGACAAAAAACTACAACTTTAAAGAAAACGCACAATCTAGATAACAAACTTTTCAACGGTGCGAATAATGAAAACGACAGTGAAAAGAAAGACAACAGAAAAGCTGACAATAATTCGAAGAAATTTGCATTTTTAGCTCAACAGACGGTGCCGGATTATAGGCCTCAGGCGGTAAGTTTTAGATTAGATTTTCAAAATCGTATTGTTTTAGTTTCTTTTAAAGTTGTATCATCAGAAAATGCAATTAGAATAACAAAGAAAATAAATCTCTTACTTTGAATTCCAACAAAATTT
Source organism: Eutolmus rufibarbis (assembly GCA_963920795.1). Lineage (NCBI taxonomy): Eukaryota > Metazoa > Arthropoda > Insecta > Diptera > Asilidae > Eutolmus > Eutolmus rufibarbis. The sequence goes on from OY987204.1 coordinate 23,189,080, forward strand.
AAAAGTATCTATCTACTCCCAAATTAAAATGAGATATTTTTACTCCGATATAATTATGTATTATTATTTTACTGGTATCACTTCAAGTTAAAATTCACAATAGATCCGACTACAGGAATCAGAAAAATTACCTTACTTTACAATAGGTTAGATAGTCTTTATTTTGTGGTATGTGTTTGTTTGAGGTCTCGATAATTCAAGCAGTTGTTCCTTTTAAATATTCATCTCCTGTTTCCCTATCTCCGAATTAGTTTTCCCCGTGGAAAAAGATGTTCAAATTCCTTACGGAAGAATGTTCGAAATAAAATTTATAAACTAATGGGAACAAAATATATAGAAAACCTGATTTATTATACATAATTTTTTCAAAATAGAAATGTGCCCAGGTCGAAAATTTGAATTCATTACCATTTTTTTATTATCCAAAAATAAAGGCCATCTGACTATTTCCAAGGTAAAGCTATCGCTGCTGGAATAATTTCTAAGAATATATTTCCTAGTGTGTAGGGCTTAGAACTTACCTAACTTCATAGACAATGGGTGTTTTATTTTTTCGTAATATTTGTACAGTTTGATGTTGCCAAAGTAGCAAAAGTATCCGTATTAAATATATACATATATTTCTTAGAATATTATTTTCTGTAGTTTCAATGATAATAACCATTTAGTTTGGTTTTATACCAATTTCTTCAATTCATTTTGAACGTCATAATCTCAATTATTTCCTCAAATTAAGGTTTGTTGATGCACACTTTATATTTGCTACAGATTTCTAAAGTTTTTATTTGAGTGCTGAAATCACTCTATTATGCTTTTTATCAACTAGGAAACTTCTGCTATAATTGCAATCATAGGATGCATTTTTAACTTTTTCAAGTTTTTAAATATTCATCAGCTCTAAAAAAATCTTATCATCTTCAAAAATGTTTCACATTTAGCAAAAAATATATGTTCTTGTTTTTATACATATTCTTGTTTTTATATTCTTGTTTTTTCGTGCTGAGTATCAAACTGAAAATTATTTCTTAAGTTCTGTTTTGTTTTCGTAACTTTCTAATGCCAAAAATCATGTAAATAAGTACATACATAAAATGAGAAAATTCTTAATATGCTCCTCACCTTTTCAGTACAAAAATTCGGAGAATTCTAAATTGGTATGATTACCCTGTGATGACTCATGCATGTTCCTTAAATTTTGCTTGTTATTCTACAAATTTCGATAGTTTTGCATTACAAAAAGAACTATTTATATTTATTTTTAATTTTTCGTTTACGAAAACTTTTGAGTCATTTAATTCCTCAGATTGTAAAAATAATTAATACACACTCCTTCCTTACTTTTCTTAATAAAATAAAAGTTACACCTCTTAATAAACAAAACAATATTTATACAACTAGCTTGTCAGGCTTTAACACATTTTATTTGCATTAATCTTAAATTGCAAAAATCACAAATTATTTCAGCAGATGTCTGAGAAAAGTCAAAAGACCTCAACAAATCAAAGCACAAAATTCCACCAGTTACAGGCAATATTTGGTCATCAAGGTGCTAATATCAAGGAAATAACAAATCTCCAAAACAATTTGATCAGTTCAAGGAGTAGCTCGAGGAATAGTTCCCTGGAAAATATTAGTGTCGTCAATTCAGAGAACGAAGTGAGTAGCATATTTATAAATGAAACTCTGATATCACTTGTAGTGGATTACAAAAATTGGAGGTTGGAAATACATATATCACTTGACCATTTCTGAATTACTAATAATAATTGGTTCAACGCAAAGATAAAATTCACCAATTTTGTCCAAATTTTAATGTAGATGCAGGAGTTGTTATATCTTGGTTTACTAACAAAATTTATTCCTTTTCTTAAATTGCTGAAGCTATTGATGTTACTTTTGTGTAGTACTGCATGATGTTATTATGTTTTGCATAAAATTTTGGTTTATTCAATATTGTTAACCAGTTAATTATGCTATCTTTTTATTTTAATTACAGCTGCGAAAGGCCTACCATAAACAGACCGAAGAAATAAAGAATTTGAAGAATCAACTGGCCCAATCAGAGAAGCGAGTGCGAGATCTGGAGCTAGAAATAAAGCGTCTGCAAGGCTTGAAATAAGTGCAGTTTGACACTGCAAAAAATATCCCTTCAAATATTTGTCGATCAAAATTCATAAAAATTATTTAAAAAAAAACGGAACGTCGAACAAAATGCTCTCATGCGAAATTATGTAGTACTTAACATTCCCAAATGAAAGAAAATTATTTTTTGGATATGCTTTTCATTGTGCATTTACGCTACATTCGAAAGAGGTATAGCGCATATATCGCTTTTATTTGTAATTATAAAAAGACAAGATGCCACAAGATAGTTCTATTGAATGGTTAAAGTCATTGTGTAGTTTTTTTTTTTATGAGTACATTTGTTCTCTTTTGGACTTGAAAAGTGGTCATTGTGACAAAGGTAAGCTTGTCTTTTTTAAAATAAATCCAAAAAATTTTTTTTTTTATAATGTACGTAGTTGCCTTTTTATTATGTTTTCGTTTGATTTTTATTTGTTTCTATCGAAGTTGCCGAAGGACTGGAATTTTGAAGTATAATGAAATTAAGTAGAAACTTCTGGAGGACGAAACATTCGCTCGTTATATTTACTTGGATTTATAATTTATGTTGTTATTGCTACATATTTTCATATAAACTTGCAAACCAATAATTACAAACATTTAATTATAAAAATAAAGAAATTGACAACAGGTTATTTTACGAACTATTATCTGTTTTAATGTGACGAGATAAAAGTATAAATCCTGGCAAGAAGTCGGGTAAAATGGACTTTTTTGCGTTACATAATTTAATACAACGTTATAAGATGTTTATGCTTTTCCAGAGGCTTTGTTTACGAATAACAAAAAGCGTATTAAAAGAGTTGAATTACATGTTATTAGGAGACCTATAATTTTTTATCTCTACAGACGTCATGTTTTTGGACTAAGATTCATGGAAAACATCCTGTTTATTTTATTTCAAAATGAAATGTATAACTTCAGATTACTGTTTAATAAATTTTTACATTTCAACTTTCAAATTATCTTATTCAGATGAGTGTTCTATTTAACTGGAAAAAATTAATATTTTTATAACTAAGTACGAAAAAAGGACAAGAAAACTGTATCAAATATTATCTGTACCTACAATATTGAAAATGTGTTAAAAGTATTAAAATGAAATCTAGTATTATTCAGGCACTTTGCAGAAGTTTCTTGTAGGTTTGTAGCAATTGTTGCATTCTCTTTTTAAGCTCAAAATAATGACGACAGACGGAATATTTTTATTTTTTATAAAATGAAACATTTTTTTAATTGTTATGAGCCGCTAGTTAACGCTTTAAGTATTTATTTTGGACAAGTGATCGTTGTGAATGCATATATTCACTAGTATTACGCATATATTAAGCAAGTTGTAGAACTTAAGGCTTTTTTACGTACTTTGTAAATAACTGTCGTATTTAATATATTTTCGTATGCATCGAAACCAGCCAATGTTTTATTTCACCTACCTCGGATTTTATTGATTTGTGAGTTATCCCAAAGGATTGGCTTCAAGGTACGAGTAATAAGCAACAAGTATCCCATGTGAATAGTCCGTTGAATTTGCATGTTATTGACGTGTTCCCATTTAGGTAAGGCGAAAGATGCGCTTTCAGTAATTTTGGAACGTACTCGGAATAAGGTTGTTCAAATGTCGATTGTTTAAACTAGTGGTTGCTATGCCAAAATGGAGGAGTATCCACTTACTACACTGTTTGAAGTGAGTGCGTTATAAAAACGGTCTATTGTGAGTGTGGTTTTCCAATAATTGCATAAGTGCGTACAATTTTAGCCCCGAAATCGTGCCTTGACTGTCGATCCGACTGAAAAATGACACCTCACCTCACAACACGCCCCAATACAGTACAATCTCATTTTTGGATTTAAAAGTATCTTTGAAAATCTTCAAATCATCGACTTTGAATTAATGTTATTTTCTGAAAACACATTATTTCAAAAGTATTCTGTACAAATTTGATTAAGACCTGAGCGTTATTTATGGAGATATACGGTTTTAAGAGAATCTGCCTCGAGCTCTTGCTAAGTATACTTAAAATTTTAAACGTTTTTCTCGAAAGGGCATGTTTAAATTCGGTGTTCATCATATCATAAAATTTGAACCAGCTATTCAAAACATAAAATTTGTGGTACTGAATGAAAGCATTTTTCATTTTAATACATGTTTTTTCAATAGCCCAATAATACCATAAAAAAATTATTCTTCTTGAAGTATGGACTATTCGAATAAAAACGTATTGGTTGCAAAATATATTAACCCGCCTTAAAAAAAAAATCGTAATAAAAGCCTTTATTTCACCCTTTCCAAGATCTCGACCCCCTTAAGGAATGACGTTGTGAAGAGTATCTTTTTACTATCCTGAAAAGTTGAAATAACCCACGAATATTTCGAAAATATCGGAATGTGTATTAAAGCAAACGTGCAGTGGCAAAAGCAATAAACATTTTGAGAATTGTGCTCGTTTATTGTACTATAATTTTTAATGAGTTCTTAAAAATGGCAAATAAAGTCTTGTGATTTTTAAACTTTTCTTTTCAAAAACGTAACGTGAAGTGAAATTTTAGTTTAGCGAATTCACAATCTACAAAAAAAAATTCTACAGCAAAGGCATTTACTTATTTGGTCACAAAGTTGGTGTTAACTTAAGTAAGCTTTTGTTTTTCCTTGAACCAAAAATAAACGTTTGGGAGTGCGGGGTCTTTAATTTCGAAAACTTTTGCTTTTCCTTCCTTCCATTCAACATCCAAGTCAAAACAACTCAAGTTAAATTTAATGAAATTCGTTAAGAAATTGACTGCTTTTACGATACGACTTCAGTTTTGCAAAAAATGTTCCGGTGATAAGTACTGCCCGCAAGATGGAAAATTGAATCTCGCAATTTATTTGTATATAGCGTTTTAAATAGAATTGTTTAACCAAAGTATGATACTTTATTTCGATTGGTTAAGCAAGGCCAGAAAATTGCAAAACAAAACAATTTTGACTAGCATACTCATATTGAGCACACTTGGGTCTAAATGGCTCGGCTGGCGCAATTAATCTCTACTGGAAATGGATAAATCAATAAATATCAAATTTAGTTTTACTCATAATAAAGGTGGAATTCGCCTCATTATGCCTTTAATTCCATTTAATGCATATATATCCTAAGGAATCAGTTTGCATATGAAAAGCTAAAGTTATGCGTTAGTGGATATAATTAAGTACAGCGTAAATTGGATACCTCGAATTTCAAGGGTAATGCTAATTTCGAGATAATGAATATTCAGCTCGTCAATATTTCGATTAAGGAGTACATACCTACGAAGTCCAATTATATGTACATATATAAAAGCACAGCAATTAAGATGTCATTGCTTCATGTTAAACAAGTAAACTTTGATTCATATACATAGAGTCTGTTACTTAAACTTTGACTTATACAGAGTTTAAATATGTATTATCAGTATTTCGTGCGAAAATCACATTTAGTTAGAGTTATGTTTAAATAATTTGAGATGTATTACGACTTAACAAGGTTCTAGTTATCCAGTTTCCACTGTAATTGAATAAATTTGAGAAATATGAAAAATTTAATTTTAAATTCATACTCTATGGATCCAAAACTATTAAGTGATAGTAGGCATATATTCTATAGACGTTCCTGCGATAGCTGGTTTTGTCGCTGGTCAGTGCCGAAGAAATTGTGAAACATACCTTCTGAGGAAGGTTAAAATGCCTTTCAAATTTATTTATTTGTAACTTTCCTCCTGGGATTTTGGTTTTTTTACAAGCATTTTATTCCAATAATCAATGAAATGTCTTGTTATCTTTCGCGTAATGAATTTTTGCATATCTTATCACATTTATCAAACTCAAAATATTTTTAAAATTATAATCGGCGTAGACATTATTATTGATATGGAGGCCAAAACAGCAATTTTTAAAATTTTGTTCTGCCTGTCTGTTTGTTCCCATGGAATCTCCAGAATGGTTCAATGTACTGACCAATAAATAGATGTCGTCACGAGTATTTCAAAACGGGTTCACTCTCTTTTAATGAAACTATGTAACAGAAGAAGGCTGAGCATTTCAGAAGTCGTTGACTAAAATAGTACTTATGATACACCAGGTGAAACCGGATTACTCAAATAGTGATATTTAAAGGTATAATAATAGGTTTTTTTTAAAAGCTTTTATTTCACTTGGGTTGTATAGGTCAAATCTTGCAACACAAAATTTGTATACTTCTCTCTTACCAAAAGTTATGGAACTTTGCACATACTTATGTTTAACTTCGATGACAAAACAATGTGATCGTGTTTGTAGATGGATTCTACCCACGCATACCCCTCTATCCACCCACGCTGTTAAAAGTGTTTTCTATAACATTTTTTCTTTCGCTGTTCTTGTTTTATTTATGTGTCACAGTTTCACCTAGGAATTGAAGGAATAAAAATGTTGACTAGTTTTCGTTAATCATCGATAAGTTCAGTGTGTACCTACGTATGTTTTCAAATGTTTGTGGAGCGCTGAATTCATTTTCATCCATTTTAAATTGTTCACAACATACTAAAATTTAAAAATACTCATGCTCATAAACAATAAATATTTTAAAAATGTTTCATTATTTTGACTATCTGTTATCTTAGGCATTCTGATCAATATGTTCAATTTATCTATGCTCTATTACATAGGCTAGCGAAATTTGGAGGGTGAAGATAACCTTTTTTTGCAAATGTTCTATCACATCAATTTTTTCAGAAAAATGGTGCTAACATGCAAAAATGTCATATTTTGGGAAATCTTTGCTTTAAAAATAACAAAACGTCGTATGTATGTATGATTTGTCCGAGGAACTGCCGTTGCATGGCTTTGTGTTATAATAACTATTACCTATTGCAGTAATTACGTATTAAATTAGTAAATACCAACAGGCTGCCGACGGTAACAAGCCCCAACACTAGTCTAGTCTAAATATTCGACCCTTGTTATGAATCTTAAGAAGGAGTTTGTTTTCCATATCGCAATAATTATTAATCATCTTGGCTTATTCGAGCTATTATATTTAAATAAAAAGAATATTCAAAACCTTTAATTGAACACCATACAAAAATAGATTTGAAAATTACTGAACAGCAAAATTTCATCTCACTCTTTACGTGCATGTATAAATTGGAATTTTGAGGGAAAATCTGGTAATCTTTGCGATTTGAAACATTAATCTTTCAACGAAATTATTAAAACCGAAAAATATAAATATAGAAATATGTATATTACTCGCTACCTAAAGCTTTGACTCAGTTGTTATTTATTACGAATTCATTTTTGAATAAATGAGTGGTGGTTGAAGATGTATACCCAAGGCCTATGAAACATTCGCAAGGGGATGGACGGGGACTCCTGGCCTGGCTCCAATAATATATACAAGCCTTCGATATTATTGACTGAATTTTTGAGTAAAGACAACAGACGCACCGCCATCCACCGCCGGAATCATTCAGTACGTCCGCACTTGTCGTTCATAAATGTTCTCGGGAGAATTAATTAATTCCTTTTGAGGTATGTCCTAGCAGCATTTTATATGCACATACATATCATGCGCATTCTTATGGCCAAACAACTTTTACTTACTTTTAAGTGGTGTTGTTTGTTTATTTTGAACTCGAAACAAAATGTTCACTTAATCGCCGAATTGTGGTCAAAATATTTATTCATGTTTGGTTTACTAACGCAATGTGGCAATGTGTGTTTGCAGTAATGATTTATTTTTGGTTGTAATCTTTTCGAGATATTTTGTAATTTGTGTATTTTTAGCACACAAGTGAAACAATTTAATTAGCGTGAGAACAAGCATAAAATTAAAAATTCACTTCTTCAAACATTTTGGAGAAGAAACAAATTCTGATTAGAATTGGTATTATTAAGAATTGGTATTTTTAAGAAGTTAACCCTTCTAAAGAGGTTTTATTATTCTGGGATGGTGAAAGGCTGCCTTTGTTCTTCAGGAAGGATTAGAAATCAGGCTTTTTCCTATTTCTCAAATCTTTTTAAACTTTGCGATACAGTTGTAATTAAAATTCTCTACAAAAAAGATTGAATTCACAAATTTTACTCAGATTTTTACTTCTGAAAAAATGGTTGTCTAAAGATTTTTGTAGAAGTTTTCTGTTAGCTTAAATTTAGCCTATACCTGTTTTTATGATAAAGTTGAGGGCCTTAAAAAATTTTAAAGACAATTTTGTAAATAAAAATGCGTAGTCCAAAATGTTTTTCCATTTTTTGTTAATTGTTTTGATTTTGGTAATGTATTTAAAATCAGTGCACATTGATCATTTTTACGTATTTTTATTCAAACTTGCACGAATAATTTTTGTAAACATATATGTAAATGTAAATATAAATTTGTCTACCTATCTAATTTTAATACTTTTACACAAATTAAGGAACAATGAATATCTAATTGTTTATTTTATTAACAATTTAAATCTTGTTGTTGAAAAACCTTACAAAATTTAAACCGGGCTTTACAAACTGGATTTGTATCGTTAATTTTAGTCCTCTCGCCTGTGAAGCTTTCGAGTTTCGACTTTGAGAATTTTGTTTTTAATAAGTTCTAAACTATATGAAAATTATTTAACTTATATTTATATAACCATCCACTAGAAGGTTGTAAAATTTAATTATAAATAATAAAAACATTCGGATTTGAAAATAAAAGATGCCTCACTAAAAACAATTAAATATATGTACATATGTATGTATTTTGCTTTGAAATGTTCCATGAATCCAAACCTGTCATAAGTTTTTGATTGGATTATCGGTTCGACCCAATTGACATGGAATTGAATTGCCCATAGTCCTGCAAAAATTTTAGAAGATATGCTTAATGTTCACATTGCCATTGTGTTTTCCAGAATTTCAAATATTTCCTTTAAGCTAATGAAATATTGTACACATGAATTATTCATTTGATACGTCAAGCCTCAAGGGAATAGAACAGAACCTTACAGGGCTGTTTGCAATGCAAAAATTATTGATGAATAATTTAATCTGTCTTCATGGCAATGAAATATTTAATTGTGTGAATGTGACAATGTGCTGGACAGAATTGTATCACATTGGTTTTATGGTGAAGAACGGTGGTATTTTCCCACAACTAGAAACTACAACTTATAATTTCCTGTATATGCACGTTAAAAATCTGATATGAGGAAAGAGACTTGGCGAACTGTGTTCTTGAATTTCCACTGAATTATACAAGATTTAGTTGGATTTCAAGCGCACTGCTCAACTGTACGGTAACTTATATTTTTCCGCTTATCCGGGTTCGTTATTTTTCTAAGTGAGTTTGAAAACTAAATATAATCATCCTATAATATCTCACGACCAGAAACAAATTCACGAAAATTTTAGAAATTCAAGGTGATACAGAATACTAAAAAAAATTTTAAACTTAATATAGAAGTTTCATAACACTTTTTCATGTGAAAAATTTCCAAGTTTTGAGTGGTTAATATAAGTTTAAGAATTTGGAGATTGACTGTTTGGTTTTATAGTTGTATATTAGTTGTACACACAATATATATTAGTTGTTCCGACAAGAGCCGAAAATCCTAAATTCAGAATTTCGAAAGCTCCTATTAGATAAATGTTTTAATTATGTTATTCCACGGTCTTTATTTTCATTTATAATTTATTTAAAAAAATTAATTCATGTACATTAAAAATACTTATAGACAATTTTCATTCTTTACTGGTAGCCACAGTTGTTGATGTGTTTGGCCGCGAATCGTTGAAAATCTCGCTTGTTAGTACCGTACGAATAAGATCAGATAATAAATTTCATTGTTGAATACAAACATTTTGATTTAAAAAATTTCAATGGTGGATTCAGACTCGCAGCAGTAGGTACGTTTTACCAAATATCGAAATCAATTTACATACTGCATTCTTCTGACGTCATATTTATAAAATAATCTAAAATCGAATGGTTTCATTCAAAATAGACTTCCTAAAATTATTCTAACGTTTAACAATGTTGGAGAAAATCCTTTGAAATGACATTGAACTTGGAGAAAATTGCTAAAAGGAAAAAATTGTTTCCTTTTTTCCTTTTGGTTATAATTTCACTATTCTTATAGGACTCTATTAGGAACTAGTATGAATGTAAAAAAAAAGAACCTTAACATATTTTAGACAATGATTTTAAGTTCTTAAGAAGTTCTCGAAATAAATTACGTAGAATTTTGTTTTTATCGAATTATGTATTATTGATAATTTTTACTTTTCGCATTAAAGAATTTGTTTGTATGTATTACATCAACGATATCTTTTAGCCTTGACTAGAGCCGCATTGAAAACGTAGACGGGCATTCGGCTCGCGAACTGCAGTTTGTCCAAGTATGATTGACATAATTTTTAATTTTAATTTAACATTTTCATTTAAAATATAGTCATAATATTTTCTTCGAAATGCCATTAAAAAATTATAGCTTTATCATCTTAATTCTACTAATGTTGAAATTCAAACAGATTTTCTCTATATTTATATTACCCAAATACTTTTAACCCTTTATTCAGACCGATATATGTAAGTATCCATCATAGGTAAATATAAAATTGAGGTAGTTATTCGTCAAACACTCAACTACAAAAAGTTCTAAGATTTTTGACGGAAGACTTTTTGTTTGGTAGGAACAATAATATGTTTTTACAAATCTTACATAATTTTGCTATTGTAAAATTCTCGTTTGGATTTCTTCAACATCAAAGAGATAAAAATAAAGAAAAGTTATGTAGATATTTGTATATATAATTGGGAGATGTCGGTAATAAAATCTTCTGTGAATAATAGTTATACCTTGAAGTACACTCCTGGGTTTAATTGACCAAAAAAATCAGTTTTATAGAGGCCACGAGAGGAGTTCTCTTTTACAATAGCCAACGAGGAAGACAGAAAGGCAAGGACGGAAGTCAGTGTCCCATGAGTACAATTTCTTTCCACATTGTCGTACACGTAGCCTTCTCCGGAATAGAGCAGGTTTTGTATTTTGTTTGAAAAAGTAAAGTGCAATTAAGAAGCTCAAGATGAGCGCATGTCATGCAATCCTGCATCCATCCATCAACCTTTTCTCCACAGAAAAAGCCTAAAGAAAGCCTCCTGCACAGCAGTCTTCATTATATGTACCCTACCTGGGGGTTCGCTCCTTTCAGAATTGTTCTGTGCTCCGTGCGATATAAAACCAACAGGTGGTTTTGCAATTGTGCTCGGAAAGTTTTCTGTTTTTTAATTTAAAGTTTACAAAGTTTGAGCATCGTCGAAGGAGTGTTTTCGCAAGGGTGTTTCGTCTTAACTCCATCATGGTTGAGGAATTCCTAGAAAATCTGCCAAATTTTGAAAATAAATACGATGTGAGTAGTAAAGTTGATGCCTTGATTGTTCCTCTTGAAAACATCTGGCACCAGAGTTGCTCTTAATGGTTGCAATGAGTACAGCGCCTTAAGGAGTCCTAACTTTTTAAGAACTGTGAAGAGTTTTGCAATAACTGAAATAACTTTCTAAGTTAAAACTTACCTCGAGTAATTGTTCTTTAAAGTGCTCCAGTTGTTGTTTTCTTTGGGATCCTCCTTCAACCTGAAGTGTTTTTCATATTACATTAACACTTTCACAATATTAAAAAAATAAATAAAGTTAAAAAGTGGAATGGTGCTAACAATGTTCATTTAAATTTTTAGGATATGGTGCCTATGGAACCTATGAGCTCACAGTCAGTCATGTCTAATGGCGGAGGAAGTGTAACCATTCATCGAGATGATGAGTATCGGAATCGTGTTCTTAAGAGTAAGACAAATCGAATATTTTTCCTTTTATTTAATACTAAAGTGTAATTTTTTTTCATTTTTGATTCCTTTTGCTACATTTCATCTCCTGCAGTGCGCCAATTCGGTAAGTACCACTTTCTTCACTTTCCCCTTAGACATCTTCTTAGAAGAATTAGTGGGAATTGAAAGTGCTTGCAGAAAAACCTGCCTTCTTGGAGATCCTGCACTGAAGTGACTGATGGAATGGTAAATTCGCACATCTTGAAAACTATCTGCATACAATCTTAGTATGTAACATTTCGCAATGAAAAGTTTTTGAGAAAATTAGAAAATTTATTTACATTGGCACTGTTTTATTTTTCTGTGTGAAATGAGTGTACTGATAACACATTCATCCATTTCGTACGTAGAAAAATTAAATTATAATTCATTATTTCTTTCGCTCCTTTGAAAATAAGGACAATCACATACTTTCTTATTCTAGTTCCAGTATGCAATTAAGTGGTTTTACGAAAATACCTTTCAAAGCAATTAATTATTTCGTAGAAATCCCCGAGTGCATTGTATATTATTCTTGATTTATATGTATAATTGATGAAATTATCTTCATTTAAATGAGATTTAGTTCTGCTTAGGCTAAGTAAACATTAGTTATTTTTATATAAGAATAATTTATTCTTAATTGTACGTATTTGTAAAATGCCAATCGAATATTCTTTCATCAACTAGGCAGCTTCTACATACACAAATAACAAAAATAATATTCCAAGAAAATATTCAGTACCTATTAATTTCAACCCAAAATTTATCGACAAATTCCTTTGCTGGCAACGAAACGTTTAATTTTCAAAATTTAATGCTATAGGTAGTACACCAAAGGCGGTACCTTGTATTTTGTGGTAAAGGCTATGGTTTTCATAATCACATATTAGATTAGAGACCGTATCAAATAAGACAAGACTTATTTTTATTCTTGGTATATTAACTGGGAGAGATTAATAGGTTTTAAAAACTCATTATAAGAGATCAGCGATATTTTCGACCGTTTGATAATTATCTGCAAGTTTTGTAATTAAACTTTATGATGAAAAATTATTTACAAAAATATTGATATCTGAAGATTTGAGTTCGTAAAGTAATGCAAGAATAGAAACATGTTTTTGAAATTCAACCAATTCAAACAATTTGGTAAATAATGCATCATTCGTTCTCGTTTATTTATCATATAATAAATAACTACATAATTACATAATTACAATATAATATAAGATGCGATTTATGTCGTTGTATAGAGTGTACAATTTTTTGTTTCATGTTTCCATAGTTGTTTCTGCAGGGATATTCACTCTTCAGTCCAGAGTGAGCACCCTTTAGCAAAATATGAATATGCCTTTGTAAAATTTCGATCAGGAATTGATTAGGTACTTGATAGATTTTGAGTTTGAACGATAAATACGTATGAGAAATTTCAATTGAAAATCGCAGCAACCGCGAAGACTTAGATATTATACAAGAGTGTCTGTGTAATATTCAAAAGTTAAAGGTAGTCACAATTGTTAATTTTAATATCTAATGCAATATGTGTCACGTGCATTTTGTTGTTACACATTTTATTTAAGAACAATGTGGTAAGAATTTGCTATGATACAAGACCCAAATACACCGAAAAGTGAATGTACCCCTTATGTTAATCGACTGTTATACACATTTTACAATGATGTAATACTAAATAATAAAAAGTTTGACATGTGAGAGTAGAGCTCTCTACTGTTATTTAAGTATATACTCAAAACTCTTCAAAAATGATCTTTTGCTACGAATTTTTTTAGGATTTTGTACTTCAAAAGCAAAAACGAAACGTTATAAGATCACTATTGCGTCCGTTCGTCTTTCTGTCACAGACGTTCTTCTCGAAAATGACGTGATGTAGGAATTTGAAATTTGGATAAAGTTAGATCTTCGTGACACCCACATATTTCGACAGTCAAAAATTAAGAAATATTTTTAAAGAGGTTTATTTTTATTATCGTGATGAGTATCGTTTGGAAGGGCTAATTTTAAGGATTCAAAAATATTTTTTTCAAAATTGGTATAAAGGTATACAGCTCAAATTGTCTGAAAAATCATCGTTCCCTTGTGTTGTCAGTCTCATAATTGCTGAAAAAATAAATTTTTTTGGGTTATTTTAACTTTTAAGGCTCTTACTAATAAAGCCATCTCTTATAAGATCGCTCTTGCATTCGTCTTTTTGAATATAATTAAAATTTGATAAATGAATAACTCTTGTTACTTCTAAGCAGAATTATTATTTTTGTGGATGGAGCTCGTTAGAAAAAAACCAAGCTGCAAAAAATATATAAGCGGAGTGTTTCGATCGGAACAGTCAAGCCGATCTCATCAGCGCGGCTACGGCTTGGCTTCCTTTCCACAGACAGTCGAAAGGACCGAAACAAACAATTTTACTTATGGACTGCTTAGAAGTAACAACAGTTTTTCATTTATCGATTTAACTATCTTCTAAGAAGTGTAACGTGATCGTTATAAAAATATGAAATAAAATTACATAATAAAAAAATATTTTTTAAAATAAACTTTTATTTAACAATAAAATATAAAAATATACTAAAAAGGAAAAAATAAGTTTTTGCTAAAATATATTTAGGCTGAAAATAATATTATTATAAAATAATTAATAAAATAATACCTCAGTTTTAATATTTTGGATTGACGAAGGGTCTAAGCTTATCAATTTTGGGCCTAAAATATTTTGGAACCAAAATATACCTTTAACGTATTTCTTCACGGTATTTCTGTATTCGTATGACTATGAATAAAAGCTGAGGTATTATTTTATTAATTATTTTATAAAAATATTATTTTCAGTCTAAATTTATTTTAGCACAAACTTATTTTTTCCTTTTTAGTATATTTTTATACTTTATTGTTAAATAAAAGTTTTTTTAAAAAATATTTTTTTATTATGTAATTTTATTTTCTACTTTTTAGTCTTTTGAAATTTTGCAATCAATATTATATCTAGTATTTGTCGACACTTTTAAGGTGTTTAAAACTTCTTACGAAATTTTACTACTTATTAGAAATTGCTTCAATAAATCAGGTATTGTTTATTAGGCAGTGTCTTATACTTTTTTGAGACTAAAAATTTTTTAGCCATAGCCACATCCCAGCTCCATCATCAGGTCAGCTTCATATCATAATAATATTGCATTACCATATTAGATGTCCGCCATATTGGATTTAGAATGACGTCACCTCAATTATTGTGCTTCGCTCATCAAGCCCTTTCATTTGATATCCATATCATAGGGGTAACTATGGAAATTATAAATCGCCATTTTGTGGCGTTCGCCATATTGGATCAAAAATGGCGGCATTTAAGTAATCATGCATTGTTACGAGAACCAAACGTGTGTGCCAAATTTCAGCCCGATAGCTTCAGTGGAAGTGGGTGAAATATTGATTGCAAAATTCGAGGACATACATACATACATACATACATACATACATACATACAAGTGAAGTTAAATAAAAGCTTTTAAAAATTGTGCAAAATATTTCTTCCATTTTTTAACGTAACGTTTTTTAGAATATTTTTTATAGTCATATTTATGTATAAACTTAAAGTCCGTCGGTGTTGACTGTTGATAAAGTTCTGGCACAGGAAAAAAGAAAAGAACTTCTTCTTGGAAAACTGACCTCCACGGCTGAGTTTAATTTAATTTGGTTTTTAACACTATTTCTACCAAAGTATCAAAATATATGTTTTAAATTTTATCTAAAAATTATTCTCTATGTTTAATAGTTTTTCCACAATTAACTTTTCCTAAAATAATTTTTAAATTAATTTAGCGGTATAATTTTCCTCCAGCTCCTCCTGAATCTAAAAATAAATGTATGTATACATGGTATACATATTTTCACCATGAGGTGTCTTTTGGCACCATAAGGATTCCATAATTAGGCAGCACCAATTCAATTCTAGTCAGATTAGAGAATCGCGATTTCCGTTTTAACGAGAAATAGAGGAATTCTTAGTATAACTTTTACATTTCGGCTGTCGATCAGATTGTTTCATTTAACTGTAGGTAGGGCATGGCAGTGATTAGTTCTAAAAAAATTGTATACCGAATGTTTCGTTTTCAATGCTGGTAGATATTTACTTCACAGTGACATCAATTTTAATATACGCTCGCGAAAAATTTGAAAAATAAATTGTTCTATATGATGGGCAAAGTGAGCACCGCATTTTATTTACTATTTGACAACAGTATGGAATATATTATGAAATGTAGCAAGTATATTTTTTAATAATTGTTTCTGTTATTATCTATACCTATTTAACTAATAATTGGGAATCCCCACAATATCGACAGTTATTTGTATTTAAACGCAAATGTGTCAAAAGATACCTTTTACCACAAATTCGTGATAGAAAAATAGTGCTAAATTTAATTTTAATCATTTTTTATTGGGCTGTGAATGGACATCCATATGGACATACATAGATTTAACGCAAATTTACACAGGGTGTTGCATTAAGGGGGATAGCCACTGTGACGAATCCAAAAAAAATTTTTTTTTTTTTTTTATCTTAAATCAAAGTTAATATATTAAAGAATATGTGTACAAAATTGCAGATCAAAAGGTCCAGGACTCGATAGTTTAATATTGGTATGAAAATTTTAAAAGATACATGATTGCATTGCAAGAGAAATGGACTAAAAACTTTAAACGCGTTTTTCTCGAAACGACTTTTTTCAAACTGGTCGCATCGAAAACTCGGACAATTCTTAACCGATTTTAATTTTTTTTGTTTTGTTTCGTTCGTCTTAGTAGTGGCTAAGGTTAAGCGTAGCCGATTTGGAAAATTTTGCTTTTTACTATTTTTTAAACAGTTTGAAAACAAAAAAAAACGGTCGAAAAAATGAAAATTTGTTCAATCGGTCGCCATTTTGTGGAAAATCAAAATAAAAAAAAACGGCTACGTACAACGATAACTACATTCATACAGATTATAACACAATTTTTTTTTTTTTCTCACATCACCGGCTTTTGAAAAATGGATGCGGCCATGGAGGGGGAATTTTTTTAGAGCTCTACGGTATCCTCTAGATTATTAAAACTATTCAATATTTTTTAATAAAAATTTGATGAAACATTACACATCCAAGTACTTAATAAAATAAAAAAAATCGATCGAAAAATTCCTTTATTAACCCGGTCAAAAAAATTATTGAAAATCACTCATTTTTTCGGCCGTTACAGTGGCTATCCCCTTAAGGTCTGAACGGGGGTATGCTAATCGATTCTACATGGTCTTCTGATCAACGTTTGTTCAGAGACATTCACCCCCTTAAAATAGGTTCTTCACCTTTCAAATCGCAATCGAAAATTTGAAGGAGGTGAATCCAGAAAATGCTTTATAAGTTCTTTGAGAAACATCATACGATTTTGGTTGTAACGGTGAGCGTTCAAGCTTTCTAAGGTTACCTATTACGACTCAATCCGTCAACAAACAAGCGAGAGATGCCTTATCAAATTTTCAGAATGGCAATTTCAATGCCCATAATTTGACTTTAGCCCTTCGTCCTGTCAAGTTTAGAGTGGGAAAGTGTCTCTGAACAAATATTGAGCAGGAGACCATGTACGAGTATATGTAGATACGATTGGCATATCAGACTTTAACGCAACATTCTGTACAATATTGCCAAACTTTAACATTTTCTGAAAAATAGCATATATAAGGTACATAGACAATTAATTTCAATATTTTAAAATTACCTATGTAAACCTAAATCGACAGTAGCGTTTATCACGCCTTTAGGTAATTCGAATCATATTTGAAAATTGAGAGTAAATCTTCAATATTCAAGGAAAAATACAATTCTATTGTTTGCTGGACAATTACGCTGCAATGGTTAGAGACGGAACGAATGAAAATACACGTATATCGTACATGAATACATTAAATTCAAATTTAAAAATCAATTTCCCCAGATACTTGGTAAGAGCACAGATATCGATTCAAAACACGAAGTTAACCCTTAGGCAAGCACACAAAAAATATTTTCCGCAAAATACATAATCGAGCGATCAAGATAGTACTTCTACTAGCGAGAAGTTGAAATTTAAAAAGCCATATTTGCACAGTATTCTGTGGAACTTTTATGCAGAGTATCGTTAAGGCATTTTCGGCTCGCACCAGTTAAATTGAAAATAGAACGAAGTCATTGAACCTTGATGGCAAATACTTAGACCGTCATCGATGTTCTGTAGGAGCTGTGAAATAGTGCTTATATCTGGAGAGATAAAGGGATGTGGTCGGATGTACCTCATCCGAACCGATACAAAAGCACTTCAGTGTCGATGCCAAGAGCTACAAGTAGGATGCCAATTTCGCCTAGTGCATTCGGATAGGCTGTACATGCGCATTATGCTGGAATACATTCATTTACGTGAAGGGACATAAAATCCATGGCGCCTTCATAGAGTCCTGGACTTTAATAATATTGTCGCGGCAGTAAACTTTGTCACGTTGTACACGTTTATTCGACTTTCGAGCCGTTCTTTCGTTGTGGTCGACCAAAAGAGTCAGTTTCGGACGTTCGGTTAATTTAGAAAATTTTAACTGGGACAGGAAAATTAATGGCACCAACATTGCCGGCACACTCTCAACCGATTAAATTGGCTATGATGACCGGCAATACACGTGAAAGTTTTTCCCGCCGACCGGAAACTGCTTCCGGATCATCGATGTACAGCAAAGGTAAGTCCAGCCGATTAGTTCTATTACTGCGGATGCACAGGGTGTCAATTACCGGAGGTGATACATCAATTTATAACTAGGAGAGTGTAATTTAATGGACATCTGTATGTTGCGGCAATCTATACTTCAGTCAGAAAATCGGACAGTGTAATTCGAGTTGAGTAGCTTGTTCACCATTAAGGTGATTAGTGATAGCATTCTCGTGTATCCCATCCAATCTGGCGAAGTGCAAAAATTGTCTCATATGGTACATATTCATTTATTCTGCTTCCTAACCCAATCTAAGGGAAGTTGTGAGCTTTCTTTTGTATGTTCACCTTCACAAAATACTAATGTTAGTTTCATCCCACGTGCTTTTCGCCTTGCCACTAAAATAAAACATACCTTTCTTTCTGGTGTCTTGTCTTTTGCTTTTAGGGGCAGATCAAATTACTTAAGATATAAAATAGGCTTACTAATATGAAATGAAGAGTGTGTGTGCTCCTTTCAGGGTTTATTTTGGTGTTTGAATGCCCTTTGAGTAAACATTACCTTCGGGCAATCACATGTAGGTGTATGTTAGGTAGTCTAAAAAACAAATAAGCGGGAATTAATTTGCCCAGCTAACAATCGAATGATTTCAAATTGTCTGTTTATATCGGATAGATTAGCAGAAAATCGATCGAAGAAATGCGTTCTTTTGTGTTCATCGTTTAACCTTTGCGAAGGGATATTAAAATAAACCAATAATGATCCCTACTTATTCTTTTATAGAATGAAATAAGGTCCTTTGTTCAAGAATACGATGGTTAGCTTTTAAGCGATTTTAAGCAATGCACTTATTGTTATCTGGAGCGTCTATTTCGTTTTTTGTGATATTAAAATCAATTAAAATATAGTATAAAGAACAAGAACTACCATAGATTTTTTTTTATATATAGTTGTACATATTTTGTAAAGGTTAGTTATTTGTTTTTATTTTGAGAATATGTATTTTGATTTTCAATAACAAATTGAAAAATATGGGGGCGTATATGTAAATACAAATAATACATATATGAGGTAATATCAAAATTATAGTCTTTATTTTTATTCATTTAAAGTCATAAAATGTTCAAAAATCATTTTAAATAATGTGTTGTCATTCGGTTCGCATTATTTGTCCGAGTGTCGTAGGTGTTTGTTTTTTTTTTAAATATAGGTATCCAGATGAGAATGGAAAAAATAATCCAAAAATATAGTATATTGTGTTGCTGAGACATTGAGGTTGATGTCCCGATGTTTTTATCTTGAACTCTCGTACGAATTCAATTCAATTACTGATGGTTGTAGTCTATTTCATGTTTTGATTTCCAAGTGTTTATTTTAAACAGATTTGACCAATCAAACTTGAAATATTGTCATTGCTTGTTCAATTATCCATCATTGCTAATAAACTTGAACTCAGGACTAATATTCCTCACATTTGAAATTTCCCATGAAACCAAATAATATAAAATACATTTTCAATAATTTAATTATGAACTTCGGACACTAGAACTTCATTAAAAAATCCATATGCATGTCAACCTTTCTATTATGCAAGGACAATTATATCATCCTTCAACTAAACACGAATGCAGTAAATATTTCATAGTAAATATTGATTGACAGGACTAAAATAGCGCTGGAAAAATTTTTGCGCAATTATTTTTAGAGTTTAACCCTCCTACATGCACTTTACTTTATAATTATTTGTATATGTGAAATATTGGAAAAAAATGGGTAATTTTCGAGAAAAATATATTATTTATTCGAAAGCTGTTATAACTACCAATATTTTATAAATATTCATGGAAAGAAAATTAGTTTCAAGCAGATAATCAGGAAGAAAATAGGTTGACATTGGAAAAACTGGTCTAACCATTATCCCCACATGTTCCATAAATTTGAATTTTTTTTTCGTTAATTTTTTATGTAAAAATAATTGTATTTGTGTTTCATGCTCTGAGAATTTCTTTTATAAAACTTTTTCTATAAAAGTAAGTTGAGTTAGTAAGTTGGAATCCCTTCTTACATTAAACGATAATAGCGTTTGTGAAAGTTCACCATTAGGTGCTACTTAACAAATCTCCCCAATGACTTTTTATCATAAACCCAGTAGTTTAGAACGTAAGCACGTAATATCGATTTTCACAGGTATCAATTTTACAGTGCTTGACTTCTCTTTAACATTTTCGTGGAAACAATATTTTTCTCAATTTGGTAATTGCTTTTAAGGAAGTAGTGGCAGACACAAAGTATAATTGTGTATCGAAGGAAAAGTACATTTTTTATAAATCGAGGAAAAATTGATTCTTTAAACTTGGGTAGATACATACATACTTATGTAATGTATGTATGCACATAATAGGTTCTATTCACAACAATGCTAAAAGTATTTTTGTGGGAAATCAACAAAGTAGTAGTAAAATTAAACGCTTGGTTTTTGAAAATTAAATTAAAAATAAAAGAAAATTTACAGAATCTTGAAGAAACAATGACATGGTGGGGAAATTCTGGCAAAATTGAAAATTCTAGAGTTGTTCTAAAAACGGGTACAATACGAAACCCAATTTTGTATTTATATAGATATTAAATATACATTATGTAAAATAAGAAGCTTTTTAGCTTAATGTAATCTTCCACTAAAAATTAATGAATGAAGGTATTATAGCTTTTGTATATTAATAATTAATTTAACCTTTGTAATGTTAAAAATTCAAACATTTACTTAAAAAATTAACTCTAAAGTAGTGCAATCCTTGTGGAAAATTTTTTAGTTCGCATAAAAAGATTCATTCTAGAGCATTAAAACCATGTATTATTTTTATATGGGCTCATTTATGCTTTATTTGTAGATCATTCATGTCTCATATTTTTCCTAAACATTAAAATGTTGAAGCGGAAATATTTATATTTAAAGAAACCATAATTTTCATTATCGAAACTACATATGTTTTATAAAAACGATGCACAATATCTTTGAATATTACTTTGTCCATTAAATAACTTTAAATATGAGACACATATTCAGATATACATATATGCTATTGTCTGTCTAACCATACTTTGTATAATGTAACTCGTGGAAAAGTTCAACACTTCTTTTCTTACTTACTTAATAAGAAATGTTTTCTATTAGACCAAAGACACGATAAAGTAGGTTATGAATATTTGTTTTTATATTTCGGATCAATTAAGTGGGTGGGTGGAAACATGTAACTGCAACATCTGCCAGCTTGGATACAACAACCTTCGAAACGACACCTCGCATTTACCTTAAATATTAAATTCTCATGAAAGTTTTTAACAACTTAAATCAATTATATTAATTTTTTTAATAGATTCCCAAAAGAACGATAAGGCAAGGGAATCCAATCTCGTGCAAGGCATGTTTAATTTGTTAAATGACAAGTGGGCCAAATATATATTAAAAGGTTAAGTTGCAACACAAAAATTAATTCATACTTTTGAAAGTTATTTATATATTTTGAACGGCTTAACCCACATATGGCGATGAAAAACATGTATGTTGAAGATATATGTATGTATTTGTGAGACACATTTGGAAAACAAAAATAATACATTCGATTTGAATAAAAAATTCAGTTTTTTAATTTAATTAACTTACTAAAATTAATTTAACGTGCGAAAGCAGCAAACTTATGGATTACCAATTTATCTCCAGTGGTAGCTGTTGAAATTGATGCTGAGGTAACGGCGATTAAAATTTTTACAGTGGCATAATTATTTTTGTTATAAATATTTTTCTCCAAAACCTTGAAAATGTCAGGTACCCTTACTAGAAATTAAAATCTGAAAAATCAGACTTGAGCCTCTTCAACTAATTTCAAGTCAATTTTATATAAAAACAAAATTTTAAACATTTATTCTCACTGCAAGATATATTAGTTTGAATGATTTTTATAACTTCGCGGGGAATCTTGGGAAAATTAAATTTGCAATAACGAAAGAATTGCCAAACTAGGGCTTAATTTAGTAATATTTCAACCACTAAAGTGTTACTGAATTTTTCATGCAATATTTATTTCAACCGAGTTTCAAGGAGTAGCTTTAAGCCATTTCAAAGGATATTTGTAACTAATAATACTCGTAAATAAATTTTATGCAATATATCTAATTGCCATTTGATTTTTGAGATTCTAACTAAAATATGCTCAAAAAATATGAACCATTTATTTAAAAACTCAAGCTTGCTCAATAACTGCATTAAGCTTTGCAATGTAAATGGCATTTCTTTGCTTGTAAAAAAGCCTTATCAAGTCATGACCTAAATGAAACCTTCTTTAATTTATTCTCTGTGCTCCTTTGATTCGTCTTACCATGCAGCAGATAGCCGGCATCTCAATTGTACGTAAAACTGCAAAAAAATTCCTACTCAGAAAAAGGCACGTCTCCTGTCTGGTTATCGGCCGCCAGTAGTGAGTGAAATTTAGGTCACTCCCAATCACACTTATCTTATCCAGTAATCTTCTTGAAAATGTTCGTTCTCTGTGCTTCCCGGATTCTTTAAAATTTCCTTAGCCAATGCAGATAGTGTGAATAGGTGTTCCTCGGCAAGAAGCAACACAATAAAGGTTTTATGGAGCCTTGAATGATCCCATTTTTCAGTTTCTGGGAAAAAAATTGGAATGGGAATCAGAAAATGCTGCTGCACCAAGCAGGCGGGCGTCATTTAAGCAAAAAATCAAGGCTCAGAAATTGTGGGTGTGGATTTCTAGCGTTAAGTAAAGTAGGTTATCGAAAATTGCAGGAGATCAATAAATATGCCTGACTTATTTTGTATTGAGGACCAAAAGAAAAGAACATTAGCTTAGATTTATGCTTTCGATTGTGTTACAAATTGCTGTTTGCTTTATAATTTGGAACGGTGACCCGTTCAACTATATTTTTCGTAGGTGTCAGCAAAGGAGTATAGTATGTCCTAGAAAAGTGCACGAAAGTAGAAAATTTCAAGTTTGAGTTTTTCGTGAAAATAATTTGATATTATGACTTTTTAAAAATAGCTAAGACTGTTTTAAATTTGAATGAATACAATGTTTAGGCGTGAGCTAAATAATGAATAATTACAACATGTAATTTTTTGAGTTTATTAAGTTTTATAGCAAACACTAGTCATCTATAAGGTAAAGTTAAAATTAAAACTCACCCTTAGGCAGGCAAACTATCCTCATTGAATTACGTTTAGATACAATGAAATAGTCACGCATTTTAACTTTTTCAACTTTTTGGGCAAGAAAACCTAAGAAAAGCTGTTGCTTCTTTTGGTTTATCTATCCCTTAATGTTCACTGAATGACCACCATCTTTTAATGGCGAATAACTCACAGTAATGGTTTGAAAAATGCGGGAATATGTATCACAACCTTTATTAATTAAACTTGCTTTTAGTTTTGCTCAAAATAAATCAACATTAAGCCAGAAAAGCAGAAAGGCTGAACAATTTAAACAAAAACGAGTAAAATATTTAAGCTCATAGTATCGAAATTGCAGATATCCATTCGAATTTTATTTGAATGCATAAAGTAAGCTTTAATTAGGTACTATTTAAATTCCAATTATCCATTGCAGACATTATTTTGGAAACGTAAAAATCATTAAGGGAATGCGTGTCATATCGAAGAACGTTCTCTGAATGACTGAATGAGCGTTTTTATGATGATATTTTTAAATAAACGCGCTGGTAGCATTAGCATCCGCCCTTTTAGAAGTGGCTTTCCAAGGTCAATGGACAGTGGATTACAATAGCTTTAGAGACATATACTTCAATATCATTTTGCTCACCATTTTAAAACAATTAAATGCGTTCCCTTAATCATGCTGTATTGAGGTATGGTGTTAGAAATACTGAATAAAACGGTACTTTACTACGGACAAACTTTTTAATAATTTTGCATTCGAAATTAATTGTGTTGTTAATGCCAGTTAAACTTATATAGCTTTCTAAAACAATTAATAAAGCATACGAGAACGTTAAAAGCGTAAAAATAATTTTTTTTTTCTTTACGTACGCGTTGATTTTGTTTTCGAATCAGTACTTTTGGACATGTTCCCTTGATGGCTTTTGCTACTTATTTTAAGGTGCTATTAAAACTGAACAATGAGGTATTTTTGAAGTTTTTTATTTTATCAATAAAAATACTTTTATCGCTTCATGAGCTGCCAAGACCTACCTTCCTACTTTCGTGATTTTGTGCCTTATGCACTTCAAAATACGTAGCTGAGTTTGCGATACAGTTCCAAGTTTCTGTAGCCTCAATTTATTGTGTGCTTATTAATTAGCCTTTAACCTTTAACCTTTGGGCAATACCCAATTATGTCCTACAAATTCGGTGTTCTGCCTAAACATAGGTCAGTGACCGTTCCTAACGGAAATCCTGGAGGCTTGGCATAGTAAACAAATCCTGAAAGGCAGCGTAGAACCAACAGACGAGTTGACGCATTTCCTGCGAGCACGTTCGAAAGGTCCTCCGAAGCTTTCGTAAAGCTCAGGGGTGTTTCACTACAGTGCGCAGCACCAAGTCGGCACTTTTAAGACCCGGATTGCCTCTGATTACACCTTGCCAGTCCTTCTGAAGCAGTCGGCAGTTACAGGTGGTATTAAAAAGCTCGCAGTCTCCCGATTCCGTGGCGTGTTCGACGAAAAGGATATTAAGATGTTATTGGTGTAGAAAGTACATTTGCATAATTTACGAGCCACCGACCTATCGGTCGTAAGAGTTTACACAAGTGCCAAAGATCTCTATTAAGCGAGTGATACATGTGAAAGGGTTAAGTGTGAAAAATCCGTGTGAGTTGTTCCATCGAATAAATCCATCCATCAGAAGGACGAGGGCAAAGAGGCAGCAAAATGCCTGACGAAAGGAGTGTCATTGTGGAGGGATTAAAAGGTATTTCCACTTTTCATTTAATTGTTGTACTTCCACTTGTTGCTTGCCCTCGTTTCGTGGTACCAATGGAGTAGATGAAATTTCCCTTCTGTCTGGTTGGCGGTAGTGTTTGACTAACTTAAGATGTTTGCTATCATCCAGTCAAAAGGCTTCTGCTGGTACAGCTGGGAAAGACATAAACAGAGCACTGACTATGAGGGCATGTTCTAATCAACTTAGTTACATATCTCTCAGCAAACTTTTTGAAGCGGATACACACACTTAATCTTTTTGCTACTCCGGTTTATCTAGGCAACATATCTAAGGGAAAGTCTGTGATTGATACTTGATGAATAGTGAAACTTCTGAGAAAAAGCTTCATGGATTTTATTTCATGAAATCAAACCTTAGTCCTGATTCGGGGAAAATCCCTATACTAAGAATAGACGTGACTAACGCAAAAGCTAATCATTGATAAAATCTCCGAAAATACTGCCTCCTTGATTCTTCATTGTATTTGAAGAAATTAGAGATTTTTATGGTCACCGTAATGTTTACTTCCACATTGTAATCACGTTCGATCTTAATTTCGATTATCGTTATATTTCACGCATTTCCGATATTTGAACATATTTTATCAGAAAGTTTTACTACCGAACATGAATCCGTTGAATACATTATGCTGGAAAAGAGTGATTGCCGTTGATCAGGTTGGATTAAACTTTTTTTTGGCAGTAGTAGGTACCTAATAGAAAAAAAAAACGGCAAAGTGCGAATCGGACTCGTGCACCGAGGGTTCCATACCTTGGAAGGAAACGTATAAAAAGTAATTTAGTTAGATTAATCATTCATTAATCGTTCATTTTTGGAACCGCATAAGTAAGTTTGTTTGTTAAGGATTTTATTTATGCTCTAATATTTATATAAACCTCTATCAACCCTAATGATTTCAGATTTTTCGCAGTGCAAACTTCGGAGATAAGGGAATGGTATTTTTTTTAGACATTTTTCATCATAAGTCGAAAACTATGCGATATAAAGGAATTTAAAGCCCTTTCATATGACACCCCACGTGACCTAGTAACCCTATATTAAAATTTCTACCTCCCATTACGGAAAGTAAAAATGTATGTTTTTTTTTTAAATTCTGTCATTTGCAATAAAGGTGAACAAGCATTATTTAAAACTATTCCAAATTTAAAGTTGATAGCATTAGTAGTTGCTGAAATAAGCAGCTGTGACAGACGGATAGACAGACAGGCAAACAGACGAACGGATAAAGTTACACGTCATAAGGGTTCTTTTTGCCATTTTGTTAAGGAACCTTAAAAAATGAAATAATGTGGAAAAAGATTTTTTATTTTTCTTATTGTTTTCACAGTGCAAATAGAAGTATGTACAGTAAATACTTATCTACATACTTTCTACTTCTTAGAATCTAGACTCTATATAAATTTTGCGATTTTCATTGATAGTATGGAATAGTCTATTCTATTTCATTATTCATTTTTTTTCCAGTAGGACTCGTTAAACATAAACACTTTTTTAATTCAGAATACACTAACTGTACGAGGTAATTTAATTCTTTAAAAACATTTATTTGGCAATAAAAGTATGTCTGCATAATACGTTAGACGTTATACATACTGTGTGGCTTAACTTAGAAATTGTCCAATGTAACTACATAGTTGGAAATATTGAAATTTTTATTTCAAGGAGCTTAAAGTTAAAGTTGAAAGTTCAAAACAATTTTCTATAATCCATCGATCATATTATTCATATAAATTTTGATAATTAATACCTATTTTTTAGCCTCAATAATTTTACTCCGCAATTATTATATAATGAAATTAATAGGTTGAGACAGGTTGACTTTTAGAAGTGAAACCTGTATTGAAAAAGTCTAAGCTTAATTCATATTTCGTTATTTAATTTGAAATAAGTGTTACTATCAACAATCCGGTTATGACACATTCTGCTCATTTTGATGAGGAAATAACAAGAATAATTGACTTTTATTTGTTTTAGTAGTTAGGGCGACCTCCCGTAGTACTTTAATATGAACAGAGATGAATTTACATCGTAAAACCACTTAATTACTCTAAGAAAACAATGATTTCAAAACTTTCTGAAATTCTAGACAATCATTAGAAAACCCTTGTTTATAAAATTTTAGTAGCAAACCTTTGCGGACACATTCTTGAAATTTCAGTTGGGAAAAATTAAATCAAATAATTATTATTCAACGATATTTATTATCAGAGATATTAAAATTTTACATATAATAATAACGCTTTTGTGCGTTATTCGAGCATACCGTTGAAATCTAAGCTTTTGGATAATACATACCAAACCTCATATATAATTTGAAAAATAGAGATTCATAATTCAAGTCAGTGTGAATGACATACAATTCATCTTTTTTGTAAAAATATTTTTGTTTTAATTTGAAAAACGAAAATTAATTATTACGATTTGTATAATATGCTAATCAAACTTTTTAATTTGACGAACAGGATTAATTTTTATGAAAATATTTTATCCACTCGTTATTGAGTTATACTACCTCTAGTAAAATGTAGCAATAATTAGGGACCCCTAAAATGTAAGATTTTTAATTTCTATATATATGTAGACCCGCACGGAAATGAATGCGTTATTGTTGCAGCAGGGCCGTCGTATAATGCAGGTAACGATAAATATAAAAAATACAAATGTATATTTTACTGAAATGAGTTCTAGAATATTTTATTACAATCGTAGTTGCAGTGCATTAGTTTTAGATAGATCAAAGTAAAATAAAATACACTTTTTTTGATAAATCTGATTTTCGAGAAATGAAGAAACCTTTTATAAAGGAAATTAGTCAATTTATATTTATTTAACGACTCTTCTTAGAATGAGTACAAATTCAAGAGAAATATTGATTAAAGCATTGCATAAAGTAAAATATGTAGTTGTTTATTCCTATTCTTTATTTTACGAAACGCAAGATAAATTAGAAGTTTTAATTCCGTAGAATAACTTTATTTTCTGAAATTAAGTAAATTAACTTCATTTATATTTCGTTAAAATCACTTTAGCTTCTAATCAAAGAAATATAATTTTAAAATTACCAGCGTTGTTCATTAGCTTTAAAACATTAGAACTTCCAATTCAAAGAAACGAATATCCCATTAATATTATTCATTAGATTCAGAATTTAAAGCCGTAGCTTAAAACACAAAATCAAAAACCACAAAGCTCTGCCTATAAACATTGCATTGATTCAACTAAATTATTTGAAATTCAGAGAAAATTCTCCCGCTTTGCTTCCATCTGTTCAACTCCTCATTCATCGAAAATTGGAGACAAAGTTCGAATTATGGGGGTAGGGGGCATTATAAATGTTTTACTCAAGTGAAGATGGGAATGAAATAAATTCAATTTGCTTAGCAAGATGCAAGCCATTAAACAAATGAAATTAATCTGCTATTATTTCGCCTACATGTTCAAACCGTGACTCGCAGTCAGTCTTTTATATGCCACTGGAGAATATTACTGAGCGTTTTCCTCTGGATTTGGTCGTTTAAATAATGTTGTAACAAATGTTCGAGCCAAGGTAAAGTAGTGATTTCGTTATGTTTGTTCAAATTTTAACGGAAACCGCTTGCAGCACTTTACATATCAAATTATGAGGAATCATTAAATTTTCAGAGCTTTGAGGAAAGTTTGTAAACCGACCTTATGGTCAATTAATGAGCAGTGGGATTATGGGGGGAGGGAACGATAACAACCTTTGCTCTAATAAATAATTCCATTGTTTTACAGTTTTACTAAAATTTGGGATTAAATTTTATTTGTTCCTATTATAATTCAAAGGGTTGGGATGAAATTACACTTTTGTTAATAAAAGTTTTCCTTTGAGTGGATTGGTTAATATAAAGAACATGTATTACACTCATACTTAAAGTTAACACTCTATTATTAATACGTGTTTATACAGGGTGGTTCAACATAATTCCAATGAATTCTATGAAGATACCCAGTCGGTAGAATGTCCAATTTTGTGTTAGTCGGTATACTTTTCACATTAAGAGTTAGAGCTTTTAGTCAGAGGCGTGAAAAAATACGTATTAGTTTTTAATTTTTTTTTCACAGTTGTACAATGTTTTTTTTATTTTCAATATTATACCAAGCATTTACATTATATTTAAAACAAACGTCATGATCATTTCAAAACAAAAATTTTTATTCTGTACCAGGTTAATTGCAGGATTGTTTGATGCTCTTTTACAAATAGTGTTTTGCGGACCACCCGGACTTCTTCATGGTTGATCTAAAATCAATAAAATAATAAAAAAATTAGTAGTTTGATAATTTATCTAGTAAATATACAAAAATTTATTTATAAGGGATCCTCAGATCAAATTTTGAATTTTTAGCTTATGTACCTATTATTTTCTCCACCGCTGTATATGCAATTGTTGTGTAGCCCTTTTAAAATTACTTTCTTTTTACCATGTACTGATGTTTCTAATACTGAAGTGTGAGAACTCATATATAAAGGATTTGGGTACGCTTAAGACTTCCTTTGGTACTTCTCCTTAAAATAACTTTCATAGTACTATATTCTAAATAAGATTGTAAGATGTATTTATAGATAGAGAACAATTTACTTGTACCAGTGAGTAGTTAATATCTCGTTTTCTATTCTTTCCTCGTTACAAGGCTCAAACTTGAAAATTTAAAAAAATTGGTAAAATGTAAAGATTTATTAAACTTTTTTGCAGATGATCCATTAACGTACATATATGTACATATATGTATTATATTTTTATTATTCAAGTTTTAGATTTAATTTGAATTCGAGTGAGTATATTTTTCAAAATTAATTCAATGTTAATAAGAAATAATCTTTTATATGTTTTTTTCAGCGCCAGTTTCAAAATAAACATTTACCATTTCCTTTAACTAAGTTTTTAACTTATCTAATTACACTGCTAAAAGTTTCTTTTAGATGACATGTTAAGGAAGTTACGAATTGTTTAGAAAAAGGTATCCCAATATATGAAATGCAAGTATCTCGTCTTTTATTTTTCAATCAAACGTTAAAAGTAACAGGCATTGTTTCTTTTTTAACCCTTTTACACTTGGTATCAAATAACCGCCCTCGTTTCTATTTTACTACTTCCTTCTAAGCTATTAACAAAAGGTTTCAATTACGAGATTTTTATGTTTTCTGAAATGCGTCTTGGGCAAATGGATCAATAAAGTCGCAGTAATGAATTGAAAGCCATTTTGATACCTTCAAGAAATAAATGTATGTAGGTCAGCTAAAACTTTTATAAGTATTCAAGTTTACTTCCTTTTATTCGACAGTAACGCACAATTCTGCTCAGTTTTTTGGATTGAATCCTTAAAATTTTTAAAAGACCTTCCGAATTTAGTGCACTTTGCAGTGGAAGGGAAACTTTCCATCATCAATTTTTTGGCACTTCGGATGTTTTAGTTTAATGGTATTCCTTTTTCTATGCAGTTTTTATGCCAAAGAAATCTAAACTACGAGTATGTAATGTTATGTAATGATGATATTGGCGAAGAAATTTCTATCAGACACGCAAATAAATGGAACACGTAGATGGTCACAAATGAATATTTATTATAGTCGTAGTTCTTATAGCACGCGGTAAGGGTAGCATTTCATCGAAATAAATCAATTTAAAAGCTTTTTCTGTTACTTGACTATGAGAATTTCTTGAGTTCTTTTAACATTCAACTTAATAAAGATTTTCTATTATATAGTTTTCCAAATATGAACGTGGAACATATGTTTCATGTTTATGTGTTAATTTTAGCTACTACTTACATCTCTCTGTCCATGAACACGATTATTTAAAAGATTGGCAGTGGGTACAGTAATAACACTTTATTTAATTATAGTGCATTTCCAGAATGGGACAACTTTGTCATCTGGTTAAGTTCATTGCGTGCAGCCTTGTCATGTTTAAAATATTAGATAATAATTATGATAATGAACGTGTGCGTACTTTTCCACGGGTTGTTTTAATCAATATGTACCTACGTATGTTACGATGGTCAATTCTTATTAACCTCTTCAGAGACGAGTTTTTTAAAGGTGGAAAAAGTAGTTTCATGTTTTATTTGATTAATTCTTAGTTTTTACCGACAGCTACTCAGTAAGTAAGAAAAAATTGGAAAACAATTAGTATAACAGTTAAAAGTGCTATTAGTAAAAAGATAAAAACCTTATTTTACAAATTATGTTTTTAAAATAATGCAAATATTAAAACTGATTAAATTTTATTCATTGGGTAATTTATTTATCAAAGAGTATACGATAGTTTTCCGATAAACTAGAAAGAAGCCTTGCAATAGGCAACTTTGAAATATTTTAAAAGCTGTTAATTTGAATTCAAGTATAGAATAAAATTCTATCCATACTGCCATAGTACAAATTTTTTCGTTTAATGTGGTACAAAACTTGCTGTATCTTTTTTTAATAGCATCGAGTTTAATTAAAAAGTTACAGAATAAAATCCTATCTTAATAATATTAGCTCAGGTTAAATTTTTTTAAAAATTCATCAAAAGTTTTCAAATTTCGATCAAAAGTGGTATTTATGAATCGATACTTTATCTTCATGTTTACAATTTGTCTCGAAATAGCAATATCGTACCCAATCTTGGATGAAGACAAAATTTAGCAAACAAATACATATAAAGTCAAGTTAAACTTTTTTTGTAATAATCTCTTTTTTTTAAATTAAAGTTAAATGCAATAATATAATTTAATTGTTTAGTATTAGTACAATAGTGGATAAAAAGCATATTGCATTCTCACAGAATTTATGCTTAGAAAGAAACATGAAAAGTTGAAAGAAGCTTGCGAAAACGCAACAAATATTTCACATGAAAGTCAAACAATTTTAACCCCTTACACTACGATTTAAGCATTTTCACTATCAGTAGTTTGAGTAAACGTTCCGGACACGTGATTTTCATTTGTGGACCGGAAAAAGTATCAAATCTATCTCTCGCTGTTATAAAGCAAGAACTTAATATCCATTATATTCTTAGAGTTTGTTAATAACTTTATTTAACTGATTATTGATATCCTGACATAAAGTTCCTTATGAAATATTAAAACGATTTAATTTGGAAGCGATTGGGAAATAATGAAATAAAGTGTCTTGATTTGAATGGATATTATCTTTAATAGCAGTTTATTTTGTATCTCAGGTACATTACCTAATTCTAAAAATTTAAATATTTGCTTATATACAAATTAAAAACGTTGAGGCAGTAATTATAACAATTATTTAGCATACATATGCCATAAATTCGAAACCCGCTTAAATCCCAATCCCCAATACCTAAAAGGACCCATTTACATTTTACGCCTTTTCCAGGTCGTTCAATAAATTCGTAATTCCACTTTTGTGCAAAATTATCAGAAAATGGGATATTTGACCCAATTATAAGACCGTATTCCATAAGTCACTGAATGTATTCTACGTGTGCGAAAGGCGAATAATTATCCATTTATGATGTGAACCGCACAGATGCCTTCATTTTTATTCCGATACCGGTCGAAGTTCTAAGGTTTTCCTTTTTATGCCCTATCGAATAATAAGATTTTTGCCCACTTTTACGTTGATATCTGAATTATTGCTCCATTTTCAGGAGAATGTTGTGGCAAACGTATATTATATATATGGTGATGCCAACATTAGTTCCGTGTTGAACACTGACAGCACGAGTTTTCTAATTTGCTGATTGTTTCGTGTGGACTTCAGCCACTACGAAGATAATTATCAAGACGCAGTTAATTAATTTTGAAGAACGGCCAGATATTTCCTTCTGGGCGGTTTTAATCTATTTAAACAGATTCTGTACCAGACTACTACAATGATTAAGTATCTAATGGAAGGCTAATAGCCATAATGAATTAGCAATTAGGCACAATGTGCCTTTCGCTATAAGCGAGCATAAGGATTATGATATCGATTTCATTCACTTATGATTTATTATTGATACATAGGAAGATTAAAGAAGTTTTACAAGAATTTCCAGAGGAAAAGTTAAAGCTGAAAATACATACTTAGTATTCTTACCACAGTTGGGCTTAATATATAACTCATAAATATAAAAATAAAAGTTTAAAAACTAAAACTCGAAAAAGGCTGAAAATAAGCATAAAATATTATACAGGAAGGTCAAAACTCTGATTTAATAACAAAGATTTTGGATCACAAATAGTTATAGTCGGAGGCCCTCCCTTAGATTCGTAGATTTTTTTCACCTCCGACTACAACTATTTTTAATCCAAGACCTTTGTTATTGAATCGGAGGTCTGACCTTCCCGATCCTGTTTAATATTTTATATTTGTTTTCAGCTTTTGCGTAGTCGGGTTTTAGTGTTTAAACTTTTATTTTATTTGCAAATTTTTAGTGGTAAAGCAATCATTGGGTTTAGTCAGACGTCATATGCTTGCTAAAATATGATAAGTACTGTAGGAGCTATGAGGGAACAGACGAACATAACCACATACATAGTTTGCTAAAATCATAACCCTAATATTTTTTTACCTTTATTTCCACAATTTTCCTCCTCGCGCTCGGTATATCTACAAATACAACAAAATTTCGGATTTCATTTTGGTTGATTCATTTCAACATTTATTCGAAACTGCATAAATGAATTCGAAAATAATTGGACTTCAAAAGTTTAGGAAGGTAATGGTTGGGCTTTAAGTAAGAAGATTTTTGAACTTTTTACTTTAATTTATCAGCTGAACGAGTGGAATCATATTAATTAGGGTGGCAGAGACTTTTTTCAGGATACTTATTTCAAGCCATGCCCCTCATTCCATTAATTTTGGATCAAAGCAGAATCGTGTCCTCCCTGTTTAAGACGGGGATCTAATTTCTCAGAAGAATTAATAATGTACGGAGCCAAAGTCCCATAACATAACATGTACCTCGCGGATGCATGGGCTGTAGAAATCCTAAAGTTTAAAAATTGCTAACAAACATTTTTTCGAGAAATAAATTCAATATAATAATGTAAAAAACCTTTGATTGTTGTATTATAACAAAACATAAAGTATTGATCTCAAACTCTAAAACATTTTTCTTATTTTTTAGTGATTTAGTTGCATTAAATCTTCTTCTTATGTATAATGCAATTATAAATTTAAATTTTTTATTTACGACGTCTTATGGAGGTCATACAAATCTTTACTGATCGGCTTTTTATTTTTATCCTCCCAACTTTGACAATTTCCTTTTCTCTGAGACAAAGGCAACTTTTCCAAGAATATATAAATCTGAAAAGAATTGTTCAACTTTAATTAGCTTGTGGGCATTGAGAGTAAAGTTTCCGATATTACTTTGTTGTTATAGGTATACTTGTACATATCCACTCTTACTATGAAATCCAGATAAAGTAAATTATGCTATCCTTTTGTTTTGAGCAGGGATTACTGGCTTGTTTCATAAATTTATGAAGGAAGTATTAGTATTTAGTTATTATAAAATGAAATATACAGAGCGAACTAAAGAGAGAACCAAAAGCATTTAAAGAAGTTGCTTTTATAATTTTAATTTTAACAGATTAATATTTTTATGTAAATAAGGATCTTCTTAAATAAACAACGACATTGCTTTTTTTAACGCTTTAGGAATTTCGTATTTAATTTTCTTGAACTTCGCAAACTAGAAAAGTTCAACAACCATTACTTTTGTATTACATTGATACTTTTAATGAACATATGTAGGCCTAATATTTAAAAAAAATGATTAAATGAATCATACAATATTTTAAGTAATCTCGCTACTCACAACTGTGCCCAAATCCAAAGTGGGTACTTAGCTAAATTGAGTATTAAACATTATGCACTATTTTAAAGTAGTTAATTTACAATTATAATGAATCATAAAACAGGAGATGTTTTTGCTTTTCCAGAAATTTTTTACTTCCTTTAACATGAAACTGAACACAAAAATGAGTCACAAACAAAAGATTAGAGAAAGCATTTTCTTAAATTGGCAATTAAAAAATACCCAGAAAGTCACGTCACAGCTGAAGTAAATTGCTTATCTGAAAGCTGTCATCCATTTCAGGGAAATGCTGAATGATATATCATATAATATTTTCGTTTTGTCTTTTTCTTTGCTTTGTTAATATGATTATATTATTTTTTTCATAGTAAAAAATCATGTTTAAAGAAAGTAATCTCGTACTTAGTAATAAGAAATTGTTCATCTTAATTTTGACAGCTTAAAGAAGATTTACATATTACGCCTCTGCATAGACATTTTTTGCATGGACATTTATACGATCTTATGATACAACATGACCAGTGATTGGAAATAAAATTAAGGCTTAAGTATG
The DNA here is from genome assembly GCA_963920795.1 of Eutolmus rufibarbis. Taxonomy (NCBI): domain Eukaryota; kingdom Metazoa; phylum Arthropoda; class Insecta; order Diptera; family Asilidae; genus Eutolmus; species Eutolmus rufibarbis. The sequence continues at coordinate 23,225,065 of OY987204.1, forward strand.
CAACGATTTTGATTCAAACAAAAACATTCACTTTTTATCATACCTAAACCTGGAAATATTTATACAGCGTGAATTAGGCTGTGGTATGACGTAAATTGAATTCAAGCAATTCAATTAGAAATGACGTTGTGATTAACAGCATTTCATTGTATAACAATTGAAATCAATTTAATTCAGAAATTCAGTAAGTGTAGTCAGGCCCGTTGCCGTGACATTTTGTATGCACAGTAGATTTTATTTTTTAATATGTTCATATTTCACGGAATTTTTCTAGGTACCTACCCACATATACATATGTATGTACATAATGCATGTACCTATCTGCTTACATTATAAAATATACATGTGTGATAAAGAAAACAATTCCAATAATAATTCGAAAAGAAAACTCTGAAAGTTCGCTTACGGGCAAAAATAATAGTTATAATAGTTACTCAAAAGAGTTCCAATATTTTACATCGTATACAAATTTAATCATATAAATTGAAAAATAATGCACAATTTAGATTTTAAATATAAAAAGCAACGTAATGGTATTTATAAAAAAAAAATAGCAGTTCGATGAAATTGCTTTTAGAGGCAAAAAATATGTATTCTATATTTGCCTTTCCTCCTAGTTTTATTTACGTGAAAAATTGGTTAATGCTGCTAAAAACTATGCAAGAAAAAATTATGAATTGATATGATAACAAAAATTATGGAGAATTTTGGGAAGTGGGTATCTTTTATAATACATACAAAAGAGAAAAAACATATTATATTAAAATATTAACAATATAATTTTTTCACATGCATATACTGTTCATTCGGATTAGAATTATAATTATTAATTAAACTTTTCATTCTAAAATCGTAAAATATGGTATTTCTTGAAATCTTGATGGAACATTTTTGATTTGTAGATCTTCAACTTTAAATTATAAATTGCTTAAAGAAATATTAGTTTTATATTAGGATTAGAACGGAATCTATTTAGAGATCGTAAAACTAATATTTCAATATTTTTTATGTGCTCTGAAACTATATAACATATATTTATCTTATCTTTGTCCTTCTTCGTTTCTATTTACTTTTAAAAGAATGGGTCGAAGAAGTCTTTTTAAATCCGCAAAATGTTCAAATAGTCCAGTCATTTTAGACATTTTAAACCCCAATCTGCGGAAAAATTCCTAGTGAGCTGAATTTTTGTACACACCTTTATTACGGCGTTGTAATGAAGATGTGAAAAATCGACATTGATATCGTGCCGGCTAAAAAAGTTATCAAGGTCAAAAGGTCACGAAATTAGTTTTTCGCAAATATCTCGCGACCTATTGCTCGGAGGTTAATAGAGGTCATTATAAAAATTGTTTGTCGTGAAATTATCTACAAAAAATGCCTTTTGCATTTTTCTGTAAAATTAACAGTTTTCGGAGTAGAGCGCTGAGAAAGCGACTATATTATGACGATGCACTCGTTTCCTCACCTCCTTCGAGGTATGTAGAATGCAAGGCGCGTTTTTTTTACATGGTTTCCCCCGTAGGCATAATCCATGACATGTAATATGTTTTTTTTATTTAAGAGAAAATAATTTTTTATTTGAATACTGAAAAATACAGAAAAAATAAACTTTAGTATATAATTTTTTTTTGTCATTCATTGTCGATATCTTCAGTTTCTATATCATTAACAATTGCTGACAAACTGTCGAGTGGACTTATTCCTATATTTAAATCGACATCTTCATCATTTCCATCATTGGTTGACTCTGCGTTTAAGCATGACTGGCCACGGCAATGTCCACAAACTTTTGAGCATCTTAATCCAATTTTTTTGCATCCACATTTGCCGCCACAACCTTTTGTACAATTACAAAAGATTGTGTTCAGTAGATCATCGGGTGCTGGTGGTAATAAAGTTGTTATTGGCTGCAGTATATTATTTTTTAACTCCCAACCCCACTGTTCTGGATCAATTTCTCTTCCTAGCCAGGTTTGTATTTGATAATACACTCGATAAATATGCTGTTGAGCTGCTGAAGAAGTAGGTGGTAATAATGGAAATTTCACAGCTGTGCTGTGTCTTGTTAGTTTAGCAAAGCTACAGTATCTGTAATTATCTATCGAATGTTCTGATTTTGGAGCACCGTACATTGCTAGTAGAAAATGTATTCCAGAATTGACAATGACATCTCGAGAGCAATTTTCTTGTTGGAATATTTCTGCAGAATTGTTTAAACTTCTACTACATCACCATCCGATAACAATTCATTGCATATAAAACATGTATGACTCATCATGAAAACTGTTCAAGAGTATGAAACTACTAAAATAACGTCTTTAGCACTCAAGGCAGAGTAGCAGATACCAGTGGAGGTGGTTTGTTGTGGACCCTTAACGGTCCAATGGCGCCATATAGGCGACATGACCCTTTTACTTACTGGGTCCAATGGCGCATATATGGCGCCAAAAACCATTTTATTATTTTTATTACTATTACTATATTTACTAGTGACGTGTTAAGTATTGTGCCATATCCTTTCTGTGAGTTTTTTTCTGCTTGTTATCTATATTCCGTTATCTTTTACCGTTTTTGAATACCGAACTTGAAATGCTTCCTGACCGTTAAGGGTTAATATATAGTAGATTTTACTAAGTTCCCAAGCCTCTATAATATAAGTATATTTTTCACAAAACGCCCAAATATCAGATAGAAGGTTTTAAGACACTTACAAACATGAATAAAAAGCAATAGAGTTTACGCCTTGGTGTGCGGTATGCAATACCGCATGTGAGTGCATTCTAGTCGCTTTCTCAGCGCTCTACTCCGAAAACGGTTAATTTTACAGAAAAATGCAAAAGGCATTTTTTGTAGATAATTTCACGACAAACAATTTTTATAATGACCTCTATTGACCTCCGAGCAATAGGTCGCGAGATATTTGCGAAAAACTAATTTCGTGACCTTTTGACCTTGATAACTTTTTTAGCCGGCACGATATCAATGTCGATTTTTCACATCTTCATTACAACGCCGTAATAAAGGTGTATACAAAAATTCAGCTCACTAGGAATTTTTCCGCAGATAAAACCTAAAATGACTGGACTAAAATGAAACTTTCCAATTTACTTCAGGTATTCAGAAACAAAAGCACTTTTCCCACTTCCTCAACCGAGGCAAGGTCAAGTTCATTAGGGAGCAGTGGCAAGGAAGTGGTTTTAAGCCCTCACTTGACTTTTCAACTTTGGTTTCTAGATTTGCTCTGCTCTTCATGATAACTATGGCATGGTTTCTTATCAAATATAATATTAACAAAGCTTATTTGAAATAACAATCATTTCTGACCTTATGTGAGATAGTCCAAGTAGACTAAATATTGTGTAAACGGCCTTCAGGTATAATTAAAGTTTACTTACTCGTTTCCAAGATTAAGAAAAAAGTGCTGTGAAGTAAAAATTCCATTACGTCTAAGAATAGATTTATTATACCTACTACCAGAGCTGTATCATGCCTCTTTTTCTGAAGCCTGCATGAAGTATAAATGGATGGATGATATAATCATCATGGGTTCGTTAAGCTAGCAATAAATTTAGGGCTTAAGGTTTCATCGAGATCCATCTTCAAAAAGACCTCGTAGAAGGCTGGTAGCTTCAAATTCTCGTTTCAGCTTATTCTTTGTGGTGCTATAAAAAGGAGTTTATGGTTTGGCTGTAATAAATTTCTGTTCACAGTTCGAAAAATTGAAATAGGATTTAAAAGATTTACAACACATTTCCTATTTACAGAATAAGTAAAGCTTTTATAAACGGTTTTTAAACATAAGTATACGATTATTGTTGAACTTAAGATTTTTAAAGAACCCGTTTGGTGAAAACCTGTTGATTTTCATATATTTTACTTAAACTTATTGGATGGACATTAGGAAAATAAAAAATTCAAAATGGATATCCACGTAAAATCTATTACTTTTTATTTTAGGTCTATAGAAAGCGTTAGTTTTTCCGCGCAATTTCTCTATGCTGCCACAATCTTTTGGTGAAATTTATAGAAAAATTTTGAATTAAAAATGTGTCCACCGTAAAAAATACGACATCACTGCTGAAAATAAGAAACACTTTAGTTTACTCTGATTTGTCATTTTATAAAACAAATGCTTGTTCGTTACCGTCGATAAGGTCAAAAAGACCTTTAATTCGGTTATTTGAAAGATCCTTGAAAATGTTTGTCTTTTATTGTCTTAATTTAAGGTATTTATACAATTTGCAAGGAAACTTTGTGAGAATATGCAAAACATCGAGGCGGAAAAATGTCAGTCAATCAAATTTTGAAAAATCCGTGAAGAAACCTCAAACTCAATCTGTTCCAAACTCGGTACTTTATATTCATTGCAAAAACCTAAACATAAAAAAAAAAGCCAAATTTTATAGAAATGTCTTCAAACTTTTTCTCCTTTCATTTAACAATGCATCACCACAGATTTGAATGTAAAATGTAAAACCACGAGCCCAATAATAGTCTCAAGTTCTATTCCATGTTGTGATTGTGACACTATGCTTGGGGCTATAAAATAGCCGCCTTGTCTAAATCTTCGGGGAGTACACTTTTGTTGCTATCCGATTTCGGTGACGACAGCACAGCCCTATGTTTTTTGGTAGAATGTGGAAATCTTCTGGTGCAATTGAATTCTCTGGAGCACAAATAATTCAAATAAGGCATTTGCTTTTCTGATATATTAAAAGTAGCTTTTGTTGTAGGGCGGCCTAATATTTTATGAGTCCTGCTGAACAGGTGGCTTTCGAGACTACTTCGTTCTTGGATTTATGCTTGTTTGAATTGGATTCGCAAATTGTACCTTACCAAAACACATTGGGAACATGAAATTACTTAGATCCTTTGGAAAGCGTTTTCATGTACTTCTAGTTTGCCTGTTGTGCAAATGTCGTAAAAACGTTTTATTTAGTTTATTGAGCAGGCTGTATCTATCCATCTGTCTATCTCGTGGGATTGCCAACTGTTTGGTTACTTCAATTGATAGAATGTTATTAAATAGCTATAAAAAACGACCATTTATTTTGTTTCTACGGCTCTTTATTTAAACTTATAAAATAATGGAGGGTTTTTTTTATCGATTCGATTTTAGGCAAGTTAGGTAGGTTAGGTTTTTATGTAAAAGAAGCCAAAAGCTTTTCAAAGAATGATTATTTTAGGAAGAGTAGAAAATAAGAAGCAACAAATTCTTGCCTTAATCGGATCATCCTTTTTTACCCATAACTACTCCTTGCAGCTATTAGGATTTTTTTTTATTTCTCTGTCTAAATGTTAATTATAAAAGTAATTATTATTTCCATAAAAAAACGTAGCACATAATAATAAGAGATACGAGTATAAGTCAAGAAGATTGTTATTTTTAAATATTTCTGATACAGATTAATTGTTATGGATAATAAAGAGATTAATTTTCAGGTTGTTCTATCATTTAAATGTATTTATATATTCTTAATTTCACCGTTTATGAAATATTGGGACCTAAAAGTTTCATATAAGCTTTTACCAGATCAAATACACAACTCTCTCTAATTACTCAGCTTTTTTCTATTTTATTGCTATAAGTGATAAACTTTTGAATTAAAAAATAACAGTCTTTTTTTACCTATTTTGGAATAGATTGAGTTTAAAGTTTCCTCATAGATTTTGATAAAAAGTTGTAAAATATAAAAATTTCAGTTAGTCTCTTGTACTTCTCATGATATTGCTGAAATATTAATTCTAAAATAGAATCTAAATAGGTAGCGGCCTTGTAAAATTATGAATTACATTGGTAATGATTGCCATTACCAGTAATGAAATTTTATTAAATTAGCATTACCATTACTGCAATTGTACTTCTGGTTAAATAACTTCATTGAAGTTAGTTACTAGTAAAGCTTTCATTACTATTATACATTACAATTGAAATTGTAATTGCGCAATGCTACCTATTATAAGTTGACACTACTTTTGTCTCCTGGGAAAATTCTTATTTATTTTCCAAAATTTTAAATATAATCAAGAGTACTTATCTAGACTTAATATTAAATATTGTATATACACAGATGTTTGCATATTTCTTTTTACTTTTAAACTATTCATATGTATACATGATTTGCATTTTTGGGGAAAATAGCTTTTAAAGCATTGAACAATTTTACAAATATTTTGAAGATTTCATTCTTATAAATAACCTGATGTAGAAAATGTGCCTGTATTTTGTTGCATACTACTAGTAGGTTTCAGAAAGCGAGTATAGTAATAAGAAAGAATTTTTACAGAAGACACAAGTATTGGATACTTGAATATTATTGCACAATTACAATTTTTTCTTTACAATTTTAATTGCAATGTGTAGTGGTAATGAAAGTTTCATTAGTAAATCAATACAATGAAGTAATTGAACCAGAATTACCATTGCTATTACAATTATACCGCTGCAGTAGTGTTAATGGTATTTAAAAGAATTTCAATTACTTATTGTAATGGCAATCCTAATTGTAATGAACATGATAATTTGAGAAGTGTGACAAGCAGGTACTTAAAAAAATATAAATTGCCTGGACTATGTGCGGTTGTAAAAAATAATTAATTTCATTTTACTTTTCTGAAATTATGGCATTGATATTATGGAAATAAAAAAAAAAATTTGAAGACAATCTTTTCCGTTCGTCTTGTATAAACATAATTTACATTTCTTATTCTTGTTTTCCGTATGCCTGTAAAAGGTCTCAATCATTAAATGTTTACAACACGCAGCCGTTTCTAATTAACAGCCGATTTATAGAACTTTTCAAAGTATAATATTCCTCTCGGGGGAATATTTAAAAAATAAAAGAGAAGCTGCCAGCAAGGTAGCATCAGTGAAAACTGAGGAAGTTCTTGCAGGACCTCAAGTTTATGTGCCAAGTTTGCGCAGGTTATTAAATACAAACAATGAGCAGGACTCGTGGCGAGACGTTATTTAAGGACCAAAATTAAATAAGGCTCTAGATTTCTTAGCTGATGAACGGCAATTCGAGTCATTTCCAGCATTTTGCCTTTAAAATTTTGATGAGAATTTAATTGAATGTACACATCAGAGGCTTTTAAAGCGCAGAAGGGGCTTCATTTCCTTTACGAAAGATTTTTCCTGTTTTTTTTTCTTGTTTACAAACATACATAACTTTTTACTTCAAAATTATATGTTTGTCGAAAAGTTCGGGAAACTTTACTTATTACTTTTGTTATATTCGGCTCGATGAATTTCCTTGGTCCCGTCAATGTCAGGACCAGAAACGCTTTGGTTCTTAGAATGAATTTTTTTTCTTCAGAAATTAAATAGTATATGTTTGTAGCACCACAGACCTACTCCATATCTCTCATCATATAAACTGTAAATATATAAAGTTTATTTGTGGGTGTTCTTGTTTTTTGTTACTGTAGTAAAACAATGTTTATACACATACATATATTCATTTTTTTAAATTTGCATGTCATTAAGGCCAGTCAAAGTGTTTTTTTCTAGCAGCATGAGTTCAATTTATTTCCGAAATTATTGAATGATCGAACTAACTTGGAATTATCTAATTATTGCAGCAACGGTCTCCAGGAAACATATTTGTAAGTTATAATATAATTTTTATAAAAATCTTATTTTTTACTTGAGTAATGTTAACAAAGAATGTAAGCATCTTTCCATCGATATTAATATAAGTATATACATACTTCTCACATCAAAGAAGCAAAGTGAAGCAAAGTGGCTTCGCGCAATGTTCGGTATCAAAAAAATAAAACATTAAAGCAAAGGCTTACTTTGAAAAACACATTAGCAATTTATACCAAAAAGAGCATACGAATGAGAAAAACACACGTCCTAATCTCTTTATACCTTTATTATCCTTACAACGGATGACCTCATTTCGCCGTATTTCCCAAGACGATAAAATTTCACTGATGGTCGGAATATGAAACCTTCAGAACAACTAAAAAACATCAAGGATCTCAACATTCAACTCCTGAAAATCCTCAGGGAAATCTCCATAACGTCCTGCCTTGGATTAGAAGCTTTGCTCCTGCGAAACAATTGAACCTGGCAAAATTTTGGATGATGGATCAAGTGAGAATGTGTTTAGTCTTTCCGTCATTCAAATGATATCGCGCTACGTAAAAGAATGCGCAAATGAATGAATAATTCGACCAATTCCATTCGCCATCGTCCTTGCAATTTAAGTAGTTTTCGCAGCATTGAACTTCTGCATTAAGTTGTATATTTGTATGTAGTGCAGACTCATGTCCTAGGACTGCGAATGAAATGAGGCCATTAATATTTATTAGGTTCCGGATAGTTTCTCTTAGGTGGTGTTTTAGTCCGAAATTCATGCAACAAGCAAATGAATTTTGCCGTCCTCACATGAGAAAAGTCCTGTCAGCTCTATTCCATTCAATAATTTCATATTGCTCGCTGGGGTGATAAATTGGTTTTTGGAATTATGGACACTGATTCAAGTTTACTTCAGTATTATTTACAAATGATAATTCACATAGTATCATATAAGCCAATAGAATGGCAATATACATATAAATACATATGTTACTCGTGCACAATGCCAAAATTTTCGTGTGAATATATTAAAACAAAGCTATGCAGTACGAATTACATATGTATATAAATTAAAGTGCGGTGAGAGAAGTATACTAAAATAAATTGCTTCCTACGGGAAGGCAACTCCTCCTTTATTCCACTTCATAATCTTTTTTCTTACAGGAAAAAACAATTCTGAAATATTCTGAAAGTTTTGGAATATTAAATTTATTATGTTGCTATAATTATTGTAATTTGTAATTAGAAAAAAATTGTTATGTCGGAATTTAAGGGATTTGATACACTTTATCTTTTATTTACCTAATTTAATTTTTTGAAATTGTCTGTGTAAAATTTGGCAAAAGTACAAACACTAAAAACCAGCTGTTGGAGTTAAAATGGTAATCTTTTTTAAAGTATTATTTTTCTAATACAAATAAATACAATATAAAAATCGAAAACGATGTTCAAAACTCTCGTACGAAAATTATTGGAGTACCCTTTTTTGTTCAAACTTCTATACAATTTAGATATGTACGTACATATATAAACAGAATTTCAAAGCCATTATATAAATTTTCGTAATAATGTTTAAAGTAGACGTTGTTCAATACATACATGAAAGCTTTTTGAAGATTTCTTTCCACTTCTAAGTGATAAACACTTTATATTAGTAGTCTCAATTTTAACATATATGTATGTATGTCATTATCGCACTAAATTTTTCGCTTAAGTTTAAATGGATATTGTTTATAAGATGAAAACTTTTGATAATTATTCTATTTCAAATATGTAGATGCAAAATTTAAAGACCTTTTAACTGTCTTAAAATATCCCCTATAAAGTTTAATTTAATTATGTCATATAAGGAATCCTTCATCTGTTTCAATAGTCCTCATTAGTTCTCCACCCTTTTCTAATTATAAATTCCAAATTTCCAAAGTTTTAAAAACTTTGCACAGCTCTAATACCAAATAATATGATCTATTCAGAACCTAATAGGCTCACGATTTTTCAGTAGTTATAAGAGTTTCTTTAGTTAATATTTATTAGCATTTAAATTAGATCCTAATTTAGACCTAAAAGTATTGGTATTTTTCTATTTACAGCATCTGCATGTAGAATTCTTCTCAAGATGTATTTTGAGTTTACATATTATCTATAACTATTGAGTTATTCACCCATCACAAATTAATTATACGCAATACCATATATCATTTTATTTTTCCATAATTTCAATTTATAATAGACTTAAATTATTTAAGTATCTAAATAAATATGTTTTGATAAAGTTAATAGTACGTAACAGTATATAAATAAGTCTTATACAAATCTTCTTAGATTCTATTGAGATTTTACGTATCGAAACGACAGCACTAGTAGATCTTAAATCGAACATAAGGATCTATAAGTACTCAATGAGATTGTACTATTTTTTAATAATGAAGGATAGAGGGATGAAAAAGGGGTGGAATAATGGATTATTTTAGAGAGTAAGTTTTCAATTTTAGTGACTTCGAAAATGGAGGCCTAGTAGCCAGAAAAATCTGTTACACTCATATCATCTCCAAATTAATTAATATACAATAAAAATTTTATCATAGTATATACATTGCGGTAGGATTACATTGGTATGCCACTATCTTGGAGAATGCGATTTCTAAATTTCTAGGAAACGCAGTATTTTCTGAAAAACTTGATAAAATAGATAAAATAAAACAATTTTAATTAATAGTAGAATTTATGAAATTTTGGGGTTGTGGAAACCTCAAAATCTCCTTGCCTATGAGCCTGATTGGAATTGAAGATTCAGTTTACCTACAGTCTAACAGCAGACAAGTCGCGACGGCGCCAATTTAATTTCTCTGATGGCTCCATTTATTTTATGTGATATAAATTTTACATCCGTTGGTACAGTAACTACTTAAGTAATTAAATTGTTGAAAAAAGTACCAATTATGGTAATTAAATGAAATGAAAACCTAATCTCATCGTCAGACGCAAAATAATGTTTCTTCCTGCCCAACTATTATAATGCATATTAGATATAAGTTTCCTCATAATCGTTTTGGTGATACCAAAATTGACATCCTCATGCACGAGGGTTGACAACAAAGACTCGTTTCTTATGAGGCTTATTCAAATTGCTTCACGGACGAGCAGCTCGGCATTCACCCGCAGTAGCGTGATGTATGACACGAATTTTTTAGTGGCACCGACATGATGTCGTGCTTCCTGGGTGAATTGGGTAAAATTTATGAAGATTGTTTTCGCTCATCTTTCACTCTATGGAAAAAAAGAGACTGTTGGCAAATTTTTGGGGTGTCCCAAAAAGGAAATCCGCTGGGACATTTAATTCAAACCGCTTGCAAAAGATACGCTTTTGAATTTATTGAATGATCTAAGGAATGGCAAACAAAATAATGCGCATGGAAAGACAATTATGTCGAAATTTCTCCTGCGGGGGTGTGTCGCGTCTTATTACATTCCTGGGGCGAATTAAAGTAGCTCACTTCTACCTGCCGCGATGGTGCGTCACCGCCATCGCATCCTCTAATAAAATCAACTTAGTGTGGAATGTCGCTTTTAACTCAACGTCTTTTATGTTTGCCTAGCCGAGGAGGAAGTTAATGGGGAGGCATCCACTTGCGGGAAGATTCTCATATTTCTTTCATGGGTCCTGGTTGTCGTCACCATGCCCTTCAGCTTGCTCGTTTGCTTCAAGGTAATGTATTGAAAAAGGTATTGCGACTTTTATTACGTACTAATTTCATTTGTAGGTCGTTCAAGAGTACGAAAGGGCTGTTATATTCCGCCTGGGTCGACTCATGCAGGGAGGGGCAAAAGGTCCAGGTAAGTGTGGCGCCACAATTTCTGGAGCCCTTTTTATCCCAGTTGTCGTTCTTGATTGCATCCCACAGGAATTTTCTTCATTCTGCCGTGTATAGACGCATATGCACGGGTAGACCTCCGTACAAGGACCTATGATGTGCCACCCCAAGAAGTACCCTTTTGATACCCTTTCAATCTTCCTCTTCTAGGCACCTCTTTTTTACTCTTTAGGTACTTACGAAGGACAGTGTCACTGTGTCAGTGGACGCCGTCGTTTATTATCGCGTTTCAAACGCCACGGTCTCCATAGCCAACGTAGAGAACGCTCACCACTCGACGCGTCTTCTGGCACAAACCACCCTACGGAACACTATGGGAACTCGTCATTTGCATGAAATTTTAAGCGAGAGGATGACAATTTCTGGGACTATGCAGGTATAATCTACTTTTTTTTTCCCAACGGAAAGGTAGCCACCACTCATCTTTTATTCCATAGATGCAATTAGATGAGGCCACTGAAGCCTGGGGGATTAAGGTCGAGCGGGTCGAAATGTGAGTACCTCTACGGATTGACGTTAAGTGTTTGACAAGTCATTAGAATAACGACTTCAGTCTGTATTTCGGTATCCATGCGCCCGATAAAATCGATTCGGGAAACAAACGTTTGATTGCTTCGTAATTAAACGAAGTTTTTTTCATTCGTTTTCAGCAAAATGTTAGGTACTTGTGTTCGTGAAATCCATGGATGGTATAACGTAGTTATATATGAGTTTGATTTTGATTTGATATCTTAAAGTATAATACACCTGCACACTTATGCTATGTACATATGTACATACATACATCTGTGGAATAGGAACGAAAATAACTCGATTCGAGATTTATTCGATTGATAAATAAGGCGACAGCAGGAAATACGTATTATCTGAAAAGGTCAGACACAAAAAAGGGACGCTACTGCTTTGATTAAGTTGACGGTTCAATAGAAAAACTCAAAACAAAAATGGCAAATAAATCAGAATGTCTGAATAAATTTTACTTAGCAAGATCAATAACAGATTTATGTAAAACATTACGTAGGGTATGAAAACTCACCATTTCTGAATTTATATTCAGGTAAATAGAACATTCCAAGAACAATTATTTTTTTAAATCAAATCATAAAATACACGCAAATATTTCAGAGATTTTAAGATTTTCTCTATTATAGCTTTTTTAAAAAAATATTATTTAATTATAAAAATAGGGGTAGGGAATTGTTAATTTCGAATTAACTATTATTAACTAGTATATTAACTAGTATATAAATTTAAGTCAGATTAAATATGGTGAACAAAAGCCTTAACCTGCGAAATTTACATAAAAATCGGTTAGATATTTTAGAATTAAATATTGAAGATAACCTTCAACTTTAGAAAATTTTTATGAAAATTTGCTCGAATTTGCTATCAGAACTTTTATTTTGCTTTTAATTTAAGTATGTACATGTACTAAATAATGATAAATTTTTAATACTTTGGCATGCTATACAAAATTATTTTTGGTGTGCGTCAGTGCATTCATATAATTTTCAAAGAGTATTATGAATAATTTTCAAAATATCTTATGGCAAATTAAACTCGACTCTTTACGTGGATTGTTCTTACATCTGTTTAAGTAAATTAAAGCAATTGTTATACAAAATTTGCAAATTAAGTGGATTATTTGAATTCAGTTACGTGTGTCTTTTCGATGTAGTCACTTTTTATTAGTTTTCGTTGCGAGTATGACATTTGGAGGTTGTGGATTCGATATGTTTCGATTAAAAAAATTGAAGCATACGTGCTGAGTATGACTTGAAATCCGTACCATACCAGACTATCGTTGGGGTCGTAACGACAACTATGTGACATTCTGAAGTAATAAGAAACAAAAACCCCTTTATAAAAATGAAAGGTTTGCAATTTCCCCACGGGCATTAATTCGGTCTGTCCAAACTTTAAGTGCCAATTATATTATAGGAAATTTGTTTTGTCAGATATAAAACACGTTTAAATATGTAATTTTTCTCAGTATGTGTTATCATAATGCACTTTTCAGAGAACATTTATAAATCATGTTAAAATATAATGAATGCAATACAATCGTTTTATTTGAACTCACAATTCGAGTATCGATTAAAAATTACACCTTTTTTCCTAAGCTGCAATAATACACTTGGAATTCCAATGTAATCCTTGGGTTTTCCCCGCAAACAAAATTCCAGTCCAGTAAGAGTATTTTGGAGTTAAACATAATATATGGTTTTAGGGGTAAATTATTAAGCGAATTATTGGAAATTCTTATACTTAAATTAATTTTAATATACCCACAAATTTCACCAATTAGTTTAGTTAAATTTGATAATTAATAGATTAATACTTTCTTGGTAAATGTATATCTATTATTCAAACTCGGGCTAAAATTGATAATAATCCCTTTGACATCTGAAGCTTTCATTATAATTAAAAACTTTTATTTTTTTGCAATTAAAAAGGGATTTATTGATATTTGCACTGATTGGTATTTTTCAAGAGTTTTTAATTAAGTTTAAATAGAACTTCAAATAGTTTTCAGCACCCAATTAAATAAATCGGTTTTGCTTAAGCAGCAAATGAGGCTTAATGGGTTTTTGATGTCTGTGGGAAGTAATTAAGAAATGGCATTGGCATTTCGTTTTCCAAATTTATTAATGTTAAGAAATTCTCAAAGAAAAGAAGAAGAAAGAATTCTAAAAACAAATTACTTTCTACAAATGCGTGCTTGTCGCCTGTGTCGAATAATATGTTTATGTAAAACGCAGTCTTTGAAAAATCAATTCAATTCAACATTTTCTTTTTTATTATGAACTGAACTGAACCTCAACTCTGAAGTACACAATTGAGTTAACGTATACTCGTTTTTTTGTACATGCTAAAATTCTGAAAGATATTAAATTCACTGTCAGATAATTATTATACATAGCTACGTTTCTAAGAGGAGTTTCCCTTGGGTCCTTGGAGGAATATGCACTTAATCAATTTAAATTTGAACATAAAAGCTTCCAACGAACAGAGTTATCCAAAGGTGAATTAAATTTTATGTTCAGAAAGGACGTCCGCTTGCCAGTTCAACTACAAAGAGCCATGGCAGCTGAAGCTGAAGCAGCTCGAGAAGCAAGAGCCAAGGTCATCGCAGCTGAAGGGGAACAAAAGGCATCTCGAGCTCTACGTGAAGCGTCTGAGGTGATAGGAGATTCACCTGCTGCACTTCAACTGCGCTACTTACAGGTAATGTTGCTTTAAGTTTTTATTAATTAACTCATAATTAAGTAGAAATAATGGCATAAATTGAGTTTAAGGTATCTTGGCGGATTTTGATAAAATTTTGTAGTAATATCCATTTAGGGCCAAAAGTGACGGATGTGCAAAAAAATATAGTCGGTCGCTTATATTTCCTTACATATTTAACTACAAAATTCTGAAAAGTGATAGTTTTGCCCGCAATTTCTCAATGCTTTCACAATCTTTTGATAAAAATTATGGAAAAACCTTAAATTAAAAATGTTTCCACCAAATTTCTGTAAAAAAAGCTACACAAGTGCTGAAAATAAAGGAAAATTTTAATTTACTTCGATTTATCATTTCATAAAACAAATGCGTGCTCGTCACTGTCAATAAATCGAAAAAGATATTTACTTTTAACCCATTCGAGACGAGAAATAATTTTGAAAACGAACCCCAGCAGCGAACATTTTTTTTTGTTTTATGTCAAAGACTTTTAACAGGAGAAATGTTTGGGAGTTGAGAAATCAAAATTAGAAGCATTTTTCATATAAAAAATATGGCAACACACCATGCGTGTGATGTTGAAGAAAAAGAAAAAACGCAGTTATACTAGAACAATATATATTTTAAAAAGACTAAATAGACATACAATGATAATTTTAGGTTCGGTAATAAATTAAAAAACGATCTTATCCTTACGACTCCTGTTTTACTAATGACTGGTAGTTCAAGTTCAATTCTACTATACACCGTGTGTGTAATGTGCCTTTTTGTCTAGAAAATGCATTACACACACAGTGTGTAATCTGACCCGAATGGGTTCGCTATTTTCAAAATTCTTGAAGAATTTTTATAGTGGAAAGATGGAAAAGTTCTTAATTTATGGTATACTTATATTATTTGCAACCAAATTTTATGGGATTAAGCAAAAAGTCGTGGCGGCAAAATGTCAGTTTTCGAAATTTCAAAGTTAAATATCAGTTACTTCATTGCGTTAAGACAATAGTCAAAATATAATTTGTCACTTTCATACTCTACGGAAAAAATTTATCAATTTTTTGAAGAAAGTTTATTTTTTTTCTTCGTTATATATTTTTTTTTTTAATTTTTTACAGACTCTAAACACAATCTCAGCGGAAAAGAACTCGACGATAGTATTCCCGTTGCCAATTGATCTCATTACTTACTTTATGAAGACGATGGAAGCAAAATAAATCGGCGTAGAGCAGCAATCATAAGGGTATAGGCTCAGCCTGTAAAAAATTTGGTTTCATATAAGCTTCTAGTCAGCAATTTACATCAAACCAAAAGATTTGTACATTTTAAGGCCAAAGGTCTGAAAAAGCCGCTGTTGGCGTAGATTAAGAATTGTTTTTATATATCGATGTGGAACTAAAAGCTAATCTACCTTTGTTGTGAATTTCAAATGCTATACGAATGTTGTCGTACGTTAGAGTTCTCTTTACTTTTTACTAAAGCGATATTTTTGAAGAGGTGTGGGTTTCGTTAAAGTTCTGTAAGATAATCATTGAAAATTTTATACATATTTGTTTCATAACTAACAAGGTTACTATGAAATGTTGTATTATCATTTGTTTTGAAAATGGGCCAAGTCCATTTTTCAAATAATTAATCCAATTATCTGTAAGTTAATTCAAAAAATTGACTTATACCACACTTAAAAGAAACGGTTGATAGGTAGATAATACGAATTTATATTATAATATTCCAATTTTCAAGACCTACATTTTTTATCCTCTTCATTAAAACATAACTTTAACGAAATCTAAATAGTTTTTCAAAATTCTGTACAGAACATACTTAATTGGAGTCTGTCGCAATAACGGAATTGATACGAACATCTATTTAATACGAAATTAGCCACAACGTTTAAAGATGTGCAGAAATTTAACACTGAAAATAATGGGACCTATTACTAATGTCGTTTTGCATTCGATTCGACAGTTAAGAGATTTAGTCCGGGACCCCGTGACATCAAAAGTACCGTGATCGTGGAATTGAAATTATTTTATGCAAATCGACGGTAAAAAATCATACGAAAAGCACTATGTTTGGCAAGCCGGAAATATATTTCATTAAATTAGTTACTTGATCGATTCACTACATTCACCACATTTGCGAACATAGATGAGATATTGCCATGGAGAATATATTAGCCATGTTTAATTAAAATCGATTAAGAAATATAAGGTGAAGGTCCACATGGAAATAAATTCTTATATAATCATCTTAATTGGAGCAAAATCCATTAGCAAATGCTGCAGTTATCGCAGTAACAATATCATTTTTATAAACTGATATAGCCCCTTACCCTTTTCACCGATAACACATACATATTTGAATACACGACTTAGAACTATATATTGTCAATGTATACGTTAAGTTTGCTCAATAGCAGTTAAGAAGTACGAAAAATATCGGAACCAAACCAATTTTATATAATTTACGTAGCTTCTATATCCCCACCCGCTTGACCGATTCCTCCCATTTACGAACTTAGCCGAGATATTGGCGGAATACACGTATAGTCGAAGTTTGGTCATAATCGATTAAGAAATACGACTTCAAGATTCGTCATATCACATATATATTTTATATATGTATGTATATACATACATATACCTATGTATGTATAATACAAACAAATTTTATTTTTGAAGTCTACGACCTCTGAAATAAGTTTTGGCATCATTCATTTTCCGAAATCTTTTCATCAGGTAGGCTGCAATAGTTAGCATTTCATACGAAATCTAATTAAAAACAATACTGTTTTACCATTATTGCGGAAATTTATTACATTTAGCGCATTTTTTAGGAAATTTTATGCTCTTTCAGAAAAGCTTGGTATAACAAACCCTACTCAGCCGGAAAAGACTGTCATACCCAATTAAAGGAGTCGACAGGTAATAAAATTTCACTTATGGCGTAGAAATGTTGTTTTTTAAACACTGTTATTTTTTATTCTACTCGTTTTGATATGCTCTTTAAGAATATCTTGGTAAAAACGGCCGAAAATACCTGTCATACAGGTTTTATTGCATAAGTATTCTTGATGCACATGAATTGAAACAAGAACAGCGAAAAAAAAAATTTTTGGAAAACGTTTTTAATAGCGTGGGTGGAGAGCGGGGTATGCGTGTGTGGAATTCACCTAAAAACACGATCACATTGTTTTGTCATCGAAGTTAAACATATCTGCAAAGTTTTATAACTTTTGGTAAGATAGAAGAACCTATAAGTTAAATAAATGCGTTTAAAAAGGATGAAATCAACTAAATTTGTTTTGGACTAAATGTTTTTTGTAAAATTATTTATGTTTTATGTTTTTCCTATATACATATGTAGTACAGTATAGTATAGAATACTGTATTATATACAGAGGTGGGCAAACTCGGGTCTTAGGAGCTAGAACAGCTTCGATCGTCTCCATAAGAGTAAGTGAGAGAGATTTTGGGTCCAGGTTGAATTGAAATTGGAGAAAATAGACTCGAACCATTGTGGTATGACGGCCCAGCAGCACCATTAAATGAAAATCGAAGAAATTGTTAGTCATTATCGAAATGAAGAAGAAAGTGAAGAATCAGAGGATGATAGTCACAATGATTGCGATGATATTGATGTTTATTAATAAATTTACTGTGCTTAGAAATAAAAATTTTGTAATTATGTCACCTTTTTTTATTCTCTCACTCAACTAAACTAATAATTTTCTGATCATTCATTTGCACTTATTATATTTATCCTTATACAACATTAAATGTAACAAAGAAATTAGATGTTTAAATTAATAAAATTCAATTGAAAAATACCTCTTTTGTTTATTAAAAAATTTGGAAATTATCGATATAAAGATCATCAACATGTTGTATTTTATTTGTAGGAAATCTGCTCTTGAATAGTTCACTAAGTACTACGTACGGGTGATAGGTATTTCCTGCCGTGTTTAGGCTATCACATCAAGATATTCTTAAAGAGCACATCAAAACGAGTATAATTTAAAAAAAAAAAACATTTCAACGCCATAGTGAAATGTTATTCCCTGTCGGCTTCCTTAAATAGGTATGACAGACTTTTCCGCCTGAGTAGAGTGTGTCATACTAACTTTTTCTGGAAAAACATAAAATTTCCTAAAAAAATGCGCTAAATGTAATCAAATTCCGCAATAATGGTAAAACATTATTGTTTTTTAATAATAACTAATTTAATGTTTAATTAAATTAAACATATTTCCGCCTTGCCAAACATAGTCAAACGTAGCTTATTTTGTTCGTACGATTTTTGACAGTCGATTTGCACAATCATTTTTCAACTCCGTGAACACGGTACTTTTGATGTTAAAATTTTGAATTTTTAAAATCAATTTTTCGATTTTCAAATCAATTGAAAAACGACATTTGCAGTAGACCCGAATATAAAGACTAAATGTTTTTTTGATTATCTCATTGCTGACATTTTGTCAAAAAATATTGTGCGTGTCTTTTTAGTTTTGTAAATATTATTAGAAAATACCCTTTTGAAAACTTTCTACATGTGGACAAAATGATCCCTTTTCGAACCAATTTAATTGTGGACAAAATGTGAAAAATTTATGAATTTTTTCTTAGATATATAAACCCATATGTATGCATATTTGTAAGTCACACATTTTTTCGGATACATCTTATATAACTGGAGCCTCCTACAGGCTTAGTGTCTGAATAAGGATTTAAGGAAAAATACGAAAATTAATATCTATTTATTAGTAATATTTAAAAAGAAAAACAAATCACGTTAGTTAAGATTTTAGGGACCGAATTTTTGCTTGTCGACGATTAGAGATATAATGAAGTTTGCGTAACGTTTTGCTGTAAGTGGATAAGTATCATTGTAAGGCCTTGTAAAGAGAAAAATTTTTTGCGTGTGAAGATATTCATGTCTAACAGTCAACATTATGAACAAATGGAGCATTTAATAAATGTATTATTTAGCTCTTCGCAAATTTGTGTTTTATTAATTTTTGAATAATTCTCCCGTTGCCGTCCTTGAATATTTAAAACAAAATGAAACAAGTCTTATTGGTGATATTTGCTGATGCTTTAAAAAGCGAAGTATATGTAGACTCATTAAGGTAAGAAGAATTTATGAATTTTAAATAAGTAGCGGTGCAAATTAATTTTTTACAATTATTATTTATTTTCAGCTCATATTAACATATTATCTCAGATATTTCAAGGATGATAGATGAAGCCATTCAAAACACTTTTAGCCATACATACTGCCGTACCTTTTCTCGAAGTAATTCAGAGTATTTTTGAACCCTTATAACTTCGGTTTGGATAATTTCTGAAAGCTTAACTTTCCAGGATAGGATGTAGTCGCCAGAATAATACAATATACCAAATTTTAATTTTTATATTCCTGCTATTGTACTTTAGATTTTATTAACGAAAATTTCATTAATTTCGTCACTCACTCACTGACGATCATTAAAATTGTAGGGTACTTTCCAAAGCCTTAGAAAGTTGAAATTTGTTATGCAGCCTGGGTTTTGAGTACAAATAACGAGAAAATTAAAAAATCTATGATGTTTCCTCTTCAACCCCTCACAACGAAGATGCATGCAAATGTGCAGGTTATTAATTAAAACGTTCTCGTTTAAACCTCTAGTAGAATAGAATGATGACAGGATTATTATTTAGGTATATAAAAAAAGTAAAATAAAGATCAGTCTGTAAAAAGAATTGAGATCTTATTAAAATCATTCCATATCACAAATGTAGCCAAAACGCGCAACGCTTTTACTTTTAAAAAGTTATGAGATCTCATGTATGTAGAGCCAAACCCTAAGTAAGTCTACATCATGGTCCAAGAAAGTCATAAGGACTGGCTGTTTCACAAAACTATGGCAAATAAGCATTTGGCATGAAAAATTTTACGTTTCAAATCTGTAGTTACTACATTTACTACAAATACCTAATTCCTAATGCACAACAATTTTCTATTGTCTATAGAGAGTGAGTTTTAAAGAAAGAACTACTGAAAATATGCTTATTTGCCTTAGTTCCGCGAAACGGTCAACCCTTTTAACTTTCTTTGACCTTAATGTATACTTACTAAGGCCTTCGCTCTAGATTAGATCTCATAACTTTGTTTTTAGTAAGGGTTGCGAGTTTACTATCTTTTTATGAAATGTTTTTGATGAGATGAAGAAATTACAAATTTTTTTCGAGAAAAGAAAACAATATGTATGTTTCCGTTTAAGTTTTTCATTCTCTGTCGTCGAATGTTGCAAACACGTGTTGCATTGTGGTCTGAACGGGTATATGTCAATCGATTTTACGTGGTTTTCTGATCAACGTTTGTTAGGAAACTGCTTCCCTAAATTCGATCCTTCGCCCTTCAAGCTTTCTCAGGATACTTGACGATCAAATCTGTCAACAAACAAGGCACAGAAGCCGCGTCAAACTTCGAAAATGGCAATTTCAATGCACAAAATTTGACTTTGGCGCTTCGTCTTGCCGATTTTTTATATGGGAAGATCAAAATTTCCTTTGTTGAGTAAATCTTTCCTATCTTATGGCCTTTCTAAGAAGTTTTTCGTGCTAGAGAAGTATAATTGATTTTATATTTTTGTTTTCGAAATGTTAAACATATAAAATTATTTTAGGTATATTTTTTCAGCTTTTTTATTAAGTTTACATTATAATAAATTATTGTCTACCAATAATATCTTGCTTTACCTTTGGTAAGATAATTTATTTTAATTTTAGAAATATATTTATTTTATTTAGACTATGTGTTAAATTTCCATTTATAAAGGTAATGTCAATTTAAGCACTTTAGGTTGCTGGAAAATTTCCTAAAACTATTTATATTATCGACACCTAAATGAAAATTCAGCTATTTAGCCAATTAACTGCATTTCGTACACAGCCTTACAACTGGCTTACGTGCATCCGAAATTGCCGGGTTACCTATTATAAAAATTTAAAGTTATACGTATACGTATATTTACCTATGATCATTGTATGTACGTAATATCGACTGTGGTCTTTAAAAATTAGCGGAACAGACAGAAAAGAAGCTATACAGTTTTATTAATAATATAAAGATTTAAACCAAAAGTAAAATCCAGCATTGTCTTTAATGTTTATTTTCAAATTAACATATATTCAATTATAAATACCAGTTCATTTTATTATAAGAGTCCTCTTTCATCCATTTGTGCACGGCTGTTGGACATAATCTAAACAAAATCCTCTATTATCTACGTCAGTGGGGGCCTCCACGCCGTCCGTGTGCAGGTACAATCGAAACGGCCTTAAACTAGCTAAAGAAAACCGATTTTGTTCGTCCTACCCAAATGAAATAAATTCAACTTACTTTGAACTGTTCTTGGCACGGTGCTGACCTCAGCGCTAAAAGTGCCCCCGCAGACTCTGTCCTCACAAGTTGGGGCCGGAGGAACTCTGTCGGCGACGCGAATGCACCCAATTAATAACCAATCATTGGGACAGGCGTTCGGTTGGCCGCCCGTGCCGCTCCCCAACATCGCCATCACTGGGTTGTTTGAGTTCCCCGAGAGTGTAAATGTTCGGGGTCTATCATTTTCTGGAAAAAGTATGAAATGTGAAAAATACGCTCGTTCCAATTAGGAAAATAAACCTGGATCAGGACACTGATTGTACTGAATGCTGCAGAAGCTCTTCTCGTTGCGGATGCAGGCGCTGTAGTCCTGGTTGGACAATTGGCGCCCCGAAACCGTGTTGAAATTGAAGCTCTTCACCCTTCCGCTGATTCCCGTGAAGAACTGCAGACACCCACTGTCTGCCCGCGCGATGCTTCCGCAAGGAATCTGAGACACTCGGATGCGCCACGTCCGAGGGAAGGACTCGCTGCCGGTTATCACCGAAATGACAACCGGATTACTCTGACCAAGTCCAGTGTCGACGTACACTTTCAAGGGAAGGGATTAGAAAGGCATTTTGCGATTTTTACGTGATTCTATTAGAAGAATATACACTGTTAGAACTTTAAAACGAGCAGAGTGGGGGTAGTGCACTATTTGTGGTTTTTCATTACTTTTAATGCTGTGATGAAAACCCACATTACTTTAAATGTGGAAAAAAAGTTCCCCTACCACTAAATAGTTTAATGGTAATGAGATTAAAATCGCACTACCACTAACCGTTTAGTGTTAATGAAATTTAAATAGCACTATCACTATTTATTTTAGTGGTAATAGAGGAAAATTGTATTGGCATTTTAGTGATAGTGCAAATCGGAATACACTGACCATTACTAAATATATGTATTCATATTTAAAGAAAAAAAGAAGACACCAAATTTATTATAATATAGGTATATTATACATAATACATAAGTAACATTTATTAATTAATAACATTTATTCATATAGAATTTTTGTTAGCTCTCATAAGAACAAGCTTTTCGAAGAATCCGGAAACTTTCGCCGTTGTGGAATATCTACTATGCCAGCAAACGAAAAAATACGTTCTACTGGCGCAGACGACTAAACGTTTAGTGGTAGTGCGATTTAAATTTCATTAACACTAAACGTTTTGTGGTAGTATGATTTAAATTTTATTACCACTAAATCATTTAGTGGTAGTGTAATTTTCGAGTAAATTACGAATCCGAAAGTTGTATGGTATTTTTGAATTTTTTATTGAAGTAGAATCTAATTCAAAAAAGTTCGACCTTTATGCCAAATCTAATTTGCCTGGAAAGCACTATTAGTTATTTATTAAAACTATCATGTTAATTGAATTGTTATCATAGAATAGCGGAATATTAATAAAAAACAAAAAAAAAATCGTTATATGAAATGATAATTACTATGACGGATTGAGAAATCGAATCGAGATTGGATTGACTTTTCGAACCAAATAAGACCTCGAATCTATAAATATGTACATATTTTGAATGCCGAAAAAACCAATAACCGCGTAAGAGTATTTCGTGGGACCCAGAAAACAAGAAAAGCGTATTTTTCGCTTTCCTGAATATAAGTCAATTGAATTGCCATTTCATCAGAAATTTCATTTTCATCATTCTTCAGTTTACATAACGTTTTCAATAAGTGATATGCTCAATTTTGATTTGATAATAAAATTCAAACGTCCAGAAGTCAGAGCTAGCAGAGTTGCAATCTATCATAAATCTACTAATGCAACAACTGCAGTCACTCTTTACATAGATTTCACAATAAAACAGATTATAGAAAAAAAATTTAAAAAAACAATAGAAAAAGTTTTAAATAATTTCACTTAAAAATTCTCTGCTACTACTTTCAACATTGAATCCTAAGATTTTACTAGATTTTTGAAGTCGGTGCGAAAATCTGACTGGTATTAACCCAATACTTAGTAATGAAGACATTCAGTTTGTCTGGATTATTTAGGTAAGGGTAAGTTCGTTAATGGAAGAGATCCGTCCAGAGGGTTTGCCGCTCATTTAAAATATTTTCAACATGACAACTCCCTACGACAATTTTTTCACCAGATTTTGCGCGAGTATTGATTAAGTGGAGAGCGGAATACACAAAATCTACTTCATTCTTATGGCTTAATCCGGAAGGTCTTTTTTTACTTATTGAGGTCTACAGTTTATTGAATTGTATTCTTACTTCTTAATTAATTAATTCTACAGAACTCAAATATTCAAGTACTTGAATATTCCCAAAGATGAATGCTTGAAGACTTCTTAATTGAGTACCTACGCAAATACTTTCCTTATTTGAGTTCTCGATAATTTTTCTTTCAAATACTCGAGTACTCGGGTACTCAAAACTCCTTTACTTAAAGTCGAATCTTTGAACTCGAATACTCAAATACTCAAGTAATTGAGTTCAGAAGGAGGTACTTGAATAGTAAACACACAACCAACAAGCAAATTGTTTTTAATGTATCTTTACAAATGCGGACATCAAATAAATCAACACTTTTGTTTCCAGTTTTAGGTCCACAAAAACGCCTATGTCACAAACAGAAAATATATAATTAAAGCTAAGTGTTCCAGCCTCTAATACTAACATTTAATTCAAGATTATTGTGAACGCATCATGTATGAAATGTATCCAGATCTTTTTGAACCGCGACGTGGTCGTTGGTATTTCTCGTGTAAAGAAATAGATTAATGTCATCAGCATAAATAAATGTCATGAATTATTAAGATAATTTAATAATCATTTATCCTTCTTATATGAATGACATCACTCAGGACTTCGGGCCCGATCAAATTTAAGAAATAAAACTAAAGTAGTCTGTTAAACTTTCTAACATATAATAACAATAATAATATTCGGGGAACAGTAGTCGAAAAGCAAAATAATAGGAAGAAATATAGTTTCATAAATGGTTTTCTCTTTCGAACTTCTATTACCAAGGTACATATTTTCTCAAGATTTTAGTACTTATTTTGTCCATATGATAATTTAAGTTTAATATATTTTCAATAATGTCTGTTATGCTCACGAAGCAAAAATATTTTGTATCGTTTCAAGTGAGACTGATTCCCGTCTTTTACTTTCAGACTTTGTCACTTTTTTTGCCTTCCTTTGAACGTCGAGAAATATTTATCTATCGTCCAATTTAATATTTCATTGTTTTTACTTCCTTTAGATTCCCTTTATTACCTTTAGTCATGCCCTTAATTAAATGCTAAGCATCCTGAAAACCCTTTTGTTTTAGTTCAATATGAACAATTTTTCATATCATTAAAAAGATTTAAAATAATTCTATATTACGCCCTCGGAGGGCAACGTTTATTTGTGGAGGGAGTTGGATTTTAAAATGTTTAAGATTTGTTGGCCTATACAATAAATATTATAAGAAGTAAAAATAAATAATACTCACTATGATCACCCGATGAAGTTCCACATATAACCGGCGTTTGACTTCCACCAGATATAAGGAGCTGATCTTGGCTACAGATATGATTCACAGGTTCCGGTTGGGCGATAGAAAAGAGATCGAAATCTAGTCTACAATTTCCCATTTACATATTTCGCTTATATGAATTAATATTCAGAATAAATACCTTAATTGACAAATTTCCGGATGAATTTTCATAACGGTCACTTGACAACTACCAGATTCGTCGTACGAATCAGGATGGTTTGGATTTACAAAGTAAGTGCCATTTTCACGTATTACTCCACCGCACGATACCATGACTAGTTTAAGAGGACCTATAGAATTAATCAAGTAGGACTGATAGTTTTACCTACAGACACAGCATACACCAAAGCCACCTGCGCACGCTCCAGCCGGGATACCACCGCGAGGCATGCAATCTTTAGAAGGAAGACATGTGCCCACCTCGCCAGAAGGTGCTGAACACTCGCCAGGTCCGATTTGTAAGACGGTAAAAATTGGCAGAACTAAACAATTAGACAAAACATTTAATGACTAATTTAGACAAAATTGGAAACCAAATTTGAAATTAGAAATGCCGAAATTAAAAGGCTTAAATTGAAATTCGTCTCCAGATTTCTCGTACTGATCTCAAAAATCTCTCATACCCATTTTTGTGATATGCTTGAATTGAGGTACATTTTATTTAACAAACTTAGCTTGTATAATATTTCTTAAACTAGTACTTCTTAGCAAATCAAATTGTTGTAATTGTTGTAAATTTTTAACAAGAATTGTATAATTTAAATCTTCTAGTTTTATAACTCAGTTAAGTAACATTAAATAAAGAATCGAAAAGGCAAAAACCGATAGTAAAACAAAGTAATACTTATATCTTTCAACTCTTATAATTTGTAACTAAATTATTGAACTTCACTTTAAAATAGTCTTTGAGGTTTTATTTCACCATAAATCAAACCACTGATAAATCGAAAAAATAATTTCCAGGAATCAGGTAATTTTAAGGACCGAAAATAACGATTATTTCTGAAATTTTAAACAAAAAAAATCATCACTTTATACTAAAATCAGTGTTTCAGTTGTAGTCTTAATTAGATTCTATTTCTATTCTCTATTTCTTTTGGCTACATAAAAATTACTAAATGTGATATTATGTATGTAACGTTTAAGAAATAATTTTTATTTTTCGATCGTTCAATAATGATTACTAAGAATTGATTTTTATTTTTTGATTGTTCGAAATAAAACTCACTTTATTCATTTCCTTCTCTTAAAGGAGCGGAAAAGTGAAAAAAAAAACATATACAGGTAGATACGATTCGGAATGATTTTGTAGGTCGGTAACATACATATACCAAAATCTACTTGGTCATTATCAACCAATCGAAAAATATAAACATCATTAACTTACTGTATTATATTTACATAATTTTCTATGAACTTTCGTCAAAATATTTAGAAAATCGCGACAGAATAGTTCACTTTTCGAAATTTCAAAGTTAAGTATTTCACTTTTCGAAATTTCAAAGTTAAGTATTTCTGGCACTACAAGTGAACTTAAAATAATCGTTTCTACAGTAATTCACCAAAATCTGTTAAGAGATCTCAAAATCAATTTGTTCCAAAATTCCGTTTTCTTACTTTTGTGGTTAATGAAATTTAGTATAGCAACGATTTCTAGATATTTGGTCACTTCATAACTCAGATAATTTTTAATAATACGCTCCACAAGAAAAACAATTTATAAATTATATTTCACCATCCTAAAAAATTAAGTTCACTGCTTTATTTTGAAATAATTAACTTAACAATTTTAGGTCACACTTTTCTTTGAATATATGTAAGAAACGTCTTACATCTGGAATCTCTTTTGAAGCCCCAATTTCCTCCAAATAGCACGTCTTTCCATGAGCTCTGCGGCACTGTTTTGGAAAAAGTGGATCCTAGAAAATTTAGGAGAATATAAGTCCCAAATAACCAGAACCCCAGGATGATTTTCATGTCACACTGCACCGTCACTATTTTTTGACTCACGCTCGCCTCGCAAGTTAATCCACTCATAAACACGGTGCTCTTTACACCCGCGATTTTATAGCACCTTTGAAACGATTCCCACCCACTGTCCAAAGAACTCATCGGACGCATTCACGCATGCAAATAAAACGAATGCGTATAAAAAGTTGAGAAAATCTTGAGGTAGACTGAAACCCTTTTTTTAATGAAAATTAAAGAATATTAAATCAAAAGAAAGCGATGAAATTTGAACAATTTTTCGATAAAATTGAGCGTATAAAGTTGAGGCACGTGAAGTTGTCACAGACGACGCCAGGTGCGTCCGGTGTGAAAAATTTCGCTTTCACTGACACCCAACAAAAGGCGCCAACCGATTCGGTCGGTTTAATTCATGCAATAGTTTTCACGGCACAAGTCTCAAATCAGAGCATTTGCCAGTTTTTCCCGTGACACGAACGTTTGCGCCACAGGTTAATTGATCCCATTTCACACCTGACTTTAGAAAAAGGCACTCCAATTGGTCGCATTCATTATGCCAAGTTCACGAAAATTAGTGTCGGCCAATTTGAGTGCGTTTTGCTTGTTTTTACATGTGGTTTTTGTAACATTTTAATAATACCATAAATAGAGCATTCAATCGTCATTTAACATTAATTTTGAAATAATACTGAAGTGTTTATTTAAATTTAAGACGGAATTTGAGGGCAGAACAATGTATGTAATGCAGGTGCTTATTATTGAGATATCAAGGCGACAAGATAAGGAAAAAAATTGTTGTGAAAATAGCCTATTAATACCAAGTTTCGATTCAACGCTTCGTTCAAGCCAAAAGTAAAATTGCCGCAAATTTGGATGATGACAAAGTTGAACAGTTGTTTATTTCTTATGAACTACTAGAAATTGATGCTAGGAGAGCTCGTACCCTAAACCTTTAAGTCGTTTAAAATTTATGAACCTTACCTTCAAAATGTAGCTTTACTTCAGGATGTTGCCGACGTAATCCTCCTCCATCATGAGTTTTTGCGTTTAGTTGTTTTTTTTTTTTTTTGCTTATATAAATTATGCATAAGTTGAATGCCTTAACTTTTTTTCCCCCAATTTTTACTGAAGAATATAAGAAAAGAAGAGTTTATGAAACGCATATTTCACAAACGTCCGTCTGCAATATGAATATCTGTCTTGATGGTGACAACAAATTTCGGAATTCAATATTCGCTAAAAATGTAGTTACGCACATAGCAATTTTGTGAAAATTTTATTTTCTGAATAAGTGGCGATGTTCTACCGAAGCAAATTTTATTCGACAAATTATTGAACAAGAAAAGTTATTTTTATTTTAAAACAAAAGAGCAACATTTTTAGAGCTGCTAGATGATTCTACCCTACGATCGTATTTAACAACCTCCTTGAAGTTAAATTGCTTGAAATAACAGGAGTGTCTGTTGAAAAGTGGATATTTATATTTTCCAAAATGTAAATTTTGTCCATTTCCCATCTCAACCTCCACAAGAAGTGGCTCTCTATTCATGAAAATTGGCCATAAAATTCGTATATCAAAACAAGCTATTTACGAACAAAAAAAAATGTAACCTAAAATTTATGACTGAAAAATCCATATACATTTTTTGAATTACATATGTAGTTTAATGACTTCACTCTGTTTCGCCTCAAAATTATGCTGCTTACATTCTATAACTATAGCTGATAAAACTTTTATGAATTTTTAACCTTGCCATTTACAGTCAATTCAAATCAGTTTGTAACAAAAGTCTATATTTCCTTTAGAATGCATCAAAGCTGTCTGTTTGTATTAGTTTGTTAAAACTAGTTTTTAAAACACATTAAGACCAAAGTAAGTTGGTATATTGACTCTTCTTTCTAGTTGCCACGCAAACACTATGCTGTATTTGTATTAAAAGAAAGCATTTCCTTCATTTTGAAGATTTAGACCATTTTTGAAAAATAGTTTATTATGAAAGTAACTACATTACGACTTTTGAACAGACATAGCAAATTTATATTGTATATTTATAATCTCTTTTGAATTTTTCAGGATATTTTGAGATTGATTAAACGTAAATTATGTAAAATATTCAGCCAAATAACTGCTGAACTAACGAGGAATTTTACTACTTGCTTAAAAAAACATAAACTCGATTTTGCTTTACCTTCACCACGAAACTTCAAAGAGTTATATTCAAATTTCTATAATAAGTGTAACATGACACCCCTTAAGTACACCTCGCGGTCCCGCACTACGCATTTCTGCTCTTCCTTAAATAAGTATATGCAAACGTTTTGTAATTTTGCGTGTGGAGCTTAAAAGGAAATTCAGCTGGAAAGCGCGTAAATCCATCATCATATCACACGAGCTGTTCCACACCGGATTTTCTTGTACGAATATTTACTTGCGACTTCAAACTCAAACATATTTTAACTCTTTGCGAATGTGTTAAGAAAACTGTTTGGGTACATGATTTTGAGTGTTCATCCGTACGTCACATATGTTGTAACATTAGAGCATAATTTCGCATAGAAGGGGAATTCATCTAACAAGTAAAGGAATCACGACGAAGCTAATTTGCCATGTCAGATTACAGGCTGTGAACTGAGTTAAATCTTTTATGCTTCCAGCGATTTATTCCTCTCAAAAATCTGATAAATCGGAGAAATCTTGAAATTTCCGCTAAGAAAAATGAAAGGAATTGAAATTGATTTTTTTAAGGAAACGTTAAATTAAATACACCCTTCCATGTTGTTTACATTGAGCCTTGTAGCTGTGTATTTTATTAGCGTTTGGATAACTCCATTCATTTCAGAATAGCAATGTTTTGTACCCCTCATTAACAATTTTTTAATTTCTTAAATTTGCATAACTGATTAAAGGAAAATCGTAACTATTTTTGAAGTTTTCGAAGTTTTGTGTATTATTTCCTACAAAGAGTTAACCTCGAAACTAGAGATTATAACAGTTGTAATGTTTTCTTCCTAATTTTTATGAATGAAATAAATAATAGAGAGCTCGACAAATTTTCGTAAGGGAAATATTTAAAAGATAAAAGCCATGAAATCAGTTTAAATTTTCTGAACAATGGAACCAGTCTGTAAAATTATTTAAACATATGATTCATTTTCTGCCTTCCAACTTGTGCCAATAGCTTACCCTTGCTGTTGTTTTAAAAGTTTTATTTTTACTAATTATTACTTTTAGGATCCAGGATTCATATTAGAAAATCGACGATTTATAGCATTTCAAGAGTTGAAGTTTTAGCCTCGAATATGTTCTGTTCTAACAGAAAGCTCTCTGCATGTTTCTGAAAGTTCTTCTATCAATTTTTTATGTTTGCGACAATTTCGACACTTGAATCGAACTTTGAAAACTATCGTACCCGGTAACCAGAATTGTTGGTGTCTTTATTTTTTCAATTATAAATATTATTACCGATTTGAAGAATTACTCTCCTTAGAGCAATGTCAGCCAAAAATAAAATTTTCCGTTTAATAAGAATATACACAACACAGTATAATATGAAAAAGCAGAAAAATTAAAAGCCCTTTCGTATTCAAATAGTTTTAGTAAGTGTATCTCTGAAATAAATAAATAAATAACTTTCCAAACCAAAAAAAAATTATTTTATTTTGACAAAAAGAGAATTTGGAATTTTATAATACACAAACCCAATTATAAAAACTACAATACAATAATTGTTTGAGCCGTCCACTAGAAAAGACTCTTATTTATTTTACTTTGCTATATGCGGTTATTGTTAAGAAATAAAACAAGATAATATTAGACATAAATTTTGTTTATTATTTCATTAATATTTACATAGAAACGATAACAAAAGTTCGCATCGAATGTTAAAAACTGCATACTGCTGTGTATTTGTATTCAGTGATGTTTTTAAGTTTATTGGAGGACCTATTAAAGGTTCTTAAAATGGATACAACAGTGAGGAGGGTGAAAAATGTTCTAATTATACTTGAAAGTTATAAATCAAAATAAAACAACGAACTTATAGGAATAAATTAACAAGAAAACTGAAGGTTTCGTTGAATGATTGATCCCCAAAAAGGACACTAACTCGCTGCAGTTCGATTAAATAATTAGTGATAAGGGGTCAAAACCATCATTTGCGTTGAATATCACAAATTGCATGCTTCAGAGTATTTTGTTCGCAACACGGCTGACATATTCGGGGCGCCACACCTCTGCTATAGTCCTTAAAAACCAAAGGCTGACGCTTCCTTAAGTCGTTTCGGTTCACTTAATTGCACCGTGTGCATTGGTTGCCTTCAGCATACCTTAGGTCGATTTAACGAAGGATTTATTGCTAAGGTGAGGTCATCTAGAGAAAGTTTGTGAGGAAGTCTTTTAGTAGGTTTTTATTAGGGATGCCACGTGCTGCTTCTCTTCTTCAGTCAATCCGTTCTTTAAAGTTCGTCGCACTGCAAAGTATAAAATTTATTAATCCCCATCGATCGTGCTCGATGCATTCAATTTCGTTAAATAACATCAAACGCTTGCAAAATATTGTTAGTCACAAAATCGTTTATGGATCCTTAATTTGTGCGCAGTTGAGTGCACGGGAATGAAATAAATTGCCTTTCACACAAACCCGGTTTTCTATAGTCCACTTTTGAAATATTCGGACCAATGCCATCGGCACTTCATATTTCACTGAACTAGAAATTCGTTCAATTTCAGATGAGATTACGCAAGGACATGGAATTTGATTTTGTAAAAACGAAATTTTTTGTATTTTGTTTATGATGAACATGCCAGTGATTTTTTACCATGATTTCTGTGAAACGTATAAATGATATCCTTTTGCATAAAAAAATTTGAATTTAATTTCTGAGAGGACAGAACAGTTCTTTTTTTTTTTTTGAAAATTAATACAATTTCCAGAGAAGCTCGGTCTTTCAAAGTTCATTTCCGGAGAGCTCCTCAGGGCGTAAATGAAATTCTTTTGGGATTTCATGTTAATTAATTCAGCGAACGGAACACTGCGGTTCCCAGAAGCTTATGAAAAGCACAGGAGAATTATAAAATCCTATTTGGTATTGGACCCGGGGCGACTTGGGTGCTATTTATATGAAAGTTTGCTAAGGCAATAAATAATGTAAATCACATCTACGACGAGGGATGCTGATAAAGTCCTACAAAAAGGTTTAAAGAATTTTCATAGAATGCTACATATTCATGTTTTACAATACCTACATTGGGATCAGCTTCAAGGCCTTTAACAAGCTTCTTTAAAACCAGAAAAAAATTGATTTAAATTTCTTGAAAATTTAAAATACCGCATTTAAGACAATAATTAATCTATTAAAATGGTTTAAATAAAATTTTAAAGATTATTACAATTTAAATGAATTTAGATCAAAAGCTGCTGTTCTTTCAAAAATAATAGCTTATGTGTAAAAAGCTTCAATGGATTAACTTAAAAAAGTTTTAGAATTTAAAATTGACCTAGTCTACTAAAAACTATTATAATAATTATGTTTTATTTATTATCACATTTAAAGCAAATCTAAGAAGTTGTTTTTAAAATATTTATTTACAACTTTACATTATACTTTGAATGTGTATAATTCTAAATTTTTATCGCACTTCTTCAAAATATGTATGAGAAGTTTAGGTCTGAAATGAAAACTCAACAACGCAAAAGGAAAGTGCTCTCCTTAAAATCCTACTTAAATTCTTTAAAATATTACCAAATCTGTTAAAACCTGTTAAATTCTGTGCTAGTTAAAAATCAAAATAAAAGAAATTTTATATGTTAAAAACATACATTTAAAAAAGAAAAAGAAAAAAATTAAAAAACCAGCCAAATTAAAATAACAGAAAGATGCATGCAAATCTGAGTCCAAGAAGGAGCCAAATTTTTATCAACTAAGTCATGAGCTGGGCTGATTGATGTAAGCAGTAATTTATCATGCTATTTTCGCTGTTCCATGCCACACAGATTTTTTCGAAAATCTTAAATAAAAATGAACCCTTTACCCTAATGTTCAGGAGATGCAGCGTTTCTTTCGACAGTGAATCCTTCCCTGGTTCGTGATCTCTTCACTGCGCGATTTGTGATTTTTTCAAAATTTGGAAATAAATAAAATTAAAAATTGTTCGAGGCCATTGCCAATAATGAAAGGAAAGAGAATAGAAAAAAAAATATCTGGCATAAAACAAAAGCTCTTAAACTCTAGCCCTTCACCATCATCACTAAAAAGTTTACAATGATCACTGGAAAACTTCGTCTATTGTTTTTTTTATCACTCACATGATTTCCGATCTGCGTGACGTGTTCGTTTTCTTTCTCTAGGTGTTGGACGGTGTCCGGGTGCTTTGGTCGCTGTCTTCACAAGTGACTCAAGAATTTCGTCATCGCCATCTGTGAAATTTTCTTCGTTTTGTTTTATGATCGGAGAACGGAGGTTTTCAGCGCGACGTCGACGCCACGTTAGCGTCCCGTCTGGTTTTTCATTTGAAGGGTTTGGGGATCCCAAAAGTTGTCTATAATGAATTGGTTTTTAAATTTACTATCATTAAGATGTATTTTTAAATATATTTACTTTAATTCGGCATCCGCACGGTCTTCTTGAGTCCTGAATTTACCAACATCTATGATCATTTTTCCGCGTGTTTTATTCCGCTCGCGATGATTTGCCTTCTTTTCGATTTGCTGCTGCACGCGTTCCCGCGTGGTTCTATACTCCAGAGCAAATTCTGAAACAATTCGACAGAACTCATTTGGCCGGGATTCGGCTACGCGGTGTTGTGGCACTCCCAACCACAAGAGGAATTTTCGATACCTGTTTCAGATTATATAAATAAATTAAAATTATTTATGGGACATTTCATTGTATATTCAAAGCTTAGCATGTAAGGAAATAGGACACTAATTCAATTTTCCAATACATATTTCAAAAATTATACTAATCAACAGCGATCCGAAAAAATCCATAGACTACGAAAATAGCATATATTTTTTAGAGTGCACATTTTTATTGAGTTCCTTCCTACGACGTTTTATTATTTTTTATGAACTTTTAAAAATTCCCAAAATGCCTATTATTTTCTTACTTTTACATTATATTTATTTTTTCGAAATACGGAACAAACGAATTGAAAAGAACTACTGGGCCGCTCGAGACTAAATTTAAATATGCCATTCTATATAGTATTATTTCTGTCCTCTATCAGAAATATTTGGATTATTAAAAATCCCATATATTTTTAAATAAAAAACTGCCAAAAATATCCCGGATACTTTAACAAAAAATATTCAAATACTAACGAATTTTGAATTACAAATTTATCGACTTTAATACATACATATATGCGAAATATTATGGTATACACGTATTTTTCTGTATGTACTTCTTTTATGGTTTTCTATTGACCTTGGATTAAAGCTCATCTTTACATAATTATAACGATCTCTCACAATTAATTTATATTTTTAATTACGAAAATCCCGAATTGTCTAAATCCTTATGCTTTCTTAACAAATATTAAAGACGCTCACCTGTTTATTACTCTTCTGTGGACTATTTGCAAAGTAATTATCCTTTCGGCACAATCAGCCAAAAAATCAACGAGTTTCTGCTTAAGCTGTGGCGGGCAGTCGTGCTTAGCAATTAGTTTCAGTCTGTCCCAAGACGCTTTACATTCAGTCTCTAATTGAACTAAGTTATGTGCTAACTCCGTAAAGTCGGCCTTTGAGGCCCTGGTGATAGGACCAATCTCAGAGTATAAATCTGTGGTGTCCGGAGAAGACTCCATGACCATATGGCAAAGGTGATGCAGCAAGGAGTGTTTATGTACAGTGTCTTTAACTTCAGGTACCTGTCGGAAAAACAAAAATAATAGTAAACATTTCTCTTAAGCCTCAAAATGACATTTTTGTTAATACATCTCAAAACAAGTAAAACATTAGATAGACTTCAAATGCATTCTTCCTGAAATTTCGTTTTACAACTATGTTAACTGAAAAGGTCTCTTTATACAATGATTGGCATTTTATCCCAAATATGTCAACCCTTGTTAACGTTAAAATTTATGTGATGTAGAAGTTAATTTATCCATTCATAATTATAGCTTTTCAAACTCTCAACATATACATAGTAACTAAACTGCCATTTACAATATAAAAATCGAACTTTTTCGAAAGTATCTTATAGTGCTCAAAATATAAAAAGTTTTTAAATATATGACAACTATTGGACTATCCATGGGCACGTACATCGAAAATTCGGATGAGAGCAACAATCCCACAGCCCATTGAGCGTATGTACGTGCCGATGAAATATTGTAAAAATGAAGTCCCTTAAGTTTTTGGGACAGAAAATCTTGTTTACTAACAGAAACATGATTTATCATGCTTTTAGTGACCTTAGGTATAAATAGTACATACATACTTTTAATCCAAGTTTTAAGGTATTGTTTATTTAAATATAATAGGTTATTATACATATATAAAGATTTCGTTTCAAACCAGACAATATGATTCAAACATACGTTTAAAAAATTGAATAAACTACTCGAAGAACATAGGTGTTATTATCAATGGTGAACATCGTGTGGGAAAGATTTTAATTAAGGTAATTCATTTTCTGAAACGTAAAGCTTAAGATTCGATCAAATCGAAAAATAAATTGACCCAATTAATTATGCCAAGAGTTCAATGTTGTTGTTGTTGAATTTGTATAGAATAGATTAAAGTCAAGAAAGAAAAAGTATTGTATAGTCTGGGGTTTGCAAAAAGCAATAACAATATTTCCCAATGACAAGCCTTCTGAAAAATCTCCAAAAATTAACAATAAGTGCAATAACAAAGATGTAGAAATTACTGATGTAAGTGGTAAGTATCTACGTGTTTTATAAACATTAATTAATACACTTACGTATACTATTCTTTGAATATTTGAATTATAATATTTTTTCTACAAATATTTAAGTTATACAATACGTTCTTAATCTATATTTTACTTTTTCGACAAAGTAAAATACATTCAAAAAACATTTTTCTGTTTATTAAACAGAAAGCAAAATGGAATTTTTAAAATAACACCAGGCATCACATAATGATAAACTCTGCATATGTATTTATATAATATTAGCACGTTGTTATCATTCTGAATATGATCCTATTACCATAGTGAACATACTGAAAACAATAAACTTAGAAGGTACTGAATCGATCCTGTTGATGTAGAAAACGGGACTATGTAGTTGTAGCAAGCAAGGTCAATTTAGCATAATTTTTTAAATGAAATTTAATAAAAGATCAAACTCTACTTTGACACTACTCATCCTGCTATATATCAACATGAACAGCTTCATAGAAGTTTAGAATTTTTAATTTCGGGATTCCCGGATCAGAAAAACTAAAACCAATGTTCCCTGATGAGTTTTTTTACAGTATGAGTTAAATTTCGGATTTAATTAAAGTCTTATCAAGTAATGATTATATTGTATCAGCAGAGTGCATTTTGAACGAAATTTTGTGATACTCGTGAAACTGAGGTGAATCTTATGACACGACTGAACATTTTTTTATTTTCAGATCGCCATAAAAATAAACCTCGCGACAATAGTCGGAAGAAATGTGTATATTATACCATTTTAGGGGCCCAAATTTTGATGAAAGAGCTAAGAAAATCAAATCAGATACACAAGAAAGAACATTCCCCACTCCCTTGACTGCAATTTTTAAATATATTAAGATTTTGACTGCAAAGGTTAATAAAAATATACATATTAAGGGAGTTACCCTATGGAACGCAAAATTTTCATTAATCTAAAAAAAAAGTTTTCGTATAGAATGAATAACTCAATTCTTATATATTACTTGTTAGTACATACATTTAAGTGTAAAAATTTCAATATAAATTTTTTTCAATAATCCAAAACGGCGGAACTTTGGCGGTCACTTCCAGAGACGCGAATCCCAAAACGATGTACATGATAACTCAACAAATTATGGATCGATTCCTCTAAAATGTTAAACACACATTCGAAACAGCGTTATATCCTAGATGGATCAATAAAAAACTGAAAATATTTCATAAGAAATATTTTTTACTATTGATCAAAAGCCAAAAATTTGTTTGAAAATCTGAGATTTTTTTTAATGACTGTTATTTGCGCAAATTGTTTTT
The DNA here is from genome assembly GCA_963920795.1 of Eutolmus rufibarbis. Classification (NCBI taxonomy): domain Eukaryota; kingdom Metazoa; phylum Arthropoda; class Insecta; order Diptera; family Asilidae; genus Eutolmus; species Eutolmus rufibarbis. The sequence continues at coordinate 23,262,828 of OY987204.1, forward strand.
ATTCACATTTTTATGGTTTTGTTCTGAACATAAATATTTTTTTTTTGCGAATCAGTACAACAGACGTTAAATTGTACGCTATTTTGAGTCTTGCGCTCAACCCTTTCCGAAAGTGACCACCAGAGCTCCGCCATTTTGAATTATTTTTAAATGACAAATATATTTTTTTAGACTTAAATGTATGAACAATATAAAAATGTTTACTTAAATTGAGTTATTCATTCTATGCGAAAAAAAATCCTTAATATTGACAAGAATTTCGAATTCTACATATATAGGTTAACTTCCTTAAGAAATATAGGACTTTTCGGAACGGTAGAGAAGAAAGAATTGTTTACATTTCCAAACTCGACTGAAATATTGACCTCATTAATGCATAAATAAAGTTTGATCAAATTTCTCTCTCCTTCCCCACTTTGTTCTAAATACCGCCAAAAGTATTTTTTTTCTTATATATAATACCTCCGGACGCTTTATAAATAAAGGAAAAGAAAGAACAGCATACCTACATATCTACTTACACACTTATAATTTTCGTTTCATCAAACATAAGCAGACAAAAACATATCTTAAAAAGGTTAAAAGTCAAATAATGTACTTGCCTTAGCTAAATACTCGATTTGGAATCCTTTGACTGGAGCCCCGTTTAAGAATATGCCAACGGACAGAAGTGTGGACAAAATGCACTTAAAAGTTCGATTACCTTTAAGCAACTCTAAGCCTTGTTTAAGGTCCATCAGAGGCTCCGCGATTTCTCTCTGCAAAACAAAAGGGTTAAGTAAATTTAAATAAATTATTGAGTGGGCCATGTGAAATAGCCCGAAGAAAAATTTCTCACCTCACTGTTTTCGAAATCCAATTTGAAAGCCCAGAGTTTCAGTCTTGCAGCCAATTCAGAGATTGAGGAGAGAGTTAATAGGAACTGTTCTGCACTTCCCAGGGGAAGTTCCGGATTCGACATCTGCAAGTGAAATGAGTGATTTCATAAGTGCTCCATGGAGGGGGCAAAAGGAAATGGGGCGGAAAGTACTTGTGCTTCTTGGATCTTTGCCCGCTCCTCCTCGGTCGGGAGCATATTCAGCAGCTTGTCGATGCCCTCCCTCGTCACAACTGTTGCATCCATCTTGAGGATGGCGGCTTTGATTGCTCGTGGGGGCGGTAACTTCGTCATTGCGATATTTATAGCATTCGAACGCTTGTGGTCCAGAACTATTATCTCCTTGTTCTTGTTCATTTCTTGTTGTTTCTGTACATTAATACATATTTATTATATCGATTTCGAAAAAATATTTTTGGAGAAAAATATATTTATTTGGTTGGGAGTTTCATAAAAGCTCCTTTCCTCGTTTGTAAGATTGTTTGTGTTTACTCTTAAAATAATTGGAGCCATGATAGTTACAACGTACACTTGGCCCGATTGACTTTAAAAATATTATTCCAAGTACTCTCAGTCCATAAAAAAATTTGGTTTAAGGGCATAACCATATAAGAAAAACTCTCAAGGCTCCAAGGGAACACCTTGAACAAAGTGCTTGTGGAGTAAAATAAGACTATGTTTGGTGAATTCTGATGAGCTGTGCATTGTTAGTGACAGTATCTTTTCAAACAAAAAATTTTAGGACAAAAATATCTCTGTGGTGTCTGTGGCGGGCTATGGCTATTGACAATTGAAACACTACTCTGTGGCTTTGTTTCTGGTTTTTACGTAACTAGACAGTGAAATTTTATGCAACATTTATTTTTAAATAATTTTTGCAATATACAGTTTATACAGACATAGCACATATTTTGCAAACGAAAGTAATTTAATAAATTTTAGGTGTTATATTCAGTCAATTTTGTGTATTTTTGAGTTATCTTATGAGAATATTTTTTCTGCATTTTCTGCATTTTCTAAATAAGAATAATTAGTGCGAACGATATACAAATCTTATTAATATTTTTATTTCAAACCAGCTATTTCAAGAAGTGAACCATCATACATACATAAGTGTTAAGTAGTTTTTATAATCGCAAGTATTATCCTATATAATTTGCGGTATAAATTAATAAAATAGTATATATTTTTAAATTAACAAATTGTTACCCCACAAAATATTGAAGATTTCGACAAAAGCACGTTACTATATTCATTTTTTCATCCACATTTCAAATATTGAATTAAAGAGTTTTCAAATTGATATTTGACTTAAACATTGATATACCTACATGCATACTTATATCAAGACAATTTGATATTATTTTACTTTTAAAAACTTTCAAATCTTTGCTGAAGTTTATTTATAATAAATTTCAAATTTCCCTATGATATGAATGAATGAAAACAACGCAGCTGTTATTATTTTATATACGCAAACATAATATTCCACTTATATTATATGGGTGATACCATTTCAAATCGACACACTGTTGGACTCGACTATTTTTTATTTTGATGAAATTTGAATGAAAACTAAAATTATGTAAAAAATGGAAGCAAAAATATTTACCGGAACTTTTTTTTTCCTATTTTTGAATTTTTTCAATGTAGCCATTTTGACATCTTTGCATAAAATTTATAAAATAATGAGTGATATGACAGCCCTAAGTACACTTTTTAAAGTGAATCCAAAACCAAATTTTTATCTTTAACCGGTTTCGAGATATTTAAACAGGAACTTGCAAAATATCGATAAAAATATTTTCGCCAGAATCCTTTGGTGGAATTTAATTTAATGATATAACAAACATATCCACAAAATATCATCCAAATTAAAAATGTTCGAGTGTCGATTTGAAATCGGATCACTCATATTACATTATAAACCTCTGTAAAAGCCGCATATAAAATTTACTAAAAATGCAGGAAAATGGAAATTCTAATAAAGAAAAAACCCAATTGCATAAAATTCGCTATCTAGTAATAATACGAAAAAAAAGCATTCACTAATGCACTCACCTCCTTTAAATGGACCAGATAAAGTCCGGTAGATTATTTGCAGAAAATCGTAAGCGGTAAATCAAGGCAAAGAAGCCGACAAGAGTCAAAATACAAAAAGATTTTTAAATTATACATTAGTTTACTCTTTTGCTCAAAATAAGTAGTATTATTTTAATTTTTGTCAACCTTCACCAAGGCGCTGTTCAATTCTTTAAGCGACCGAGTGACCGACAGATCCCTTTTAGCCCCGTTCTTACCTTTGTCATCAGATCTTTGGCCCTCGACTCGAAAAGATGTTCCAGCTTTTGAATGTCCACATTCGCCTTAGGGAGCTCATCCCAAATGGTCTTTCCGATTATCGGAGGGATCATGTCTTCCCGCACCTCCTTCCAGAACAGTTTAACCTGAAATCAAACTTTGTAGATAAGAAACCTTACGTATATTCGTATTTATACCGTCTTTTTATTTTTCTTAATTGAGTTACTGCTATTATCTGCCGATTTATTAAGAGTATTGTAATTGAAAATAGGAGGAGGAACCAGATTTGTGGGCGGAGGCGGCATATTCATTGGGGGCGGGAACATTCCGGCAGGCAGAGGTGGCCCCATTCCGCTTATTGGCGGTGGAATGCCCAGAGGCGGGGGAGGCGGAGGAATAGCTCCACCCAGTCCGCGGGGGGCTAACATATCCTTCTCGTCTTCCGAATTGAGATCCGTAAAGTCTAAATCACAAAGCCTCAATGGCCGAGATAAACTCCTCACTAACTCTTCCCAGTGCAATTCATTCTCAGATTTCTTCGGCTCGGGCTTCTTAATTTCCTGATCGACACTGGGGGATCTGTTGCACATGACATTTTAAAAAACAGGTAAATATAAAGATAACTTAAAAAAACTACACAAAATGTAAAATAATTGTTCACCTTGAAATGTCTCCTTTACTTTTGCTCTTTGCAAGACCTTCCTTGGCTTTTGAGATCAACCCCGTCATATCACCGATGCGGTTTTGCGGTTTCTCTTCTTGTGGACTAGCGGGCAAATTACTTAGCTTTTGAGTCAAATCTTTGACCGTGTGGTCTCTTTTGAGCTGCAGCAAAAGTCTTTTTTCCTCATTCTCAGATTCTGTAATATAATATAGATAAAAAAAATAGCACCTATTGCTTTAAAAAATTAAGAAATATTTTTATTTAAAAACTTGTTTAACCAAAATAAAGGCAGTTCTTGCTTTATTATGCGAATATTTGAAAGCAGCGTATTTGTGGGACATTATGTACAATACAAATATTTTGTGAATTATTGTCTGTGTGTATTTATGGAAAATTTGTAAAATAAACTTTAATAGCAGCGTATAGTTTTTCACACATGTTCAATAAAATTAGCAAGTCAATTTACAAAAAAAAAACAACATTGTGATACTTACAACTTACAAGTGACAGTAAACTGATTCCCTTTCAACATTCTTTTACCATTAAAATAATTTAGATTTTATCAACAATAGATTAGGAAAAAAAATAGACCGAGGGTATAAATTATCTTTAAAAAAGTTGAATTTATAGGGCACAACTATACTCAAAAAAAACATGTATGTATGTACCATGTCACATATATAAAAACATATTTTACGCGAATGTAATCAGATTTTACGATTTTTTTCCATTAGTAAACTAAATTCTTTTATCACTTTATGACTATGGTCGTATTCACGTTTTAACATCAATAAAAGTCTGTCGTATAATATAATTCCCATTTTTATAATTTGTATTAAAAATATAACTGAAACGGGTAGGATGGGATGGAAAGAATATAAAAAAAACTTCTTAATGACTATCTTTTATATAATGCAATAAAATACTGAATAAAGCTAAACGTTTTATCGCTGAGAAAAATGCAATTCTATTTCCATTATTATTACTTTTAATAACACAAAATTAGGTAGCAACTTTAACTATTGACTTTCTTAATTAACCAGTGAATTTTCATAGGTTTCATAGTGGTTTGAGCTTAAAGTATTTTTAAGTCATTGTCAATATTGTAAATGATTACTATTGGCGTTGCCTGGTCGAACATTTTGTCGTTAATAAAAATTGAAATCCATAAAGATATGGATTTCGGCGGTGAGCACAAATTAAAAATTTAATATAAAGCAAAGTAACTGCCCGGGCCGACTGAGTGTTGATGTGGTAAATTAAACTTACATTACTTAGATAGTAAAAGAGCTATAATTTTTTAAGCTGAGCTTAAAGTCGATGTAAATGCTTTTCTACCTAGTCTATTAAAATCTGTTCGTGATAAATTTAGCAACTACAATATTTTTTATCAGTCCGTTAAAGATTTGAATTAGGGCTTTCTAATGTCTGCTCTTCATCGGATGGTTTGGGTTATTTAAAGAAATGATACATTCAGAGAAAAATCATTGTAAATTTGGCAAAAAACGTATATGAAATTACTATTTTGCAATACAAAATGGAGTAATAGAAGTTTTTCATAATTTAACAGTGGGCGTTTGATTGTTTACTTGAAAATTGTAACGCAACAAAGGTTAATAAGTATGTACTACAGTTTTGTGATATATGTACTATATATGTACGTACAGGTTGTCCCCGAATAAATAGTCTGTAGTAAGTTGTATAAATAGTGTAAAACTACCACAAACTATTTATTGGGGGACACCTTATTTAGAGTAAGGATCACAAAATAGTAATATTAATTTATATTATGTTTGAATTTTAATTTTGAAGTAAAAATCTATATTTTATGATATCAGAATTTGATTTTAAAAAATGTAAGTTAAAATCTAAATCACTGATTTTAAAACTTTTCTAAAAAGAATTTTCATGTTTACAAAAAATAAATCAGTCTTAGTTACGGTCCCTGCAAGAAAAAACACCGCAAACTTAACAAAAGGACGATTAGACCTTGGTTTTATTAAATGTAAATTTGTGTACGCCGCTGTATGATTTTACATCTGATATTTTAAAAATACGTAGAAAATTGTAATTTCATAGATCTGAATAGAGAAATTAGAAACTATGTACATGTTAAATATACAGTGAAACTTGTAAAATTAATTTGAAAGTTTCAATTGAAAATGTTGTGATGATAATTCAAAATATAAATTTTGTAAATTAACATTTAGCACTGCAAAAAATCTAACATTTTAATTTACATTGATTTGATATGATTTTAAAATACAATTTTTCTCTGAGTGTAAAAGGTACATACTTCGATCATAACTCTAAAAGGACGAACTTAACAAAGACCAAGGTTAAAACGATTTGTAGCAGATTTAATTAGACTTAATTTAAGCCTTTAATGCCTCAAAATTTCGTCCGATTTTATTATTATTATTATTATTGTATGTATATACTTTTATTCCATAAACTCCAGCCTATCCATTCACCACCTGTCCCTTTTTCGACGAATGTCGATTCCTCTAGACAATAAAAATGATTCTACACATTTCTAGTTCAATTCTATATAAATATTGGATATACCATTTCGGTCCCCAGAATAACAATCGTGCATATTACTAACAAGAAAATGCAACTCATAATCAGATGCTAAAAATATTTATATTTGAGAATATTTTGCATAAATCAATGAAATTTGATCTATGGGTGGGTAGTAATAAAATTATTGGAAATTTTCTGTGATAATGATCGTTTATACAAAGTTTAAAGAGATCATTTAATAAAACATGGTAACATGGTAACATTTTCAATGGTATGATGATAAATATAAAATGTTCAAAAATTGCATTTATTATTATAAATAAAATTAAATCAGGAGATAAAATTTATATCTAACATCTCTCCGCTTAATTAAAAACCACTAAATTGCGAATTAATCAACTGGACAAATGAACGTGAGGAGCGTAGGAGTAGAAAATAGAAACAGCGGAGCACACTTACCCACGTCCAAAGTACTTCCATTCGTGACAGCATTTCCATTGCTTCCATTAGTCACTGTCGAAGCGGAGGGAATTGCTTGAAAATTACCAACAACCCCGGGCATTAATTGAGTACTGGGCAAGTCCTTTTGTTTCGAGGATAAACGTCCGTTGCAGCTATTGTTTAACACAGCGCCATTTGAATAGGTGGGGCTCGCATTGGGGCTCCCCGTGATATGTATCAATTTGTTTGTATTTTCCATATTGTTGAAATTCTTCTGATTCAGCGCCGAGTTCGACAAATTATTTCTCGACATCGACAGCTGACTGTAATACTTATTGAGCCGATTCGATTCAGTTTCAAATTTCTTGTGGTTGCTGTAGTTAAGATTGTTTTCGTTTGGCTCATTTGTGCTATGCAGAGGACTTCTAGGATCGGTGCGATTAATGTTTCTCATAAGCCCATTTAACACCTTGTCGTTTGATTTAATCACGACATTCTTGTTCGCTATAAACTCAGAAGATAAGCTGTTGCCATTCGAGTTCCGCCTTTCGAACCCATTCGAGATGACGGATATGCTTGTGCTCCCCAAAGATACCTTCGTTGGGCTGCACGGATTTTTATTCTGCAAACTGGCCTCACTATTGTTAAGATGTCCATTTTCACTAGCTAATTGCTCCGAATTGATAGAACCATTTTGGAGGTGAACAGGAATGGCTGTCACTATTTGGCCTGATTGTATGTATAGTGAGATGGCAGAGAGGGTTAGACAAAGACAAAACCAACATTAAGCGGAGGAATGGATTAATCGCAAGTGGAACAAGCATTGCAATTTCTGGCAAATACTTACCAAGTCCGTTTAATTCATCCTTTTTATCGAATTGAGATCTAAGGCCATTTGCTGCTGCTGCCTCTTGCTCTTTCATAAAACTTTTTTGTCGTTCAGCGCGTTCTCTGCGCCTTCTTAGACCTGGAGTCACACCAGCCCCTTCTCTCTGACCTAAAGTAAAACAAAAAAATACTCAAATTAAAACCTTACTTTCAGAATTATCTATAAATGTAAATATAACAAACCAGAATAATGAACTCAATATATTGACTAAAAATGCTCGTCTTCAAGCATGAAAATGTGCACATAGTGTTTTTAAAACACTGTTTTCTAACACTGACTTTTTTAAAAGTCAAAAGTTAGAAAACAGAAAGGTGAATTGTATAAACTAGCTGAAAATTGATAACCTCAACTGGCTACTGACTTTGAATCTGTTATCGCATTTGAAGCATTTGAAAACTAATATATTAATTTTTTAACAAATACTCTTTTATTTAGAACACTATACAAACGTTGAGGTGTTTTCTAATCCTTGCTCAAAATTCTGAAAAGGCTAACTCTGTAAAACGCGAAATCCTAAAAAAGGTTATAAACGCTAAATCGTAAAAAGACAAGGCATTATTTTAAAAAAAAAAAACCTTTCTTTAATATGATGTTTAAAATAGATGTCAAATTAGAAATGAAATCGGTAATTAATATTCAATTTAATTATTAATGCTTGTGTTGATGGTAGTGACATAGTTTAAAAATAAATTATATTAAATAACGTTCTAAGTTGTTTTACTTTTGTATAAAAACTCAAATTAATGTCAAAGTAGTCTCAAAGAAATTGTAAATGTACAAAATCATTATTTTAAATTTAAAAGTTCCTTCAGGATTAATTCGAGATTTAATTTGATTCACTATTATAGTGAAAACGCTTTGATTTTGAACTGATTTCTGCAATTTTAAGTTGGTCTGTCTCAGTGCACGTCTGCAATATTTTTATTTCTTGAATACCTTCATGTGGGTGTTAAAGAAAAATGTAACCACAGAGTTAATTCCTTCATTCATTTGTAAAAAATTATGAAATTAGTAAAACTCTGAATATATGGCATCTTAAAAGCATTTTGCGTGCTTTTAAGCCATCTCAACAGTCACTGACTAAAATCTAACGTACATAAACATATTTATGATCAATTATTTATGCCGTTATTAAAATCCATTAGATAGTTTTAAACATATATCAAATAGAATTCTTGAGAAAATGATGAAATCAATTTTATCTCATTTCGTATGTAAATATATTGCAAAATTGTTTTCAAATGTACTCAAGCCTCGAGTGAGGAAATCTAACAACAAAAGAATTAAACTCGCCATACCTTTGCATTCTCTAAAGACACCTCCGCTGAATTCATTAGAATTAGTAGAACTCGAACTATCTTCATCAAGAGCTCCATGAGAAGGCGGCGTAGCTCGATGCTTGGGCGTCGCATTATGAGACATTGAAGGACTAGTTTCAGTGCTGTGACGACGAGATTTTCTCCTCTCCTTGGAATCCGTACTCGATCGATACCTAAGCGTTTTTCTGATAGAGTTGTTTGGCAACCTAATGCCATCAGTCTCGCCATCTTCGAATCTGCAAAAACAAAATACAACAGCATAATTGCAGGAAGCCGCAATCCAGGAGAAAATTGTTTTTTATCTCACTTTAAAACAGCCTCGTACAACTGCAGTTGATCGAGCAAATCCAAATCAGTGCCTGGCCGGGACATGTATCTTTGTATGACTCCCTCCATTCCCTGTTGCTCTAGAAAATCACTTTCATCGTAAAAACTGTCCTGGTCACTGAGGCCGGATAACGTCTTATTAATTAGCGATGTCGCATAAATTAACAACTCTGTGTCAGCATTGTCGTAGTCTTTCAGTAGCCTGAATTGAGACGAAAAGAAAAGCAAAATCGAAATCTTATCACAAGCTCAGACCGAACACATTAAGCGATTTATTCATGGTACTAATGAAAGGTAGCCAGTGGCTGCGGCTTGGCTATCTACGCCGCGAGAGTCGCATGTCCTAATTGAATTAAGATAAGAACGAACCGAGTGGGCAAACAGTAGTTTAGCCCATTCCGCCTCCTTAAGACTTAGAAGCAGTTGAGGCGACGTAGGCGGGTATACTTACTTCATTATGTTTGACCATGGCAATGTGCCCTGAGCACTATCCACCGCATGCACAGCATTCACCAGGAGATAGCAATTGCTCTCGACGTACTCGACAAAGACCAGCAACAATTTTAGAGCCGTCTTCACAACTAATCTGTATTTGGAGGCGATTAACGAGTAGAGCCATTGGATGGTCGGTCCGTGCTTCATAACCCCATTCATTCCATCAACGTACAACATCACCTGGAAAAGTGCGGGAAATCTCATGAAAACTCCACAAAGCCTATAATTGAATACGTTTTCTAATTTTATCTGTTGCTCACATACCTGGCCTAAGGCTCGCAAGATGTAGTTCTGGTAATTCTGATCTGCTCCGTTTCCCACACGAACCAAACAGTTCAGGCCTCCCAAGGCTACGAACCCATGTACCAAGTCTTTGTCCTCCTGGAATATCTGCTTTAAGGAAAAGAGGGCCCGTCGCAGCTCGCTTCCTTCTGATGATAGCAATTTTTCTGTAAAAGAAGAATATACATTTTTAATAGAAAAAATAATGATATTCTATACTGATATTGACTGTATGTAGAAAGGTACAGAACAAACTGATTGAATTATGTTCAAATATATGCTTCTTCAATAATTCAATTTAATTTAATTTCTGAAAAATTAATCAAATTATATAGGTATGAATATGTACTCAAAAACTTAGAGATTATTATAACTTGCCCCTGATGTAATTATTTGTGGATACAAGCTACATTCTTCTTATATGTAAATATTTTCATGAAAATGAACCAATTCAAAATTTCAGTTAAATATGTAATTTTAGGTTTCGTGTTAAAATGGTAAAAATTCACCCTTATCCATCCGTCTGTCTGTTTGTTCGTCTATCACAGTTGCTTATTTCAGCCATTACTAATGCTACCGACTGCAAATTTGGAATAGTTTTAAGTAAAGCATGCCCAGCTTTATTGCAAATGATAGAATTTAAAACATATTTATATTTTCATTGCATTGGATGAGTCGAAATTTGAAAGCAAGGTTACTAGGTCAAGTGAAGTATCATATCAAAGGGCTTCATTTGTACATTTTAAAATAGGTTTTGATTTCCTTTTATGCCTTTTATTGTTTTCGACTTATATGATGAAAATGTCTAAACAAATACCATTCCCCTCCCTTATCACTGATATTTGTAAAACGAAAAATCTAAAATAATTAGAGTTGACAGAGGTTTATGTAAATATTGAAATGTCTCTAACTAGCACAATTTTTTTAGAAATCAGCAAAGTCCTTTATAAGCAAACTTAGTAATGGGGTCCCAAATTTGAACTCTATAAATATTCATAGCGTATAATTTAATGAATAAATAATATAATAAATAAGTAGCTGTTTATACGTTTCCTTTCAAGGTACGGAACGCACGAAGCGCGACTCGCACTTGGCAGGTTGCTTTTAAAGACTGAAAATGGAATTAGGAGAATTCCTAATAAAATATTAAAGAATATATTTGCTTTTCCTTTTGCAAAAATAATACATTTATTCCGCTGCGCATTCTTATATATGGGTCATTCTTTTACAAACCGAACACCTTTCTGACCGTCACATTTTTGATTTGGCTGATTTTTTTTTTACAGTTTCATGTCGAGAAAAAAGAGATACCTATTTGAGGAATTTTGTTTTTTTAACGTATTTTGGAAAATAGAAGGGGTTGAAGTTTTGAAAATTTTGTGATTTTCGGCTTAAAGGCTCATCTTCAAAGTTTCATATTTCCGGGTCTATTGGAGCTAGAAACTTTCTTTTTTTTTATTTTAAAGCTAAAATGATCGGCTTTCTGAAAAAAATTGTTTTAAATAATATTGTTGTTTAATTCATATTGTTATTAACAATTAAAATTTTTGAATCGATTTTTAACTATTGCCCCCACTTCTAAACGCGTTTTAAGTATAACCATCGTGTTCCTTGTCCTGTTTTCGATCAAAAGCATATTTTTAATCGATGGAGAAATTATTATTACTATTGGAGAAAAATTAATGTATCTAATGCGGCAGGTCATGTAGAGCGCGCGGGCTCCTTTGCACGCGGCATGGGCTCCTTTGCACGCATTTTCTTATCTCATATTGTTTTCCTCTGTTATATAAATAATTATTCTATATATTTAATTCTTTCTTATTTAATAATATTATTTATTAGCGAATAAGGTTTCATGGGAAGTGAAAAAAAAATAAAAACATTATTTTAACTGTTAAAATAATTGATTTATCAAGAATTTGGTGACATTATTCTTTTATACATTATTTATTAGTTAATAAGTTCCTCATTTTTAATTTAGAATTTACAAGTACGATATTTTAGTGCTAAACAGTAAATGATCTGAATTTTCCAGTAGTCAAATTCAAACTGACCGATCTGTACTTAGTAATTGCAATAGGTAGTAGCTAATAATTTAGAAAGGAGGGGGGAGGGGGTCTTCCACTTACCCATTTCTTACGGCAATATATTAAAGAGACAAATGATTTATGATAGCTACACTTACAATGCATATTACAACAAAAGAAGTACGGAATGCCTTAAGTGCAACTGAACCCTATGGATTTAATAATAATAACCTGACATTTTCAATTTTATTGTTACGAGCCATTTCATTATTTAAAAATTTAAATATATCGTATTCATTTAGAGTATCGTATTGTTCTCAAAACTATTTTTTTTTCAATAATTGAAGATAATTCAAAGATGTTCAAAATTTTAGAAAAGTTATAAATTTATTTTGATGTTTCTTTGTTTTCATACAATAAGAAAATTATCAAAAAGGTACTTATCAACTAACGATAAATAAGGTAGGATCATTATCACAGTTTGCGATCAGTACCTAGCCTATTTAAAAATAATTTTATGAAAAGTCTTAGTAAGTTAATTTTTTTATCTGCTAAGGTCATGTTTTTAATTTTTTTTCTTGACTTTAATTAAAGAATATCAACCATACAAAATAATCATTTATATTATAGAGGAAAACGATATGAGATACGAAAATAGGGCGTGCAAGGGAGTTTGCGCGTTCGATATAACCTGCCGCGTTAGATAAATTAATTTTTCTCCAATAGTAATAATAATTTCTCCATCGATTAAAAATATGCTTTTAATCGAAAATAGGACGAGGAACACGATGGTTATATTTAAAACGCGTTTAGAAGTGGGGGCAATAGTTAAAAATCGATTCAAAAATTTTAATTGTTAATAACAATATGAATTAAACAATAATATTATTTAAAACAATTTTTTTCAGAAAGCCGATCATTTTAGCTTTAAAATAAAAAAAAAAGAAAGTTTCTAGCTCCAATAGACCCGGAAATATGAAGCTTTGAAGATGAGCCTTTAAGCCGAAAATCACAAAATTTTCAAAACTTCAACCCCTTCTATTTTCCAAAATACGTTAAAAAAAAAAATTCGTCATATAGGTATCTCTTTTTTCTCGACATAGAAACTGTAAAAAAAAATCAGCCAAATCAAAAATGTGACGGTCAATTTTTGTTCAAATTTGTCCGATTTGTAAAAGAATGACCCATGTATGTATATACGTGAAATTTCAGTATGCCTTTTTATTCCACATGCACCTAAACTTCGAAACAGTAGTATCGAAATTAAAGACAAAAACACTATTTATTTCAAATGATAAATGTTTACGAATTTATTTCCAGTCCAGTGACGTAAAAAAACGCATGTGGGTATGGGTCGAACTGATAACCTCCCCTTTTTAAGGCACTTAGAAAACTACTTATGTAATAGATTTGTATACAAACGAAATAATATGAAATAAATAATAAAATGAAATAATGATGAATATTGTATATCTACGGTTTTCACGAAACTTTTCACATTTTTGAGCACAAAAGTATCAAATTCTAATTTGATGGTATTAGATTCCATTTTACTTGTATCTTCTTATTTTCTGAATTTTAATATTGATACGATGCAATGGAATTTTATTATATCGATTTGGAAATTGATACTTTTGAAATGAAAATTGGCACTAGTAAAATACAAAATGATACTACATATTATGTTAAAAAATGTGTAAATATCTATTATGTAAAAAATTTTAAAAATATCTAAAGTATAACACCTTAAACAACCTTAATAGAAAAAGGCCCTATATAGGTCATAAATATAAGACAATATTGAAAAAATTATCATACGTTTCGATTTATAATTAACATATTTTACACGCAAAACCTCCAACCTCCAGTCATAATAATCAAACGTAAACCTTACGATTTATTTGTTTGCTTATTGAAAATCTTGTGTTTATGTGATTATGTTCAATCATGTTGCGGTGGTGACAGGAAAGCACCACAAGGAAAATTAGGTTTTGTAGGTAGTGAAATAACCATTCTGAATTCCCTACTGCTATTAAACAAAGCGTAAACAAAGTGTTAATCAACAGAATCAACAGTGCTAATTGCTAACTTCTGACACGATCTCCTGTTGCATGAATTCGAATAGACGTGCTGTTTGAATTGATTTCCTCGATATCATTTCGACGACCTAAATTCCTAAGCCCCACAAAGAGGCATTAATGCTCAAAACAAAAGCACTGAAAGTCATGATTAATTTTGAGCATTCTCTTCGCTGTGCTCCTCGGTATGGCCTTAATTAGCTATTGTTTGACGCCAATAGCCTCCCATAAATTGCATTACTACCCTTTGAGGACAGGAACTTCATGACTGCAGTTGCATCGAACTTTGATCGTGATTGAGCTCTTGGGTCACCGGCAACTCTACGCAATGAATGAATGAATGGAATTCGTAACGCGATGGAGGCTAAGAATAGTTCAATTGGAAAAAAGTTAGATTTATCAAAGTTCTATAAAGTCTTTGCATATGTAGGTAACTCTTGTAGAACCTTTGAGTCATTTAGCTTGAGGTTTGTCTTTCTACCTCAGAAAATGGTTTTATGATATGTAGGGTCATTGTAGGCCTTTGCTTTCTATTGTTTGCTTCTTATTTGAGTCATTTAAGAATAAATATTGAAGTTTTATATTGTTTTCAAATTAAATTATCAAATAATCATATCACATAAAATACGTAAGTCGTGTTATAAAATAAAGTCAAACCAAAATTTTGAACATTAGGTCTGATAAACCATTGATATTTTTCTGTAAACTATAAATAAATTATCGAAAAAAAAATTTCATTTAGCCAATTGTGTTTGTTCGTTTGAATTGTTAAATTTTTTGTTACCTCAACGTTATAACTCGAAATTAAGTACCGAAATACTTCACTTGTTTAGAAAAACAATTGTCTTGAAAATAGCTTAAAATCAAATTTAACCCATTTGCACTTTAAAGTTCATCAAAGAGATGTGCGTTCAAAAGTTCATTTAAGAAAAATTTGATGGTTTCAATTATAGGTATCAGTCAATATTAATAAAAAATTGTTAAAAGAAATATAAATCACTGATAAACGTTATTTGTGATGTAAAAACTAAAAACTACTAGTCCTGCATGAGAAAAGGTGAAATGTTAAGTTGTTTCTAAGGTGGTGATGCTAATCTCGAAGAAGTTTTGAAATATATTTCCCCATTTGAATATCACCTTTTTCATGTCGTCGCAAATGGCATCGAGCATATTACTTTTAGCTTATCTTCTTGTGTTGTGTCGTTTGATCACAATCTTTTCCTATATCGAAGAATCGTATAAACTTATGAAAAAGTTTTTATTTTTTGTAAGCAGAGATTTAATCCGGGTGAAAAAATAAGACGGAAAAAAAACTGAAAATTGAATTTTAGACGAAATCTAGTCGGAAATTATTATTTCGAGATAGTTAAGATGGAAATCGGGCGGAAATATTTTACAGTCGGATAAGAGACTGAAAAGAGACAGAAATTTTTCAAGTTTTGTACTTCGAATTTTTTCGCTATTACACTTAAGACATTTTTTAAATATTGGACTGAGGAAGAAACTGCAAAGAAAAGGAAATTTTTCAAATTTTTCAAATTTCGCTATATCACTTAGCAACTTTTCAAATATTGGAGATAGAATTTTTAACTGCTAGACTTAATAGTATATTGTTCCCTAGGTGAACAAACATAAATACATACATACATACTGAAGATGTGTCTTCTTTTACATAGCTCATTTCGTTTTCGAAATTCACCGGCCATCGCCATAAAACGGCAAGTTTGTTGGTACCAGGTATCAAGATGATGAGGATGGTCCTAATTTTTGCTTGTTCCTACTTTGCCAAATTGGATCCGGCAAATCTCGGGCTCAATGAGCCTTGGAGTGCCATCCCCAAAATGAGCACGTTCGCATCGCCCCTCGCAAACATGCATGCTAAGTAGGCTAATTTAGAGTCGCATTTCCGACTCGATTGCAGGCCTGCTGGAGGTGGCCCCCGCGAAGGCAACAACTTCTCATGATTCAAAGTCAATGACACCTTAATTGAGCCACTTAATGATCTCGCGAGGTTGCCGCCAATTAATTTTCTCATTCCTGCCAGTGCGACGTTCGGGCTCGCTATTTCGACTCCGAGGTGTGGCTGAGCGTTTGAGGTTTCAATTTGGCACCAGATGGGCGCTGGTTTATCTCATCATGGATACGGCCCCGGCCGCGACCCTGTTCACTTTCGATTAGCCGCATTCGGTTATTATAAACAAATTGGGATTTATGCTAATGGGCCCGTTTCGCCTGTTGTTATATATTTTGAATGGAATCAATGGAACTGGGTCGGGCTCGAGGCTTCTGGGCCGCCACAATCGTGTACAGAGTCAATTGATTACGCCCATGGTAACGACTTGCCTTCCATTCATAAAATGACATAAAGACGTTTTCAAAGTTTCAGAATGCTCCGAACGAAACAAAAATATAATATAGTGTATTAAAAACTATTTTATTTTATGTAAAAAAGAATGAATTTATCCCAAACTAAAGAAAATTTCTTCATTGAGAAAGCAATGTTTGAATATCCAAAAATCAAAAATATTAAATATTTGAGCAAAATTTAATTTAAAAATTTATCTGTTCTATTACACGATTAGAACCTCATATTACATGATTGCCATTGTGTCTTAATTTCGGAGTTTGAGAGAAATTCAGGATACTCAAAATATTTTTCAGAACCTAATAAGTATGATATGAAATAAAAACCAGTAATATTCTTCCCTATTTTAAAAATGAATATACATACTTTAAAATGCAAACAACGAAGATTCCTTGTACATATTATATTTAATTTTAATAAAATTTTAAAGAAAAGTCGGTGACTTAAATATGTGCTAATATAGAAAAATTAGCTATTTTCTGTAATATTTACAATAATATAAATAACACGGTTTCCGTTCAACAACATTCCATCAACTTAATTGGCTTAAGTGTCATAACTTGGTAATCTGAGAATGCAACTTTCATATAACGCAGAAAGAATCAATCTGATTTATTTGTAATTTACTTACTTCTGAGTTTCACTTAACATGGTTTCCACATAAGGCGGTACGAATTAATCTGATTTTTACTAATTCTGAGTTTCTTATAATGCAGTTTTCATATAACACGATACGAATCAACCTGGTTTATACCAAATCTGAGTTTCTTACAACACAGTTTCCATATAACGCGGTAAGAATTAATTGCGTTATAGGAAGGCTTA
Source organism: Eutolmus rufibarbis (assembly GCA_963920795.1). Taxonomy (NCBI): domain Eukaryota; kingdom Metazoa; phylum Arthropoda; class Insecta; order Diptera; family Asilidae; genus Eutolmus; species Eutolmus rufibarbis. Next base: position 23,280,244 of record OY987204.1, read on the forward strand.
AATAAGACAGTGTCGTTTAGTTTAATTTACATATAAGTTTAGGTTTGAATTGAAAGTTACGAATATGAACAGAATATATTTAGTTAGTTTTCTTACCATCTAATTGACCCAAACAGACAATTTATACCGAATCGGTTGAATAAAAGTCAGGTATGAGATTTTTGAGACATTATTATTTCGCTTTAAGATATAAAATGATGTTTATTATTGAAAATTCATTTCATTTATATGATTTGTATATCAATATTTATTTGGATTTGACGAATGATGGGAACTCATATTAATTTGAAGCAATTTCATATATTTTCGCTGATAAATATTTCGATGATAATGGACCGTTTACTCATTTCAGCACTTTATCTCATCAGGGATTTAATTAAGATTTAAAATAACGTCGCCCAGGTCTATTTTATGATATGTGTCCAATTTCGGAAATGGAAGTCGTAACAAGTTTATTAAAAACGCAGAATAACGACGAAAATTATCTAAGCACGAAAATGTTTTATTTGTATTACAATTTGCCAAGTTTTTTAACAAATTAACAGATTAAACATTAGTTTCCTGGGAGATTATTATTTTTGAGATGAATTCACCTATTTTACGATGGGTAGTAATTGGCTATTAGAGTAAATTATGTGAGAATTGTAATTTCAGGAAATTAGATGGAATAATTGTTTTGCAAGGGTTTCCCAACTCACGCCCTCAAATCATACTTTCGAACGAAAAGTGTAGGAAAACATGAGCCGAAAGCGCAGTAAAGCAAGAAATATTGGTAAAGAGGTCTCTATAATAAAATATGCAACAAATCGAATGCGGTGAGCATAGCCTTCACGGTGAATCAACATCTCGTCAGTCAGTTGGGAAAGCGTGGAGGCGCCTTGTGCCTCGCAGGTTCTTAATTGATCGAAGTTCAGACTTGAGACTCCTACAATACAGCAGGAGGAAGCGAGTGCTAAAACGGCATACTCGCGAGTTGAATCGTTTATATTCGAAATGGGGAATTAGATGTGGTAAAGTAATCAGTGCAGTAGTTTCAATTCGATTCCGGCACATGCACCGTGAAATGAAGTAATCAGTCGAATCACTCACCGCAGAGATACTTTTAGTTTTAGACAGACACTCTCATCTCCGGCTATGCTCGTTGGCACAATGTTAAATTCAAATTCGCCATTAAGATTGCATTCTGCCGGTTACCTAAAATTTACTACGGCATGAAGGAATTTCTGAATGTACGACTGATGGAAAAAATACCCCTACACCGTTTTCCTTTCGTAAATAGTCATCAATTTCAATATCGAAAACTTTTGTCCCGAGTTTCTTGAAAAGCGTAAAATCGTTTTAATCGACGAAAAAGATGCGTCTAGACGGTCATCTAGACTCAAAGTGCATTTCTGCGAGATAGTGCAGTGCATCTTTGTTCCAGCCCGAAATTAGTCAGCCAGTTGCACACTCTTGAACTCTGCTATTTACCTTTGTTCCACTAGTAAATTAATCCTGGGCAGAGGCACTCTGCCGCAAGGCTATCCGTCATTTGCATACAAAGGCTGCCAAGACGACAGTGCCTTGCATGCGTAACAGCCCTCAAGACACCTCTCGGGTTTTTAGAGGCATGCAACGAGTGAGCTGCACCGGGGTGATTGCATCGCCCCTAAGCCTCCGACTCACAAACGATAAACTTTTTGAGCAAATTAAGAGTGGTGCATTTCCAGTTGGTCCCCGTCATGCCACGGGAGGATCGTTAAAACAATTGCAATTCGCTTAATTAACACGCCGGTTCCATTCGGCATTAATTATTACTGTGGCACGTAACCACTCGGGAAATTTATTATCGTGGTCTCGGCGAGCACACCTTAGTGAGCTGTGCCATTTGTGGGCTCGCACTCAAAGTGAAAACTCACAAGGATAAACTAATTAGAGAACCTTCTAGAGTTCCCTATTTTGCCTCTGAATGAAGCACGCGAACTGAATGTTTTTGAGATTTTCGTACCTGCTAATTGATTTTGACTTTCATAGTTGCACTATGCACTTCAAGTTTTATGGTAACTATAAAGTCCAGGAAAGATGGCTTCATTGAACTATACTGTGGCTATAAAAACCAATTGAAAATGTTGCAATTAGAGTTATAAATTGTAACTTTCCTAATTTCACACTTTTGCATGCATACACAGTTTATTTTTGGTGTTATAAATACATAAACTATATATTAGCATACTCAAATAGAAATTATCAATTTTTAACAACTGATCAAAAGCGTATTCTTCATAAGTTAAATGAAAGCATGAATTCTAAATTACAGTCTAATAAGTTGATGTATATTTTAATAACATTTAAAAAAAATCTTGAATTGAATATATTTATTACTAATAAAGAGATCGATGTGGAAAACTATAACGAATTTTATTTTCAATAATAAAATAAAGATTACTATCGCAACACATTGTGAAGTCCACAATTTCAAATTCATAAATTTAGAGAATTAAAATCCACGACTACGAAAACGCCTCGGTAATTATTTTTGCGAAAATCATATTAAATTTAGGATTTCACACTCTATACATATTTTAAAAGATTTTATTTAGTTTCAAACGTTATCTGTCTGCTTGCAATCTTGCAAGTCAATTTTGAACCAATTCCTTTTATCCGAATAGACTGAAATTTTTATATTACGTCATTCTAAGCTCAAAATGGCGAAAGCCCCAGATAGCCCCCTTTTTTCATGAAAAGGATTGACGAGTAGAATACATTCTTCCTTTTTAGTACATTTTATATTTTCATTTTGTACGGATGTACTTTTTGAATGAAAGTTTTTTTAAAAAATATTTTTTTATATATATAGTTTTACATTTTTTATTTAGGATGTGGAAGTAAAACAGAAAAAAATGAATATTATAATACGATAGTTATAACTTCTTACATAAGTTCTGTGCTGTTGCCATCAAATTCAAATTAGCAGCTTTAGAGATTTGAAATGCTTTATTTAATTCAATCAAATAGGCGATTCCGTCTATTCTCATAAAAGTAATATATAGTACCTAATAACCATATAAGCATACATTTTTTTTGTTATTCAGTTTCCAGCATTGTTGTGGGCAGAAATAAAGATATAAGACATGGGTAAATATGTAAGTACATGTAAAAATACGATGTTTTCTAAAGTGGTCTTAAATTAATGTATACCTAAACCTGGTTGAAATTATGAGTAACGCTAGTGAACCTAGTCAAGCTAGCCAAGCTAGTCATATCTTAAAGCAAACCTAAAGGCTAAAAATGCTACTGAAGCAGTTAGTTACGTGTCATGCAAATTACCAGGGGCTTAGTCGACTGGTTAAGGAGCTTGGACTTGGAATCCATAATTTTAGTTGACCTTTTACAATTTAAATGAACAAGCGCATTTCTGGTCCCTCAAGAAAGAGCCTAAAAGTGAAAATGAGCATCGATTGCGGTGTCCCAAGTTGAATTTTATGCACTTTCTCCAACGCGGCAATCTCAGGTGGCTAGTTTAGTGAATAAAGTAAATCTGGCTTCCAATTAATAACCGCCAGTGTCCCCTGATTGTGTGTGACCGCGCGTTCCATCCGAGCCGCCGTGATTGAGCTATCACGCGACTAATGCAGTCGGTAACGACTTCCAGACATTTTCTCTTTGTCTGGTGATCCTCATTTTTCTTGCGATTACCATTCATGAACTTAAGACCTATTTCTACTTATCAAACGAGCCAGCGGAGACGCAGCCGCCTCGCGATCTTCAAGTCGACACATTTTACCCGGACCAGTGAATGCATAGAGCCAGAATGATTCTGGTATCTGGTCCCGGGGAAACCGGTGTCCTCGCGGGCAACTACCGTTTTACTTGCATCTTGGCATTTTCTTGGCCACTTGCTGCAGCAGCGCGCTGGGCCTCCGTTTATGGCCGCTTCTGCCATCTAATGATCTTGCTTTCTTGCCTCGAACTAGACACAGTCGCAGCGCGATCGCCGCTAAATTCCCTGATCATAGTTTGGATTTTTTCCTAATCCGCTGCGACGGCCGTTGTCGCCGGACGCTTTTACTTCGCGACATGTTCCCTGAGAACTGGGCGCATTCTTTCGCCACCAAGAGGTGTATGCTGCGAGGCGCATTCCGCCAGTCATTACCTACATATACATATATTGCAGCATAATTATGCTAGTCTTTCTCCTATCATCGCGAGGCATCTGCGGACCGCTGTCTTCGGCACTTTTTCTCCAGCCCCAGTGCCCTTCCCGTCAGTCGCCAGACAATTGATTGATTGTGGTTTCCCTTTGTCTCAATTAGCGATGATTATGCATAAATTCATCACCTTATCAGCGATTGCATCTCGCTTGCTTGCGCCAAGTTAATCAGAGCAAAAATTTTTTTCCGCAGATAGGTGCAATTTTGCCCGCGTACGTCCCGTTAAACTGGTTCTGGGGGATTATTTTTATACTCATAATATGAAAACAAGAAAGACCTTCACCTTCCACAAATCGTCCACTTTATGCTACAAGGAATTAAATTCGCGGCTTTTGCCGTCCAAGTAAATGGCTTCTTCTGTAATTTTTAGCGTTCCCGTGCCACGATCGTGAATTATTGTGGGTTGTGCATCCGGCGGTTTTTCTACTTCTTAAAAACACCTTCCTTTTTTATATGTGGTTACAACGTTACCAAATAAGAGCAAAAGTGAGACTTCGTGACTTTTTTTCTAGCAGTTTGTGGCGGTCTTCGACTTAATTAGAATATTTTGTACCTGCATGCAAATCGACGATTTATGAGGAAACTAGTTTTTGCGGAAATTGAAGTCAAAGTCCCCGCCTCTTGTTTTCAATAAAATTTGATGGTCATGATTGGCTGCGGTTCTTATGACCCCTTATTAAAAAATTGCCTCAAATCTATCGTCAATTCTATTTTTAACCATGATATTTTCTTAACTATGGTTTAGAAATTCGAAAGGGCTATAGACTGTAGACAACTACAAAATATATTGACTACTAAAATTTTAAGGATTAAACATATTTCTTTAATTGTAATTACCAATTAAAGACTGGAATTATGTATATCGAAAATGCAAAAACTATTTTTCATACAAAGTACGAAATCTAAAAAAACTAACTCAAACAAAATTGCTGCTGTGAATATTAATAAAAAGTTAGAATATAAATTATGGGTACTTGTGTACACTGAGAAAAAAAATACTGGTAAATTTAACAAAATTGGCGTGTTTCACTTTTCTTTTCTCATTTTACAAAATATTTGCTTAATACTGATCTATTTGGGTTTAACCAAATTAACTTGACTATGTAGCCTTAACATTTAGTTAAACATAGTTAAAACAGCACAGAGAGAAGGTAGTTGCATAAGGTAGAGTTACAAAGTGTAAAATCTGTAAAAAAAAGTAAATGAAGCTAGTTATTCAATTTAAGGATAAAATTAAGAATTATCGTACTGCTTTGAAATTAAAGTGCAATTAATATAAAAATCTTTGTTTGACGGAACTTGAAAGAACGATATAGGAATTTCAAACATGGTTAAAATTAGTAAGCACGACATTATAAATTTCTTTCATAATCTGTTTATCTAGATTCTAGAGTATAATTCCTATAACTATTTTTTGTGATATGTCAAGTAAATACACAATACCCATATGTACAATGTGTATAAACATTGCAAAGCTTAAGACAACGTATCAAATGAAATATAAAACCAATGTCTAAAAATAAAAAATTTTGATTAATGAATAAACCGTGGACCAAATTTACCTAAAACAAAATATGGATTTGATTAAATATTCAAACGAACTGAGGGCTTCGTTAAACATTTACCTGAAACTATATCGAATTAATTTTTGTTTTGATCAGAACCTAACCTAGTAAGACTGGTTAAAACAACTAGGTACTTGGTTCACCTTTTTTTCTTGATGCAAAGGAAACATTTAAGTTATCTAAATTCTCAAAAACTTGTTCAAAACTTTATTATGCTAACCTAAGTTATTGGTTAATATATATTATAATTTAAACAAAACCTTGATGATTTGTCCAAAGTATTTGGTAAAAGTAAACTTAATTTTTGGTTCTTTTCATCAATGTTTTTTCCAAGGTACAGAAGATATAACCAACTAATAATTTATTGTTGTTAGGATTTAAGATTTTTATCTAAACCATGTCACAGTATAGTTTTTCTCTTAGGGGCAACGAAACGAAATGAGTTTTTGGGTACTCGAAATTTTTTGTGACATTATTAAAATAAAAATTTAAGCTATACAATTGATGATTTCTAGTAACATGCCAAAATGAAACAGAGAACAGTGAGGAATCACAAGTTGAATTCTTTTTCGTATATCCAGGGCAATAGGAAATTTTACATATATACTATATAATATATTGAACTGAAGCATTAACACTATCAACAGTGCATTAAATTATCATGAATTTTATTAATGTAAAACTGCAAACTAGTGCGTCGAAGTATCCGGATATTTCGGATAGTGTCGCATCGTTGGATCCGATCCCAGATGCTGAAGCTGAAACTGCTCCCTTTTTTGTGAACAAATTCTAACTATTCATTAATTTTAATCGGATCCGTTGAGAATTTAGACATTGGGAGCATCTAAGATTTTTCGCCAATCAACGTTTATAAACAGTAAACGCGAATCCGCAAAAATCACAAATGTCTTCCAAACATTCGCAGTTTATTTTCCTAAATTTTACGTTTTCTATATTCTTAATATTTTTGTCACAATAGATATTAGTTTAATCGGTATTTACTTCAGGATTCGGATATCCTATTTATCAACCCTATTCGGAAATTAAAACTATTCGAATATCCGAATTAGGATAGTTTGAAAATTCGAATTACATTTGAAATACTATTGCAAATCTTGAACTGTACATATTATAGAACCATTTTTGATTTAAAAATGCTTAACAGTCAATTTTATACCATTTTCTGACAATTTCATGATAAATGCAAAATCACCTTTTTTTTATAGATAAACGAAAAAATAACTAATTGTAAGCTAAATTATCCTGTATGAATATACCGAAAAACAAATCTGAATTATCGTGCCAATTTTAACCCCAAATTGTGATTTCCCCTATAAATTTTTAAAGTTAGAATTATTTTAACAAATTGATGTTTAAAGGACAAAGTTAATATGAGAATTGTATGTTGCAAATATTAGAATATTTCTAAAGTTTTTACGTTCAAAATGAAAATAATTAAAACTTGTACATAAACAAATCAAAACACACATGATACTAATTGAACCAGTACTTTATGTCGAAATTAAAATACATCAAAAGCCCAAAGCATGAATTAAAATCTGCAAATAAGTACACCAGACTTCGTCATTATGCCTCTGGAAACCAATCTACGCTACTTCTACCTAAGGTAAATCAACTCGAGGGAATATTCTTTAATTAAAAATGCCGTGAGAGCCCATAAATAAACAAGAGTGTTGGGAAGTTGTATGGAAGGAAACCTAATTCACTCGAAAGATTCCTTAAATCTCCCTGCTCCTAAGGCGAATGGGAAACTTAAGGAATAGCGATAAACTTGAATCACCATATCGTATACCGTCTCTTGATCACTCTCGTAAAACATTCTTTTTATGAAGACTTTACGGATGTACTGTCTGAAACTCTGAAGCAGACCGCACAAGATGTCTCCTCCTGACCGAGAAGCATAACTTTTCGAGTCGTCCGTATGCTGAAACTCCATGAACAGCATCCTTTCGCAAAAGATAAGCCCCTGAGCCCAAAAGTCTTAAAATATTTTTTATTGTCTTCCACTCTGTGCTGACTAAAATAGTAGTAGAATGGAGGCTGCGAACCCCGAGGAACTCTTCTGCGATTTATGTGAACGCGCCGCCGCACCGTGCGAAAGTTCCCCGCAATTCGCAAAAGGAGGAACATAAGAAAAATGAGCTAAGGAGGCGGGCTGGAATTCATATGGGCAATGATTCAATCATCGGTTAACCGCATGTAAAAACCACACACCTCTGAGAATGGTAAGAGAACAGGTTTCATTTAAATTGACAACTGACAATGAAACTGTGACAAATCGTGTGAACCTAACTGGGACCTATAAAAGTACCCACGGTGCGCCAACTTCAAGAAATGTTTACTGCCTTTGTTGAGCCACATGATTCACAACGCGCTGGTTCGCTTCGGGCTCAATGCTTAGAAAGAAAGGAATTAATTTTCTTTAAGTGAGTTGTCACGTTTTTCATTACGCAATGGGCCTGCTAAGATCTCAATGGGATGAAAGCGATTATTTCGCCTAAATAACTTTAGGAGAGGTTCATTGAACAATCAATCCATCAACTGTCGATTAATACTCACGTTATGTAATTGCAACATCAAACAGTTTCTATTGCAAATAATATTTTATCCCTTTCAAATCAAGCGTCCTAATTAAAAACACACTATCTTCTTTCTAAAAAACACTATATTTTTTTACTTTGCTCTATCAAAATTTGTTCTGCTTTTCAGTGACCTTTTATAAAAACTACCGCTTTTTTATGTACGCTAGAAAAATCAGGGTCTGAATGATTTGAAATATCAAAGTAAATAATACTTATAAGTTAAAAATGTCACATTATGTTAATTACATACAATATTGTAATACATATGTATATTGCCTTTCTCTTATACCTTATAAAAATAATTCGTAGCTTCCTAACAGAAAATTATTTTAGTGTAAGTATTAATAGTGAAGTGTCATCGCCAGATAAAATACACGCCGCCGGCCACAGTGCGCCCAAACAACGTTTTTCGTTTTATAAATCTGTAACGTTTTTATTGGTTGAGATATGTATTTGGATGAAATTTTTTATACATAATACTGAGTATATATTATAGGTTTCCAAATTATGATACTAAATATAAATAAATATTATTTTTATTACAGAAAAATAAGTTTTAAAAAGTAGGGTGACTTTATCATAGTAAAAATAAAGCTTACAATTTTCGTTTTTTTTTTTTATTAACTATTAGAACTTTGTCGAGGTTATGTTTAAAAGTCCCATATTCAATATTACAATTTATTATTACAAAAAACCCATAAAAATAATTTTATAAACTTCGAACTTTTTTAGACGTATATTTGTTTATTTGAAGTAGGTATACTCTAATTTAAGATCTTTTCCACCGGGAATAATTTTATAGAATAACAATGAGTAATACCTACATACATATAATGAACTCAATAGTTTTAAGACTCAGTAAGGCTTTTTCTTCAATTCTCTAACTTTTTCGTTCACTTTGTATAATAATAAATAAATAAAAGTATGTTTTTGCTAATTCGAAAACTTAATCTCAGATTGTAAAGAACTAGGATTCTAACCTCTGCACTGACCTTTTCGAATTCATTGTACACTTTATATTAGTTTAATAAATTTTAATAAAATAAATTAAAATATACTGCCTATTGTCTATTGTTTGAATTTATTAACTACATCTCTATATAAAATTTTAAAGTAATTCGTAATTGTACTCACCTATAATTGCATGCACTCTAACACTTAATTGCGTTCGTACTACGAGAGAGTTCTTCCGACTGAAATAAAAAATAATACGTTATTGATTTTATATATGCATTTTTCTTATAAAGGCTGTCGTTACAAGTATAATGTAGTGATACAAATTGGAATATTTTCAAATTTTATAAACAATATTTGAATTATTTTTAGCAATTTTCAGCAGCTCCCACTAAGTTTACAATTTGTTTATCAGCCTTTTGAGATATTCATGTTTTGTTAGTGTTATTCACACTTTGTTGTACGTTTTCAAAGTTGTTTCTACGGTAATTAAGTTTTATATTACTTTTCAACGAATACAATAGTAAATATAAAAATACGTTAATTCAACTGTTGTATTTTGTTATTGTATCGTACAAGGTGTAAAAACACATTTGTCATACAAACAATTATGAATATTGTAAAATTTTATACTTTATGCAGTGATAAGATAGGAAGTACAACAGAAGGTGAGTATCGTTATTTTTAAAAAGTATTGAGGTAATTCCATATATGTTAAAATTATCAGTTTTACATGTTAAAATTATCCGAACATAAATATTAAGATTATAAAAATATTAAGGCAAGCCATGATGTGTTTTCCTAGGTCCGTAATTAAAACACCTCGCCATTTTTCCTCGTAGTTGATATTATAAACATAAAAGCTTCCATTTTGTGGAAAAAATATTACGAAACAATTCCGTTCATGTCAAAATTATCAGTGCTAGGTACATGTTAAAAGTATCCAAACATAAATGTTAAAATTATAAAAATATTAAGGCAAGCATCTATGAAGTGTTTTCCTAGGTCCATAATTAAATTATCTCGCCATTTTTCCTCACAGTTTATATTATAAACATAAAAGCTTCCATTTTTTGGAAAAAATATTACCAAACAATTTAAAAAGAGCTGCTTTCGGAAAGGTCCGCTGTTGATATTGGAAGAGTTTAAAAAATTTAAAAACTCTTTTCTGTCCGTGAGATTTTGTTCAAATTAGTAGCAACATTACAGGATTAAAACTAATTAACTTTTACTTGTATTTCGTAATGCACATGGGCATCAGGTAAACTTGAATCCCATTTTGATGTAATTTTTCTCAGTTAATAAATACTAAACAATATTCCAAAAAGCATACGAAAGTACAAACAAAATCCTTGCATTTAATAGGAAAACGTGGGTTTTTAAAATTTACACTATAAATCTTTTCTCTCTGAAATGCATTGCATCTCAAGTAGAGTTTGTTACATAGATTATCCAGTTCACAATATAGTGAAAAGTGAATCACTTATTCAATTATTCAGTTGTTTTCCAGAAAAGATATCTAGGAAGAGGGGAAGCGTTTGCCTGCTTTATTAGTAAAGTTCATCTGAAATCTAGGAAAATATACTGAAATATATAGTATTAAATTCTGGTTAGTTTTCCTAGAATATCAGTAAATTTCCCTAGAAATACATTATGTCGTAAAACTGACATTGTAGTAACTTTTAAGTGGTTGCTGAAAACCCAATAAAATGAAGGCAGTATTGAGCAGTGTTTACCCCCCATCACATTTAGATGTCCAACTTAATGTACTCATGTGAACGCCACTTCATTTAAAGAGCCACTTATGAATTTAGAAAATCCAACTCAAATTGTCAATTGCATCATTTCATCTATATAAAAATTCAAATAAATTTCTTGGAATTTCAAATAATAAGAAGGAAATCTATAAAATAAAATTTGCAAAACATTGTGGGTAAATAAAGTTGGATTATGGGTAATACGAAAGCAGAATTCAAATTTTTAAAGATATATTGCAGAAAATTAATTAAATTAAATTAATTCATTAAATTGTGTAACCGATAATTGCATGCATTACGTTACGTACTTTATATTGGAAATGATTGGGCACAAGACGTAACTTACAAGAAATCGAACTTCAATGACAAACTACGAATATGAAATGAGTTAAGCATTCACCGATAAAGTTGTGCAATTTTCAAGAATCTCAACGGTATATAACTAGAACATACGATGATTTACGGATATTATCAGTTAAGTTAAAGCAAATATCTGTAAATATTGCGACCCACAAAACAACTTGCGGATTATTCAATAAATTTCCTTAGAATTGCAATTAGAAACTACTAAATTGTCAGAATTTTACAAGTATAACTTTCTGATATTTTCAGACAAAATTACTGAAAAATAATTAAAATGAATTACTAGCGCCAACCTAGCTAAACTTCACTAGAAAAAGTCTTATTGCATGAATTTGATATTATTTTTGAATGAATTTCTTTTTATCCTAAATGTATCAGAAATTTTTTTCAGAAATGATTTGGTGAATACGACATATAAAAACATGCTCAATTTGTTTATATTTGCATGCATAATATAGACACCTAAAGATACAAGCTTTCATCTCAACCACAGCATTTATCGATTTTCAAAAATCGTGTTTACGAGTATGACACGCATTTTATAAATGGCAAACAATTTCTTTCAATTCATGCCACAGAGTGCTAAATTACCTTCAGGTCCCTCGAACGAAAGCATGTTCGCCGGGGAGAATGCGTGTAGTAATCAATAAGAAGGAAAAAATTACCCGGCCAAACATGAACTCAAAAAATTCCTAAACGAACCCAGTATCAAATGTAGACTTTGAGTTCAAGGTAATTGCAACCGTGACGGGTCACAGGCGTGCGGCAACAAGAGTGGCATAAATTCGGTGAATTTCCGCCTTAGTGCGCGGCAAGAAAGGCCCTTTCTCGGGTTACGGCGCTGCACCGAAGCCAAAGGGTGGCCAGGTGAAGGCGTTCAACAAGTTTTCGGCCAGACAGCAACAACACGGAGAAAGCCATCGACATGAAAGTGTAATCAGACGCTCATAATACTTCACATCCTGGTCGCACTGGGCGCACTTCGATTTTTGGGACTTTTTAATAGTCTAATTAATTTTTGGTGGAAATCACCTTGTACGTAATTACTCTCAACAGTGAACACAAATTGCAAAAAGAGAAAACGATTATCGTTCGCTAAATTGGTAAGAGTCCCAACCAGGAAGTAATCAGGAAATATTTGTTTACATTTAGGGTACCAATTCGTTAAACGTTAACGGTAGCAACGACAATTTTTAAATATTGAGCTATTACTACTTAAATAAAAAGCGGATTCTTAAAAAATAATTTTAAATTACTTCTATAAATATCCGTTAAAAAATAATATATGTAAGTAGACATACATACATACAGATATACATATTTCTTTCAGACAATTTATTTAATAAAAACCTTACAAATGTTTGTATGATAAACCAATACTAAATCCTTATGATTTAAAATAAATCTAAATGTCTTAGCTGTTAAATTACTATTTGATAATGTAAGTGATGAAGATAATAAGAAATATTAACATATAACTTTAAAAATTTAGAAATTTTGTGTAAATTTAGTTTTCATAAATAATCAACTTATATTTTTAAAAAACTATCAAGCCACATAGTGCTTAAATATAAAATATTCACCTTATATGTATATTTTAAATTCTTCTCTAATCTTTCGATTTAAGATAATAAAATAAAGAAAAAATAAAGCTAAAAATCGTTTGGGAATTGGCAATTTTTTTTAAATGATATAGGAATAGTTTCAAAAAAATAAGCGATAAAGGTAACTGGACTTGGTCGCGAATTCGAGACCTGCTCCTGGTCAAAGTCGTTGCTTTTTCGAATAATTCCCTCATAGTTATACAATCCAAAAAAGTAGTAAAAAAATTTGATTGATTGTAGCTACGGAATTTTCTCAAAGCCATATGCCATATTACATTAATTTTTATATAAAGTTTAAAAAGGCAAAGCAAAATATGTGATGACTTGCAAGTATAGTTTCAAATACTTCTCCTTATATTTCTGAAACTAGTTTCTATGCTCAATATACTCAAAAATTTTCTCTGAAAAATGCCCCATTATAAGATGTAATTTAGACCACAATTCAGGATAAAGTTAGTAGGCCCCTAAAAGGACGAAAAATCTCCTAGTTTTGGGTCACTTTTTTTTCTGCTCACTCAAGAGTTATGAATATCTCTGCAAGAACAGTCAATATCAAAATATCAAAATGAACCGACCGTAATTAATTACGTTTATGAGCTAACGCGGTTTAAAAATTCTTCAAACTATATAATGAATTATATTTTGATAAAACTTCTAAATCGCACTTAATCTGCTTTACCTACCTCAAATTAGAGATATGTAAAATTAAAATATTAACAACTTGAACACTATCCCTGGATAAAATTACTCCCACTGAAAAATAAGAATATATGTATGTACTATGTACATATGTATATGTATAATGAAGTTCTAAATATTTGTTAGGAACCAGTAAGTACTAAGTATTTCTAAAACTCACACTTTGTTAAAAAATAATACATATGTACGTAAATAAGTCGGTGTACGAGCACGAATAAAACAGATTTTACATTTTTCTTTTGCCAAGAAAATTTTTTCAATTTTATCAAACAACAATAAAACAAATCATACATACATATTTAAATAAGCAAGGATTTTGATATTAAAAACTTCTCGAAAAATTAAAATTATCTCCAAAATTAAAATAACTTTCGTGGAGCGTAATATCCTCCCAGGAAAAGTTGGAGGTGTACAAAACATCACTTGTTTACTTCTTCCACACAACAACGCGCAAGTTTCCTTTCTACCGATAAAAAACAATGATTCTCGTAATTTGCGTCACACTTCCGAATTATTAAAGAATAACTCCCACAGTACCTGAACGACTTAGGAACACACCTGGAGTCTTCGCGCAAAGTGCGAAGAGGCTTCAAATTAAGCCAGGCTTGGTGCAGGTACCCCAGCCAGGTGCATTTCCCACCGGCTATTAAAAAAAAATGCCGTATTGCACCGTCTTACATAAAGAACAGCCCCGAGGAAAATTGCAGGAATGCACCGAGCCTGGGATGCAAATATTTGTTTCAAACGCTACGAAATTAGATACTTTAAACGACGCCTTCCCGCGGCTCGGCTGCGATGACAAAAGAGTCGCTTCAATTTTCGCATTATTTTTGCCGCATCTTTAGGCCTTTCTTGTAGCGTACAATGGGTTTAGGATTACATCAATAATAGCGAACAGCAGCCGCAGCGACTGAGTCTCAATAGAGCTGCGTTGTTATTTGGTTTCAATTGCTGACGTAAATAAATTGCATAAGCAGCCCGATCTCTACGCAAATAGAAAATAATGAGGCCTGGGTACCTACCTAGAATTAAGTCCTTCGATTTCCTCGGCCTGTTCGGCCAGGGAGGATTCCAGGTCGAGATAAGCCCCATAGTCGCCATCCTTGTAGACTTGCAGGGCCGCATCGTCCAACTGAAACGAAAGAAAAGATAGATTGTGAGGAATAATTGTACAATGCGAGGCCGTAAAGATTTCGCGGAACTAGCGAAGAGAAGTCGCTAGCCAGCCCCGCGAAATAATTTACGATAACAAAATTCTGAAGTGGAGCAGCAAACAGCCAGCCACCAGGTAATATAATAACCGCCGGCACCGGGCTCTGGTCCCAGCCGGCCGGTTAATCGTTGCATAAACGGGCGGTATGTTGAGGCCGCCCGGGGACCCATCGCATAGATGCTAATGCTAGATGCTAACTCGCTTGATATACGAGCGCGTCCAGTGCGAATGCCTCATTAATTTCAGCTAATCCCACCCTCTTCCTTTGCACAGCAGATGGAGTTACCACCCGTACCTTCCTTCCACTTTCGATACTATACTTTAGTCCAAAACTCTGCAGAACGCTTAAAACTCCAGGGTTTTGCACTCTTACTACAAATTAATAAGTTTGGGATTAGCGCAAAGCTGTAGCGTAGAACCAATGTTCGAAAATCAGAAAATTAATTAAAATACCAAAAAATTTCGCAATTCTTTTGCATTACCCTTAAAGCCAGTAGTAAGGATACTATAATATAATAGTTATAGTGATAGCTATAATGATTTCAAGAACACAATTCCCAAGACACATTCTTAACAAAATTTAAAAGTTAGTTAAAAATATCAATAAAATGCATCCCAAAAAATTGGAAAAAATAGATGTATATGGATTTTATTATTTTATTAAAATTATATCTAAAGAACATTTGTACGAAATTAATACGTCCGACAAAATACATATGTACTTTACATTCCAGTGAAAGCCCCATCGGCATCGGTTCAGTTGTTCCCTAGATTATTACGGACAAACAGACAAAATGTAAAAACCTGTTTTTGTGTTTAAAGGGTATGTAGATATAGGCAAATTCGGAAAGGTATATGGTATACAATATCGGAGCAACAGTGTAAATTTCTATAGCGAATCTACAAATTCTTTAAAAAATAGCTTAAATTATGACCGACAAAATCGTCTACCTTTCAGTGATATAGGGGGGTTTAAATATGTCCAATCATTTTGTTTAAGAGTTTAGTTGTTTTGAATCATAGAGTACCTAGTCAAATAGCCGAAAAACCAGATCGGGATAAAACGACGATAAATAATTTTTTGAAAGATCCGGAGAATTATGGGACCAAAAATAGATCAGGTCATCCACCCAAGGTTGATGAAAGAGCAAAACGACAAATAAAGCGCCTGGTATTGAATAAAAGTATTAGCCCATCTCAAATAAAATGCCAGTTATCTCTGCCTGTGACTACAAGAAGAGTTTAACACATTTTAAGTGATGACACTCATATTAAATATCAAAATCGGTTGCCTACACCAAGGCTCCTGCCTCGCCACAAGCAAGTCCGAAAGACTTGAATTTGCTGAACGTTACAAATTTTGGGAGACCGAATGGCGTTCCGTCATATTTAGTAATGAAAAAAAAATTTTATTTGGATGGGCCTATTCGAGAGATACTCGTCGGGAGCCGGAAATTCCTTACGACAGGAATTTTCATTCGGGTCTGCAATAACATGGGCCACATTTGGAAACCTTGGAAAGTCTTCAATTTGTCTTATTTCACACAACATGACTTCAGAGAAGTACATTGAACTTCTCGCCAATGTGCTCATTGATTTTGGAGACGATTTATCGAGACAAAACTGAAAATTTCAGCAGGATAATGCTGCAATACACTCTGCTAGATACACAAAAAAGCTTCTTGAATAGCAAAAATGTACCATTGTTATAGTGGCTTGCCATCACTCCGGATTTAAACCCTATAGAAAGTCTATGGGGAATCATAATACAACGGGTTTACACCGGAGGTCGGCAATTTGAAACCTTATTGCAACTACAGACAGCAATCCAAGAAGAATAGCAAAAAATTGATTTGTCCACTCTTAAATTTTTAGTGAATTCAATGCCACACCGTCTCATAAATGTGATTAATAATAAGGGAAGTCGAATTAATTATTAAAACCACATTTTACTAAAATTAGTTGTGAAATAGGCTGAATTCAAGTTTTGTATGATATATTTATTTCGTTAGTACTTTGAATTACCAAACTTAGTTTTATACATAAAATGTAAAAAATTCGTTGAAATGTTTCTATTAGATTTGTTTTTATAACGCGGATTAAGTAAACTGAAAATTTCTTTCAAACAAATATTTCTCTTTAATTTATTTGAAATTTTCTCTTGTAATATATAATTATTTTGCACACTGTATTAATAACCTCATCGAGCGCAAATAGGGCTAAATCAACGTCAATTTACGAGGTACTGTAGCTAAAAGAATGTTTCAATAGCCAAAAAATGTATTACTCGTTTTGAGATATTTTAGTTTAATTTCTTATACATGGGTCGTTCTACTTTTCTACCGACAATGACGTGTCTCCTCTTGAAAAAAAATCGGTATTCGTCCAAAATTGCAGTTTCTCAAATTTTATTTTCACAAGATTTTTTTGGACCATAGAGAGATTATAATAATACTAAAACCCCGTTTTTATTTTTTTTGGTTTTTACAAAATCATTGTGACAGAGTAGTCGAAATGTGTGACAGAGGTGTTTTACATACAAATAAAATGCGTCTCTTTGCGCCGCCTAATGTTACAAAATGACCTCCTTAAAAAAATCATATAGAACCCTTTAATATAAAATTATTTATTGAACTTCTGAAGTATTATCTTTAAATTAATTAGAATATAATAAACGTAAAGGTTCATACTATTAAACAAACAAATATTTTATCGTTGTCTCCGGCTATGTATGTTTTTTCTTGCTATCCTCGGTCACGCATTTCGCAAAACAAAAAACGCTTCTTAGCTGTTTGACCTTCAACACTAAGCAACAGTACGGTTTCCTCTTCCCCCTTGGCCTCACGCCTTGAGACCCCACCCGGGAGCTATCCGAGTTAGTCGCGGAACAGAGGAGCGTGTGTTTATTCGGCGACCACTCTGTCACGAAAGTTACTTCTTTGAAATTTTATTGTAATTCCCATTTATATATGTAATATTATTATTTCCCAGTAAATCTGTCATATTCACCCACTTTTATGAACAATTCGTAATTTTGTGAACGCTAAACTTCTCGAACACTGTTATTTTACACGTCTGTCACGAGACACATCTGTCACAAATAAACTGTGACGGAGTGGCATAACTCCAAAGAATGGTTCTACCAAGAAATAATATATTATGTAGCCTTATAAGAGAAGCATTATGTTTTGTTATCGTTTTAAAAACTTTAAAAATGTTAAAGGATTAAGTTCAAATGTTGGCTTATTAATATCTACCACTCTCACACACTCTGTCACAATTGTGTTCCTCTTGTAATTAAACGTGAAAGTAGCATATGATTCAGTTTATTGAAAACATATATACTAAAATAACGTATTATATTATTACATATTGACCATACAAGGTATTAACAGAATTTAAACTATGTTTATTTCAATTATTTGCAAAATATTTCAAAGTTTGTTGTCTTAACGAGGAAAAATGTGACAGAGTGCTATTAAATGTAATTTTTTATATATTTGTAATAAGAATTCCGATAAATCGAGTTAGATAATAATAAATGCTTGTATTCTAGTTAAGCAAAGTTAAAGAAAAACTGAAATTTTGATTTTACATAATAACTAATAAATATATTTTTTTTGCGACTGAGGTGTTTACTTTTCCTTACTATTCCGATAAAACTTCAAATAAATAAAGGGTATAAAATAAAACTTCGATGCATTATACGTTTCTGAAGTCTTCGATAACTGGACAATAATTTAAAAACACATTTTATAAAAGAAATACACTTTATTTTTTTTTTAAATCAAAAAATTTATCACTCAGATTGTCGGTAGAAAAGTAGAACGACCCACATACATTCTTTGTTCTATTTCAAATTTCTATTGTTAAGTAGAAGATGTTTTTACGAAATTGGCACCAATAATTCTTTGCGAAAAAAAGGTGGCGACCCCAACAATAGACCAGCGCAGCATCGAAATTGTCTTTAAGACGGCGACGAAGCAGGACGCTAAGACAAGAGCCGTCCTGACCGACACTCGATACCGCATAAATAAGAGATGTACAACGACTTAATTCCCCTGAGCTGGACACTCACCTGGACTTCCGCACTTCGTTAGCGGGTACCTCGCGACTAAAAGACAAAAAATTTTAATTTAGCACTTCCGCTTTTCAGGGTTTATCTAGATTCATTGAGTCTTACAACGAACAGGATTACTCCGGCTGAGGTGATTCGCCATCTTCCAGTCGAAAGAACACTTTTCAATCCCACAATGAATAGAAAGGCGCGCCCTTAAGCCTTTTCATTATTCACTATCAGAACGAAAAGGTCGCACTGAGTAAATGTTTTGTAGCAAGATCCTAAGCTTTCTTTATTAGCTTTTACCTTGACACTTTTCACCTGGATTTTACATTTCTGGCGGTTGAAGTTATGCGGGTACTGATACTCAAGGTATTTGGGTTAGCCAAAGCTTGTGAAAGGATTCAGTTCATTCTTAAAGCGGATTTCTTGAAAAAATGCTTCAAGCAAAAGTAAGCGAATAGAGAATTATGATTTTATGATAACTGCCTACCGGCAATTTCTTTCAATCCTTAATGTAGGCTTGAGACGAATAGTTGCAGAGATTTAACTGAAGTTTGCAATGATGAATGAAAATTAATAACATATTACATATATTAAACTAGGTTTTCCTTTTGTTTATCAAGCTAAATAAAGTATGACGAAATTAACAAAAAAGAAAGTAATAAGTCAAATCATCCTACCTTACCCATTTTATTTACCATAATTCCATTAAAGTGAAATTTATATTCTAACTAATTTGGCTCTAAAGGAATACTAATGAACATGTAAACCAAAAAACAATTAATTGAACATCCGTCTTTCGTACAAAAATCTCCATTGATTGGCAACCGCAGCTCTATGTCAGAATGTTTTCTAGGAAATAGACGTCTTAATGTAAAAATGTAAAAGAAGAAGGAAAGGAAAACGATTCAAAAAAGCAATTCAAATGTACAAAAACAGTAATTAATTCCTCGAAAAATTAAAGGAACTTCCAAGATAAATGGAACGGAGGTCTTGCTCAGAATTTGCTCTAAGTTGTAGGTATTTAAAAAGATTAATTGAAAACTCTACCCTTCTCTGTCAGGCTTGAACAGAACATAAAAGTAATAGCAATAGAAGTATGTCAATTAACTATGTAAAAAGGTTTGCAATTAAAACAATTCAAATCCAAAATTATGTGAACTTTTCCTATTTCATCAGCAGATGCCGCTGTAAAAATAGTCAAAAGAGATAATTTACCGACAAGATTTGTTTTAGTTTTAACCATGCTTAATTATGATTATGATTTCGAATTTTTACATGATGATTTCAAATATAGTATCAACCACTAAACTAACTCTAACCCAAATAAAGATCAATTCAGACAAATTTGTAAATAGAGAGAATTTAAGAAATAATTAAGGAATAATACATACATACAAGCATACATATGTATGTGTTAAAATGAAAAATTTTAAAAAATGACATATTGAAAAAATTTCAAAATCAAAGTTTATAAGCAAAAATATTTATATTTGAATAAACTAAATAACTAAATAATATTTTTATTAAAATTGCATTTCTCCAAATAAAATGATTTCATGTACTTTCATTCTACTCTTAGTTTTTAATATATGTATGTGTACCTAATTCTTCTATACGATTCATTTACGAATAATTTTCCTTTGCTGGGAATGACTTATTGAAAATATATAAAATAAGAAATAAATAATAGTCCAAGTGCATTTCTGCGTATTTTCAGATGCCGGAAATCAACGAGCCGAAATGAAATTCCCCAATTTCAAGTTCCTGCGGTAAGCCTATGAAAATAACTTCAAAAGAAAACTGAAACTACAACCTATAACCACCTAACTTTAACAAATTATCCGTTAAAATCATAGAGCCCACCACCGGAGCATCTTCATGCGCTCTAGATAACCATAAATGAACCAAAAACATAGACATCTTAACCAAAAAGGCCATAACCATTCTGTAATAGTTACAACAAATCACTAAAAATTAAAACCCCCTAAAGCACAAGCAAATGAACTAAGTGTAAGTTTACACACATTCAAAAATAGCAATTAAATGTAAACGATTTTTTAAATTCGTTAATATTGAGAACTAATGTAAAATGCGTTAAATTTACAAAACGTAATATAGTAGGATCTTTTTGATCTTACGTAGTAATCTATGAGATCCTAAAATATTTAACTAACATTAAGTTACTAATCAAATTTCGTGCGAGATTAACTAAAAACTTTGGACCAAATGCAATTTTTAACCGAAACGTGTTAATGAAAGATAAATTTGAAATATGCTTTATTACTTAAAGTAATTAATATGTTGAAATTGTTTATGAATAATATCAAACATAAATATGTATCAAAGTTTGACGATTCATGAAATATATATAATACTATATATACATACTATACATATTGCACTGGTTTACAAAATTCAACTTTTTTTGTACGAGATGTATTTTTTGATTTAATAATAAACGTAAAATCCTTTTGTTTCCATTACGTCACATTTTTTAGAAAAATAGAAGGAAAACTAAAACAAATCGTATTTTGAGCATGTATATTTGAAAACTGAAAAAACAAAAATAACAGAACCTGAAAAGTAATAATATAGCATGGTTCAAATGAAAGCCTAAATGCTTATCTAGATATATGTATAAAGTACAACAATTCCATTTTGGGGAATTAATTTTTTATGAACATGAACTACTTGTGATTTTCATTCACTGTCAATTGTATGAAGTAATTAGTTAACAAAGAAAAGTGAAATTCATAGAGTATTTTGGAAAGCCTTAAACATAATAGCTAAAGATTCGATCTTTTATTTGAAATTTGAACTTCATGACAAGAATTGTTAAAAATGTTTAAAATACGATATTTTGTACTCTTTAAACCTAAATAAATGTCTGAAAAACATGACGTGATGGGACATTTTCGTTTGTGAATTCGTAATCTACGGAAAATATCCTATAGAAATGATATATCACTTGCTTAGGAGCAAAATTAGTGCAAACCAGTGTTATAACATGCGTCAATAATTTAAGGGATTCAAGTAAATTATTTCAAATTCATTACAAAAACTAGATTATCAGTATCCATAAGGTAGAAAGTTAGTATCGTTTCCTTTTAATACGTAAGACTTTCATTTTCACAGACCTAACTGACATGTTCGTGTGTCTGTCGTTGTGAAAAATAATATACTAATGGGAAAAGTTTTCTTATCAAGCTGCCAGGGAAACAAGAGTTTACGCAAATTATTTAGAACCCACGAAGCACACCACAATTTTCCGCATCGACTCATGTCAATACAAAACAAAATATTTGAAGTAAGGCGACGGTGGTCCTAGCTCAACATGTTCCCCAATTAATTTGGGGATGTCGGGTTATCGCTGGGCCGGATGTGAACCTTATTTTCTCGGCCCCAGCCCAATTATTTCGGTTCGTCCCTGAAGACAGGTCATCTTCCGCTGCTGGCCCTTTAAGGACAGATCACATTCACTTAAAGCCCTTCCAGACGCATTCTGCTGGAATGAAGTGTTCTTAGGAAGTTTTAATGGAGCCACCAAAGGGCCGTGGTTGCGTAAATATAAAATAGCCCAGATGAGTTCTAGGGTCATTTTGAACTTCTCCATTCAGAACGAGCGGAAAGGTGGCGTTTAGCTGCGTGTCTCTAAAAGGGTTAAAAGTACCCAGACAAGCGACGTCGTCGTCATTTCTTCTGTTCCGCTCCGGCGATCTGGGCTTCTTGGCATTAAATTGCTGACACAATAAAAGTGTCTAACCGTGTGAAAATGCCCGTTAGATACAAAAGAACCTCGCTCCGTGCCATTGTTGGACACCTCCACTTCAATGTGGAATGCTTTTAAGTGATGAATGTAAATATTTTTCATCCGGAGCGATTTGGCCACATTCGCTGACAATGGTTGGGGACGTCTTTTACCATCTGTTTCCGGTCATTGCATAAATCTAGCATAAGTTGGTAGCTGGACGTGAATTCAGGTACGTGGTAGAATGCCAAAGCTCCAAGAAAATGAGTCTGTCATGCATTCTACATCTTAGCAAAAGCCGATTTGGATGCTGAGCTGCGTCTTACCGAGCGATAACCCACCGGAAATACAGAATTCAAGTTGGACGGACGTAGAATATTAATTGACTGCATTCTGAACCTTCTCGTGGTTTTCTTGTTTATCTAATTCAATTGTCAAAAGCAGAAGAAAAGACAGGTAGCTGGAGATGCGACATGTAGGGATAGTAAGGGTAACACATTTTGCAACATACATACGAGAAGATTAGACAATTTAGAACATCGCAGAAGATTAAAAACATAATAATTTAAATTCGGCCACAGAACAGATTGAAACTTATACGTAGTTTTTACAAATAATTTACAAAAATTACGAAAAAGATTTAAAAAACTTACATATAATCACCAATTTATGACTTTGATCATACTAAAATAAAACCGTGGGACGCCTTAGGTATAAAACTTCCTTTTACCTCCAAGTTCTATTTTAGTCTGATCAAAGCCTCAAATTGGTGGCCCATAATTATTTTCTAGCTTTTAATACATTATTAATCAAATAAGAAATTGTTATTCGTATTCTACTTTTTAAACCCTATCATTTGATACTCATATCAAGGGGTTTGCGAAGAAAACGCTAATCCGCCATCTTAGACGCGTCCGCCATATTGGGTTGTCACGGGCCTTATATACATATGCAAAATTTTAAAGCTCGAGCTCAATTAGAGCTAGTCGAAATTATGATTAGAAGATTTGCAACAAATATACGAATTCAATGTGAAAGTAAATAAACCTTATAATAATAACAGTGAGCATTCGGGACACTTCTCTTTTTATCCCTAACAGACCACACTTCCTCAATCGAAAATGGTTCATGTCTTTCCCATTTAATTTCCGAGCAAGCAGCAACCAACCACAAACCACCCAAAATCGGGCCATCCCCTTCCATTTGATTATTTGCGTCATCTTCTCTCTCGCTCGTGTTGTGGTCAATCTTGCTAACTTTTTACATGTGTGTGTTTTAAGCAAAAGGAATAGTCACCCATTCAACAACTATTTTGTACTCGAATAGTGACAGCGCCACATCTGTCCCACCGGTTTTCAAAACTTCATTATACTAATTATAGCATAAAGCACTTGTAAACATGTGTGCGATAATTCCAGCCCAGCACTAAAAGTAAAATTGAGCAGTTTTTCCGCTCAAAATGTGGTTAAGACTCTTCCATATTAAACATTTGCCCGAGGATGTTATGACAGGCGCCAGTCACAACTACAGGCAACAAACAATTCATATACATATTGAATTTTGAAAGCGTATTGTCGGTTTTTTTCTATAGTACGCTTCTCTGAATACTTAATCGAATTTTGGAGAATGTAAATTGATAAGTTAAAAAAAAAAAAAGAATAAATTGTTGGCAATATCATCAATTTCAGTTAATGTAAACAAAGAAAACGAAGACTTAAAGTTACATAATAACAACTTGTTGCTTTCTCATGTCGAACGAACATTGACCTCGTATATCACCTAAATCACGTAACAACCTACAACAAGTGCCGAAATATTCTCATTTCGCTTTCCGTTAAATAATCGACTTTTGAACTTTTCTCGGTTATTTTCCCAATCGTTCCAGTGTCTCCTATCCGCGAATTAAAAATGCTCCCGGGATCCACGAGCGGCCGAGGGAATACCAATGAGGGCAATGCGCCTAGTCCAGGCACTTTGTCGTGTCTCAAGATATATTAAAAGCAGACACGTCAAAACATTCCTGGGCATTCTTCTGCCCATTTCTTGGCAGCGCGAATAGTACCTTTCATCCGCGAACGAATGGATGTAGACTTCGCGGATCGCGTGCAGAACGACCATTATTAAACTTCCTAATTGCGCGAATTTAGCTAAATCGATGTAATTTCATTTCAATTTTAGCCTGGGCCTGAGACTCAAGGCGCTATCTTCAAGCGACGTTACTTGACGCAGCAGCGTAAAGGAAGTAACCGAGTGTTTGAGCTCGGTAAAATTAGAAAATGAATTGAACAAACATTGGGGCGCAACATATTTAATAGATAATCGAGGGGTGCGTCTCCACAACAAATTTCTTCATTATCTCGCCTAATACATCATTTAAATTAAACGCAACAATTACTCCGGGCACGGCACTCTACAACGTGGCGCCGCGGCGCGCCGTAACAAGAGCTCGTTACGTTTCCGAGGCGCACGAATATTTTGCGTAATTACTGGTAATCGTAGATTGTAAGGAGGTGGATATAAATAAATTATCTCAACTGAGAAAACAGGATTTAAAGACCCAAGTTCTCCTTTATTACCCGTCTTCTACTGATCACTGAAGCCAATCAATTCAAGTGCCCCGGCATTTATCTTCTACAGATTATCTTAGAAAAAGAAACTATATGCAAGATATTAAAAAAACAATAAATTATCAGAATACGAGGTATGTGTAGTTAAATGCATATTTAAACTTATGCTTAAGATGATAAACGCTAGTTGACTATGAAATAGTTCTTTATATGATCATTGTAGACCCTAATTATTTATAGAAGTTGTGGTATTGGTTTCGGCCAATTTTTTAAATTTTTTTATAAGGTAATGATGTTCCAACGAGCTCGCAATAAACTTTTGTCATTAATTAATTTTGTCTCTACTTTTGCATTATTAAACCTCAAATTCCTATAAGACTAAAAATAAGCTCAGGATTTTGGATGATCTACTTTAAGAATTTAATTCCAACATTTTCCGACAATGATGACTTTTCTTACCTGTGTTTAAGCTTGTTAAAGAATGATAGATATTTGAATTCAAGCTAATTCTTTCAATCTAAATATGTTTTAATGTGATCCCTCTTTTTAGTCATGTCACAGAATCTTAATTTTCATACATGTTGATCGTAGAAAAAGGCAACATGTGTTTTTAAATTTAATTTTACGACATTAGCTGTGTTTTTTCAAATCGGTCCCATTCTAAATATATTATAAGTAGCAGGAAATTTTGCACTGAATTTAAATTTATTAATTTTTATCCATATCAAACAAATTTTAATTCGCGAAAATAAAATCAAATTGCCCGGATTTATTTATACCCAGTTTTACGCCACAAACTTAATCCAAAAATTTATCTGGCGAAAGGTTTGAATTTTGTATTGGTAAATATTAGGGAAATCTTATGCACTTTTCTCAAATTTTAAAATCTCAACTCAGTGCAATAATTTTTAAAATCTCAATTCAAAGCAAAATTTGCTAATAATCTGTATGTATTGTAGAATAATGAAAAAAACACAGTTATTGTACGAGACTTATACTAAGGCCACACGTATGTATGGTGTAGCTTAAACCTATATCAACCTTGAATCAAACCCCGTTCAAGTTCAGCTCAAGCCTTGCTCAAGTTGACTCAAGTCTTGTATAAATCTAATTCCAGCCCGATTTTAGGTTGATTTAAGGCTTTAACGTCCTGACAATTTCAAAATTATTTATTTATTTAAATAATAGTTACAAAGTACCCGAGTTTTACTTGGTTATAATTCAGTTAAACGAATTTTGAGAAATGAGGTCTATTTAGGGCTGTAACTTTTGAAAAGTAAATTTGTATGGCGGATTTCTTTTCGGCTTCCTAATTGATTTTCGAAGGTTTGTTTCTTAGAAAAAGCCACCTCAAAAATTTGCTTTTTGTTGACAATTACTTGCTTTCAATTTTACAACTATAGTAATATATCATGAGTATACAAATTGCAAATAAAAATCAAAGATAGTGAAAAGCAAACTATATATATGAATTGGTACAGAAAATAGGGTTTGAAATATGTGCTCACTTAAATGCTCGTCACGACTTTGTAAGAACCAAGGTGAAATAGTTGTTTTAATCAATTATTTTGCATTAACTACTTATTAAAAATATTTAAGTCGGCGCGTTGAGTTTATGGTAGTCACTTTTAGATTAAAATTTGATTACATTTGTTCCATTAATGGCACAAATTGTTAGACTGGACTTGTAATTTACGGCGAGTTTCTGAAAATGGAGCAACTTTCTTAGCATGTCATTATAGAGTCATTATTGTAAAGCGTTTAAAATTAGTATAAATTGAGGAAATGACGAGAACGAAACTGCTATACGGTCCCCATAAATGGGGCTAACAAAATCTCATCACTTCCGCACCCTTGACTTATTAGCAACAAAAGTCCTTGTGGAATTGGACTTCGTCACAAAAGCCTTTTTAGGAGTATCTTTTCACGTATTTTTGCTGGTAAATCAGAGCAAAGCCGTCATTTAGGCAGTCTCACATCTCCGAATCCAGCCGTTGCCCGTCGACAGACAACTTTACGAAACTTCCTAATTTGATGCCAGTCACCGAAGTGAACCTTTTTGCATTATTCATACAGCCGAAGGAAGTTTGCAAAGTTTGTTGACAATGGAAAACCGTGGGCCCTCCCTTCGATTCCCCGGTCTTCTACGCCGGCATTAGCTCCGGTAATGTATGTAATTCGGTCTGTTGAGCTTCTTTTTCCCGGAAATATATAGAAATTCGGGTCCCTGAAACGGATTTACGGTCGGTTCTGAATAGGTAAAATCCGTATCACGGCTACCCAGACTCAGCACATGCTGACGAAATTTAAATATGGATTTATCCGAGTTTTGCTAAATTAGATGTAAATAATTGAAATCCAATACCACGTAGAGCGGCGGAAACATGGGAATCTGTGGTGCGACAGGAAACCACTAAAAAGTTTGCTTTACTTCGCGTGATTGGCTTTTATCTCTTTTAGCTCGTGCTCGATGCCAGATAGAGTTAGTTTTTCGCTGGTATTAAAATATTTTTCGCAAAAATCCCACTCGATTGCACAAGAAAATGCTATTTTGGCCTCAGATGCGTTATTATAAATTAATCAAATTTGTTTTTTAATACCTTTAATTAATTTATGGCGACTCTGACACTGAATCGTTTACAGAGCACAAATTGAATGGAATGCGTCCGGAATGCTCAAGTTAATTGGGTGTGATCAGGAATTTTCACACTCTTACTAGAATTCAAAATTTTACTGCTTAAGTGGCTTTCGCAATCGGCTCTGAAGATTGAAGAATGCTTTGTGTAATTGCCACATTGAGCGGCGAAGCATAAATTAGTCGGATAATTAATTATTTCCAGGGCATTTGGATTTCGTTAATTTTTTTGCAAATATGAGTTTTAATGTCTTCATTGGCGTGATGTAAGTCCATGCCAGATGTAGAATAAAGTGTTCAGGAATTTTTTTCTTTACAAAGTATAAGGCAGAAAGTTTACTGTTTTTTTAACTTGACATAATCGGCATGTGTTTTAGAAGCAATTGAGCCTATGTGGTACAGGCAAATGTGATATGTCGGACGTAGATAACCAAAAGGAGCACATTTCGAACATGTCGAGAACTAATTACATTAGCCTTATTTTACAAAACAAAAACTTAGACAGAATTGTTGTAGCATGCATAAACATCCTGTTCTAGAGATAGACCAAAAGTTAGTAAAAACAAATACAAACATTGAATCCAAACATGTAATTTAAAATATGTGATGGTTGCCATTAGACCTATTTTTTCTTGTGCAGTAAGAAGATAGGCAATAAATAAATAAATGTTGATACATGGTTTTTACAACATATTGTACTAATAATTTTTTATTCAACGAAAACGTTTAAAGAAACGGAATACAAAAATGAAAATTTAAAACAAAGTACGAATTTTGGCTCCCGTGTGTCGATAATGAAAAAGTCATCTTTCAATTTTAAAGTAATGTCAAGTAATGTCTTAAAGAGTTAAGTGAGGTAAAAAAAAAAAATATATTAAGTTAAAAATGCTACGAAGACGTAGAACTACGTCTATTATTTATTCGGGGAGAATTCACCCTTGGTAGAAACTCTTAAAACTAGAATTGACTTTTCAAAAGACATGTTATTCTGATTACTTACAATAATTTTGTGTTAGTGTATTATAAGAAAAGTAAGAACAGATTCTTTTAAGAGTTTAACTTTTTAGATCTGTGGTTTACAATCTTATAAGATATTTATACGAAACAAAACTAGTCTAGATCTTGTGTAAAACCTCTTAAGAAGTTTTGCAAGAATATATCACCCTTGTGTATTAAAAATATTTATATATAATTATTTATATGCAGAAGGATTCAAGGATATAACTACATAACAAGAATATATCTATAAAAGATGAACAACAACACATGCAATCTTATTTTAAGTTTGTCATGTAAGATTTCAAAGCAAATTTCGCCTACTTTTTTTATTTTTTATACTGCTGCATTTAAGGGTTGAAACTAGTTTTATAATAAATCGTATTATAACAGTGTTTGCACCATTTCTACCGCCAATCAATTCAACGCTTGTTCCGACTACGCATTCGCAAGTTATTCGTGCTGGACTGGTTTTAAGATTACAAATCCTTTTACTAAATACTATCCGTTTATGTCTGAAAGGTATTGCAAAAATTGTATATAAATCGATTCAGCGGCTTTTTGTGAAATATTGATCACCGACACGATTCCATTAGTATCGTCAAATCGTTGCGTCGGAACAAAAATTTAAGTTATTAAAGTGTAACCTGCACAGGCACGTAAGTCGTAACGCACCCAAAACAGCCCTAATAAAGCACGGTGAGCATTTCATCCTGAACAAACTTGTTTATTGCCATCATATAAAGAAACAATTAACATTTGTAGGGTATACTCACCCA
Organism: Eutolmus rufibarbis; assembly: GCA_963920795.1. NCBI lineage: Eukaryota > Metazoa > Arthropoda > Insecta > Diptera > Asilidae > Eutolmus > Eutolmus rufibarbis. The sequence continues at coordinate 23,309,983 of OY987204.1, forward strand.
AATAAGTCAAAAAGTCCATTAGACAGTTAAAAAACACTCTGCGTAGGAATTTTCGTTAGTTTCGTAGGAGCCTTCGTGTAAATTTAACTGATCCAAATTTAGCCCGAAATGAGCACGGACATTTAAATAAAGCGGGCATGTGCCTTTTGCGGGCGCGTATGTGCCTGCAAAACGGCGTATTTTTAAATGTTCGTGCCATTACTTTGGGCATTTCATGCCTATTACTATTTATTCGCTATACGGGCTAAATTTAAAGACGTTTACGCCTCCTAGTCCGTGCCTCATTTGGGCGCGTATGTGTCAAAGCAAAATGTTTACTCGGGTTGTTGGAAAATTTGAAAAGTTTCTTGAAAAGGGTATATATGTACATTGTGCCCAATAAGAACGCAAACTTATTATTGAAAATTTAGGACTGCTCCTAAACTCTTAAGTCGAAAAAATTGAGCTATATTCGGATGAATACAAACCTAAATACATCTAGAATAATAAACACAGCACTTGCCTCTGATGCCGTGGGGTAAGACAGAAAAAGTGAGCCACTTGACTGCATTCTGCATTTGCGGCATAAAAGGTCAGCTTCGGTCACTGGCTGACCCCTTTTCACCGATATACATTTCATAATGTAACTAAATATTCTATATTGATTTTCTTTCCCGACACGACGACCCTGGTGTTTGCCCAAGAATTGGCGGCAAAACCTGCCTTTTTTGTCCTGGCAGTCTTGGCAATTCAGATATTGCGAGACACTGAGCAAATCTCATGCTGGACACGATTTCTGAATTCATGTCGGACTCCTGCCGTCGGTTTCTGTTTGTCAGCAGAAACAAGGCTTACCGCCTCGACAATCAAAACCGAAGAGCTAGGAATTAACCAAATTCTGGTGCAGACGGCTCCCCGCGTAATTCAATTAGTCTCAGAAAAAAGCGGCAGATTTTCAAACGGAGGCGCAACATGCGTATCCATGGCCGATGAAGCTGATGCTTTACGTGACATAATTTAAAGTATCCCCGCATCCATTGCCATGCCGACATTGAATATTCCAATCTCGATTTGTCGCTGTTCGGTCGTCTGATTTCAATTTTTTTCCAGGACACTCTTCGGTCAGACTCCGGCTTTAAAAAGGAGCAGCGATGGCATGGCAGCATAATTTTTGAATCACTGCGCGAATTGTCGCAATGCCGGTAGCAACTGCTTCAATTATGCTTTGCACTGTAGAGCTACTTCAGGTGGAGAACAAAATCACCGTCGAGAGCCATTTAGCTTGCCCCCTAAGCTGTCTAAAGGTGAGCCTCACTTTTGGGGCTTCGGTAGACACTCAATCGCCCAATCAATACCAACTCCAAGAAGTTCGTCATTGCAATTCCAAGCAATCGACCGCGCGCCGCCGAGCAGATTGAAGCTCCTTTCGCCGCGGCGACAACCTTAATCACTTCCACAATTCCGGTGGCATTGGCTAGAGAGGAAATTTTTGCATTTATTTTAAACTTTTGAAGGTGTTGGAAGCAACCTCAAAACAAAATTCATACTGTCGTACTTAGAGAACGACAACCGGGCGCGTAAATTTCTTTTCAAAAAGGTTTGATAGCAGAAGGCATTATCAATTTTTACTAATTGTGTGCAAAAGTGAATCCAAATTCTCAATAAAAGAATTAATGCAAAACACGCATTAAGCCACATAAAATTGTGGTAATATTTTTGTTTGAGAATATTTAGCCCATTTTTGCACTTATGTAACACGACTAATATCGAAACTCGCTTAAATGCCTGAACGTCGAAATGAGGAAGTAGAAAATTCAAAAAATGGTAACATTTAAATACACATCTAATATTCTAAATTATTGAATTGAAAAAGAAACTGATCAAGTGCGAGTTGAGTTGGACTCGCGCACTGAAGGTTCGGTACTATGAAAAACCGTAAAAAGTATACATATAGTGAGAAGTTTTAATCATGATCAGAAATAATCTCAACTTTTAGTGATCGATAACGTAAAATTTCAGTTCTTTATTTTAAAGGGAAATTTTAAATGCGTTCGTAAATTACTTCAACTTTTATCCTATTGGATAATAAAATAAAAATACAAGATATGTCTAAAAAAACATGGTTTTGACTTGTTGATATCTCATTTCGTTTAAAATTTAGAAGCTTGTGATAGACGGCCAGACAGACAACTTTGCCACAATATAGGATTTCGTTAGACCCTTCGGTGTAAAACCCAAAAAAAAATTTATGTGCATTTATTGGTGCTAGTCATAAATGCATATGTTTGCATTTATTCGTGCTACAGATGAAATCAAAAACTGATAAATGCACTACTTTATCTGGTTTTTGACCATATATCTCATATGGAAATTTTAATTGGAAAATTCTAATTTCGAAGTCTAAGCGTTTATATACAGTAAAGTAAAAATAAAATAGATACTCGAATCCATATACATAATCTTGTACTTATAATATGTAGATAGAAAAAGACGGACAAGTGCGAGTAGAACTCACGCCTTGAGGGTTCCGTATCGTTATACAGGGTGGCCCAGAGAGAAATGCACTTTTGAAAATTCAAAAAAAAAAAATGTATAATTTTGTAGAACTTGTATTTATTACAATTTTAAAGATAATTAAATGAAATTTATTTTTTAAAAATTACATCGTCTAAATGGTGTCCTTGACGGTTACAGCATTCTTCCAATCTGGCATCAAAATTTTGGAAAACTTTCGTTAGAATTAAAATTCCCAGATTCTCGAACACGCTGAATGTTTTCATCGGTCTGTGATACTCTTTGACGACCCCGAGGCCGCATTTTTTGCGTCGATCCTGTCCTTTCGAATCTTTCAATCCATTGCTTTATTAAATTAGTGCTTGGACACTCACTGATGTGCCGCAACTCGTATTCAACACGGTAAAGCCGTCGAACAGTCACATAAGATCGAGCATTCTCGTAAAATGCGCGGACACAAAACGCGCGCTGCTCTCCCGTGTAATGACTCATGGTGACTAAAATTACAAAAACTGCGCTACGCACTGCTGCATCCCCGCGCCCCTCCATTTTGTCGTTTAGAAATGCGCGCGAAATCAAAAGTGCATTTCTCTCTGGGCCACCCGATACTTTATAATTATCTATTAAATTTGAATTATAAAACAAGCCACGCCCCGCCCGAATTATAATTATTATTTACTTAGGCACCTATTACAGATTTATTATTAGAAAATAATGGTTCACAGTTTATGCATAAGGTTTATGCTTATGAAATTAAATGTTTTTTTTTTTTTATATTTGAGTTGATTGAATGAAAGGTAAATTGCGGTTTACGATTTATGACGTATTAAAAAAAAACTACTTACTAGATCTCGTTCAAACCAATTTTCGGTGGAAGTTTGCATGGTAATGTACATCATATATTATTTTTAGTTTTATCATTCTCTTATTTTAGAAGTTACAGGGGGGGGGGTACACACATTTTACCACTTTGGAAGTGTCTCTCGCGCAAACTATTCAGTTTAGAAAAAAATGATATTAGAAACCTCAATATCATTTTTGAAGACCTATCCATAGATACCTCACACGTATGGGTTTGATGAAAAAAAATTTTTGAGTTTCAGTTCTAAGTATGGGGAACCCCCAAAATTTTTTGTTTTTTTTCTATTTTTGTGTGAAAATCTTAATGCGGTTCACAGAATACATCTACTTACCAAGTTTCAACAGTATAGTTCTTATAGTTTCGGGAAAAAGTGGCTGTGACATACGACAGACAGACAGACAGACAGACATGACGAATCCATAAGGGTTCCGTTTTTTGCCATTTGGCTACGGAACCCTAAAAACCAGAAAAAAGATGCCAGTTAATACCACTATTATTTGAAAATTCTTTATATTTGGAAATATTATCAATTCGTTTGAATGTCGACTAATTTTTTTCCGACTTTCTCCATTAAAAAACACACAGTAGATTGATATACGTTTTTCTTTCACTAACAGATACCTTAATACCTCGATTACGAAGAATTTGGTTTTAGTGAACTTTAGCAGTAGCAGCATGTATTTGCTTAAATAGAGCCCTATTTTCTTAAAGCATATGCTGCATATTTAATGTTTTCGCTTGTAAATGGGCTGGCTATTTCTAATAAGTCCTTGAAATAGCATTTGAAATCTAGTGCTTACTTGCAAAACCTTCAGTAAAAATAAGTAAGCTTACTCTATTGAAATTAAGCCTCAAACATTTCTGTAATTATAGCATAATTTTCAAACTGCAGTCAATACTTTAATTTTAAAAGTAATTGATCAATTTCTTTTAATAAATTTTACAGATTTTCTCTAATAGCAACTCAAAATAGTAAATCCAGATATCCTCAGATAGTTCTCTAATAGCAGCTCAAGATCGAAAATCTATTAAACTTTATGATGTTTTATACTTTACGGAAGTGAAGAACTTCGTAAAATGTTGACCCATTTCGTATTTTATGGAAATAGTTTAAGGTTCAAAATTTCATTTGAGCCTCATAACTATTGCATATAACGATCTTATAATTATTTAAATTAACTCGAAAGTACCTAAAAAAAACCCGGTTTTTCCCAAAATACTTGATGTTCTGTAAAATTTTAGTTTTCATATTCGGATTTGTAGTCTAATTTATTGCAGTTTTTTTTATTACTTTTTCTGTTACATAATCGCATATAACAAATATGCCGTATTAAATCACTGTACTAACCGAATCAATTTTAAAGCATTCCATTAATTTTGAAATATAGACTTTATTGACTTGCTGGATGAAGATACAATTTGTATTTAATAAATCTATTTTTTATAGGCATCATAGACATTTAGATTTCAACTATAGTACAAATAATATTAGTATTTTAAAACAGCACAATGACTATGCATTTATTTTATCAGATGCAATATTATTGCATCTAATAAAATAAATCAATATTTAGAATAATTTAAATCAAAATTTAATGCATGTACTTAGATCGGCAAACATGCTAAGATGTTCGTAGCTATAAATATTTACATCAATTAAACAAGGGTCCCACCCACTCCAGCCTCTTTATGGAAAACTTATCCCAAAGCAAAGTACTTGAGGATTAAATGTTCATTATCATCCAATTTCGCAAAATGCCTTCGAATACTTTAATAAGCCCTTTACTTCCAATTGTTCATTAAATCGCTTAACATCGCTGGGATAATAGCCCAATTATGAGATTAGGCTTTAATTTGGCGCTTTTAGACCGCTTACTCGTTTAAGAAATAATTTTTCTTGAATCATACTATGAACTTGAGAAAACTAATCGCAAATAAAATACTTTTAGAAATGTCCAATTGTTCTCGAAGGCTTGCGTCACGGATTTTTTTTCCCATGAGACCATTTTCAAGTCCATTTAACTCGCAACATCTTTTTTAGTAAGAAATTTATTCCCGTCGTTTATTTCAGAAAATTCTTAGAAGTGCGACTCAGTTAAGCCGAAATTGCGCGGAGCACCTCTGGCTGACCCCATCCACGGCGATTAGCCATTTGAATACGAAATACATTAAAACTTCCAACGCAAAAGGGTACTTCTATTTTTCATTTCTGGAGTGCGCAGGCCAATTAAAATTAATTGAAAGTTGAATTTCGGGGTAAATGGCCCCCGACTGCGCTTGATTCCCTGATAAGTTAAATTCATGCATTCCTGGCGGCAGTGGGTCTCAAGATTTCCACAAAGGTGAAACAATCTCTGGAGCAGTAGTCACGTTCCGAGCAGCAACAAACATGCGGAGTTTGTTGACGGATTCACACCATCGTTCTCGCTGCCACGTCCCACTGGTCTCGTAAAAAGTGAAATGATCAGAAATCGAAATTTATTAATATTCCGGGCCAGCTGCTCAACTCAGTTTGATATGCGGGTATCGGAGCAAGGGTCACGTGAGATATTCCCAACAGGTAGAAGTGTTTGATAACTCCAATTTCACTTCATCGGTGAAAGCAATGGAATGGTATTTTCCCAAAAATCTATTTAAATAAAATTAGTTTATGTGGTCGTTATATTAAGTAAATTTCTTAATTTCTCATTTGTGACGCTTGATCGTTCATTTGACTTCAAATGGGGAATTTTATCAGTTTTGATTTCAGCAAAACAAGATAGAAATATTCTTTTAGATGAGTGCGCGCTATCAACAGTGTCTGCCTTTACCTACGAGAACATTGAAAATATATGATTATTATACTAAAGGAACCCTACAGATTTTCGTAATCGGAGTATGCGTCTATTGCCTGAATCCTTATACTGAACAGCAATCTACACATATTAAATCAGTATAGAGGGCATTTACACGTTTCTTTCGAAAATTTCATCGAAAAAATGGGATCTCTCCACATAAATCTAGATGTTTATTTCTTGGGAAACATTTGAAACCCGATGTACCGTACCGAATAATTATTATTATTAATATTTATTTTTGCATTAAATCCACTGCGCTCGTTACTATGATAAATATTTACATTCCCTCTTTATCTCTATTTTCTAAGATCTAGACTTTTGCTTTAGATTAATAAGCATAGAACAAAATATGGGCAAATGAGCCGATTACATATTGCTCAAATAAATTTAATGACATACCATACATTACATATATAATCAAATCATGTTGATTTGTTGATGGACAGAGCTGCTTTTAAATCGATAATTGATTTTGAACTACGATTATTTTAAAAAATGTTAGTTTTTTGCATTTACATAATTAATATATTATATTGTCTGTTGGAGTTGTACTCTGTAAACTAATAAATAAACCAAAAAATATTATTTCGTTATGATTATTTACCAAAATGATTCTTTTAGAAATATCGAAAAATATATGGTTATGTTTGAAATTTAAAATTTTCCGCCTCAAGTTTATTTATTTATTTTTTTATAAATTAAACTTTTCAACATTATTTTCATTTATTTATTTACTTATTTATTGCCAGCTTTTAAATTTCGACAAAAACATGACATGACTAAATAAATCCTCTACAATATATTATATATACTATTATATATTGCTATTATGTATTAATAATTTTGTTATTCGCACTATATCTGCTGAAGTATAAACGCATAAATATTATTTTTTATTCAATAGCTGATTACCTTTACTTTTAATTAACCTCTTTAAGAATACTGCATAATATTTATAAAATGTGTATGTACGTTTAATTTGTTTTATTTTAAAATCATCCTAACTAAAAGAAACTTAAAATCTAAAGAACTTTTAATTTATTTATATCTTTCAACATGGCAGGTATAACTAAAATACACTGTTTTCAATATTTTCGAACGTTACATTTGACGTTGCAAGAATTTTGATTTAATTTATTAGAAAAATATTGCAATTATTTAATATATAAAATACCAGGAATAATCTAACTAATATCGTTTTAAGGTCATATTTTTTTTGTATACAATAATTGTTTTTCCAATTTTTTCGTACTAAATTTCGATTTATTTTATGTACATAAATACGTAACCAAACAAAACATTAAGCCATTTTTCCATCTGTAAATATACTTCTTTGTCTTTTTTTAATATTATATATATATGAATATTTTTTTTTGTTTTCAATATTAAGATACGTTTGGAGTCCTTGGCAGTTCTGCTATTGAATTATAAATAGATAATCCAATAATCCAAAGATGCATGTTATTTATCAAAATTGTAACTAATGTTAGAACAATTTTAAAACTTTTAGGTATTACCCCTCAAATAATTTATTTTCCTTCGTAGTTTCCTTACAAATCTAAAAGCTAAAAAACGTGTGACCTCACTAAAAAAAGCTTTCTTTCGCTGAGCATTCCCTGCGTAATTATTTCAACATAGTCTTTCTTATCTTATTTATTCATTTCATCATCTCTTTGTGTTTAAAGAAAAGGTTCGGAGTCGGAGATGTGTTATCATTAAGTCCTGGAGTCTGTATTTTGTCTGAAGCTTTAAGATTACCTGACGAAGGTTCATGGGGCTGATGTTGGTACAGGCAAAATGCTCCTCCATATCCATCGAGAGATTTTGAAGTAAATTTTAAATAGCAACATCGTCGTTTCGAATTGAGTTGGGTGGGCCAACTACGCAGACAATTTGTTTTATCTTGTTTGAAGCGCTGATCTCTATTTATACAGAACCACATATCGTGGAGCTGAGACGGGGATCAAAACACATACATATTTTATTTAGCTTAAATCTGTGATAACAGCCCACCGGGGCCTCATATCGGATAAAATCCATTCAACAAGGCCGTCGGCGAGAGGTATAAATAAATCTCGGGCATAGTTATTTACCTAGCTCTGTACGGCAGAAAAATCTCTTAATTTTTTATATTTTTATGATTTCCCTCAGCTTTTCGAGGAAGATTTCTTACCCTTTGAGGTGCTCCGAGTAGACGAAGAATAGCCCCCAGTTGTGTGGCAAGTGGAATTGTGCTCGGGAACGAGTACGTGGGCGCCCTGGTCGGCATTGGGAACATGGGCGTGCAATTGAGCGGGTCGGTATCCACCAGATACTGGACCCTTAGTACAATCAACTCGTCTGGCTCCATTTTGACTATCATCTTGGATTTTCTCGCACAGTGTCCTCCGGACTCAGTCACTCACACACATCGAGTACAAAAGTTATTCAAATTTATTATTTATTTATTTTTTATTTTATTTTATTTTTCTAGAACTTGTATAGAGGCTAGACTAAAATCACTTAATCATAGCGCGTGAAAATACTAACACAACACTTTTTTCACGTGCACAAGTTCACCTGGAACAAAGAAAGTTTTTTAATTCGATTTGAACTCGTTCGTCGAGGGCGTCATATTGCAGAGGTCTCAAAAGTGATTTTCGTGCTTTTTTTTTCCCAGACATTGTTCAACACTTAATTAAATTAAAGTAATGTGGGCACGTTTGATGGGGAAAAAAAACATTTTTAGTATATAAAAAATAAGAAATGCAGCCATTATTTCCGTGGAATCTCCGACTCCATCGCACTCACAGCACCTGGTGTCTAAGGTGTTTGCACAACAGTCAAACCAACCTCCTTCCTACCTGTGGACGTCGCTGCCCGACCGCAACCTGAACTCCCTGGTTAAAATCTAGCAGACAATCTTCCTTCGTGCCAAATAGCTCTTTATGGCCACTTGACATGAAAGGAGTTCGCGGCGGGGTTAAGCAGACCCGGCTGCCACGTCGGGCGTCTGTAAAATGAAAATCGATTCCCTCCTCGCACGGTCTGTAGCTGGACAAAAAGAAGCGGACAAAAAATACCTGATGCGTTTCAAATGATTCTACGCCACCCACTCACTCCTCGCTAATTAATTAATCAAACATTAATGCATACGTATCTTGGCGTTTCGAGATATGAGCAATCGGTTTTAATTAGCCGTCTGACAGTGGTTTCAAAATTTGGCTCGTTACCAAGACGATTTGCTATAATGTGGTTCGCTAATTGGGCTTCTCGAAAACCCGCAGGTTGGTAAACATTTGCAAAAAAACATTACTACCTATTAAGATAGTTCGAGTTACGTCAATGGTTTGGTTTTTAACGACCTTGATCGGTTACTTCATAGTCGGCATTTCAGATACGAAAACGATTGTAACTTAACTTATTCCTAAATCTTTTCTATACGAAAGCATACGCTTCCAGAATTACCCTCCCTTTTGTTTTATGTAAATCCATCAAAAATTTTGTAATATACATACATATGTATGTATGGCATGTAACGGTTTATATCGGATCATGTAACATTTTTTATTTAAGATAGTTTTTCTTTATATGTATGTATATACATATATTACATACAATATATAATAATGTAAAAACTCATGCAGAGTAATTTATTGAGCAAAGCGTTTTCAAATTTTTCTTCGTCATAATTCACACTTGATATTTGAATAAATTATTTATAGAGATCAGCTTGCAATCCTTCATTGCGAGTGTCTACGACAGATGAGATCTGTTTGCCATCTCAGACGAAAATCCTCATTTTTTTTCAAACTCGTTTACTTTGGTAGACAATCGCCATTCTTAAAAATGTGTGCAGGAATGTGGACAGGTTTGTTCTTTTTTTCAATCCTTACTTATGCAATTCAAATCCCATTTTGAAGCGAAAGGATTGATTTTAAAAAAGGGGTAGAGAAGGTGGGAAAATTAGGATACACCAAATAAAATTAATATTTAAAATTATAGACCTGAATATTATCCCTTAAAATATGAAGAACAGGGCAGTATAACACTATACTTTCAACTTTTATTATTATTACGAAATTTGGAATTTTGTTATAATTAAATTATCTCTTCATTATAAAATGGGCAATTGACGACAAAATAGCTTACTGGACGATATCTGTATAACACTTCATGGTATACAAATGTTCCTATGTTCATATGTAAAGATCTCTTAATTTATAATATAGTATGGATTTTTTTTAGTATTTTTTTTTTTTCAGTGTAAAAATAAAATTCAAGCAAGGTAACCACAGCCCGCACAAAAACAAAAATATGATTTTCGAAGGAGCCTTCTAAATATATACATATAATATAATCAGCTTGTATAATTTCTTCTGTAAGTAATTTTCTAAATCGTAACAACTGGGACGTAGCGAACGATTAAAAATTATTTTAAACAATTAGTACTTTTGTATAATTATTTTCACTTAAAAAAAAAAAAAATCAATAAAAATACCGAATATAATTTGCAGATTTATTCAGAATTTCTTATTATATTGTGATAATATGATCAAAATCTGTTATATTATGATTCTTTCTACAAGTGTTTCTACCGATTTTTTATTTCTCTCGTTTTTATATAAATATACGCATTGTAGTATTCTTTTCTTTACCACCAAAATTACATAATTCATTTTTAATGGGATCACTAGATTAAACTATTTTCATTAAAAACTACTGTATTTTGATTCTCTAACAAAATTCCAGTAATTAAAATTATATTGATCATTTGTAAAAACCTTGACTTGGCAATTTATGTAATACGTTTGCTGTGTGGAAAGAAGTAGTAAATTAAGATAATGTCTAGCCCACGGTAAGAAGCCCGCTAACCAGTTTTTTTCATTTCAGACTAGTTCTATTTATTGCATATTGCCCTTTGTCTAGATTTCTGAAATAATTTTTGTTTCAAATTTGAGTACCTTTAGTGAACTTATTATCGATTGATGTAGAGTGGACGATAAAAGTGTATATTTAGAGCTTAACAAAAACTCAGTTCTATAGTTACGTGATTAATCCTTAACCTTTGCTAATCATGAATCTGGAATTACTCAACGACTTCGTAGAACAAATTTACATGATAAAAAATTTGTTCACCCTCAAGTTCTGTCTCATTAATTATTATCATTCTTGAGTCATATCTCATATCTACACCTCACATTTCAGATATAAAATATTTTTACCTATTTAATGTTTAATATCAAATATTCTTGCACTAGACGACATTAATTACTATAGAAGAACTCACGATACAGCAAAATTACACTAAAAGTGCAAAAACTAGAACGCCGGCATTTTTGATTTATGCGTACTTGCGTGCAAGCACCATAAATAACGTCCATAATTCCGAACAGGTGGAGGAGGAAGTGCATCGTATACACGAACATATAACCTAGCAGGAAATAACCTCCCCAAGCTTTTATAACGATTGAATACCCCTTTTAGGGTGCAGTCTCCAGACAAGAAACTTTTTCAAAGTGGAAAATCGAATGAGCTTCTTCAATGTTCACTACAGCAATCTACAAGGGGATGAAAGAAAGTAGCGTTGACTCAGAGAATAAATAATTTTCGAGATTTCTTTACCTTTAACTTAATCTTTAGAATAGTATGAAACTTAAGAAAAAAGTGTGGTCAAATTTTGGAACAGGTGAGAATCTTTTCTTAGTTGTGTTCATAATTAAAAATCATTAATTTATCTATATTACCTTAACACCTTAGGTAGGTACGTAAACGGCCGATCGGGTATTAATACCCGTTTAGACTTTGTTGTTGAAGCTATTTCTATTTCTATGTTATTAATCATAAAGATTATCAATTTCATTCATAAATATTTTATTAGATAATAGAAGCTATCATGAAACGATAAATGAACATTTTTTTTTCTGGGAAGGCCGCACGACGGAAATTGAATTTGTAGGACTCAACTAGCGAAGACACCTTAATATGAAAATTAGTGTCTTCCATAGTCGAGTAGAACGAATTTGACTTCCGTAATAGGGCCCTATTACTTACAATATACGAAACATACACAAAAATTAGAAAAAAAAATTACTTTCCCTGCTTATTATTCTCCTAGAATAATTATATTATTGATTATATAACTACATTTCTATCACCTATCCCATTAAAAAAATTTTGCCAGCTATCATGATTCAAGGCACACTCTCTTACTATTATTTAACTTTTGTTTAAATTATTGCAAAATAAAAATTTCTTCATAAATTCTCACATTATTTGTTTTACCTTGCAAGCATTATGCATTTAATACCTACTTCTAAAAACTTAAACTAATAGATAATTCAGCTATGATACTTTAAACTAATTTGTTCTACAATTGTTTTGCTACTATGTTTTTAATTGTTTTTAACATTCTTTTCGCAGGAATATTGCATTATACAATTGACGAAGAAATTTACAGAAAAATATAACATGGTTTGAGAACTGGACTTTCAGAGTACAATTTTATATAATTTTGCAATTTCCTTAGTCAGTGAGAAAACGTTTTACTGAGTTTGAAAAAATATAATTTTGTGTTTTTGACTAAGTCAAATAAGTTTCTCACTTAAATGTAAAGTGGTCAGCTGCATTTGATGAAACACTTGTTGTATAATTTATTTATAAAAAGGCATGCAAAGCGATTATACAATAATTTATTAACCTCAAGTTAATATATCTTTTCGGTCATGAGCTATGTACGTATTTATACAAACTACGTATTTGCTCTTTCTACGACAAGATAGATAAAACGATCATAAAATGCGCTTGTTTATTACTTATTTTAAATGTCCCACAAATTTCAATGTTTGATAATTCATAAAATTTCAAAAATAAGAGGTGCATATTAAAATCATTGCCAGAATTTCTCTCACTCGGCAAACAAAATTGCTCCACATTGTATAGAAATCAAAAATAAAACGTTGTGCTTTTGCAAAAGAAAAGTGAACAATAAAAAATTTGAACGCATTCGCTGTTCCAAATTTTCGTTATCACATTAAACAGTGTCGCATGCTCGCCCAAATCCAGTTTATGTATTCAGCTGGCCGTTTTAATAAGGCTAGCCAATTAGGAATGCTAATTAGGTTCCCCTTCGGGTCTAGAAACCCAAAGGTCACATCTCTGGGGACACAATTCTCCCGATATTACTTTCCCAACTGCTTTCGGAACAGATGTAAATCCAGAAACCTCGAAAACAAATTTTCTTATCTCTTGCGTATATCTCGCACGACTTCGCATGATATAATTACCTAAAATATACCACCTCTGTCTTGGCAGAAGAAGATAAATTTCTTCGTATAGTCTCGCCGTCGAGACACAATGTTTTTAGTTATTTTGGAAGATTCTCCGTCACCTTGAAGATATCTTTCGTTTTATGTATTGGTCTGAAGGGAAACAACTGAAATTTCTTCAAAACTAACGAGATTTGACTACAAAAAGAATTTCTTTATTGCAAACCTGGCAATTCTTAACACATAAAAGGCTTTCACAGCATTTAGGTCCCCTAACCTGTTTTTCTTGAGATTCATCAATTTTTCAGTCAGTCACGGCAGCGGAACAAACACACGGAAGGGAGTGACTTTTCTTAGTTTTGTTCAAAAGCCAGCTGCCAATTTATGGCTCTTTCTTCATGTGAACAACACGCCAACAGTCGTTTATTGACTGAGGTTCAAGTACATTAAAAGTATCTGAGGTAAATATGTATTTGCAAAAAGTGGGTTTAACTTCAGAATTTTAGGCCAAATTGCCACAAATCATGGGGCCTTCTTACTTTTTCTGATGCAAACAAGACTTCACAAACGTAGCATGCATTCATTCACCCTTGTAGGACATAACGGACATAAATATGTATGTAATGACCTCATTTTACATATTAAAATAACTAGAAAATGCATAAAACAATTTGCAGGGCTATAAAAATGAAATAGATCAGCAGGCATAGACTAAATAAACATATGCATGGGCGTTGGTAAAACGTATGTAAAGAAATTCGCATTAATTCCAGTATCCAATTTTTATTTTTAATATTCTTGGTTTTTACAATTTCTTAGTTAAATGTTATTGCGATTTTCAGATTTCAGTGAAACTGCTTAGTTCTAATTTTATTTTATTTTTGATTTAATTAAAATCAGTTAATAAGCAAAATTGCGAATAAAGTGGTGCTGGTTCAAAGTTTAAAAACATCTTACTAATGACGTTACCTTCGATGTGAAGTAGAATCAACTGGACATCTATTAGTACATTACTGAGCAGCTATTAATAATTGGATTTTTTACCAACTTCGCCAACATTTTTTCTAACTTTAATGTTTTCTATAGGCTCAAGTCGCCCAAGTCGGCATACCCTATACATTTCGACACATTTCGGTGAAAATTGATTGTCTACGTTTTTACGATTATCGATTTCAAATTTTCTATTGATATAATGGAAAACAAATATTGCAAAAATTCTTAACTTCCAAAGATTTCCATGGAACTTTTTTTAAGATCGTTAATTTCAATGAGGTTTTTAAAACTGTAGATTTGGACAGAGGTTTGATCAATCTCCCAATTTGAAGCTACAATTTAGGTCTCTCACAATTTAGGTCTCTCAGAATGAATCGAATGATTGACTTACTTCAAGTTGGAGTACTCAAATACTCGTAGTTTGGACTTAGGAATTTTGAACCTGAATATTTCAGTACTTGAGAGAACTCGAGTAAGGGAGATTTTGAGTACTTAAGTATTCGAGTATTAGAATTTAGGAATATTCAAACACTTGAGTAATTAATTCTTTTAGCATGCATTGTTTACCTATTCCTAACTTCTGGGCCTTTTGGAGAATTTGTAAACCCAGAGGGCTTTTTAAACAGTTCTACAAGCACGTTCCATGTCACACTACATATAAATGTCTAGAAATTGGCAATACACGAAATCAATTTCATTCTAGTGGTTAGAATTAATTAATCTTCAGGAACGAATTTTTTAAAATTGGAAAAAATGGTTTTCAATTTTGGAAAAACAATTGGTATACAAAACGAAATTAAGTTGACAAAAAAAAGCTATTTGTAAAACAATAAAAAAAAGCAACAATCATTTTTAAAATTATGTTTGTAAAATGAAGTAATCATTAAAACTGATCAAATTTTACAAACTGGAAAATTTATTTATCAAAGATTTACGTTATTTTTGCAATAAGCTAAAAAAAATATCAGAAATAATCAGAGGCAAATTTTAAATATATTTTACACGCAGTTAATTTCAAATAGAATAAAATATTATCCATGTAACCATAGGACATTTTTTTTTTTAAATATAATCTAGTGAGTATAGCTCTTTAACCCATTCGCTGCCGAAAGTATATTCAGGTATTGCCAACCTAGAATATACTCGTGAATGTGAAACATGAATATTTATTAATAATGTTGTAATAAAATGATGGTAGATCTTCAATAATAAATAAATTTCGAAAAGGACGATCGCATATTTGTTTTCCGATATCTTACATCTAGAGACGTATTAGGTCTTTAAAAAAGCGTGCAACTTTTCAAATATATTCAAATATAGCAACTGACCAAAAAGTACCTATCTAGGACGTAGGTACTGCATTAAAAAGGGCAAAATGTTCCTTTTCAAATAAATCCTCATTTCGTATCCATCAAAGGTCTAAAAGGCAATGTTTTGTCTCATTATTTGCTCATAGACAATAAGCAAACACCTCACCAAATAGCCGGCTTTCAATGATCCAGTGGCAGCGGGAATTCTTTTGTGAAAATTCAATAACATTTAACGATCGCACCCGCCGACAGAGGCAGAGCTGCTTATTGTTTACCTTTCCTGCGTAATCAAAACACCTTTCTTCCAGGTCACCTCCCCTTTCAAACGCAGAATGGACCGTGATTTCGCCCATAGACGCGAGTAAATAAATCTCTCAATAAAGCATCATCAGACTTATCCGATGTTACTTAATGCCCATTCGCAGCGTATTTTACTTAATCCGGCGCAACGGCGGCGTTACAATTTACCGCGGGCACAACTCCGCCGACTCCGGTCACGGCTGAGTCGAAGATTATTGCATTTGTTTAGAATGAAAACAGCTCTCGATGGCCCATGACATTTGCATATGATCGGAGCAACCAGGAGTAATTGAACAGAAGAAAGTGAAAGTTCTTCGGGCTGCATCGCATCGTTCGTCCGTTAAATCGGCGGTATCTTGCGCGTACGAGCGGCGAAAAACGTTATCACTGCCGGCAGACGATGTACGCGAATTTCTCCTCGACCAGCCGTCGAAGTGGTTGGATCCGCTGCCGGTCCATTTGGCTACAACGAAATTTATTACTCCGTTTTAATGGTATAATTTTAATGCGCGTTCGATTAGCAAAGAATTTGTGGGTGTATGTCCGCCACTGCTTTGTTTTTGGTCCGAGTCTCGCGCTTTCGTTTTTAACCGCTTTATTGCAGCGCGGGCGACATCGGAGAAAGTCCTATTTGGGAAATATTTGCCTACAATAAAAAGCAGGAATAGAAAATGCGGTCAAATGACACGATCAATTTTACCAAATTAAATATTTTCCCAATCCCCTTTCGTAACATTCAATGCCAGTCAAAAAGTTATGTTTAGCGGTGCCACATCTTCGTAAAACATTTTTAAAACGATTAAGAGAAATCATTCCATTGTAAAATTCTAACTCTTTAATTAAACACTCTCAAAGAAAATCATCTGAAGCAGACAAACAAGCAAACAAAAGTTTTTTCCATTAAGTATTCGGTTTTAATCATATTCTTACGAAACACAACATTTAAAATTTTATTTTCTTGGTAAATGCATTAGTTTTTGATGTTTCGTGGAATTAATAACACTGACTAAAAAGAACTGACGACATGCACAAAGTTTCGTTGAGGACAAAGTAACCTTTTTAACGCTTCTGAAGCTTTTGATAAGGTCATGGTATTTTGTCGAAAACGCGGGCTAATATTTTCGATTTTGCCCTTGTGGCCTTGAAGCTTATTGAATCATATCTAACTGATAGATTGCAACAAGTTTTCTATAAATGTAACAAATCCTCTGGTTTGCTTCCTGTACTTGGTGGTATTCCTCAGGGATCAATTTTGGGACCATTGTTTTCCGTTTTTTGTCAATAACCTAACCAATATCATAAGTTTCAGTAAATTTCATTTGTATACCGATGTTTTGCAACTAAGTGTCAAATTCTATTATTATTTATAAATACCCTATAGTTTCAACGGCATGTCCTAACCTGTTAATGTACAATAAGATATGTGCTTGCTTTTAAAAATGTAGTAAAAAATCTTGTTATAGTTATTAACCAAACACTAACTTGGTCTGACCATATGAACGGTGCTATCTCCAAAATATAATATATGCTGCACTAAGAAAGCTTTCAATACCCAAAAGCTACAGCCTTTAGCCCCACGGATCTATCTTATTAAATGTTGCCTTTAACTCGGCTATTCGCTTCTGTTTCCAACTTCAGCGTTTTGATCACATTTCTCTATACAAAATATCAATCTTAAGATGCACGCTTCAAACACATTTGGACTTTCGAGTTATAGTTTTTTTGCGTGGCATGATACTAAGTCAACGGCCTCAATATTTATTTGAAATATTAAAATGTTTACAGTCTGGTAGTACATCTTAGGTAAATATCGAGTTTTAACAATCTGGTTACTGAACGACAGTTCTTTGTACGTGCTATCAGACTTTGGACTGGTCTCCCTGCAGATTTAAGACATAATGTCGGCAGTCTTCAATTTCATGTAAATTTGTTTAATTTTTAATAGAATTAGTATTAGCTTAGTAATTTAATATTTGGTATTTAACTCCGTGAGAGCTGTATTTTGAATTTTATTTTTTTATTTTATTTTATTTTATCTCTCCGCCTGATTTATCTTGTCTTTAAATCCTACGCATAGATATAAGTTTGAAAATTTCTGATGTAGTTTTTACTAAACATTAATAAAAATAAATATTTTAAAGGAATAGTTTAAAATTCAAAGTTTTATTTGAATGATAATAAACATTTTTTATACATATAAAGAATTTTAAATTATAAAATAAATTCGAAAGTACCTATACCTAAAAAACAATTTTTTTTGCTTTTTCACCCTGAATTTTCAAATATTTTGTTCTGGAAAGTATTCTCTTGAAACTATTATACTATACTAATTTTTGGATATAAAACTAAACAGATTTTCTAGAATTTTGAAAAATCACTAGAATTTTTGAAAAATCGTAAAACAATATAATTTTTGAATTTTTGAAAATCAGTTTTTCTTCAAAACTTACTCCTTTTTTGTTCCATATTCAAGCGCCTACATTATGTGTGTTTCAAATTGAATTTTTAAATCTTCTTATTATGAATTATGTAATATTTTCGACGAGTTATTAAAAACTTAAGCTTATATTTTAGGTATATATGTATGTATGTATGTACATTCAAAAGATTATTCTATACATATCTAAAATTAAAGTATTTTTCGGTCGGTCTGCCCCATCGCCCGATTATATGATAAATGTACTAATTTTGATAAAAATTTAAGAGATTATGTAATACAGTACTTTTGATAGGTCAATAAGTAAGTACGAGTGGTAACTCTCATTTCGCGACGCCTCAGTCACTGCACTGTATCTTTGTGTTGTTTTTTCTTTTTGCCAACAATCTCGCCCGCAAAACGTGAGCAAATTAAATATATTGAGCACGGCGTTTAGTCCTTTCATTAATTTCCGCGTAAACTATTCAGAACAGGTAAAAACAATCATATCGCAGTGGCCGGGTAGTTGGTATTCAAAAGGTTTCCGAAGTTTACATAACGTCGTCGACGGCGCTTACCTTATCCACCTTCTTGCACGAATGCTTTCTCTTCCATTAGTCTTGCCGGAGCAATCACAGCCCCCCAAACTCCGGGGGACCTAAGCTAACAAGAGGTGTAAAATTGCTCACTGTCAATAATCAATAAGAAATGTCTTATAACTTTTTGCCATCGGGGTGAAGTGGTTGGAAAAATGTTCAAGACGGTGAACATATGTTTGTATGTTAATTTTAGCACAAAAGGCGAACCCTATTCCAGGCGAAGGCGGGTACTTTTCGCGTACGCAAACCGAAGAAAGCTACCTAAGGCGAACATAATTGGGAGGAAGCTGAACAAGATGAACACAAATTGAATCGGCCCGATGTTGCTTTCCAGGAAGTCAAGTCGAAGATGAGGATTTAATAAGGAGCTCGCAAGGTACCTATCTTTCGATTTAAGTTATTGCAATTTAATCGATTCACAAACATCGCCAATATATATTAAAATTCTTAAAAGCTTCTTCGGAGATTGAGTCATGGTTTTTAAATAATTTACCCATCGAAGACAATTTGCTAATTAAAAATTCTTGCCTAGTGTGGGCGAAAAAGGTATAAAACCTCCGGTGGGTTCTTGGAGATTTAAATTTGATGAGTCAGGACTGAAGTAAAGCAAATATTCAAAGAAAGAAACGTCGTGTGATGGAGATGAGGCAAAATGCAAAAGTCAGTATTTTGATTAGAAATTAAATTATACGAGTGCGATACGGTTGACTTAATGTTTGTTGATACAGATGTCCCTCATTAGACTACCCATTCTTTTAGAGATATATGCAAATATGTATGTTTTCTTCTAATGAGATATCTACAGATCTGTTAAAAATATTGATGTAAAATACGGGTTGGTATAAAATTTAGTAAATTCTTTTAATTAATAAGAAAAAATATAAATTGGACTCATTTATTCTGAGATAAAATAAGATAAATTTTATTTTATATTTCTGTTGTCACTAAAAACACAAATTAGAGAAAATAATATTTTGAACACATTTAGATATTAGACTAAAGTTCTCTGATCGTTCCAGCACAAGGGGAAGGGGTGGGTATACATTTTAATCGATGACATTCTTCTGTAACTTTCATACGATCGTATTTTTGTGGATAAAGATTAGTATTGTGTTCCTTTAGCGCCTAACTATTTTATTTAGCTGCAGCAGAGACCTTTTTTGCGTCTAAAAGTTTTACAGCTGTGATATATGTTTTGAAATACATACATATATATGGCAGGTTTTGGCAATAAGTTAGTCACTTTTTAATTTAAATCGTATAAAAAAATCTAAATGTACTCGTTTTCTTATTGAAATAAACATAAAATTATGTAATTTGAAATACAAATTATTATATTATACTTGTTTGCCATTGAACCATGCATGCTGCAGCACCGCTTACTTTAGTCGTTTTAACAACCGTCAAAATCTTACCGTGAAAAAGGCTATTACCCGATAAATTGCTAACTAAATAGAAATGACTGCTATCTACGTACATGTCACGCACAAACATTAATTTAGTTGCAATACCATTTTCGTTATCAATTTGGCTAAATTTACATACAAAATTTAGATGCGAAATGAACACAATATACCGGGCTTAACTTAACAAAAGATGGAATACCCACATTTTTTTCCGCTAACTATAACAGCAATATTAAAAACTTTTCGTGCAAATTGGGTCAGAAATGAAAACTCTCTCTCGTAAAACTATAGCATGAAATATGTGAAGAAAACCACTTTTTGAACATTTTTCAAGATGGCATCGAAAACTCAAAATCATGAAATTAAACTTCTTTAATACCTACATATGTATGTAATTCCAATTGAAGAAATTATTATAGAATCTTATCTCATTTTTAGTGTCATATGAAATAGTGTTCAAAACATCATGTTTTATTAGAATAAATTATGTATGTATATTATAAATTTTTCCGACAGAAACTAATTGGCTGTGTGAAAAGTTGATTGAATTGACATATTATAAGAGTTCCTTTTACAGGAGATTTTCCACAAAATTAGTTGCTCCAACATTTCCATTGCACCCACCTATTTCATAAAGTTGTTCTTTATCAAAAATCAATTAGTTTACAGCTCGTTAAAACTACTGGAACTAATAAAGTTAGTGAACTGCTCTATTGCATGGCAGCTATACTTCCTTTATTAAATTTTCTTTGCTGTAGCCACTGCCGTTCTTGCTTTAGTAGCTGCAGTTCCGCAGCATAAAAGATCGGGAAATATTTCACACCCGTCAATGGCAGTTACTTTCATTTCGTTTAGCACGTGAATCACCATGGCCCAGAACAGAATCGCATAAACTCTGTTAAACTATTTTAATTTGGTCTCTATACAGACAGAGGAACTTGCAAGAAAAATTCAATTTTTACGCCGATTTGACTTATGCAATCCAGCGACAAATATTTTCTCGACTCTTCCTTTAATGAAATTCCTCTTCCGGGGAAGCAGGAGCAGGATTAGGGAAATTCAGCTTCCATAGGATGAGCTAATTTTTTAATGGCCCCATAGAGGCAGTCGATTATCTCGAAATGCAAATTAACTTATTCTCCTTATTTTTCTAGATGATTATAGAACCCGCACTTAACATACATACATATATAATTTAACTTATCTTATAGAGGGCTAGCAAAACTTTAAGGTTGTGTAACATTTCATTAATTGAGGAAAAAATTAATCAAAACATTAATAATTTAGATTTCAATTGTTAGAATCAAAATAAAAGCGAAGCGACAAAGAGTTCAGACGGAAGGTATAAAATAATAATTTGACGCAGTTGGGAAAATATGCAAGACTAGCGAAAATAATTTAATAAACATTATCTTTTAACATTTCTCCCTACGTTATTATCACCTTCTTTTTCAGAGCCCTGTACAATTTTCGATCAAACAGCTGTCTTTATGTGAAACCGCATTTTACATTATAATTAAGAAAAAAACCTCACTACTCTATTCAACTTTTTATATCTTTTGTTATTTTTCTAATGCATCCGAAGCAGAATGTAAAATTAACGAGTTAGTAAGATAATACCAGGGCGGAAGAAAATCTTTGCTGTAGAAAAATGCCTTTCAACTTAGAGATTGAGTTCAAAATCGAATCTATCCTATCCAATAAAATTCACGATATGTTCACTTGAGCATGTTCCCTTCAAAAATTCACTTTTCCCATAATATGTATAATAAGCAATCACTTGAGAGTTCTGGTCAAACCCAATCTAATCCTTTAAATAAAATTTTTTTAAAGTTTTACACATACAATCTGACAACATTTTTAAAACTAAAATTTATACTGATTCGATGCTGTTGTTGTAAAATTACTTCAATTTTTCCAAACAATCCCTTAATATCAACACGAAACATTTCCATTTTGGAAATTATCAAAGCCTAACTTTACCAGAAAATCGGATTAAAACAGTAGTTATCTAAAAATGGCACATTAAAACATTACTTTTCAAAATTACTTTAAAAAAAATTAGGTTATAAATCCAATATTTTGAATTGTAAAATATTGCTTCAGGATTATTTAATACCTAGATTAACATGACCTAATCAAAATAAGTCCATATTAAGTATGTCAATTATTTAATTATTTACATTTTATCGAAAAAATGAATTAAGTGGAAAGTTGACGTTTTGTTCTCAATCTCCACCTAATCAACATTCTTATAAACCTCATTGCTTCTAATTTGATTAAAATTTTATTAAGATTAAGTTTGAAATTCAGTTATTTTTGATCCGCCATCTTATATACTTTATCTTACACAATAAATACCATCTAAATTCATTCAGTGGTTTCAAAAATCTCGCAGAATTTCAAAATAGTTAAATATACAATATAATATTTGTATATTTTTGAGATTATTCCAAAACTACTCAAATGATTTCAATGAAATTTGAAATAGAACTTCCTTATGTTTTTGCAGATATGATAAAAACAAATCATCCAAATCGAACCAATCATCTTGTCATCTTGGAGTAATTGTTGTACTTGTGCTTCCCCTCGAGATCTGCAGTCTGTCGAAGTCGGGGTCTTCCCAGCACCTTCAATTGACACGGTGACAAACAAAAGCGGGTTGAACGAGGGCCGCAAATTGAGCCGGAGCGAGCGTTCAGCTGAGGCTCGGTTTCATAACCAAGTCGTACAAATAATTGATACCGATTGTGCTGCCCCCATTAAATCATGCTCGAATGGCTTCTATCCATCATCGAGCGGCTGTCGTAAAATGGATTTATTCAAACAGTCTTGCGAGACGCCGCATTAGTTGCAGAAGTGGAGTAAAACGAGCGCCTGGTGCCCCTCAGAGGCCAGCAACCGCCTCACGTAACATTTAATTAAAAATGCAGAGGAGCTAAGCGTATTTTAATTGAAATTTTGCGTATACTCTCAGAAACTGTGCGATTGTGGAAGACCTTGAGGGTCTCTTCGCCAAGTGAAGCATGACGGCCTCTAAACTTTCGGGGCGATGCATTAAACTTAATGTTTCTCAAGAAAATTGGTAGAGCGTCACGCAGCGGATGAGAATGCCCACGAAAGGATTTACATTTTCTTCGAGGATTATAAAAGCTGTGGTCGAGCCGCTACTAATGCACTTTCCGATTCATTTAAATTGCTAATGACCCGCCGCCGCCATGGTGGCCGTCACACTCGTTTCCCATTATTTCAATATTTTCGCGCTGCACTTATCGCAAAAACGAGTATCGGCCCGCTTCGGCGATGGAAATCCAATAATAATCAAAACTTTGTGTAATATTTACTGGGCATTCTGTTCGAGTGCGCACAATGAGTAATAGGATGTTCCTTAATTGGTCATTGTTTACCGTGTAATTTCGCTATTGGCAGATGATTTTGTAAGGTTATTAAATTGGTTATTTTTTACTTAAAATGGACTAATGACTCATTTGCTCACAACAATTACTACTGTACGATTTAATTAGTGCAAAATACTTATTAAAAAAACAACCCTACACAGCACAAATAACAATTGTAAAATTATAAAATTATTTGCATTGAAATCAATTTTCTGCTTCAAGACAAATATTTAAAACCGTTTATTTGGTGTAAAGATAAACATAACCTTAAAAATCATACAAAATATTGCACTAATATAAAGCGCTTTGCTTTGATCATGAAAAATACCGATCAGTCTTATTTTTGAACAAACAGAAGCATAATGTAAACGTACTGTAATTTAACATTTTGCTCCAAAAAAATTGAATTCAAATTTAATTT
This sequence comes from Eutolmus rufibarbis, assembly GCA_963920795.1. Lineage (NCBI taxonomy): Eukaryota > Metazoa > Arthropoda > Insecta > Diptera > Asilidae > Eutolmus > Eutolmus rufibarbis. Next base: position 23,334,265 of record OY987204.1, read on the forward strand.
TACAAAAATTGTATAAAAGCAAACAAAAACCGCCCATATTATTAAAGATTACATTGTTAGGAATGACGGGTTAAAATTTGAGGCAAATCCATTCTAAATTTTCTGAAAAAACTGACACGCAAATTTAAAAGACATTGTTTTGAGAAAATTGATGTTAACATTTTAATCACAATCAAATATCAATATTTTCCGGAAGTGAGCGTGTTAGAAAAATCAATGCTACAGCCAAACGGTTTCTATGACTTTTAATATTTTAAAAATTGATTTGGCAATTTATACATATGCCTTATTTTAATCAAAGATGGACTGACTCATTTACCTGTGGGTTGTTGATTCCCACTACTTTTATTTTGTAACACTATAGAATGCAATCAGTTATTTTCAAAAGAAACCCAATTTCGAAATATCGTAAAATTCTTTGTCACATAAATAAAAATCATTCGACAATACGTACAACAAGATTTTACATTTCAATAAGTTGAAAGTGATGTATAATATAATAACTAATTAAAATAGAAATGTCTTGTGTCGGGTTGAAATTAAAACTTAATTAAAACAATTTATATTTCATTGATCAAAATACTTCCCTCCAATTCTAAATGGATGAGAAAACACACCTTAAATATGACAGTTCAGTTACAACGTAGTTTTAACTAAAGTTACAAAAGAAGTGCGGGAAATTACGAAAAAGAAGCAAATATTAATTTTTGACATCAAATTACTGCAATAAGTATAGCATATAGAAGTAATATTCGAAAAGTATTTTAATTCCTTACTTTTAAAGATAAAAGATATGATTTTTAATATTAAAATTAAAAACTGTTTATTATAATATACTTTCTCCGAAATGCTGCAAAGTTACAAACTTTTCTTCGCTTAAATATTTCACTTTTATTCTCAAACCGTACAAAAACACATTTGCTTTTCAGTTTTGTAATTTAATATCTCAATATCAGTTTTTCAAATAGAGATATCTAACGTAGGGATGATTGTATTTACTTATATATGTATGTATGTAGAGTTTTAAGATAGCTCAATGTTAAAATATAATTCAGTATATATAACTTAAAATAGATTTCAATTAAAATGTAATTAATTTTTAATTGAAAATCAATTTAATAGTCTTGGCTTGAAAAATATCCCCATATTTTTAACCACGTTATCTTTTAAAGCATTAGAAATTAAATTCCCCTCGGATTTTCATGTGGAATTCAATTTTCCAGACGTGCTTAATCAATACCGCTGAGACTTCAACCTTTTTACAGATTAAAAGGTTTCCTTCCTTCCTCGCAAAAAGGAATTTATTTACGTCGCCGGTGAGTTTGCTTTCCCTTCGATAATTTCCGTATCCAACTTTAGCATACGTCAGAACTCCTCATCCACAAATATCAAACATTTCAAACCTCAATTTTGCTTGAATCAGCATTGGGTATATGTACATACATACATATGTATATCACTATCAAATCGACCTTGCATTGCAATTTACATGGGATGCAAATTCAATCGCTGTGGTTACTCGCATCATAGCTCGGTAGATTCACTCGTTTCCAGCATTTCTGGAATAGATAGATTGAAGTTGAAGATATACCCGGGAAAAGCGAGCGCGTGCAATGCGCGAATTTTCCACTGCAACCGTGTTTTCTTTGCTGTGCGGTTAAGCATCAATTTCAAATTTTTACGGTCGAGTATTATTGCGGCGAAATGTTCAATAATACCTATTTTCGTAAACAATTTGGAATGAATGTAAACAATGAAATATACTTCCTGGAGCTGGCGGACGGTCAGAACGAAATGACCTACAGATTTCGTGTGAACCCGGTGGTCTAAAAATAATGTCAGAATTTACGATCCAATAAAAGATGGCAGTATTTAATTTACGATTTTTACCTAAGAATGTTTTTATAACGTCTCGGAGAATCTATAAAATGTTTCCATACTTTTCGCGCCAAACCTCGAATTGCATAACATTTTTCACGCAATTTTTGGTTAAGCTTTTCTTCGACGGTGACTTTCGCTGTAAAAATGCGTCACCCGGTTTCATTCAGTTGCCGGCCGCGATTATCATTTCTAAAAGGCTTGCGGGTTTTCATATTACGAAACCTTAAGAAGTGCTCATTAATCCACCTTTTGCTGTATCGCCTGCCCAAGAGCTTTAAGACGAATATTAATTGCCTTCCGTTTGCATTCCAAGCTGACAGATCACTTCTTTATCTCAGGCTCCTCTGAACCGAAGGTTTGTGGTCCCATAAAGCGTCTTTTCATCGGCGCCGGGGTCCATACGAGCCCACGGTCACAGCATCTTTTGTCAATATTTCTTGTCGCTTTGGCATTAAACTTTTCCTCCTGTTCGATAAAGTTTACGGTAAAATGTTGAAATGTTTGGCATAAAATGCATATTAAATTTGTGACCACTTTCTGGGTCTGTCTTGCTTTAAGGCAAAATCATTTTCTATACTCGGTTTTTTACGGCTTTTCATCCATTATAAAGTATCTATGAGACATAAGGAAATTTACTTCCTACATGAAATTACAATTGTCGGTTAAGTGAAAATCTGGGTAAATATTATACTAAATAATTACTACGTATACATGACGGATTGAGAGATCGAATCGAGATTGGATTGAGTTATCGATCCGCGTTTTTGCCTATCCCAAGGGATCGAATCGAAAGTGAATCTAATGCCGATTGAAGTGCCACTTTGCTTTTACTCTTACATTATGTTAAGCATTTCCAATGTCTCTTCGTATTCCCAAACGTTTATCTTCGACACTTTTTGTTTAAATATAATAACTTTTACAGGCAAAACAAATCCGAGAAAGAAATTAATGCTGTAATAGCATGCTTAGTGATAATTGTCAAATCGATTAATCAATCCGCGTTTCTAGCTTTCATTTCGATTCAATCCAGCCAGCTAAGCGAGATTGGATCCACTCGATCCGATTTCAATCCAATTTCCATATACTGTATGTATGTAAGTATATAGGATTGAATCCGGATTCCATCTAAATTCGATTCTGCATACGTAGTAAATATTAAATAGCATTGTCACCGCAGCAAACTACGCTAAAAGCAACAATAAAGCCAGTACCTTATGTTAGTAATATCGAATCTATGAAATAAAACACAACAAATCGCTCTATTCGTTTTTAAACATCCAGCTAAGTGGCTCAACAAACTCAACGACTTACGAAATTTATAAAAATTTATATTATTTTGAACTAGCTTACATTTCACAGCTTTACTTGGATTAAGAGGCTTTAGATTTTGAATAATAATTTAGACATTTTACACAACTGAAAACCCCCTAAACTAATAAAAGGTTTGAAGCATTTAGCAAAAGTCACACTTTACAAATCATTAATGCAATGAAATTACAAAATATAAGATCGGTTTATTTCCAAAAATAAACAATTTTCATACATTTGCATTAACAGTGTACAGGCATATCGCTATAATTTTGGAACTACTGGGTATATTTTAATAAAACAAAAACTTAAACTTGTCTATGATATTTCATCTACATTTAGAAGAAAAGGTCATAAAAATCGAATCAAATGTTTCCCAATTTTAAAAGAGCCTTAGATGTACAATTTATTTAAAAATGAGCTACCAAAAATACCTACAGGCAGAGAGACGTGTGTTACAAGAATTCCTGCAGGAATTCAAATATAAACAAAACACCCGATAAAAATATCTTCCAATCAAAACAATTTCCAAAATTGCTTCATATAATTTAATGTTTGAATGTTCCTCTAGTCTAGAGCGATAATAGGTACAAATATCAATGGGATTTAAGGGTTAAAATGTTTTTCTGCTTCACGAAAATCTTATGTAAAGCCAAGTGCTCATAGTCAGCAAATGTCTTGCCACAATCCCGTGAGCTGCGAATGGAGTAATCCCAGCGCAGTCGTTAGTCACAAGAAAACTGGAATTTCAGAAGCAGTACAAATAAACGCCCTGTCTGAAATTCAGACCACTTACGGCGAATTCTGACGATGCGTGCACAACATTCATCTAAACTAAGTACACCTTAATGAGGTTTCCAAAACAATCCCCAATTCTTTGGAATTTCGCGCCCCACGTAATCCCGTCTCGTGTAATCTCCAGGTGAACAGTTCACCGGGTGACTCACTCGCAGCCGAATTGCTTCATTTCACCCGAACATTTCGTCCCAAATCTGAAGCAACACATGAAAATTTAGCCGCTTTCACATAAACATAAACAACCGCGATATGTTATCAGCAGCAGGGGGTTGCGGGGATGCGGCCCGGCCAATTCGTCTCGTGACCACAAGGCCCGCAATTTTCGCCTCGCCCGCCGCCGGGTCGACCTGGGCGAAATGCCGTCTTTCGCCGCAGAGAGAAAGTAAAACGCGCCAAGCTGGCTCCCGACGCCGAAATAAATTTCATAATTATTTTGGCTATCAGAAGTGGGTCATTTACCCGGTAGCACTCGAAATAGTTAGGGTAAGATCGCCGCTGGCGATAACCAGCGAACGTGTGGTCTGGGCCTTGACTGCCAGCGCGGGTCTGTGGCCCGGTGCCGAGAGGATGGAGCGCTCGTTTCTGCAGATGACGGTATCATGTCAAGGAAACTTCATACGTGGGAAAAAAGTGCGTAGCGTTAAACTTTAATTAACCTGCCACGAATCCAAAATTACGTACACACATATTGCGTACGTGAGGCGCAACATATGCCACTTTTACCCATCTCGTTTGTTTTTCAGGCTTGTATTTAGTATTACGCCGAGACGTGTGGACAGTAAATTAATCTGAGGAAAATTTGCCAGAACGAAGCAGTTTCCTCAAATTAAATTGGACCAGAAATGGGTTTTGTTTATTTCGTCTAATTTAATTAAATGATTTGTTACAAAGTTGTACAGACTTTAAATTAATTATTATTAATTATATAATAGAAATAGGATATTTTTCAAAGATTAGTTAGTTTTCCCCTTTTGTCCCTAATTAGTAACTAATTAACTTAGCTTCAAAAGTAAATCTACATGAAAAAAGTATATCGATACTTCTCCGTACCGAAGACTTTGTATTGGATATCAATAAGATTTTACTCCTATGAGCATTTTATTAAAATATTATTATACCATAAATCTGTTTGCATCACATATATCAACCCTAAAAATTTCGTACCAAAAATGAATAGAACTGAAGCGTCGCGTCGCACTAGAAAAATATATCCTTCCCCCTCTTCTTACCAACAATAATGCATTATTTTGCATTATTCTGGAATGCATGGCCATTCTCAGTGCTACTACAAATAATGCAAGCAAGACAAATTACCAGTAGCATTACGTATTGGTACTTCAACAAATTTAATTACCATTACCAACTAATCGTATCGATACTTCTCAATATCAAGTGAAGTAAAAACATATTATGTAGATATAGATTTGGACAGAGCATTTGTGATTTAAAGAAAAATATTGAATTTGTTGAAAGATTCTATCATCTCAACATAAATAACTATTAAAAATTTATTAAAATCCAAAACCCTAGATCCACGACAGTATCCACCAAAATATTATTTTAAGCAAGTATACTGAGCGGAACCGATCAAAACGAAAATGTTGGCATACTTTCGCAATATTATTAAAACTACTTACAGGACCAACAATAGTCAGAACGATAGGTTCGTTAATGTCAAAATTTCATTTTTTAGCACTTATGATATCCTGACTATTTTTCGTCCTGTAAGTAGTTTAATATGTTGCGAAAATATTCCCAAAATTTCATTTGGAACTTTTGAAACATACGAAACCAAAACAAAACATTTAAGAGAAATCTGCTCTAAAGTTCTGAAAATATTTACAAATTATACCTTGATTTAAATCTCCCCAATTGGTTTTTCAAGAAATTGTAAGAAGTTTAGAATACTTCTTATTTATTTAACTCATTCGTTTTTCCGAGAAAAGCCAATAATAGTTTAGGCTTGTTTACATACATATGTATATTGTAAGAAATATCCTTAATTTTAAAATCGAAATCTATCGACTCCTTTTGATATTAGGCTAACTGAACGGCACTTGGTTATTGTCATTATTCACACAAAAATATTATTTGGAAAAAAACTTTTTGATTTTTGGTTTTTAAAACTTTAATTATTAACCTTACGACTCTGAAATTTGATTTTTTTAAATTATCCAAATAATTATTTTTTTTTTCTTGATATAGCATGTACATATATCAAAATGTATTTCGATGAATACGCTTTGAATCACATAAATAAATACAACAATGTATAAGATAGTTAATAGTAAAAACCAAAAAATAAATAAATTTGCAAGGTGCGCCAAATTTTACGAAAATAAATTTAAATAACATAGAGTAAAGCTTCCTATAAAATCTGACATGTCTTTTATAAATAGATTGTGGGTCAATGTTATAAATTGTCCGTTGATTGTTTAATAAAAAGTTGTTCAAAGATTTATAGATATTTTTCCTATTACTTTAAATTTATTTCTGGGATAAACAAATTTATATTTTGCTTATCAAATAAAAATTTTCTGAAAATAAATATTATGAGAAGCAACTAGCTTAAGCTCAATAGCATAAAAATCAGAAAATCAGTTATCTGCCTTGCGAAAAATATTTATATAACTTTAAAAACAGACGAAACAAAGTGATTTGTTACGAATACTCTAGCCATAAGTAGAAAGACAGAAGTATTTGATTTTACGTTTGTTCTTATCAGCTTATTTTAGATGTTCAACCGACGCGACGTACCGCAGAATTGTAAATTTCCTGCTTGAACTACATACATATTACGTAAATTTTTATCGAAGTTTAGAATTTTCTCATTCAATTTGAAAATTTAATAATTTTACACCCTTCGTAATAAGAAAAAACGTAAATTAAAGGTCAGAGTTAAAGGTGAACTTTTAACGAATTTCTCTAAAACCGCACTTTCAAAATCGGTATAACGAAAATATTCTAGAAATTTTAATGGACTGGTTAATTCCAAAACTGGTTACTTCCCAGCTTTTTCCTAAAATTATTTAATATAAATACCTGAACCATAAAAATGAATATCCATTCATAATTTACGAGTTTAAAACAAAACTCCAAGAACACCTTTTCCTGCGTTCCTGAGTGAGTATGACCATCTTAAGTTAACAATTTCTTAAACCTCATATTCAATTGTTTTTTTTTTTATGTTTTTTTAGCTCTAGTTTGCATATTTACGAAACTAGATCTTTAAAAGATATCATCAAAATTGTCTAACCATTTTCGAAAGTAGACGAAAGGTCATATTTCGAAAAATTTAGGTGTTAGGCTGTGATTACGATTAAAATACGTATTGCTACATATTCTGACAATGGTTTATGACTTTTTATAGACATGATCCTCATAATACACACCCACATTTCAAAAGATATATGCAAAAAGTAATCTTATTTCCCACAAAATGTCTTCTTATGAAATTTGCAACGCACCGGACGGAAACTGCAGCAATTAAAGTTTTTTGTACCTGAGAATAAAATCCGATCAACTCGAACATCTTAATCAACATGTTCGCCCGCTCTATTAAAATATTTCAATCTTGGCCAAGAGAACCCGAGGGCAACAGATGGCTCCTTCAGTTCGAAGACGTTCGTAGATGTTTTTTTGCAAAGTATCAACCTGCAGCTGCTCGAGTTTCCGCTGAAACCTTTCATTGGTAGCCAGAAGAAATAATTTAAAAGTGAAGAACAAAGCACTTAAAACAGTCAGTTTCTCTTGCGGAGGATTCTTTCGTTATGCTCACATAAAAATGGAAATGAGTCCCTTTGAAGGGATGTTTTGTATTTTGTGAAAACGTTCTAAACACCCTTTTTCCGCGGAAATGTACTGAGAAAAAGGGCACGTTACTTCTGCAATATGACGCCAATCGGACAATTAGTAAACACTAAAGTTTTGCTTTACCTGTGCGTCTAATAAACCTTGAAATTAACGTTGAGTTCAGCTTGAACGGAGATCTACTTCACGCGTCCGGATGGATTTCATTTCTTTGGCACGTTCGATTCACTTCACCACATATGGAGAGAACCCATTCGCCACTTAGCGTAATTAATCCAAACCGACATACAATGCGACGTTAGACCTAATCAAACTGCATTTTACATCGATCACACATGACCGTGGCTAACTTTTTTGTAGTAACACCTGTTGGTACTTTTTCGCGTGCTAATAACACTTCTTTTTGTGACCAAAAATTGATCTAAATTGGCCGCAAGAAATCTTGTGATTTGGCAATATATGAAAAAATGAAAAATTAAACAGCGCAATGCGATCGTGCAAGTGCCTTACGACTTCGACTTCGACTTCAACAACGACGACGACAACGACGACAACGCCGGCCACGATTTTATGGGATTGGCAAAATCCGAACTCCGCTCTCAGCACAAAAAGAAAGATTCGCGGGCAACGAACTGCTGAAAATATGGAAACTCCCAATTCATTACGACCAGTGGGAGCCAGACTGATCAGAATCAAGAATGTAACTCAGCTGAGACTGTCCGAACTTCTTAGCTTAGCAGCTAAAATATAAAACCGGTATCGATCAGATCCACCATCCACGGTCGCGGCCACTCATCAACTAAGTCGCTGGCCGCCTGCCTTAACTTAGCTTCGCTAGCAAGACTATAAGACAAGACAACCGTCTTCGTTTTCGTCTTCAACTTATCCCGGCACACAATGTTCAGCGCCAACCGCCAGACCTCGTTTAAAGAACGACGGGACACTGCGGTAGCCGTTTCTCTAGCAACTGCCCAAACAAGTTCCCTGGGGCCCCTGGGCCTCCGCGCCGCATTGACCATTCCATTCCCGAAGGTGTGTTGGCTCGCGAATGTGTGCACAAATCCCCCGAGCTAGCGCTAGAACTAGCCGCGAGCAATCAATGAACTAGCTGCACCGGGCCGCCCCGAACCGAACCGCCGCTAGTGTGAACGCACCTCCGCGCCAGGTAGCCCAGGTGAGTCGTCTCAAGAGAGCGCTGAGCGTGACTCCTGACTTCTTACCTGCCGGCTTGCAAGATAACGCATACACGCGATGGCAGCGCATGCAAATGGTACTTGCTTCACCTACGGGACCGGTGTATTTGAGCAGGTGAATTAATGTAATTACTCATGGCCATTGTTGCCATATTACCGCAATACACGTGTGGAAATTGGAAAAACCTCAGACACGTCTGACACATTCCCTCGTAACTAAGCGAAACGAAACTAAACAATAAATTTTCATAGGTACTTGGGGGTTTTTGAGTCGATGATATTGAATCTAGTATTACTTTAAAGCGTGAACTTAATCATTAAGAGAAACTTAAGCTTTAGTTTAAGGGAACATTACACTTTTCCGTTAAAAAAAATCGACGATTTTCGGAAAGTAGTTTAAAGAAAGAGTGGACCAAGCATTTTTATTGAAGGTCTTTGATAATGAGACATTTTTTTCCAAAATTCAAAATGGGGCTGTCAGCGCGGATTAAACAAATTTTTTTTAGCTTTTTTGGAATATTTGTTCAATATGAATGGAAAAATAATGATATTAGTCCATTATTTTGTAAATTACAACAGATTAAAAAAACCAACTTAAATAAATGATTGCAAACGCTAATTGAAAAACCTTCCATTCATATGTTGCAGACAATTATAAAGAATATTTCTTCCAATTTTGAACTCGATCGGATGAATAGAGCTCGAGTTATCCGGGACAAACCGGCGAAAAACGTAATTTTGAGTAAAACGCGATTAAAGTTTCGACGAGCGTGAGACACGATTAAGAAAATGAGATTTGGAAGGAAAATACTGAAGATACAAAAAAGAAATTTTCAGGGCATGATCTCAACACCTGAGACAATCATTTTCTGCAAGAACAAATATACTCGACTTTATCAACCCAGAAAAGTTTAATGCCCCCTTAACGTTTATACTAAGTTCAAGCGGTGGTTTAAGCTAAACTGCTAAATTTGAACGCTTATGGAGTTACATATAGCCCGACGTATTAAAACCGATATAATTTTCATAATTTTTTTGGAACGTATAGTAAATAATTGATAAAAATCCAACAATGGTTTTCGAAAGTACATACGTAAGGTAGGTATTTGTAAAACTGTTGTGTTCAAAAATATTCAAAATTCATCAAAATACACATATTCGGCGATGTACTTTTTTTCGGCATTGCTTGCAGTGGTCACGATTATAGTCAACAATGATTTATATAAAATCAAAGTCAAAGTAGATTACATATGTTGTGTTATCACCAAATGAAGACCTAAACGAAGAATTTGAATTTACAAAAAAATGTATAACATTTTTCGTTTTATCATAACAAACATTCACACAACATTTGAAATCGATCGCATTAATTAGCTTTTGAGTTCCCGTGACTACGGTAATGGTACTTTAAGAAAACATATGTACATAGTTTCAAAAAGATAATCGCGTTTGAAGTTTTAGTTTAATTTAGCTCTTCATTTTAGGAAGCCCTCTCTCTCTAATCTTTATGAAATTTTGTAAGGATATTATTGAGATGATTTACTAACAGAAAATGCAATAAAATAGAGACTTATGCCAGATTTCACAGTGCAAGTTTAAGTTCTGATCTTAAGCTCTCGTTTAGTCATTTTCCGGTTTCATAGTGCAAGTTTAAGTGAAAATTAGGGCCATCAAAATTGATCGCTTAAGCCGAATTTAGAGATATTTTTTGACATTTCAAAGCCCTTTTTGATTAAAAATTCCATAATAGAATTCCTAAATCTGTAACAAATTTATTTTACTAATCTTTGATTTCAATTAATTTCTTCACTCAAAATGGTTAAAATAATTCGATAGAAAAATCCAGTCGAATACTAATAGAAATAGGCAACAGGGCCCACGGTGTCCTACATAAACAAAGAGCAAAATGCATTTGCTCTGAGACAAAAATGGACTGTGAAACCGAAAATAATCAATAATATTAAATATAACTACGTTTCAATAAAACCAAATAGAGAAAATTTAAATTCTTTTCCTTAATGATGTTTTTTTCACATTAAAATCGCGGAAATGTCTCATACTTTCATCACCCATCGATGCACAAAATTGTTATAGTTTTTTTAACAATATATATTTTTTTGATTTGTCATGATAGTTAATTTCATTCTGACAATGACGTTCACAAGTTTATCAGCTAATAAAAAATCAATATTTTTAGAAACCATAGATTTTATCATCTTACCATCATCATTACATTTTTAAATTATTATATTTTAACTCATGTTCCTCTAGTTATGGTTAATGCGCTCCATTTATATTTCACTTTCCTCGATTTTTGGATTTTTTTCAGGGGTTATGGTTCCCTTCAATATTTACTGAAAAAACAACTGGAATAAAATTAACCCATAGCTTGCCATAACTTGCCAGCAAATACATAACTTACCAAGTTGTCTTTTCTTTTCTTTTTCTTCTTCTTTCTTTCTAATTTCAAATATGGTGGTTCAATTTGACGAAACCATGTACATATGTACATTGTACATATAATATAATTTCCAAACTTTTTGAATTTTCTATAGAGAAATTATTCGAGCAAGAAAATCCTATGAAAAAATATCTTGAGCAATATATTGAGTGCTTTTCTTTAGTTGTAATATAATCTTGAAAGTTTGTGAATATTTCGCTACATGACTTACATATGTACATTCTCATTCTTAAGAAAAAAGCAAAAGTGCTCTAAGAAATTGTTTAAGTATCGCTAGATGAACATTTTATATAATTTTTTTTTTAAATCTGTTTCTGAATTTTGTGTTACATATACTTATTACGAAAATTTCAAAATATACGACAGAGGAAATCTTGAAAGGTTGCCAACGCTCGACATGAACCGACAGATCGCAAGTAGGTGGGCAAATCTTTGAAGAAAAGCTTCCGACTACGATTCGTCTGAAGATGATTAATTCCCGCACCCACGTCATGGAGATAGTTAAATAAATTGCTACCGCCCGAAATTTTCAGTCTTCTTGAAGTTTTGACATGAATTAGTTTTTTGGTAATCTAGATGAGTTTTATTGAAGAACATTTAAAAATGAGGTGATAATGAAGTCTGCATGAGGTCGAGATTATGTAATCGAGAAAAGATACGATTGAATGTGTTCCTCAAAGCAATTGTATTTATCATCAGCGGAAATTGTACTTGTATCTTTTCATCTTGGATAAAGGCGAAATTTTTCTTGAATTAATGTCCTTCGCACCAGGAAAGATCAAAGAATAAAATCACTTCCTACAGAAGAGAAGAGAAGTGCCTCATTTTGCAGCTTATAAATTATTATTGTGGTTTTCTTCGCAAAATAATAATAATATGTATAAGTTTTGTTCTGGATATAGAATTTTGTCAGAGATGAGAGACGAAATCATGTGGATGGTGTCACTATTTTCTATATACAGTTTTCGTTTTATTAAAGAGCTCTATTTAATTACTTAAAGGGTAAGGAGTAGTAGAATACAATTGAAAATTTTATATTACGATGATACCTTAATAGAGTTTTTATTTATTTCACGAAATTTGGTTAAGAACCCCGATTTTGTACATTTGAACACTTTGAAAGTATAATTTCTAGGTAGAATAAAAAGAAATTCATCTTATTTTCTTTGAAACTAGTGATTGAAAATTATATTCTCACCAAGCGAATATGCCTATTTTCCATACAAGATAACTTCAGATTTAATTATTATTTCATTTAATAATTTTAAAGCTATATGTCTACTACTCCTAGTAACTAAAGCAGGCATTTTTTTTTAAATAGTTTTTCAGTGTATGCTAGATGCAATTTTGGAGAATTGTGTTGGAGATTATTTTGAATATTTTTATAAGTCAAATTCTCAAAACAATTTCTAAATTACTTAATTATTTGTTAAATATTAACATATTTACTATATTAATTATTAAAATCGATTGTACTTTGTCATTTAAATTTATAGTTCACAACAATTTGAAAGTTGCATTTTATTAAAAATTACCATTTTATGCGATAATTCCAAGAATGTTATGCAATCTCAGAATTTCTACATATTTCTATCTTTTTAATTTAGCCAAAAAATCGAATTATGTGTATATTATAGACAAAATTAAAAATGTGTGACTTTAAAAGGCTTACGCAATTTGCGAAATTTTTCGGAAAGTGTCAATTTCTATTGTTTGTCTAGATAATTAGATACCAATGCATTCAAAAGAAAATGTTTTCCTTGTCGCGCTGCATTAGTTTAGTTGAAACTTACCGATAAACTAGTGAATTTTTTTCCAAAGGGTGATGCTAAAACTAGCTTTATCCACTTTCTTCCCATTCCCTCCAGACTAGCAAAAAGCTAACAACGCAATCAAATTTATGTCACCGGCTGACCGCAAAAGATAGTCCTATTAATCGAGGAACATAATTAGATCTGCCTTAGTCATCCAACATTAACGTCTTTACTTGAAGACACGCTTCAAAACAAATGTGACAGGGAGTCGCTGAGGAAAAGTGCTCCGGGGCGTGGGTGATTCGGGTACAATTTTGGCATGACTCCAACTGGCCGAAACATATCGCGACCCAATTTAATCGAAAATTCGTCGGGAAGCCGATTCTGAAGCAGCTGCATGACCACTGTTTTTATGCATGCGATCCGCTTGGATTTTGTCCGAAGTGATTTTTTGTGTTCCCATCTTGTACACTCGATACTCATTAATTCTCTGACGGATTATGGGCCCGCGAGACGGAAAGAGATTCATCTCGTGTCCGGAATAAGATTTCTGTCAACTTTTGAAATTTCCCCGATGCCTTAATAGCGGAATTGAAGATTCCAGACCCAAATGCCGGCCATTGGACTGAAAGCCTTTCTATTTCGGAGTGGGTTACTTAAAATAACATCAAAATTTGATAACAATGTTGCGGAATCCTCTGCAAACAGAGCAATGACCGGATTTCCGATTACCACACAGAAGCAATATTCATTTAAAAATTGTTCAATCCTAAGGTTTTCAATATTAAAGCTTGATTACTTTGAAATGTTCATTATAGAAAGGGCCAGGCTTGGGCATTTTTTTTTAAAATAAAGTAAGAAATAATTATTTCAAGTTAAGTGTTAATGCATGTTATTTAAACTAATTAAATTTAATAAAAAATTATTTAAATTAAATTTTATTTGAAATAAGATCTGAAATAAACATTTCAAATAAATTTTTGTTTAGTTCGAATTCAAATAACTATTTGAAATAAAAACTAATTTGAATTAATAACATTATAAATACAAACGAAATAAAATTTTATTGAAAAATGTTTTCAATGGGAAGTCGATTAGCAATTATAAATGAGATCGATTTATGAATCTTATCGGATGACGATTTTTACTATAAAAAAAGATGATTCATAAATTTGTCCCATACTTAACTGCTAAAGTGCTTCCAATAGAAAACAGTTTTCAGTCAAATTTTATTTCCTTTCAATTTACAACGTTATTAATTTAAAAAGATTCATATTTTATTTCAAGTGAAGTGCATTTTAGATTTACCACCATATAGTTATTTTTTCTATTATTGGATATATATACATTATTATTTCATTCAAGTTTTATTTCATTTTTAAATAAGGAGTTATTTGAATTCAGTTATTTGAAATAATTAGGTTAATTAATTTTGAACTAACTGATTATTTGATCATTTTTTTTATCAAATCCTTAAGCGAGAACACCACTTTAAAGGCTCATTTTCAATCTCAACCTTTGGCATTTTTGATAAAAAAAGGAATACAATATATGGAAAAGAAAACCTTTAGGCATTATTAGGCTTATATTGAGTATATAATAAAAATTGTTATTGTTAAAAAAAAAAATGGCGGGTAATTAGATTAGTTAATTAGATTAATTTTTGTATGGAAGTATACGAGGAAATAAAAACATATTGAAAAGATAAAAATTGAGATGACTTTGAAAAATAGTTCGATTTTGGTACTACCTACATTTTCATATAAAAAGTGACATATTCTACAATTTTCAATTAATCGACAAAAGCTATAGACAATCTACTAAAGAAGCTACAGTTAAAATTGAAATCAATCGATCAAAAATTGTTTGAATTCTACTGCGTGCAGTTTGACAAAAACATATTTTGACGCGGCAACTAGTGCGCCGCCAATTTGTAGTTTTTACTAGCTGACCCGACAGACGTTGTCCTGTCTTAGCTATGAATGTTCAATTTGAACTGGAATCTATATATATAAAAATGAATCCCTATTTCCCTTAGTCACGCCATAACTTGAGAACGACTTTACCGATTTCATTCATCTTTTTTTTTTCAGTTTTCTAATACTTTGACCAAAATTCAACTGAAAATAAAAAATTGACTCCCCTAGTGTTTCTGTATAACCATGTATACCACGTGTTAGTCTATCAAAACTTACCAGAAATTGATATTAAATTAAACTTTTAATATAAGGCGTGATTGCGGTAAACTAACTGCGATGAACAAACACTTCTCAAAAAACTCACTGAACAAACTGAAAACTGGATAAACGTTCCGATCAAATGGACTGTGCACTAAGAAATGAATAAATTAATTTTTTGATCGATAGATGCCGACCGATGTCGCGAACTATCAAACGCGCGAAGTTTAAGTAGTCGTTAAGTTTTCTGAAATTTTCCAATTTTCTGCGCAATTTTCTTAATTTTTCTTTCCGTAAGAACCTTCTAAGAAGTATTAGAAAACTTAAAAAAAAAGATGAATGAAATCGGTAAAATCGTTCTCAAGTTATGGCGTGACCAAGGGAAATAGGGATTCATTTTTATATATATATGTAGATTACGAATAAAATTTTTTTATATACTTCAATATACGCCTAATAATGCCTAAAAGTTTTTTTCCCATATATTTATAAAATAAAATAAATTAGCTTGCATCGATATTTTAATCACTATTTTCAAATTTTGTGAAAGTTTGAACTTCTAAATAATACGATTTTATGCGAAAGTTTCAATTATACTACTTTTCGTTAAAATTCTTGTTTAATTACTATTGCATTGTATAAATAGGAACATTCCTGTAAGTGCCGTACACTGAAGAAGCAAAATTTTGAAAATTTGTAAAATACGAGACTGCCACATACTGTAAATAGGACGGTGTACAATTTCAACTATGAGAAAGTACCTCTTGATTATATTTATTTAAAGTAATTGAATAATACGGTTCAACAAGATCATCGATACTGCAGGTCGAATTTCGTTTAAACATCGCTTGACTGCTCCGGGTTTTGTAAATCTCTAACAATTAATTTGCATGGCGCATTTAAACTTTGGACGACAAACTTTTGGATGTTCGATCGGATCCGCAGAACTGCCCTCCAATCCCCATCCAGTGCTAAAGGGTGCTCACTAGCGTCACTGAAATTGAATTGCTCTGCTCGAAACCAATTTGTAATGCCTTTAAAGTGTTCTTGTCGGATGCCTGGCCGCATTCAGGTGGGATGAGTCACTTTAAATTGGGCTGACAAAGTTAACTTTGGAATGATTTTAGCTCACCAATCTAATATTGAGCTGCGGTGGGAATGCAGAAGTGCCTTGAACTTTGTCGCCAGCTTTTCTCAACATCTCAACGTGTTTGTGGCGTGACAAAAAGATTAGTCTGAGAAATTTAGAAATTTGATACTTTTCTTTCGGGTTTTGTCTGGTAGAAAATTTTTTGCTGCTTTATTTATATTTGCTTAATCTAAATGATTGCTTTAATTTGCAGACAGCCATCAAAAACATCTCCCCAAATTGCCACTCTTATGATAGTTAATTACACTGTCAGAAGTCGCTTTACATCTAATATTATAAAAGCAGCGAAATTATAGCCTATTATACAGTCCTATATCGCTTTCTGGTCTTTTATTGGTTTCATGAAGTTTCGAATTAATGGATACGAAATTAATCTTTGACTAAGTATATTTCCTATTATCCATAGACAAAAATATACGCTACGGCACATACATACATACATATGTGGTTTCTTCTTTCTTATTTTATGAGGAGAACATAAGTGGTAATATCTGCTTGTATTTTGTTTTTCTATTATTTTTTTTTATTGGGTTAAATGACGTAAGAGCATCACAAGCAAGTAAACGGAAAGACAATATTTATTAAGAAAAGTTTTTATTTAAAAGTGGACGTCCATATTGGGTTTCATATTCTACTCGTCAAACCCTTTCATTTAATTCCCATATCAACGGGGTTGTAAAGAAAAAGGTACTCCGCCATCTTGGAGGCGTTTACCATATTGGATTTAGAAAGATGTTACATATACTATATTGCATTGTCCCGGGACTTATACAAGTATACAAAATTTCAGCCTGTTCGGATAACAGAAAATGGTTCAAAATTGACTTGCAAGATTCCAAGCAGACAGACAACAAAGCGAGCTAAATAACAGCTTTTAAAATTATATCAAACAATATTTATTGAAGTCAAACATTTTTGAATATCCCTAAGAATTTCATGTGATTGGAAACAGATTCAAACTTTGAATTTATTCATCTCAAATTCATGTTTTTTTTCAAAATCGGCGAGCAGTTGGAATATTTATAATAAGTAAGTAATTTTATCCGATTGACCTGAAATAACTATAACTTAACTATACCAGTATACCTTCTTAGAAAGATTATGTACTGAAGTACACACGATTTTTACGATCGATAAACCATTACGATTTATATAAATAAATTAAAATTTTTTCGACGAAAATTCGGGTTCTTTTTTCAAAGTGATCCCAAATTTGCAGAAATCGATATTTTTAATAAACGTTTGTACTTCAGTAGCAAAACTCATGTAGATTATTAAAACAAATTTTTTATTGTTCTAGGTGCAAATGTATGTTTGTCTATTGTTCACCGTCCAACGCTTTCGAAAATACACTTGCAGTGTATCTACAACTGAGCCGCCTTTTCATTTTAAAAATTAAATAAAACATTTTTTTTGTACCTTAAGACATGTCACATGTGTAGTCACAAAAAACCATCTTATTTTTAGGTGGCAAATCGACATTATATTATTATTAAAGTAATTTGACTTATTTGTTCTTAATACTTAAATCAAATAACTAAAATTAAAATACAGTCAGTTAAATCATGTGATTCTGCAAAATTACCTAATTTATTGAACCCAAAATGTGACGAAACAAAAAAAAATAGAAAACTGAACAACGGCCAATTACGATGGCGTTGGTCAAATAAATCAATTGTTTACAATGCGCTCAAAAATAAGTGAAAATGTGAAACCATTTAATATCCTAAAAATACCATGCCCCATAATTTCACTAAAGATAGACAATGACTTCAAAGATCGTCGAACTTTTTCGTTTTATCGGACAATAGCAAATGAAAGCTTAAAAAGCTGGTACAAAAATAATTAATGGTGTAATCAATCCGGAAATAATTACAAGTATTCGTTTTTAGGTCGTTGAGTGTGACAAAAATATCGGCATCAGTGCATATTGGAGTTTTTGATTAAGTTCTAAAATTTGCATATATGCATATAAAAATATGCACACTTTCAGTCGTAGCGAGCATGCAACGATTTTATGACCTTAATCAGCCACTCAGTCACCAAAAAAAAAATTTTTTGTCGGCGAGGATTATGACCGACATGAGAACGCGTGTTCCACTTGAATTAATAACCCAAACTGATTTAAGGATCGAATAAAGTCGATTGCACAATGAACGCGAAAAATTTGCTGATCGAAGCGCCAATTGAAAACTCATCCTGGAAATTGGACTGGCATCAATAAGCGATCCACCACTGATTACCTCTTTAGAAGCAATTGGCTCAGATTCAGACCGGCCGTCAACTCCGCGCAATTACCGCTATCAATCAGCATAAAAAGCTCATAAACCACTTACCTCGCTTTTATTCCGCTCCGGGTATCGATCCGAAGCTTTCGACGCATAGTCCCACTCGTCTCTAGAAGATGAAGATGAACGTAAGAATAAGATAAGTCGAGCTGCGCATGAGCAAGTGGCTCGAAGCTGCGCGAGGTGGTGCTTACCTGGCGACTCTCTGAATATACGGTATTTTGGCGGTGCTATCGTGGATCCGAACCTGCGCAGGTGTCACCTCCTCTAAGAAGAGATTCTTTCCCGTGAACCGATCCATTATGGGACTGAGGGGCCGGCAAGATCCACCCAAAAGCTCGTCGATGTTCGTGTGTCGGGAAATGAAACATTTCGGCTTATCTTCAGCAATTTGGGATTTGTGGGTAGGAATGTTGCTGTACGGTGACTTTCTGCCCTTCGCTGGATCTTCCAGACCCTCAGGACTAGCTCTGTCCCCCAAAGGTGGGTGCTCATCAAGATTATTCAAGATTGCGCGACTTTTGCTACTCGCCCGCTCAACTTCTTCGTCTGGGCTAGATTCAGAATCTTCGTCTTCATCTTTTTGTTTATTTTTATCAAGAGGGTCATCTTGCATCCACCAAGCTCTCTCGCCAGATTGAATTGGACGCAGATTCGAGAGCTTTTTTAGAGGACCGCACATCCACCAAGAGCGCTGCTCCTCTGGAGACGCTGATTTATTTTTAGGGGGACTTTCTTCAACCTGTTGGCGTACTTCGCTCTGCTCCCTACTGGCCTCATTGGCCCCCCACCAGGGCGTTTCTTCTGGTTCATTTTTATAATTTGAATTATTTTTTATAACCCAGGGAGGTTCGCTATTTCTAGAAGGGCTATTCGCACTTTTTGTTGGGCTAATTGTACTTTTTGTCGGGCTAAGTGCATTTTTCGTTGGGCTAGCTGAACCCTTATTCGAATCTTTTATATTTCCTTTCGGCCACCAGGCTTTTTCAACACTCTCCTCTTTATCAACACTTTTTCTGTTGTCTTCGTCATTACCTTCATCAAACCACCAAGGTGCCTCGCCCGATTGGGCCCGACTTATTTTGTACTTTTGATTTTGGGTGCTGTTTTCGTCATTTTCATTGCTCCACCATGACTTCTCCCTATGGTCAGCACTTTCGGAGTTGTAATAGCATTTTTCGGCATTATCGCTTCGATCGTACTCGGTTTCGTTATATGTCTTAAGATCATCTGCGATCGTATCGTCTTCATCGTTTTGTGTCCACCAGGCGACTTCGCCGGAGTCAATATGTCTCAATTTATACTTCATATCGTCTTTAACGTCTAAAGCTGATTCAGTATCAACCTGTTGACTAGTGTCCAACCACCAACTTGATTCGTCTGGATCCGTTTCTGTCGTCTTCGGATTGCTAGTCGCCGTGGTAACTGGATTCACTGTTTGAGACACTGACACCGCGATAGTAACGTCTTGCTTAGCACCGTCCGATATACTGTTGCTACTAGAATTATCTAAGTAGAATGTCTCCCCGCTCGAGTCCTGCGCTCGTGTCGTAAAAAAATTTGAAACGGATCCCAACTTGCGAATAAGAAATGATCTGGCCTCGTCGCTTTTAGCACAAAATGAATCATCAGGAGAATTTCGTTTTGATAAATTACTCTGAAGCTTCTTGCTCAGTGGTTGTTGCTGCTGATTCTGTTGTTGTTGTTTATCTTGGATGCTAGAGGGGTCTTGGCCGCGTTCCTTACTACAGCTAGAGTTCTTATTATAGCCCCCCGAAGAAGACTCATCGCCCAAGCACGATTTAATAGTTTTACCTGCCGTCGGTGCTTTGATTTTTCGCTGATGACGACCCTTGGAATCCGCCTCTGAGGAGCTGCTACTTGTTGACGCGCTTGCCTCTGAGCCAACACTTGGGGAACGTTCCACACGATTTTGAGATTGACTCGGCGACTTGACCTGCTCATACTTTTCCTCTGTATCAGTTCCAGTACTGGGTGTTCGAGACTTTCTTGGCCTATCAGTTGGACCAATATTAAGGGCGGACTTTCGAAAATCTTTATTAGGCCACTTAGTACTACCTGAAGAGCTAGAAACCTTCGTTGGTGATTCTGACTTAGGCACCGCTGGTGGCAAGGCTCGTGGAGTGTTCGAAGGACTTTGTCTAGAAGGTGTAGCCAATTGCTTAGAAGAACTTTTACTTTTGCCTTCTGAAGAGCTCTTCGATTTCTCAGATTTTAAATTTCTACTAGAACTACTCTTCGATAAACTCGCATTACCCACCTCTTTTTTGCTGCTTTCGCTAGCTTCACTTTCCGTCTTCGACACACTATCCTTGCTAGTTTTAACGCTAGGACTATACCTCAAATTACTACCGACACTACCTGGACTCCACTGTATACTTGAAGGAGCCCGAGCAGCACCACTAAACCTAGAATATTTAGTCGAATCGTCAAGACGATCAGACTGAATCTCCTTTTCAGCACAATCTGGTTTTTTTGAAGATTTTTGAACTGTCTTCTCAACAGTTTTCGCTATTTCTATTCTTCTTGAACGACAAAAAGATGTTGCACCTGGTGGAGTTGGCGACGTGGCTCTTGTTACAACTGTTATAGACGTAAACACTTCCGGCTCTGTTTCAGTACTTTCTACTTGACTTTTATCGGAATCAGTAGAGTTCTTTTCTTTTGCAGGTGGACTAACTGCCGGTGAGGACTTCTTTTCCCTGCAATCTAAATGCCTACTAACAGTCCGAGCTCGCATGTCACTACAGGACATATAAGAGAGCGCTGTGTCTGACGACCGTGGTAGTGAGTTTTGGGTCAGCCTCGTACTGACTCCACTACCTATCCTTGAACCTAATCTGTAAGATGGTGTGTAAGAATGAGTCGAGCTTAATTTGCTTTTTAGCGTCATGTCCGATGGACTCGGGTCACGAGATCGACCTCTTATATGGTTTACAACAGGACTAGGTTCACGGCTTCTAACCCTACTTAAAACTCCAGTCCTTCGTTCTGTTGCAGGACTAGGATCTCTAGATTTACGTCCATATTTCGACAAATTACTGGCAGACGTCGAAAACCTAGAAATTTTATGATTGCAACTATTCTCTTTATTTGAAGAACTTCCAGTGTACTTCTGTGAAGCTGGCTGAACCTTATTTACAGACTCGGTCGATTTATCCTTATCATCTTTAGATATGGTTCCCGTTGATCCATAACGGCTGGTATAACTTGGTGGTGTAACACTATCTGTTTTAAGTCCCACACTTCTTAGACTTCGATATGTCCCTCCAGAATAAGAAGGTCGAAAAGCTGCCGGTGAAGTTATTGACCCAAACTTTGGTGCTGGTCTTCCATCCGAGCCTCCATTGTCTCGTGAGGAGTACTATAAATAAAAAAAGAAAATTATTAAAAAAATAAGAACGGAACTGGCGCCATCGAATAATTATTTATCTTGGTGGTCGATGTACGGCCGGAAATGCAATTTTCTTGGCATGATTTGAAATGGTTCAGCCGTGTGACGGCTGTCTGATGAAAAACATCTTTAGAAGAGAAAACCCTTCTTGATTTATTTCTACTCATTCATCTAAAATTCTTGGGCCGCACTTGACGGCGCTAAAGTAAGTTGTACAAATATGCCAAAAATAATCGAATAATGCCGTTGACAAGGTAATAAGTCGCAATGTGTGCGCGTCTTTGAATGGGGAAAAGTCTTTTGGTGCTATATTTATGAATAAAAGTTTTCGTAATAATGAGCAAGACGTTAAGTGATTAATGGTGTTTTGTTGACATGCGAGAGTTATGCGGCGCGTATATTCCTCGTTATTTTAATATATCTTCAGAGTTCGACTGCTTTATTTTGGGAATACTATATGAGTGCATTATCGGTTTATTTACCAAGCACTCGATTTAATAATGCAGGTCTGATATCCTATCACTTCTTTAATATTATCCTTTAATTATTTAAAATTTGCACCTTAAATATAAGTTCAAACTTGGGTTTAGTTAATCATATTTCAAAAATCGTTGTTCGAATGTTCGAATCGTCTTAATTATGATTTATATTTAGTTCTCTAATTACGATACATAGTTCCTACATAATACGAATACTTTTCTAATACAACTACATTGTTCTTATTTTGATTTAAGGTTGTATCCTTATTTCATGTATATATGCATTTACATTCCATATCGCATAAACCAAATTAAAACATATGATCTGAAACTCAGAAATTTAACCTTTTGAATGTTTGAGTTAAAGATAATATTTTGGCTAACACTTCACTCGGATAATTGAATATTTAAGAAATTCAAGTTAGAGTACTCAAAACTCAAGTACTCGTAGTGGCTTTTACTGAGTTTGACTAAAGGAGTTTTGAGTACCTAGTTAAAAACTAGAGTACTTAAGAGAAAAATTATCCGAGAACTCCAGTATTTGAGTACTCGCAAACTATTGAATGCATTGTTTATTCCTAATTTCTGTGTCTCTTGGAGGATTTGTAACTCTAGAAGACTTCCCAAAGGGCTTTATACAAGATTCTACAAGCACATTATATGTCCCACTAAACATCTACAATATGTGGAATACACGAGATCTTATTGATTTATGTCGCAAAGTCTTTTTTTACTTATTGAAAACTACGATTAATTAACTTACACTCGTACTTCTTAATGCATAAATTCTGCAAGACTCAAATACTCGGGTTCTCGGATAATTTTTTACTATTTGGATATTCAAAACTCCTTAGCTCAAACTCGGATCTGCAAACTCAAGTAATTAAATTCAGAAGTTCCTGACCTACATCAAAATCCCTAAATTAAATCATTATAATTTTTAGTTTAATGTATTGAACATAAAATCAAAAAATTAGCCTTTAACGTGTATCATAGTGATTTTATATTTTAGGTATATGTACATATGTACGTATTATAAGAACAGATAGTGAACTTTTCCTCCAATCTAAATGAAACATTTTTATTGAATTTATTTCATCTTATTATTGTTATTATATTTATTTCAATAAGACATGATTTCGTGAAGTTAACCTCAATGCCTAAATACTCTTTTGAAACTTTCAGGATATTTTTATTTCGGTTAATTGAACATACATTTTCGAATGATAGGATAGCCCTAAGTACCCTCCTTAAAATGAATCCAGAACTTAATTTTTATCTTAAACCGTTTCCGAGATAATTAAATTTAAAAAAAAATTAAAAACGCAACAAATCAACAAAATTTCATATTTTCATAAATTTTTATTTACATGTCCACTAAATTTCATTAAAATTAATAATGATCGAGTCCAACCAGTCGTGATTTGAGGGCAAATCATCCTTTATAAATTAACTAACTACTTAATTTAAACTTATTGACAACTTAGAATAATTTTAGCATACAAACAAATATTAAATAAACATATAATGAAGAAAAATCTAATTCCTTTGGTACCCAACTTTTGGTCCCTCTGAGCAATAACCTGCGAAATGTTGAAAGCGAAGCACACTGTATCAATTTAAATTACAAAACTTGAAATAAAAAAGTAAACACAAGTCCACGTCCAGGTGGTTTTTTAAATCCCAATAGAAGGATAAACATTTAGGGATCGACCAGAATGGCAAAAAGCAACACAAAGCACACCAATTTGTCAAGCCAGGGCGAAACAACAAGAAATGGGAGCAAACTCATGAATTACTTACGGCACCAACAGAGCCGGATTTATAAGAAGTTGATACACTTGGCTTCCAAGGAACCTTAAAGAAAAGTAAAACACTATTACAGCAAATACCTCATAGCCACACACTTAAAACAAAGACGTTTTTGCACAAATTCACATTACCAGCCGCATAGAATTATGCTACAATTCAACTGTGAGAAACTGAACCTTACTGAGGGTGATAGCGCAGAGGAGCGGCCATAGTTCAATAAGAAGGCAACCCCCAATTTCGACAATTGACTCCGCTTGACTTTGATTTTTGTCAGCGTCGGCAGCCAAACTTATTAGGGCTTAATGGCCTGTTCCCAGCTGTCCCCAAATTATCAAATTGTTTCTTGACGCTCATTGCTTAAATTGATTCTCGTAATAAATCATAGCACACTTCATTGGGATTTATTATTTACCAGTTGCAACATTTGGTCAACTCTCTGTAGCTTGGCGAAATCTTCGAAATATTGTCCACTTCGATTTCGATGATGGGCAATAGTCAATAGATTTTTTATAGTTTTGTAATACATGTATATTTTATAGTAATTCAATATTAAAAGAGATATAATTCTTGATACTTAAAGAAAAAACGAAGTTTAATTTTTCTGAATTTAAATCATTTACGAGCCACAAAAATATGGTCTTCACAAATTTGAGACTGTGAGATATGTTAAATTTTTTATTTCTGCCCGACAAGATTCTTTAGTGGTTAATGAAATTCAATTGATAATTACACATATAAAAACTGAACATGATGTACTACGCTGTTGATACTTGTGATTTTGTCACAATTTTATCACTATCAGATGCCTTCTTAGGACAGCATACAGCTAACTAAGGAACTTAAACCAATTCCGTCCCGCAAAAAATATAAAAATAATGTTAGAAATACTTGCAATCTTGTGAAGATATTTATGTTAAAAGATCACAAAATAAGTATTGCATTTTAAAATTTCAAAAATTGATTTTCGAAAAACTAGCTTGAAAATTTGAATCCAAAATTCGCCTAAAATTGAAATAAAATAAGGCTAATTGCACTTATACTGTTGATAATTTTAATGTATAATTATTTTGCAATATTTAGATATTTTTAAAGAAAAACAATTAATAAAACATTTTAAACAGTCATTAAATATCAATAAACATGTTGCAAAAATCCTTTCCAATTCCAAATGCTATAAAAAAGGCATCCTTATAATATGTACTTTCGAATATGCAAGCAAAACTTACATCTTTAATGTATCCAACTTTTTCATTAACTTTTATTTTGTTTTCCGTCAACCATAAACTTTGGGTTTTCCAGATTTATGAGTTTTTCACCAAATCTCACCAAGACTTTTTTATAATAAATTTTTACTGCCAACAAAATTTTTTTTTTAAAACTTTTTCAATTTTCAACTTTTAAGCATCTTTATAATTCGTCTAGATGTGTTGTTGTATTTATTATTTTATTACAAAGCATTATAAACCGAATTGTTCTTTAGTAGTCCAATTAAATTAAAAGTACATTAATAACAACGTAAAAATAGAAAGCTAGACTCTTCAAAGCTTTGCTGTAGAATAAAATAAGGACTATGTAAGCAATTTGAATCAAAAGAAATGAAATTAAGCAGGATTTAATGACAAGGATACAATTTATATTTTATTCGTTCTAAAAATAATCAGTTTCAAAAGGATTAAGAACATCACAGTTCAGAAATTTAGAATATTGGTACAGGATTCATTAATCAAATTTAAATCAAGCGAGAAGGGTTGCCTTTTTCATAGGAAGTACATAAATATAAACGTCAATAGCTTTGATCAAAATAAAAAGCTCTCATCGGGTTAATGTACAAATTACACTTAAATCTTGTTGAGGGTATTCCGATTTTAATGAAGGCCCAAATTACTGATAGATTCGAAAGAAAAGGGGGTGCTGGGACATTCAAACCCTCATTAGTTAAAGGGATCGAAAGAGCAATTACTGGAAGAATGCCCGAAGGAGGAGGCTGGATGGGGTTCAACAACTTCCGCTCAATGGACCACGCTATTTTCCAGAATGCCAAAATCTCACAGAAAAGTGTTTGCTGTGATTTAATAATGAAGATTCCCACTGTTTCGCCGCTGAGCGGCTATACAACTTTAAAAGAACTTTTGGCTCAGTGCAGCAGTCGTGAGTTGAGCAATCGCAAGAATTTCTCCTCGGGCTGCGGGGCGCGATCCGGCGGATTCGAGTTTTAATTCTACCCGTGGGTAACACTCTAAAAAGTTTAATGCCCCAGCTCTGCGTTTGTCATTGGCAAATTTGATTTATTTATGGCTTCTGGTGGAGCCACACTTTCGATTCGACGGGGCTAGAGATCCACCCCGAGCCGGGTGAAAATCTCTTGACGCAGGAGGGCTGCTCGGCGTTTGTTACGGTTGAATATTCGCTTATCTCGAAATATTGCAAACGCTTGGCAGGACTGCCAAAAGATTTTATTCCTGGACCCACTTGGACTCGTCTAGTCTTCGTGGCGCGTGTACCTAACCGCGTTTTTGCATTGGATTGAGTTTCCAAACTGTTTAAAGCTTACAATCAATGCTGAACGTTTCGAATGAGAATTACTTAAAAATTAAGAAAATTTATCATACTTTTTACATTTGATGCCACATCACACAAACCTTCAATTTTCAAGGAAGCAATCTTATTTATAAAAACCTAAAAACATCTATTGTTTCAAATAAAAATCATTCAGTTCAACAAAATGTCAGCAATTTGTTTTATGAAAGGTTATATTTTACTCACATTTAAACTATCCATCAGAAAAAATTGCATTAAAAAAGTTGAAAACCGTAGGAGATATAAAGGTTCAATTCAAGGACAGTAAAATTTATCGGCACTAATAACCCATGTATTTATAATAATTAAAAAATAAAAACCACATTTTATAATATTATTATCAGTAGGTTGATAAGAAAACAATTTATTTTTACCAACAATTTTTTAGCTTTCAAAAATCGAATTAAAGCATTTAATGAATTTTTTTATTCTGATTCGCTCAATAAAGATATTAAAGGCAGAACAAGTTTTTAAGATATCGGCAAGAGGTACCTACAGAAAGAAAAGAAACTGAAATTGTTATTTAAATTTTAAATGGGGATATGCATACTAAATAGTAAAGCGACAATGTTCAGCAATTATATATCCTTTCTTTTGCTTTCTCTTTTGTTTTTAACATGTATTTAAACACAACGAATTCAATACAAATATGGTTCTATGTTATCTAATCTAAAATTTTAATATTTTAGAAGACTGATTTATTTATTTGTACGAACTTAAACGACGGATTTAATGCGTACTAGTTTTATTGAAATTATGTTGCTGTTGTTATTATGATGAGAATAATCATTATTTATGACAGCTTTGTACATTAGGGTGGAGTGAAATTATTGTTTTTATATATTTACTATGGGATACCCGCAAAAAGCTGCGTGATAGGCACAATAAGCAAAAGCGAAAATATTTTTTGTCTAGGTTTATATTTAGAGGTGCCCCCGTTGGGACAAAGTTTTTAAAAAAAATCAGAAACTTGTCAATGTTCAATAGTGCAAAACCAAATGCTAAACTTCATAAAATGATGGTTTTATCAGAGCCAGACTGTCATCACGTCAGATGATGCCTTTTTATAATACTAAACGCGAATTTTCTACTTAATTGGCTATTTTGTAACATTTTTCTCATAAATGTTTCATAAATATGAATCGCAGTTTTATTGCAAAATTCTTGATTAATTTTTGTTTTAGGAAGTTTTGGGGAACCATAAATTCCAAACTTATATATATATATTTTTATTATTACAGAAAATATAGGTTTTAAACAACATGAAAAATACTATTCCGATACATTATTAAGGTTTATATACATACATCTGAATGAGGCTGTCAAAAAGGAATGAAATTATACTTTTTTTCAAAATTCTTTCGTTTTGAGGCACCTCAAACCATTATAATACATAAATGATATTTAACATACTTCATTTGCTCATCTATAGGCAGCTTTTTACCACTATGCTATTACAAAATAACAAAAAAAAAAATTCTCCATACATTTTCACTCCACCCTATTGTACATGCATAATGATTAATTAATTTTGTGACTACGCAATACTATGTACATATATATTACAAAAGTTAAAATTCCTAACATTGCTTCATATATAATTCTATTGGTTCTCGAAAAAATGGGTGAGAACTTTAAATGTATTTTTCTCGAATTTATATCTATCACTTATTTTTAAAAGATGCACGGAGAAAAGTCTTTTTCTAGACCAATGAGAAACTACATTTTAACCATTGAAAACGTAATGATGCTATCATCATACTTTAAAAGTGGTATACACATTTTTTCTTAAATCAAAAGATTCCAATTTTTTTTAATATTAAAAAGTACCATTATTTTAAAGAAAATAACAAAAATTACAAAATAGGTTTTAGTTGTTTAAAAAAAGGAATATTTCTTAAAAGTAAAACAGAATTTTTAACTAAGTTAGTGATTAAAAACATTAGCAAATTTACCTCGTTTTCGGAAAATTTTAGAAATATGTATACTATACATACAACATACAAATCTTACACGGAAAAAAATTTGTCGTGAATATCGCGACTTTTCTGACAATATCTCTGTATTTTCCGACGGATTTTGGGATAGTGCATATTTTTGGGAATATTTGTGCAAAAAACAGGGAAGTTAAATAAATTTTAATTCACGAGAAATACCAATAATTTTAACAGAATGAACAAAAATAGTCATCACTATTCAGAAATTGTTGGCATAAAATATTGAAATAAATAGCAACCACAGAAGGTTTTTTCACCATTCTTGAAAGTTTTGGGATTTTCTTGACATGGTCTTTAGGGGAAGTAGCCAATTAAAGCAGTGCCGTTTCCAAATTTTTGAAGGAAAAGAATCAGCGTAAAATGTTAACATTAACTCCTGTAACTTTTAAAGAAATCTGCTATATTTTCAACATATGTGGTTGAATTTTATAGCGAAAGCGTTCATGAATTGATTGGGGATTTTTGCCATCCAAATTTTTTTCCGTGTAAAATTCAAGATATGAGATTTCAAAAAGGTCGCAAATTCACGTATTTATAATCCGCTTTTTCTCAGTTTATTTGTCCTACTAATGTTTGCATTCAAATAAATCTTCTTCAATCTCATTCCATAACTTTGAGTTCATCATATTGCCAAAAATTGATATTTGCTTTGAAACGTTGCTAAGTAAGAAAATACTGCATAGTTGTGATGTATGTATGTACGTTCATGCTAAACCCATCATCATAGATAAGGTTTACTGATTTTGACAGCATTTTTCAAATTAAACTTATGGAGATCATATTCCGAACCTTCCAATTTAAGGCTCTCAGAACCTTAATCCATTTGAAGCAATTTAAACCCCTTTCGTTTCGCATTTCCATCACGACGGTACCCATGAAAGAACTTTCCCATTACCACGAGAGCAACGATTATTTTCCCTTCGATTTTCTTATTCTAAAATTTAACCTGTTGCTTGGCTTTGATATGCAAGAATTCATATGCTACATATGTTAAGCGTTCACGTTCGCAAGAATTATCTTCCATCTGCATGTTTTCGTTTAATAAAGTTTGTAAGAAAAAAAATCCTCAGCGATAATGAGTTTCTCCAGGTATACTCGTGTACATTTGTAGATTAATCACAAGCGACGAGAAAATGCCATATCATGCTATCTTGCAAAGAGACAACGTACATAATTTAAGGATTAGTAGATTATTTAAGTACAAACATCTACATTAACAAACAATAAAACTGCCTGGCCCCGACTGCCAATTCTTTTGTTCAATTCTAATTTTAGTTACTGCGTTCTTTAAATACTGAATACAATTGAAAGCAAGTGTATTTTTAATTATTTATTAAATCAATTTTCTTTCCACACTAGTGGTATCCACCACTAACATTTTGAAGAAAATTAGGAAGAAATTCAGACAAAAATTGGATTCATATCGGTCAAGTAGTCTATAATACATATCAATTCCCCAATTTCGTCTATTTCTTCTCGAATTAAAATTTTAAAATCTTCACGCAAACCCTAGTTAAAACAATCCAAAGAATAAAAATTAGGAATTACATCATATTTTATACTTTTTATAAATAAATAAATTAACTGTTTACAAGTTAAATAATAAAACAGTAGGTACCCTTTCTACGCACTTATCTCGGAAAAAGAGATATTAAATTCGAAACTAAAACCACATCCTTACAAAGAAAATATTTTTAATTAGGTTTAGAGAGGTGCATGAAAATTTAAAAACAACCCAATTCAATCTCAAGAACATCAACAGAAAGCTTCTTAAGAAAATGTGGATCAATTTTTTATTTTTGAGGACGTAGTCAGTGTAAGCTTTCAAATCTCATATTTTATATTGAGAATTTAAGAAAAGTGAGGTCGTCTGATAAATATTACCAAACATCTTTACAAGAAAAAATGAAAAATTTGGAAGGGGCTCTATAAAGAAATGGGTAAAAATTCTAAACAGCTGAATGGAAAATTGATCCGATTTAAAGAAATATAAAGTTGCAAAGAAGAAATGCTGTTAAAAAGTAGATGTTAGCAACATCAATACTATGTGTTCAGAGTTCTGTAAGGTAACCAAATAGATTAATTCACGAAAAATCGGAAACTTAACAAACAAAATATAAGAACTTTAAAATTGTATGTGTGTTCACCATTAAAATCGAATCTCAAATTTATTATAGAACAGAATAGAAATAAAATTTTAATATGTTGATGGATACTTATTCTACTATAATTACTAAAAAGCAAGCAATTTCAGCAAAATTGAAAATCTCGCTTTAAGTGTAAAAGCTATAGCTAGATATTTTGCTGATTGACGATCGTGCTGGTCTAATTTCAAATCTTTAAGTCTATTCTGGCTTCTACTTTGAACTTTTTTGCCAGGATGTTTACAAAGCAATTTCACCTAAGCAGCGAGTTTTTATTTTTATTAAAAGTACCTATACCTTTTAACTTTTTTCTAAAGAAAACAGGAAAGCATTCAAATTCTCACTTGATAAATCTGTGTACAAAGTGAAAGGTAAACTTTTCAAATACCGAGTTGCATGTAGTTAAAATTAACAGTCGCAATTCGAATTTTATCATCAAAGATTAAAAGGTTTCTTTTCATATAAATAGCAAAAAGTTTTCATTTTTCAACATAAATAGCATAATATCAAATATTGAGGACATATGTAAGTAGTTTGCTGCTTTAATGAAAATAACCAAAACATATTTATTTCAACTTTAAGACTAAAATTCTGCTCTGTTTGGGAATGAAATAAACTATTTCGAATTGTCAGTCAGAAGAGGCGAAAATCAGGTAGCATCATCATATCTGACGAAAATGAAATGCACTTACATAAATAAACCTCACAAAAAATAAGCCCTCCATAAAGTACGTGAATTTTTGCATTTTCATTGAGAGTCAAGTACTTTTGCAACGTATTTTCGTTTTATTAAATTTTCCTACGAGGACGACACTATAAAATGCCACAGCTTCAGTAAGCTCACTAATTAAGTGAAAATACCAAAATTGCATAATTTTATTAAGAACTCCCCGGTGAGACGTAGAATGCGCGTCAGTTTGTTTGCCAGACAACATATAAAACTTATTCATGGGGCCTTCAGTCCTGTAAAATATTTACGAAAAAGTTGTGGGTGGATGAATGCTGGACGCTGGATGCCAGCACGCTTCCACTACCACAGCGAAATTCAAAAAGACGAATTCAATTTTCCGACGATGCCTAGTATTTTTAGAGTTTTGTTGTCGCTACACAACACGTAAATTCATCTCCATATTCATTGCCCAATTTTATATTACAAAAACCGGGAAGATCTGCGGTGAAATTTCCAAACAAATTGCGGGGAATTAATGCATTTCATGTTTACACCCGAAACACATCATAAAGAGTGCATATAGGGCGATATTGTTCATACATTCAGAGTGAAAACATCCCAAAATATGTTCGGGATTTCGGTGGCTTTAGTTTGAATTATTGGGGTCAACTGTGCGAGTTCGGAAAACTTTCCCGCTCAGTCAAAGGCGAACAACTTAGCTAAACACTATTTATACATCTCTGTGCAGACAATGTTCTTTCATTTGAAACGGCTCATTTTTCATAGATTTTGAATTTAGTTTCAAGATATTTACCACTTAGCTTCAGTCGCACACAAGAAAATATTTGAAATTTTCATTGAATAGGTACGCTTTATATATTTATACCGAGAACAGAATTACATGCCATTTTATTTTATTATTTCATTTTTCAACACTGTGTTGACTACTTTGTTCAAAACACAGCTGAATACCATGTGCTTTGCATTAACCTACACCTACTCCTTGAGAACGTGTTGCAATTAATTTTTAAGTCAATCTGGTGACAAGGACGAAGTTTCCAATAAGACAGACTGTTCGACGACAAGTGGATCGATTTCAGTCGCAAGAACTTATAAGTTATAATATTGATGTTGATTTACTTCTTACTTTCTATTTTCCATTAGAATTAAAATATGCGTAACATATAGAGCCACAAAAGTTTAATTTTCTCAATGCCACATCATTCCCTAATCCTGTAAATCTTAAAATTCAGACCCAATTTTCTCAAAATTGTTTCTTTTTAATACACAAACAAAATAGAAAGAAAGCTTTACTTTAAGATACTCACATCGGTTTTTAGTTAATCTCTATTTTTAAATATAACAATTTTTACATTACTTTTGAATAGTAACAGATTGAGTTTGAGGTCTGTTTGTTGATTTTGATGAAATTTTGCTGTTCATTTGGAGTCAATGGTGACGAACCTTCACCCGTATTTTGTATTATTTGAAGTTTCAATGATCTAAACCGAAAGTTTTAAGAAGATAGCTTTATAGTTCGAAGTTTAAAAAGTGATATGCGCAATAATGCTTGACAATATTAATAATACATATTATTATTTACAGGCATTCAAAAACCGACCACTAAAGTATTATTGTTGTAGATTATTATTGTAATATGTATATAAAAGATTAAACAATCAAAATTGCTGTTCTCAGGCACATCTTATTACCAGGTCTAAAACGAAAATGAGCTGCTATTTACATATGTGGAAAAATAAAAATATCCTGCAATTTAACAAAAAATACTGAAAGTATTATAGTTTATTATATAGGATAAAAAGTGTAAGTAATTTATGAACGTTTTTAAAATTTCCCTTTAAAATAAAGAATCACTAAGTTGAGGTAATTTCTGATCATGATTAAAACTTCTTACTGTATAATTTTTGCGATTTTCCATAGTACAGACCTTCAGTACGGGAGTCCAACTCGCACTTAACCAGTTTTTTATATAGGATTATATTTGTATATTATTAACTACTAGGGGTCGTCCCGTGGTCGAAATTCGACCATATACACAATCATTTTACCTGAATATATAACCAATAGAATTGATTTATTTGTACTCACGAATATACGGAATTGATGTGGACAAAGTGTGCATTTTACTTCTGTTGGAACAAAGGTATTCTGAGAGTAGAGGAAACATTGGTTCTTATGGAATCGTAAAATTTCCCCTTTTCTGAATGCCAGTTATATTGCCATGTATATTGTTGTTGTTTTTTTGTGTGCGCTTCGCTCTATTTTACCTGTTCTAATGTGTCATATAGGTGGGATATATGTATAATTTTTATATAGTGCACTTCGGTTTGACTTCCCCTTTCCGAATATGTATATGGTCACCAGTAGATCCCCCACCAAAACATCCCCAAACCATCACGTTCCCTCCTCCATGTTTAACAGTAGGCACGATACAGCTATCCAACAGCCGCTCTCCGGTACGTCGACGAATAAACACACGCCTGTTGGATCCGAAGATTTCAAATTTGGACTCGTCAGTCCAAAGGACTTTTTTCCACTGACCCAAGGTCCAATCTTTGTGCGCTTCCGCCCAATTCAAACGTTTTTTCTTATTTACAGGCCGAAGGAAAGGCTTCCTTGCTGCTACTCTTCCTGACAGACCAGCTTCTTTCAGACGTCTTTTTACTGTTGAGACAGATATGGGATTTGGACGGTTCCTGTTGATCTCATTTGTAATTTCGGGGGCCGTTAGACGTCTGTTCCGTTTGCTTTTGACAATTATCAACTTATCGTCTCTTATAGACGTCTTCCGCTTCCTTCCAGAACGATTTCTGTTAATAACACTGCCCATTTCTTCCTTCTTCTTAACAATCTTCCAAGCAGTGCTCTTTGATATTTTAAAACGGGCTGCAATCTGCTCGTAAGAATATCCTTCTTCACGAAGAGTATAAACCGCAGAACGCGTCTCCACAGATAATTCACGACATTTTGGCATATTTAGGCAGTTTTTCGAACTTATCAGGATGATATCTAAATTTTATCCTCCATTGAGCTTTTGTGAGATGAGCTTGATAGAGAGACTAAAGCTTTAAGTTCTAAAAGTAAAGAGACCTCTGGACAAAACTTTTTCAATGTTGGAACGAGATTACTCCAGAAACTTTGGAGAAATTACAAAAGAGAACACCAAGAATTTGTAAGGCGGTCATAAAAGCAAAAGGTGGATATATTGATGAAAATGTGTAATGACCTTAATTTATGTATTATTTAGCTTTATTATTCTTTTCTCAATTAAATACATCTTAAGGAATACAAATGTGTGCTACAACTCGATTACACTGTTTTATTTAAAAAAATATCCATCCATAATTTCAAACATGTGAATCGTTCGAATAATTATGAGCGGTAGTGTATAAGATATTAGAATACACAAATACTTCTTTTGCGCCCTACTGTCCAATTCTTAATGGTACATGAAAATAATTATGTGTATGTACAGCAGAGATGCAGGTGCTATTAAACAAATTGTTATAAAGTGCTATTACCTGACTTTTAAATATAGCCGGCCGGCGCCAATCAATGGCACACATGACATAAATTAACCTACGAATGCATTGAAACGAATTGAATAGACTCCAAAATATCAAAAAGTAATTTAATAACACGCAATGAAATCGTTGTAATTCGCGGTGTTTGTAACATGAAAATAGCAAATCTCAACGGTCAATAAATATAATTGCTTGCAGGTGTTCATAACTACAGCTAAATCTATTTTTCTTTCTTCTTTAAATGTTCAACTTCAACGCACTGAAGTTTTAATTTGTAATTTTGGCGCATAGAGTCTATACGGCCTAATTTCCGAAAACGATTAAAACTTGTAATTGTAATGTTCAATGCGTTTTTGTTCATTAAAGTAATAGTAAAAGAAAATAATAGACGCCTTTTTATTTTTCCTTATGGTGTTTTAACCTTCGTTCAAGAAAAATATTTATTTTGTCTACTTATGTATGGCTTAACTGATAGAATGAAGAAAGCTATTGTTTTACTAGACGGTGATAATCCCTAAATTTTTAAATATTCGTTTAAAAGTTAATTCACATTCAACACGATATAAATTACTAACTATTCTTACTTATCTTACATACGCTGAATCTAGTGATATCCAGAAATTTTCGATATCACCGGTCACATGTTTGAAAAGGGATTAAAAGTTTATAAAATCGCATATTCACCATTTTTGAAGAATGGTAAAAATTCTTAACACTACACAAAAAGCGTTCATAACATATGTACATCAAATGAAAAACTGAATTCTTATCTGTAGATATATGTATGTATGTAAGGTAATAAGAGGAATACGTTTTTCATTAACTTTATAAACTATATGAAATTATTGTACGATCTAAATTACGCTATAACTTTGCAACCACAAAACCAACTATGTACTATAATATATCATATTATACATATATATTTCTGACAACTGGATCGAAATCAGTTCAGTTTTATTCAGATTAAATAGGGTAGACAAACATGACAAACATTGTTTTTAAAAAACATAGCATTGGAAAAAATCTACTTGAATTTTATACATGGCATGCGCCAGAAGATGCTTTGTAGCTTGAAAAATACTCCCAATTTTTTACGAACTTCTTGACTCATTGTCCAGAAATAAGGTTGACAATCTGAATATGATTTGATCTTCTTTTGGAAGCACTCTCAATTTAAAATTAGTGTAACAACAGAGTTCTTATAGTCTTCTAAAACATGTATAACTTAATGCATTTTTCTGCAAAATCGTAGTCAATGGATAAGCAAAGAGGTTATTTATTAATGATCGGCGTTTATCTTTGAAATGTGCTTCCCCGAGAACAATTCACATGGCTCGCTATTTCAGTCTCCGAAGCCAGAAATCTTCCTGGCAATGATCTAAAAAATGTTAGAGCATTGAACGGCGCTTTTCTTTTGAAACAGTGGCTACTGACAGGGCTCGGACGTGTTTATACATAGAATTTAAACATGAAGCAATTAAC
Organism: Eutolmus rufibarbis; assembly: GCA_963920795.1. Lineage (NCBI taxonomy): Eukaryota > Metazoa > Arthropoda > Insecta > Diptera > Asilidae > Eutolmus > Eutolmus rufibarbis. The sequence continues at coordinate 23,371,209 of OY987204.1, forward strand.
AAAACAACAGACAATAGATTTACTTACATAACCCCTGTAGGAAGACATGTTTCACATGAAGAAATTTCCACTATCCACGTAACTATTTTTTTCGCATTAGAATTGCAAAAACACAAAATTGCAGAAAATTTTCGCTTCTGCCTCAAAAATACATATTTTGGGGAACTTTCCACTTTCACATCAACATTCCTAGTATCGTTTTGCTCAACTTTTAGTGCAATCAAAACGGCCAAATTCGTGTGTTTCAGGAAACACAATTATCGCGAGCTTATCACTCCTCATTCACACTCCTGGCGGCGTCGAAGCACTTTTAAGTTATAACGCACTTCATAAGCGGCGTTCGAAATGCAGAGGAAGGAAGTTCAACTGCAATGAAGCGGAGGGCACGCATAGAAGTACATCAAAATGTTATAAGTTCGGCACGTTCTCCCTCAAGGAACTGAGCGCCGTGTTAACATTTCAGATTTTCAGAGATACGCTTTGTTCGGTTAAATCCATCCGCCGATTTATAATCGTAGCAAACGTCGGCGTACAAATGCGTTTTTTTACATTTCAAATAAAACTTTGGCGTGCGCGCGCATCTTAATTTAGATTTTCCCCATCCGCACTACAATCACAAGATGACAGCGGCACATTTTCTTGATATTTCCTCGCGGGTTGTTTTAAAGCACACGCGACACACATGGGAAAACTTACGGAGTATCCATCGGACAGAGGCAGACACGAGCGTAAAATAACTTTCTTGCGAGGATCTAAAAATATTCAAAATTTTCAGAATAAGCGTGAGAGACGACGAAAAGTTTTCGTACTCGACAAGTCTGCAGAGATACCCGAGGGGAGTTTTCCTAAAGTATTGCCTATTCTTGCACAAGAAGTTTTCATTTGCAAATGCCATCAAACGTTTGTACCGGAAAAACATGTGTTCAAGTATCCCAGCAAAAATATATTTTGAGGTTACTCTGGTGTCTGAAAATTATCTTCCTAATTGCAAAATTATACATTTTCTTCAAAATTAAAGACTATAACCCAGTCGCAATCCTTCAAAGAACTTCAATAATAACAAATCTATGATACTAAATAATCTCCTTCATTCGAATAAGAAATAAATTTGTATTCTCTCCAAAGTTTGTATTTATTTTAGAATTTTCTAAATATTATATTTGAGTTTTCTTCCTGATTATTTTCTTTAGTTGTTATACATATTAAACTTAGACTTAAATACATGTGTCATATACCTTACGTACACTGCTAATTAGCATTAGTAAATAAATAAACAACATACATGGAAAATACTTTTGTTTTTATTAATTATATTGATGTAAATCCAGAATCCAGAAGAAATGTTAAGCGATTATCATTAGAGGTAAGTTAGCATTTTCAAAAAATGTTTCTTAAAGTATAATATTTTGAAAATATTCCGTGAAATTTTCAAGTTGACGCAATGTACATTTTTAAAGATATCTTATAATAACCGTAGGACTTTGTTACTGTTGACGGCAGATAGTAAAACTTTAGGTGCGTTTTCTCATTAAGTATATTTTAATAACCACTCGATGGATTTAAATGAAACTTATACAGCATATTCTGGGCATAAACGGTTAGTGCTTGATCGAAGAATTTTTAAATTTGATCTTGATTTGATATTTAGTAACAATAAACAAGTGCTTTTTTTCCTTAAAAATCAAAACTACACTTCCAAAGGTCAATTGAAAAAACAAACTTCGATGGAACACTAGATAAAGTATTAAACTTAAATTTTAAATCAATGCAACAAAATTTTGGATAAACCAAGAACTTATGATGGTCATCGCAAAGCACTATTTGTATAAGAGCGTCCAACAAATCAGGAGATAACTAGGCCCAGAATTAATATTTTTGTTTTGAAATTATCATTAAAATCTCGAGAACTCAAAATTCTTAAAAATCTAAAACTCTAAACGTTATCGGTAAATCACAAAAAATACGGGAAAAAATAGCAAAATAATCAGTAATCAGAAATTATTTAAATAGAGAAATTTATTAAGGAAACATTATTTGTGTACTACTTTCCAAATATAAATAGATACTTGTAGTAAATTATAATATTAAAATTGACATTTTATCCTTTATAGGTATCATAGTTGCTGCCTTAATTTCTATATATGACTTATTTACAAAAATACTCGTAAAATGGAAAATGAAACCAAAAATACATACAACAAGCAAATGTTGCTACTGAAAGTTTCTTGAAATTCCAACATCTAACTTGCTATCAGTTTTCTTTATCTTAATTTTTTATATCTCTTATATACATATTCTGGACAGAGATCATTATCTTTCAACTAACATCATCCTAAAAACCAAAAATTATAATACGAAAAAGAGAATATCACGCTAGTAAAAAATCCAGAGACTATCTGTTTAATTGAGACTATATTGTTTAATTGAAATACGGACGGTAGACTCACTTTTCAAATGATTATTATAAGTAGGTACATAAATACAAAAGAGGGCTGTAATTTAAAAATCGTTAGCATTTAAAATCACAATAGTTCTCAAAGGTTTACCTACATAGTATCAAATAAACATTTCATATTGTAGTTAGTAGTTTTGACCTAACAAACTATACATTTACACATGTGTGCGAATTTCGGGAATTCAAAAAAAAATATTTTGTATGTGTGGGATCGTTATCCCAACTTAATATAAAATTTCTTCTTTTGATTTATAAATTCTAATTCTTTATAATCATTTATTGAAAATTAATATTATTTATTTAAACATTCCTAACCATCCCTATTCTTCATTATCCTAGCTCAATAGATTTTCAAAACTCACTCTTTTATTTTTCCTAACTCCCCTGATCAAAATACAATTTTCCGTCATATCTAGTTTTCACGCTTTTTTGTGAGCGACACAAAGTACTTTAATTTTAAGTATTGAATTGGAAAACAGTTTTAATAAAAAGAATTAAATGAAAATACTTAACATTTAATTAGATAAATAATTGAAATAAGTTATCAATGTCGCTGGACGCCACAATACTCCCCCACCAGCGGAATAGGTACATCTATTCTAGCGTAACTTATCTTTGGTTCGAGCGTCTCGTAATTATTGAAAACGTACTTTCTTTAACTTGAGAATCTGTGTTAATTCCTTGCGAATTTTTGTTGATTTCATGAACTCTGGTTCATGACAATCAATGTTATTCGATACTGGTTGATGTTTAACGAAGTCTAAAATTTGATGATTCATTTGTTTGTTTACATTATCATTAGAATTTCCTTCTGTTAAAATGTCAATTGTGTAATTTCGTGCTGAATAGCAAGGTTTTAATCTATTCAAGGAAATATTAATTTCTTTTCCCTTGATAAGTAATGTATAATAATTATTGTTCCTTGAAATAATTGGAAAAGGTCCTTCATAAGGACTTTGAAGTGGAGCTTTGATTTTATCGTTCCTAACGAAAGCATGCGAACAAGTGTCCAAACTTTTAAATTTAAAATATTTTTCATGAGCATGAGTGGTAGTTGGAACTGGTCGAATTTTGATGAATAAATCACGTAAATATCTTGTGAAATCACTTTGAGACAGACTATCTAAAGGTTGTTGTAAGAAATCTGTAGGAAGTCTCAATGGTTCACCATACACAAGCTCAGCGGGAGTAGCTGAAAATTCTTCTCTTAAAGAAGTTCGTAATCCCAGTAAAATGAAAGGTAATGCTTTTGACCAGGAACGTGTATTGTAAGTTATTATAATAGTTTTAAGTGTACGGTCCTTAAATAGGTGAGATTCAAATTGACGACCTTGATCCGTAATAACGAATTGTGGAACTCCAAAACGTGAAATCCAATCTCTGCAGAGTGCTTCAGCGCATGTCTCGGCTGAGTTGTCGACTAGAGGAATCGCTTCTGGCCATCGCGTAAATCTATCAATGATAGTGAGGCAATATTTAAAACCTTGAGATGGAGGAAGTGGTCCGATTAAGTCGAGATGAATAGTGTGGAAACGTTCTGAAATTTTAGGAAACGTTCCAGAAGGATTTTTAACGTGACGCGTTATTTTACTTTTTTGGCATTGAAGACAAGATCGTGACCAGTTATTTATATCCTTATTCATCGCTGGCCAAAAATATTTAGCAGTCACCATTTTGTTCGTATATCGAATACTGGGGTGAGTTAAGTCATGGATTGATTTGAAAATTTGGAAACGAAATGCCTCTGGAACATATGGACGCGTTCCAGAAGAGGTCTCGCAAAATATTTCAATATCACTTCCATAAACTGGAAATTTAGCAAATTTATAAGATTTGTTTACAAAAAGCTCTTTCAGAGTTTCATCTTTAAGTTGAGCTTTGGCGATATTGTCCAGATCCACTGAGCTGGGTAAATGAATTTCTTCAATTCTGGATAATGCGTCTGCTACAACATTATCCTTACCTGAGATATGTCTGACGTCAGTGGAAAATTGCCCAATATAATCCAAATGTCTCAATTGTCTCGGTGAAGCTTTCTCTGGATTCTGACGAAAAGCAAATATTAACGGTTTATGATCAGTGAAAATTATGAATTTTCGACCCTCCAGATTATGACGAAAATATTTAATGCCTTGATAAATTGCCAATAATTCACGATCATATGCACTGTAGTTGCATTGTGCTGAATTTAATTTAACAGAAAAAAAACCGAGTGGTTGCCAATTACCTTGACTTTTTTGATGGAGAGCTGCTCCTAAGGCACTGTCAGAAGCATCGACGAAAAGAGCTAACTCTGCCTTGGAATCAGGAAAGTTTAAGAGTGTAGCTTCTGATAGTTGCGATTTAATTATTTCGAAAGATTTAATTGTATCTGAATCCCAATTAACTCTTTTGGCACCATCTTTCTTATTGCCTTTGAGAAAGTTATTTAATAAAAGTTGATGTTGGGCTGCGTTAGGAATAAAACGCCGGTAAAAATTTACCATACCCAGAAAACGTCTAAGGTGTTTCACTGTTTCAGGAAGTTTAAATTTTTTGATTACCTCGACTTTATCAGGAGATGGTTTAATACCATCTGAACTAATATAGTGACCTAAAAACTTTACGTTGGGTTTCATGAATTCACATTTTTCGACATTAATTATTAGACCATGTTCCTTGAAACGTTGAAATATTTGATTTAAATGATGTAAGTGGTCAACTTCTGATTTTGAAGCGACAAGGACATCATCAAGATAAACAAAACAGAAAGGTAAGTTTTGTAGAACGGAATGAATAAACCGTTGAAATGTCTGAGCTGCATTACAAAGACCAAAAGTCATTCGGGGAAATTCGAAGAGACCAAATGGTGTGCATATAGCAGTTTTTGGAATGTCTTCAGAATCCACTGGAATTTGATGATAAGCCTTTGTGAGATCTAAAGTTGAAAAAAGTTTGCAGCCCTGTAAGTGATGCGTGAAATCTTGAATAAGAGGGATAGGATATCGGTCTGGAATTGTTATAGAATTTAATCTGCGGTAATCACCGCATGGTCTCCAATCACCATTTTTTTTCATGACTAAATGCAATGGTGATGACCAACAGCTACTCGAAGGTCTACAAATTCCCTGTTTAAGCATGAAATCAAATTCCTTTTTAGCAGCTAAAAGTTTATCTGCAGATAGGGGGCGGACTTTAGACACGATAGGATTACCTGCAGTTAATATCCGATGCGTTATCGAATGTTTAACTGGCTTGGTGAAACCTGTGTCTAAGGTAATACTTTGAAATTCTCGTAAAAGATTTTGTATCCGTTCATTCTTTACATTAGTAGCTACCAAAGAAAGAGTAAAAGATGGTCCTGAAACTAACTTTCCATTTGTTGTTAGTGAAGTTAATGGATCGATGAGAATTTTTTGTGAAAGATCCACTAAAAGCTTATAATGCTGAAGGAAATCAGCGCCTAAAATTGGCTTAGAGACATCAGCAATAATAAATTGCCAAGGAAAATCTCTACGAAGACCTAAATCGAGGGTTAAATTTTTTCGACCAAATGTATCAATGGAGGTAGAATTTGCTGCTGATAATCGAAAACCTGTTGGATGTAATCTTCCGGTAGATGGTGGTGGAATTACCGAAATGTCAGCACCTGTATCGATCAAAAAATGCCTTCCTGAAGACTTGTCAAAAATGTGTAGACGACTTGTGATGTTGCCTTTACAATCCGTCGTCTGAGAAGAAAGGCGGTTTATTTTTTTGGTAGGTCAATTGGATCTTCTTTAAGGAAATTACATGGAGCTACACATTTGTCAGCCCTATTTCCAAATTTGAAATGGTACCAACAAAAATTTTTAAAATTTCTGTTTGATGAGGTACTTCGTCCTCGATGTTGAGTTCCTTTATTTAAAGAACGACTTCTTCTTTGAAAAGATTCAAATTTTGCATTTATAGCTTTAAGGCCTGACTCAAAATGCTGAAATTGCTTAGTTAACTTCTCTATTTCTGAAGCAAGTTTGCTTGTGTCTGAATTACTGTTAATTTCAGTGGCGGAAGTTATGACCGAAATAGATGGTTTGTTATAAACCTCTGAAATTTTATCCGCACATCTAGCCAATTCATTTAAATTGCCTGGATTACAAGTTAAGATTGCCTGCATGCCTTCAGGAAGTCTTTGCAACCAAAGAGTTCGCAGTAATTCGTCGTTTACATTATTACTTCCCAATTCCCTCATCTCTCGAAGGAGTTGGGAAGGACGACGATCTGCTAAGCATAATTCACTTAACAGCTGATTTAACCGCGACGATTCACTAGCTGTTAACCGAGAAATAAGTGTTTCCTTTAAATGTGTGTATGGCTCAGTCTGGTGTGGACTTCGAATATAATCACTGATAGTTCGGATAACATCTCCATCGAGAGCAACTAACACGTGATTAAACTTGGTTCTTTCGCAAGAAATCCGGGCAAGTTCAAATTGTGCCTCAAGACGATCGAACCAAAGAGAAGGCATGTCCCTCCAAAAAGGTGGAGGCTTAACCGAAACGACATCGATAACCTGATTGGAAACGTCACCTGCGGCACGCTCCATATTATTAAGATTAAGCATATTATGTCACTAGCACTTTCAACACTTTAGTAATATCAAATACTATCACTTAACTCTTTTTCACAAAACTGTAAAAGGTTAAATTAAAGATTAAATTTTTCGCGTTTAAGCCTACTCCGGAAAATTGTTTACAATAGAATAGATATTCTTTAAAATTGAGAAAGAAAAATAATAATTAATTACAAACTTGGAAGTCTTGAAGTGGGACTAGAGATAGCTGCTGTTGTTGTTGCTGTTGATTGTTGTTGTCTATCGATGTCGTTGACTTTGTTGAAGTAGCTCTAATGCTTCTACTGGATGGAAGTGAAGGATGGTTGACCTTGGAACTGTTAAAATGTCCTGGCCTGTCGGACCAGTCGAGGCGGATTTCGCTCCGTTGCCGGAAATATCGGTTTCTTCTCGGGATCAGGAATCATGGATTTAGGTGTGACGCCATGTCTTGAAAAGTTTCTTCGTCTTTGTGTAGATTTAAATGCGTTCCGGTAAGTTCTAATTTGTTAACGGATGGCTCCACTGATTGCGTCGACGTTGTATCTTTAGATTCGTTCGCTGTTGCAAAAGGTGCCTCCTGTGATGGCTCCAGTTCGGTAACTCTGGCAATTTCTTTGGGGACTTTTCAGTGTGGATTTAAGCGAGAAGAAATCAGAAATTAGACGCATTACACTTAACCGAAATATTCATGAAACACAACAGCAGATGCGGCCGGAATGCTTTTTCGATACTTCCCAAATTAACTGACGGCGTACGGCGGAAAACGGCTCTTGAAAATGTCGGTCCTTTTATCGGGCCTTCTATCGGTCCTTTTATCGGGCCTTCTATCGGTCCTTTTATCGGTCCTTTTATCGGGGTCACCAATTGTGGGATCGTTATCCCAACTTAATATAAAATTTCTTCTTTTGATTTATAAATTCTAATTCTTTATAATCATTTATTGAAAATTAATATTATTTATTTAAACATTCCTAACCATCCCTATTCTTCATTATCCTAGCTCAATAGATTTTCAAAACTCACTCTTTTATTTTTCCTAACTCCCCTGATCAAAATACAATTTTCCGTCATATCTAGTTTTCACGCTTTTTTGTGAGCGACACAAAGTACTTTAATTTTAAGTATTGAATTGGAAAACAGTTTTAATAAAAAGAATTAAATGAAAATACTTAACATTTAATTAGATAAATAATTGAAATAAGTTATCAATGTCGCTGGACGCCACATATGTATCATCGGGAGAGCATCAAAATACAATGTATTTTTAGGAAAACAAATTTAAATGTTATTTTTATCTGTTTAATATATGTAAAAATGTGTTCCTTTGCAAAATAAACACTTATTATTAAATAGATAATTTTAAGCTAAACTTTAATATAAAATATTCGACTATGAGCATTTCGATCTAAATGAAATTGAAATTGATATTCAAATTCAATCGAGTTTTATTAAACTATAATACATGTTAAAGTTCAGAGTTCTCTATATATAGTCAAATTGTGTTTCCACCTTTTTACTTTGTTTTGCTTTAAATTGATGCACGATACAACTTTTCTGTGATTTGAATGAACATAAATACACATTACATATCTTTTTAAGCTTAACTTAAATTGAACGAAATGTGGGAATTTAAAGCGATGGTAGTTTTAGATGCACATCGCTATGCAATTAAGAGTTTCACTTAAAACAATCTTGTTTTTAACATTAGCTAAAAATATCAAATTGTGAACGAAAGAAAGACTATAAAATTTGGAATGCACTTAGAGCGCTTAATTTTATTAGGAACGAAAAGTGCCACTAGTTGTTAAAGTTTAAAAAAGGGAAATTGAGAACTACTCTAGGCTGATTTCGGGCTCATACTAGACTTAAAATTCCGTGGTCTCAATATAGACATTTTTTTATTTGCTGCTTGGAATGGAAATAAAACAATTAGAAAATGTTTCAAAACATTATTAATCACATCGAATTAGCACTTAGCACGGCTAGAACTACAGAAAAGCTAAACAAAGCGCCGGTAACACTCGAAATCAAATCTCAGGGGGCCATCTGCAGGTGGAGATGATGCTGCGATGGGTACCTGGGCCAAATCTGCGCGCGCCTGTGCCGTCATCAAGACTGCAAGGTGTTGAACATGTTGATGTGGTTCCACCCGAAGGAGTTGAGCACGACCACATACGCATAGAGCGTGTAGATGTACACCCACACCTGCAGGTGGAGCCGCTTCGGACGGAGTAGCTTGTTGATCTGCGGGTACCGCGCGCCGGCGACCAGCCGCTGAACCAACGCACCGCTCAGGTAGACGACGCTGAACAGCAGAATTATGCGTCGCAAGTGCACCAGGAGGATGGCCATGTCACTGCAAATGTCTGGGCGAATAATTAAAATACCACCGAAAGCACATCGAGCCGCCTATACTTAGAAGCTTTTGAAATTTGCTACCCTGTAGCACTAAAAGAAATTATTCGTGAAAGGTCTGTCTAACGACGGAGAACTAGCCAAAAACTTAGCCAGATGATCTGCGCGAGTCTTCAGTTTTCCGCTTTTCTTGAGATCAGCCATCTGACGATCATCATGTGGAGATTTTTAACACATTTACGCTCCGCCATTTTGCAAATTAGTGCTGACGTGTAGCTTTTCCGTCAACCCTGCTTTCTAAAATTTAGCCAGCGACGTTCTCCCATTGTTACGTCGGCAACCTGCGCCGATATTCAGGCTTTTTGAATTGCATTTTTTTTTTTAAAGCATAATGATATCTATGTCTTTCTGCCACAGTTTAGACAAACTTGCCACGTTGCGACACAAACTTTCGATTTCCGGCTTGGCTGTTCGCCGACAGGTGATTATTTTTGACTTGAACTTTCAGGAGGTTATTAGCACGTGAATAATTTTATTATCAAATTCATTAAAAAAATTTACAAGCGAAGAATATTTCAAAGAGAAAAGCTTTATAAAAAAAAATTTTAGAGTAGGCTTCCATTAGTGATTAGGAAAGCTAAAAAAATAAAATGATTACTTTCATTATTTCAGTTTATGTTGAAAGACGAACGAAAGTAATTTTATCTCAAACTTTTCATTAGATATAAATATTTTAAAAAATTGTATTTTTATTTTAAACTAAATTGAATTTTAATTATAAAGTTTTGCAAAATTGTACTGAAAGTTATAATACTCGTAGTTAAAGAAAAGTAAAAAAACTTTAAGCTAAAATTCGTCAATTTTATAAAGACCCGCATGTACAAATCTACAAAACTTTGATTTTCATTACTTACAACTAGAATTTTAGTAAATTGGCATGTTTTCAAAAAATACATTTTTTTACCAGTTTTTTTACACTGAGCTTTTATATTTATATGGTAGATGATAGAACAATATCAATTCCGTCCACTAATCTACACTTTTGCACAGAGACAAATCATTTTCATCATTTCATTCTAAATTTAAAGAAATTGTTTTGTTGTTGGCTGATTAAATTAAGAACATAAATCTTATTTGGAAGATATAATATAAAAGAGAGAAAAATATTGTGGTACATCTACAGAACTGGCTATTTTTCGTTTTAGAATGTGCTTTCTTCAAGCACTTTTATAAATGAAATAATAATAGACTTTTTAGCGTTTTCTTGTGCATAAAAAATCGAACAAACTTAACTGTTTACGAAATATGGCTAACTAGCTAATTGGTCCAATTTCTATTTAGTTGTCGATAAATTAGTTTTAAAAAATTTTCGAGCAACCTAAATAGCTAAAATGGACATTATTTTCATAATGCCAGTTAGCTGAATTTAGCCGCATTTCGCACACAGCCTTAATGTTTTCAGCTAAAAATAAAATAAATAAAAATAATTTTCACAAAATGATGAATTTTCAAACAATAAAATAAACACTGTTGGACATTCTAGAAAACAAATGTAGCTGAACGTCAATAAATAAAAAACTCTTCCTAAAAAGCAGAATTAATATTTTTGCGGATGGAGCTCGCTTGAAAAAAGCAAGCTGCAAAGAAACAGAGGAACGGAGTATTTCCATCGGAGCAGCCAATTCGATCTCATCAGCACAGAAAGGGCTGGCGTCCCTTCCACAGACACCCGAAAGGACCGAAACAAACAATTCTACTTTAACTTTTAAAATAGTAAGATCGAATTCACAGGTTAACACCAAATTTGAGCCCGAACAAATAGTATATTATTTCTATAGGATTTTTTCCCTAAATTACGAAATCGAAAATATAATAAAAACATTAAATTTTCTTTCTCTATCTCGTTTTCAGTAAAAAGAGGGTTAAAAAGAGCAAAAGGCCGCATTTTTAACATTTATAAAAATTCATTAAAAAATAACGAATTATTCTGGGAACTAGTAACATAACTTAAATAAAAGTTTGATTCTTAAACTACTATATTATATAAAAACGTAAAAGGCTTGAAAACATTTTGAAGTAATCCATGAATTTGACTTTATTCCATTTCATACGATGGCAATTAAAGAACATGGCAAGCGCACACTCATGAAAAGCTTGTTCGCCAAGATGTTTAAAATGGGATATTGGGATAAATGGCATTTAATAATCCTAGACTAAGACTTAGGCTTTCATTTAAGTAACGTTTTAAATTTCTATGATGAACCTTTATTTTTTAGTGATTAGTAAAAAACACGGTTTTCAAAATCTGTATTATTGCTATAATACCAACACTACAAAAGCAAACTTTAAGGAGGCTGTGGGTATTTTTTCATTATTTTCATACATAACAAATAAAAACATTATGAAATAAACCGAAACTCAGGAAAACAATTTGTTTTTTGTTGACCGGTGTTATATGGGAGCATACTTCTAGTCTGAAAAGTTCCATATATACCGTGTCCGGCGAAAGACCTTTAAGACAAGAGTTTTTCATTTATTGATTTATATTTAACTAACTTCCCACCAGATAAAATGATCTAACTTAGGGCAAAGTAACCAAACATGACTATTTTGTTTTTTGAACAATAATCGCAAAAATTTGGTATTTATTGTTAATCGCTCATATATCAGTACTTATATTAATTAAACACAGATATTTCTAACATAATTTAAAGTAATTAAAATTAACGAAAGAATAAAATTTAAAAAGAACACCAAAAATTAAATACATACCAAAATATGGAATACCAAATTTGGGTATTATAATCGTACTTTCATTGGAAAAAACCACAAAAATAATTTAACTCTCCTATTTTCAAAATGACAATAAAAATTCTTGTGAATATCAACGACTTACATATGTACATCTCTATAATAAGCTTTAACATGCTACGTTGGTAATGTTAGCGAATAACTACGTTGGTAACTTCAGTGAGCGACTCCTACTGTTTGTTTTTTAGAAATAGTATAATTCCATATTAAGAACATATTCCATTCGTGGCTACTTTCCTTTAAACGTTAAACGAGAAATAAATATACATTTTTCTAATAGTCAATCCAGTCCAAAAGCTGACTTCGATCTCTACAGAAACAAAACCATGCATTTCCAATAATTTCAAATTCAATTTGTAGTTGTGTCAATGTTTAATACAATCATTACAATTTCTTTACAATTAAAACAATTTTTCGAACTACATGACCCATAGGACCAGGGAAAATTGTTTAAGTTAACGCGCCCTTCTTCGGAGTCCCTGTATATGTATTTATAATTGTGCGTTAAATTAGAAATCGATTCAAAGAAATTGAACGGATTTAGCACGCTTTTATTGCACCATCCATAAAATAAAAGCGTAAACGAGAAGATCCTAAAATTAGTTTTACAAAAATCAGACCAAAGAAACTATAAACCGTCTAAAATAAATTTCGTGCTGCTACTGTCTGCTTGTCTATCCAAAGACGCTCACGACTTTCAACTCAATAATTTTACTGAAAAAATTGCTGGTGGTCCCTGCGTTCTCTATCAAAATTATGCAAACCGTATCAGTATCTACATATGATCTATGTAGCTGCCATGCAGCATATATGTATTTATTATGTACATTAGACATACCTTCTGAGTTTCGTCACAGCACCTTGAAGTGCTCGAAGCTGAAACGCGTAATCGGTCGATAGAACTCCCGCCAAACGCGAAACACTTGACCTTACTTCACCCACTTGATTGAAAGCACTTTCAGTTTTATTCGGAAGAATTTCTAAATATTTGCTTTAATGCCACAGGTACACAGTTTGAATGATATGGATGGTATATGCATACTTATAGTATATAAACATGCGTTTACGTTCCATCGAACGTGCTCCTCAAAAATTCCTTTCCCACCAAAAATAGGATTAAATTCAATCTCGTGCTATGAGTTCTCCCTCCCTGTAATCTTACAGCGAATATTCGCTAATTAACTTTGCAAAATTAATTTCTTGCCTGGAGTACTGCGGAAAGAAGCAAGCACTGAAAGGGACCTGGTGAAACATTAAGCGCAATTAATGCAAAAATATCTCACTTTAATTGCGTTTTATGCGGCATAAATCCTCGGCCCTTTAATAAATCTCGCGGTACCTCCGATCCTTCAAAGTTATTAAAATAAATATTCGGCGGAGATGCGTCCCGCTAGGTGCGTACTTGGTGCGAACCAGTTGCGTGCTCCGCATTCCTTCTCCCAAAGGTATTCTCTCTCATCACCTAACTGGTCCCAGACAGGATGCTGGCTAAAACCGCTCTAATTCTTCTGTTATTTTGGTTTTCGCGGGACTTTCTGGCATTTCGGTGCTTAATAGTCGCGGGCGATGATTTACATTCATTTTCTGAGTACCGTGGTCTGAGATGTACCACAATTACGAACAATCTAGGCTGCTTTTTGTCTTTTATAAATTTAAAATTATTACTATGTTATTTGCTCAAGAGCCAAGAAATCTTCGAGTTTGGTGTTTTTCTTTTTGAGGAAAATACTCCAATCTTTTTTATGGATTTATTTTTATTTTACTTGCACGACGTTTCGGGTCCTATTGCGAAACCTTTCATCAGGAGCTTTTTTATAAAAATTTGTTTTATATATATTATTATATCACAAAAAAGAAACACCACTTTCAAACATCTTAACAGGAACAAGCAATGTGAAAAGTCCGACTTTTTGTGTTTCTTCTTTGTGATATATAATAATATATGTATATAAAACAAATTTTTATAAAAAAGCTCCTGATGAAGGGTTTCGCAATAGAACCCGAAACGTCGAGCAAGTAAAATAAAAATAAATCCATAAAAAAGATCGGAGTATTTTCCTCAAAAAGAAAAACACCAAACTCGAAAATTTCTATTATAAAAATTGTAGCATAGATAGGTAAATCACACAACGAATTTTTTTACTACTATCATAGAATAATAAGCATAAGCTTTATTATAATAGCATAAGCTTTATTATTCTATGCTACTACTCAAACTACTTTTCAAAAATCCTATTAAACGACTAACGCCCGAAATTGAAACAATCACTAATTTTAAACTTAAACCAAGTTTAAGCCATTTATATTATTATATTTTATTCCTCTCAACTAACGAATACTTTTGTATTTTCGCTCAAAATAACGATTACTGCAATTTGTATTTTGTAGACTAAGGGAAAACCAATGTTTTTCTAAATCAAAATTACGAGTACTTATCCTTTTTAGAAATTAAAATTATTCTAATTGGAAAAAAAATTATAATGTGTTAAAAAACTAATATATTCACTAGGCTTTGTAGTATAGTAGCGCTTTAACTGCCAAAGATGTGAACTTATCGTTTTGCACACTAATTGTTTTTCTAATATTTTCTTACTGCTTACTGAATAGCTGTCGATAAAAACGAAATAAATAAGTAATGAAATAAAACTTGAAACCATTTTTCCTACCTTCCCACCTGAAGAGGTTAACATAATTGACGTTTTCGACAATCAGGACTAAAGCATTATTAGTTTAATTTGTGAAAAAGAGGGAGTCAGAATGAAGGGTACAGTATTTTTCCTGTATGTCCGTTTCTACATATAAAAATTTATTTAGTTAAATTCATCGACGGCCCTAAAAATAAGAAGACCTAGAATTAACGTTATAGTTTTTGTATAAACTTTCAGTAAGCCTCCAGAAACCTTTTTTCATAGTATTGGTATTTTTTTAGACATTTTTCATTACAAGTCGAAAACTATACGGCATAAAAGGAAATAAAAACCTATTTTAGAATGTACAAATGAAGACCTGATTTTACAATATTTCAACCCCTTTTGCAATGAAAATAAAAATATTTTTTAAATTATGTCATTTGCAATAAAACTATTCCAAATTTCAAGTCGATAGCATTAGTAGTTGCTGAAATAAGCAGCTGTGACAGACGGCCAGACAAACGGACGAAGTAAAGTACTTTTTGGCCGTTATAGGGTTCTTTTTAACTCTTTTGGTTTTTTAATTCAATGCTTTGGTTTCTATACCACTCAAATATTAATCAGAGAAATAATTCAAATAAACTCAATCAGCCTGTTGTGCTATCTCTTAGTTCTATTCCGACTTATCTATTTAAAGCACAGCACGTCCAAGCTCCTCAAAATTTATATTAAGAAAATTGAGCTTTCGGTTTCTGTCGTGTCTAACACACTGTTAAAATGCGATGAAAAACAATTTATTTAAAAGTTCGCTTACAAGATGTGTTTTAATATTCACGGAATTGTATAAAAAGCTCAATATAAATTGTTTAAGAAGATTATTTCTATCAAATGTTTTTCTTAGATTAATTATGTCGTAATTTTATAAAAGCTCTATCAAGCGATCAAAACGATCAATTATGGGCAAAATTTTAAAAACTGAAACAAAACACAAATACTTGTTATTACTTTATGCGCTTAATTTTTAAAGATTTATTTTATATTACAATTCTTAGAATATGATGAATTGAATAAAAAATAGAAGTTTTTCATTGCGTAATGCATTCATTAAAAACTTTTTGATTCCATACCTAAATATTTAAAAACTTTAAATCCATATATGTAAATTAAGATATCCACTAAAGAAGTCCTAAAATAGCATTTTTGTGTGTCTGATTTTAATTATCGTTCTTATACTATACTATGTGTAGATGAATTAATTTAAAAGAACTTCTGATTGGACAAGCAATTGAACAATCTTTTCATGTATGTATGTACTTAAAAAATAGTACCAGTGTTCGAGATTCAAGTTGTTTGGCATAAATCATTAATTACTACTCTAGTCAACTATATTTAGAAATCAAGGAAATTTTGAATAGTAGAATTGGTTTAATATTACATTGAATTTTTATTATATTAATCATGCTTCAAATCTTTCTAAAATAATTTTAATTCTATGTTCAATTCTATATCTTGTGTATTCTATACACGGTTATAATAAAGAATATTATCCCAAAACTTGAGAAAATTTACATAAACATAATTTTTAAATTGATTAATGAAAAGCAAATACTTGTTATCTATTAGTCTAATGTGACTAAGAAAACTTTTAAAAATTATTACACGATCAATGTGTGTCAATTGCACTTGTATTTGTCATTGGACTTCAAGATGAATATAGTAAAAATACATATTCTAAATAGCATAGAGGTTTCTCTGCAGCAATAGGAAGATAATATAATGCTACAGAAATAGAAAAAAGTCTTTCATTAAATTCACTATAAGTTAACGAATACAAATATGAAAGTCTCTATGAGGGCTGGGCATACGTTTTAATTTTTAAAATTTGCTCATCTGCGTTTAATTTAACGTGCACAGTTGTAATATGTTCCACTTTAATGTTCCAAATGTCACAGTAATTAATGTTGTCGTTATGTTGCGATGCGCATGTTTATAATGTATTTATTTCAAGTGTGCATTGCGATTTATGAATACTACAAGTTCTTGCAGGGGCACCCAGCTAAAAAATGTGTATGAATGGCTTTGCTAATGTCGGTTTAAATAAAGGTTGTTGTGCCGATTTTCCACATATACAACACACGGAGAGAGGGATTAATTTTCGGACGTTAGATCCATCAGATTAGCCGAAAATATTTCCTCATTTATCTTTCAAAATAATCTTCTCAAAATAATCTTCTCAAAAATAATTTAATTGGACAAATTATTTTGATTGAAAAATGTTGTTCTTATTTCGCAATCAAATTTGTAATCTTCACAGCAACTTCGAGGGAAAGCTTAATCACAACAAACATCTGCTACTAATAAAATATGGACTTTGAAAAATTATAACAAGCCAATCATTGAAATATTATTGGTGGTACCTAGTTTTATTTTCCAATAAAACATTAATAATAATTCTTCCCAAAAATCATGATAACCATCTGAAGCAGAATGAGCAAGTGGGATAGTATTTGTTATTTATGATGCATTAATAATGTTTAATAAGTTTTTGTTTTCCTAAACTGTAAGGCAAATTTACTGCTGCAAAATGTGTATCCGAGTAGAATATTGCACCAAACTGACTTAACATTCTGATTCCAAATTTTTTAAAAGCAACTTATATATTATAATAGGTAATTCAAATTATTTTCTTAATCATTAATATTTCACCTTCCTTCTGATCTAGAGCACATATAAAACTGCCTTTTTAATTTTAAAGTTATCTTAACCTATTAATTGAAGGCTAGAAGTTATCACAAAATTTTATGGGCACATGTCTAAAAGCACATTCAGATATTTAACCAGAAAAATCTTTTGACGAAATAAAAAACCAGAAATATGTTATTATAACTTTTCCTCTTGGCCCCAATAAATCGTCTGCGTTATTGAAAAATAAAATAAATCTGTCAAGAGGACAATTTTTATTTCCTAAATAAATGAAGTTCAAGTTTTATACAAAATTAATTGTTGTGTTCACAGCAACTGAAGAACAAATAGTTCCAATACGTAGAGGAATTTAGTTAATGTATAATAAAATAAACTTCGGTTCGAAAATACCTAGATATAAATAAGATTTGTATAATTACTAGATACAGTCAGGTATTTACTCATTAATCATTCATCGCAGTCCTGATACAAGTGGGACAAATCCTTTAAACAAATGAGAGATTAAATTTTAAGCCAATAATAGAAATATTATTCAATTGTTTGTTACATATCCATAAACAGCGCAGACCATAAATTTCTTATTTGAGGTAAAATACAGAGTGAGGGTGGACGCGTGGGATTGCAATGTAGCTAAAATTAACTTCAATATTCAGAAGTAGCAAAAATAGTGAACGACTCAGGAAACAAATTATTTTTGGTTATACATATTAAAATATCCAATAAAATTTTGTTTTTGTAAAATAATTCTTCCACTTTATGAGATGAACGAACCATTCCTTTTTCAAATAAATATATATATTTTTATTCTTAATTTCTGCGATATTCTATAGCATTTTATAAATAAAAGACAAATCGCAGTATCGTACCTGTAGCTTAAAATTAGTATGTATATCAAAACTTTTATATGGCAGGTCCATCAAAGTATCTGATTGATGAAAGAAGGTCAACAGCATGTTAAAAAGACAGATTTAATTTGAAAATAGACAAAATACAAAGCATTTCTTCCATTCATTGTTGTAAAAATATAATAATAAGAAAAAATTTGATTATGTTTTACGTATGTATGTGAACAAATGAAAGTTTTTCGTTATTGTTTTGTATTATTTACCATTGTCCATCTATCTGTCTAACATAGCTAAAATCTTAACCGACCGACCGAAAAATTTTAAATTTTGCAGAATATATGTACAAAATATTACATAGCAACTCCGGATTTTCTATTTTTTAACTCAATAGCGCTTCCTATCCATATCATAACATAACCTAAGCAAATTATACCATGCAAAAATTGGTCAAATACGAGGTTCGGTATTTTGTGAACAATAAAAGCAAATTTTTAAAGGACGACATTGAAAGAACACTTTTAAAAATACGGATTTTTTTGATTTGATACTTGGAGAATAATAATATTTTTCTCGTTTTGGTAAATTAATCAAATCATCACCAAAAATAACCTCAAGAAAAAATATTATCTGAGTAATAGAGACCAAATGTAGTTGTTTAAAAGAATTCATTTTAAACCCTTTCAAAACACTGTCAATACTTTATTTTGTTCATACCTTCTTTTAAGAAGTATCGTGGATCAAATATATTTTAAAATTAACAGTATTTATTTATATCATATATCTTATATATGTGTCATATTGAAATAAGATCATAAACATTTTAAGAATTTTCAAATCTTGCATTAAAAGATTTCTTAAACATAAAGCGGCTAACAGACTATGAGAAAAGCTATAAACCCCTCATTTCACCATTTTTATTGGGATAAAAGTTTAAAATGAGGTCAATGATGGATAATCCTAACCTCAAAAACGATTATTACAATCGATAGCAGGGTACATAGTAGCAATAGACCACAAAGAGTATCAGAATAAAAATAAAAAATCGTAAAAAAATGTGAGTAGTCAGACCAATTTCTATGTGCAAGAGGTTTCGATCCAACTGCAACATTTCAGCAAAATCTTTTCTTCTCCACTGAATCAGCGGCTGTATCCCAGGAGTGAAGAAAGGCTGACGCTAAGAATAGATTTTCATCTTAGGAGATTTCAACGTTACACACGAGATGTGAATTCGCGAAATTATTAAAAGATTGTGTTTATAGACTTCAGTCGATTTGAGTTGGAGTGCTATTCGAAATGGTTTATGGGTTCCGTATTGAATTCTGGTTGAAATTGCTGCACCCATGGTACCCAGTGTATACCAAAATGATTGAAAGATATTTAAATTGCGGGAGCCGCTAGCCCATGAATCACAAGTCACTCAGTTAAATCAGGAAACAGCCAATGACTTTATCTTGAGACATACTTCATACCTGTTTATTGTCTGTTTATTGCTGTACAAAAAGGCGGTACTTCTTTATAGAAGAACATGTGGCTCAAGTAAAGTGATTTTTCTTTTAGGCAGCGTTCGTTTCTGAATTTGTGATGTATGAATATTCAATCCACAAAATTACATATGGAACCTGGTCTAGTTTTGGTACGACGCACGTATTTTAATGCCGAAAAGGACCTTTGTCCCGAACAATAGCTATGTAGCTATACGAGAAATTGCCAATTGCAATAAAATTAAAATTGTTAACGTTATATTCCAGTGGTTAAGCAATATAAAATATAACAACTATTTATATTGTTATCTCTACATTTGACAAACAGAGTAACGAAATTTCGAAATACGAATACGAATGATTTTCAACTAAAAATTACTCAGAGAACGAATTTTAGGTATTATACGGTTTGACAAAAAAAATTTGGTGTTATAAAGATTTTCGGCTACAACAAAATGACATTGAATTTCTGGAATAATTTTTGAAAAAATATTAAAATCGTTTAGTTCTATATAGCCTAGTTACATACATATAATCAAGACTAAGACGAACTGCTAAACTAAAAACTAACACTTGAAGTGCAAAGCGAAGTTTTACATTTTAAATAATTTTGTCGAACCAGCTAATTAACCATCCAAATTTTTGGTTTAAATTTATGAGGCTGGCTTTATTTATTATCCGATTTGCGCTTAATTTAACTTAACTTTTTAAGTGTACTATATACTTTTTAGTAGTAGAGCATTGGAAGTTTAATAATGTCCTTTTTGCAATTAAATGTTATTGAAAACACTTCAGGAAACCACAGATCAGAAGCACATGAGTATGGGAAACCCTGTATTTTTAATATCATATACATACATATGTCGGCTTCTTGAGCTATATCGTCTAAAAAGAAACGTGAGCGGCCGCGCAAAGGCCAAATTTCGTGCTTCCAAAAACTTTAAACACGATTATATCGAAACTACGTTTTACTGGTTCGGCATCAAGATTCACGAAAATCTGGTCTGATCGCTTCCACATTTTAATACCAATTTCAGGACACATTCTTTTATCGGCTGGTATAATTCTATCTGTTATAGGTTTTTCGTAAATCACAATAATGTGACGAAAATCATGTAAAAATGCACACCCAAATTTTCAAACAGCCGCCAACTTATTTTCCCACCAATAACCACAATATGATTTTTTAGGAACATGCTCGAATAGGGTCCTTTTTATGGCATACCAAACTTCGACGATCTACATATGCATATAGATATTTTAAAAATTATAACATAAAAATTTGACAATAAACTACAATAGATTGTTTATTAAATACAATAAAAAAGATTTGAATAAGTGGCTGTTGTCGCTTTTTTACAAAAAATAAAAACTACTTTGCCTTATTTTCGGCACTCCGAACCTGGTTTGGCCCCATAAGAAAATAAAATAGTTCTCAAGAAAATTATTGGGTGCAGAATGAGGGCGAATATTGACTACATATGTATATGTATGTATATCGTAGATCACAAAATTTTAAACATTTTAATTTTCATATTTATTTATTTTATTCATTCTACAGAATACAAATTTTATAGATTATTGAATTGATCAAAAACTAAATGTCTAAACTACCAACATTATGTAAAATTATACAAAATTAGAAGATCCTGGACACGATTCATTGATAAATTGACTTTAAAATCATAGACATTGTCCTTTAGAACAATACGTAATAGGTTCATAGTGGGCATTAGAAGTTCTGTGATAAGGATAAGATAACAAACACTTCGATCTAAGAGACATGCCAAGTGCATAAACGCTAAATAAAGCTAATAAGTCCGACGAACAAATTTTATAACAAAAAGTATCTCTAACAAACATTATGGCTGCAATTTTCCTCCGTACTTCAAGAGAGTTAACATCTCCCATCACAATCGGGAAGTCCATAAGGCAAGGGAATGATTATATAATGTATATTTTAATTTAATTTTTTTCGCTTTTACCAATTATTTCAAAGCTCTAGTTATGTTATTTATGTGTAAACTACTTTATTTTAAAATGTGTTGTTTTTTTATTTTAAAATTGGGTTTTTCGAAGCTTTTATAATATTGAAATGTTTGTATTACTAGATGTATGCTTGCATTTAATGTATTATGTTATAAAACGTACTAAAATCATCCATAGAGGTACATATGTACCTACAAAATTTACTTATAGAAAATAGTTGAGTATATGAAAATAATAATTCCAACCACAAAGTGAATATCTTGAAAATTGGATGAATTAAAATAAACCTGTCGGGAGCAATTGAGTGAAATCGATATGCTGCTGAAATTGTTGACATCGACATGAGCATGAGGTGTACTACAGAAGGTAATAAAAACAACCAATTCGTCATAATGCACACCGCACTCTCATACTCAAATTAGGACCCAGAACACTCGGTTCATGGACCAAATATATTATACAAATTCTACCTAGACTGCCGGTTAAATCGATAAATTTCTAATACTCGACCGGTGGGGGATATTTATACTCTTCAGGCTTCAGTCCAGAAACACTTGATTTCCTGAATGCTTGGAGATATAAATCCACGAAATTGCATACCTCAGGTAACGCAGGATTATCTTAGTGCGACTAAAATTAGAATATCTTTATACTGGTGTCTACAGGTATATCGGGATATTTTTGTATATTCCTCTTCTATACGTAGAGAACGCATTAATATTTCGTAAATTAAGCATCTTCACACCTATCTACCCAGCAATAGCATATATACGAGAAAATTCTAATAAAATGTCGTGGTGCTCTAAAATGTTTGCCCAAGTTATTTTTGGAAAATGTAAAGTAGAAAAGAATCCCAACGAAATTTTGATTTTTTATGAAGGAAACTTTCAAGGATACACGAATAGCCGGGGAAGAATGCTGCGATGAGACAGGGTGCAAGTTAATAGCGTCAAAAAGATTACTAAAAATGGATCACCTTAATGAAAATATCTTAATGAGTAATGGAGTTACTTTAGAGACAGAATTATTCAGAGGTGGCTGCATAATTCCAAAAAACATATAAGCCATGATAGGTTCATACGTTTACAAGCTTCTCTCTTACGCCAATCTAAAAATACGATTTAATTGAGAAAATTTCTCACTTGTGGAACACAGACGCAAATAGGTGTGTTGCGCGCGCACAAGATCGCGATAGAAAATCTCTGCTAAGCAAACACATGCAAATTAATGTTCCTATGATTTTCTGTAGGTTGCTGTAATCCGCCATATTATATATGTGATTTTCTTCCCGAATCCTATTCTATACAGTTAATTCGAACGACACTGAGGTCTCGCGATCAGTAGATCACCAGCCTTGCTCCGACGTTTATAACGAAAATTTCGGTGATTCGGTGACAACTACACTGTGTATTTGTTTTTATTTTGTTTATTTAGTTAAGGATACTCAATTTTAAGAATTTTTTAACGGCCGCGACTTACGACGTGCGTTCTAGTGCAGGATTGTGAACATTTATTCCTCAATTTGTGGATATATTATTTGGCAAACGAATCTAAGACAAATATATCAAAATGTCTTCAGCAATTGCTAGAACCTCGAAATACTCCTATCGAGCCAGCTCCACCGGCGCAGGTGTCTCAGATATCAACATCGAATACAGTGCCGATCTAAGTGCTCTTTCCCGCTTGGAGGTAAGCGTTTTGATTCAAGGATTATCCCAGGAACGCGTTAACAACGCTATTAATGTGAAAGTGTTATATAAGATAGTGGATACAAACGCTTGCTAAAAAAAAAAAAAATTCTGCTGAGAAGTGTTAGCGCAATATTCTAACAAAAAAGTTATAAATAGAGAGAAGTAATTTTAACAAAATATAATTTTTACAGGATAAAATCCGCCTCCTTCAAGATGATCTTGAGGTTGAACGTGAATTGCGTCAAAGGGTAAGTACTGAAAATGTTCAAAGCAAAAACCCTTTCATCCAATCCACTGAGCAAGCATCTCTGTGTCCATCTAAAACTGCTTGTTAAATTTGTATTTAACGACAACATAATTCCCCAATACTAATACATGATCAAATTGATCGTATCGCATTGAACTTCATTCGGCGATCTACGGATCGAGTTCGATTGGGCGAAACTGTCCACTGCTCTTGAAATTGAAAAATTCTAGCGATACCGAACGATTCTGATCGAAGCCACTCTTTCGTTAAGCGGCACGGCACGTCAACTGAACGCGATCGCCAGATAATTTCATCGGTGCAATTCCAAGCATTGCATCAATGCATTCATGCATACAATGTGACGAATATTATAATTAATATCCTATTTTTGCACCTCTTATGTAAACTCAAATTTAATGGACCCGTTAAAGGTATCAATCACTGCGTATGCCTTCTATACAAATTTTGAAATATGTAGCTTATTTTAAATAAATTCAGAATTTTGATATCCTTTTTAATAGCAGCAAGAATTAACACCTTGACAAGGATTATTCAATAGCCGAGTGGATTATATCAGCGCTCTGATTTGCTCGAAATTTTTGTTATGACTCAGGCAGAAATGTGTCAGCAATATATTTTTGGATTCGAGTCAGTAGAACGTTTCTCAAAAGAAAATTTTCAAATTTATGACCTCGCCGAAACGCGGGCCTTTCCCTATTTTTGTATTATTTTAATGAATCACTTGCGACTGCTCCACAAAGGAACCACATTATTTCGCTACGAGTCCATAACCCAAATTGCTCAGGTGCCTCATTTCCAGACATGCATAAGCATAATAAGACTCTTAAATTGTGCAAACCCTCGCATTTCCCCACTGTGTGACCTGTGCAATCTGATATCCCGAATTTGTGCGTGGGTGTGCTGTGCGAAAATATTCGGGAGACGAAAGAGTGAATTTTCGAAAATAAAAAAAATAGTTACCTCTCCGCAAGTTCATATAGTCTTTCCAAACGAATATGAGGAGCATAGCATAGCCTTTTAAATATACGAGAAAGGTGGCTCCGTCTCTCGCTCACACATTACGAAAATGTGTTCCAATTGCATGTATGCGTGGACAAATTCACAAATTTTACGAAATTATATTACAATTCTTTAAATATGTGTGGAAAGGTGAGGAATGTTCACCGGTCTATTCTTAGAACATGGAGCATTTGAATTTTTTCTGGCAATAAAATGGCAAAAAATAACGTCGCAGGGGTGACTGCCAGGTGCCCAAAAGAACATTACGGAAATATTTCTATTACACAAAATATGCGCCTAGCAACTATTAGAAACATTTTATTGCGACACTGAAAAACAAGAAAAGTAGCAATCTCAACTGAAATTAAATATCTAACATTTATTGTTACGATGTGATAAAACTTCCAAAATGTTTATTTCGGACAAAAAAAGTATTTCAAAATTTGTTTTAAAACGCTTGAAATAGCTAATTTTTTGGGTATTACGTAATACTTTTTCAGCCAGAATTGTGCTGCATTTATTTATTCTTCCTTTTTCAATAATTCATTATGTATCACTTAAATTCAAAATTATAAATTATTATTTATATAAGTTAAATATTGTACCCGAAAATAGTCGAAAAAAGCAAATAAGGCGTGTAACGATATTCAATATATAATATCGTTATTATGGTGTAAGACAGATACAAGTTTAAAAGTTTATAAAATAACCGAAATAAAAAACTTAAATATTATCAAAGAACAAATTAATATTAAACTTGATACCAACATTTTTGTATACTTGCTCTCCATAAAACTCCCTATGTTGTCATTAGACAAATAATAACAATTATACATGTAAAATTTCAAAAATCTGTATAATTTTATCATTCCGTAAAAATTTGAAATAGAGTTCATTACTTAAAGGAATTCTATAGTCCAAACAAATAAAATTCAGGCATTTCTTAGGGCTGAATAAAAAGAAAAGAAAAAATATTTTTACTATACCTACCTACATGTTTTTTATTAGTAGGTATCTACTTAAAGAACTTAGAAAATAATTTAAAAAAATGAAAACTCAAAGAGTTATGAAGTCCTATAAGGTTATAAAAAAAGTCGTCTTGTGGTTGACATGATTCAAAAGCTCTCATGTATCTGAAATAAAAATGCAAACAAGTCTTTTATTCAGGAAGAATGTAATTATGGTAGGTAGGTAGCACTTTGAAGTATTTAGAACTTGAGATATTATGTCAACCATAATAAAAACAAAAAGTAGTTTTGAGAAAATGCGTTTAAAGTTTAAATAGACTAGAGGGCAGTGTAATTCTGCCGTATTTAACTCAATACGAAAATATTAAAATACCCTTTTCAAATTTCTACACTATTAACTACCTTCCATATAAAATCACAATATTTAATCGAACTTGAAATGGAACAGTAATTTTAAATATTTTACACGCATCTCTTTTCTTGTCAAAATAAAAATATTCGTTAAGAATTGTTATTTGCTTTTTGTATCTCCCTTAATCAATTTAAAAAAAAAAACAAATTAATCAATTACTGACTAGGTGTATTTATTTAAAATATTTTTGAATTCTTATTCTAAAAAACTTTTACTAAATAAAGAAATATGCATACATGTAAGGTCCTACGAATCCTTTCGATTAATTAATAACTTTAAGCAACTCACTCTTAAACCCTTAGAATATTACATTAATAAACAAGCGTTAATCATAAACACGACCATGCATCAAGCAGTATGTAAAAATAAATCCAGAAGACAATTTTCAGAATTAAAAATTCCTTTTTTTTAAATTTTACATTATTTGATTCATCAATTTTTAATCCGCAACCAAATTTACAATACCAAATTAATAAATTTCAGTTCATCACTTTATCAATCTCTTAGCAATGACTTCATAAAACGAATCTAATATAAATTAATAAATTAAAATATCCCCGCAATTTAACAGGTTTCAAATTTCAAACGAAAGTTATACATAGAAATTGTAATAAACTTTTAAATTTATACAATCGTGTCAGTAAACGTAGTGTTAAACAAAAAGCGCAATTATTAAAAAATATATGTGAAGTGCTTTTAACAGATTGTGTTTAGTAGTAAAAGTGTAATAGTAATAACTAATAAAGTAAAGGATTTTCAAACGTTAAAACATTTTCAAACAAAGCCTATGTATAATTATGAAAACAATATACTCTAAAACGTCCAAGGGCACAAATAATAAATTAACATTTCAATATTTTATACCAGAAACTCGACATAAATCAAATGAATACATTTGTTATACGAAAAATTACTACGGTTGTGATAACAACTAAATTTATATATTATATTATAATTATATTTCAACTTTCTTTTAGCATTAGCTAATTAAAAAAATGACTAAATAATATTGATAATCAGTTAGAAAAATGATTTATATTATGCTCTTTTCAATGTTTTATTTTTCTATTTATCAAATAGGTTTTACCATATTAGAATAGAATAATCGAATTTGAACAAGCGTGAAGGAAAAAAATTAAAATCCATACTGGAACTGAATTTTTGAACTCCTCTATATCAACTATCTATCAAATTAAAATTAGGGTGATTCATAAATGATGCTCATGACCGAATATTTCAATTAACCTGTTCAAATTACCATAAACAAATATTTGAATTTACCTTTTACCTAAAGCACTGAGACTAAGTTCTTATTTATTTGACATCAATTTGCCACGCGAATATTCTCGGAGGCATATTAACGTAAACAATTTATTTAAAAGCTGCGTGAGTCACATGCCGGGGGTTCTAATTATCAACAATTTATAAATCTTCTTGGCTCAAATATACACGTTTTTTTGCAAGAAGTGTCAGAAAAGAATGTCGAGAGCCAAACAAAGTATGCATATGATTGTTTGTTTCATTATTAAATAAAAATTAATTTTTTTATGTTCATTGGTACTACGACAAACTCTCTTTAAAAGTGTATTTATTACACATATGTATGTACAAATATTAGCAATTAACCCATTGATTGCAAGCGACGTACAAATTAAGTTACAAGTCATCCTAAAGAGATACCTACTTTGATTATCGTTTTCTTTAAGAATTTAGGAAAAAAAACATGTTTTGATTAAATGATTTTATTTTAAACAAAACATTAGAGCAACACATCGTAAGGCGAAACAAGTGATTCATGTTCTTTCCAAACTGAAAATTATTGTAATTTTTTAACAGTAGGCATCTTATTAAAACCCACTTTTAGAAAAAATCCAAAAAGTTATCTTGGACTCTAACCTTTTACTGCAAAATAACAGAAAAACAGTATGCAAGAGATTTTCCCCAACCCACGTAAAAAATATGCTCCCAGAAGGTACATAATACTTTTGAAAGTCAAAAAAATTTTGGCCAGTTATACTGGATTGACTTCTTCAAAAGTCTAAAACGAAAAATGCATTTACCATAAAAAAAATATAAACGAAGACGAATTAAAGATAACAACTTACGAGAAATGTGGTTTTTGCTTTGTAATTATAACGTCGATTATTCAAGGATATATAAAAATTTTCAAAAATCATATAAATAATAGTTTTGTGGAAAACTTGAAAAATATACATTTATATTAATGTAGAACTCCCAATAAAATAGTAAATTTAGACAATGAACCGTTCTTATAAAATTAAATAAACAAGTTTCATCGCACTCAAACTCAACATTCCAAAACTTTGAATTGATTCACGTTATTACTTGGGGTACGATGCATCAGAAAATCGTTGGTAGAATTCTTTAAATGTTTTCTCATATTACTTGTTTTTGTTGTCGCGAATTCTATCAGATTATTCCGGACTCCAATAAACGATAACAAATATGCAAAATTATTTACAAGAACTGTAAGTTAATTTCTGCTTTTATAAAATTTGATCAGTAACCTTCCAACTTGTATTCCTATGTTCCTATAACTGAAAAATACTTCCACCCATTAAACATTTGAACATGCGAATCGCAAAATTAATGAACGATCTAAAACACTTTTTAATTCTAGATTGAACGCGAGAAAGCCGACCTTAGCGTCCAGGTCATCCAAATGTCCGAGCGCTTAGAAGAGGCTGAGGGTGGTGCTGAAACACAGGTGGAGAAAACAAAAAGAAAGATCAATCAAATGATCAAATATAATAACAAAAAATCTTTTTCAGTTTGAGGCAAACCGTAAACGAGATGTCGAACTGAACAAATTGCGTAAACTTCTCGAAGATGTCCACCTGGAATCAGAGGAAACAGCCCATTTGCTCAAGAAGAAGCATCAGGAAATCATGTCCGATTTCCAGGAACAAATCGACCTCCTTACTAAAGCTAAATCTAGGTACGCAGCACGTCACAGTTTGTTTAGACTATTTTTTTTAAAGCCAAAGCATGGAAAACTGGGACAAATCGATGCCATGGAGAAAATCCACAAAATCTCCCAATTTCCTTCAGAATGTTACGTAGCCGAAAATAATTTCGGTCGGCTGAGCGGTTAGCTCAAGCTCAAGTTTTCTTACCGTGAGGTGAAAAATGTTTTTTATTTTTCTGTTAATAGCAAGCAATAGACCTGCGCTGGCGCGAGCTCGAAGTTCGCTTTATGTTATGATAGCTTCTTTACCCTCAGAAATTTTCTAGTTATTTTGAGTGGACGGACTGCCAGCGCTTTGCGAATCTCAAAGAAACAAATCCCAAAAACGTTTCAAGTTTTCACAGCACCACACCGACCGCTGAGCATTTTCCATCCGATGTGGCGGTAAATTTCTTTAGTGATGGTGCCCTATTTTTAGACATAGTCAGCTTTGCTCATTGCTCCGATCCAAATATGTCTTCGATATACTTCTCGATGCCGTCTTTCTCTATCTCACGATATTGAAAAGTGGAAATTTGATCTCAATTTCATTAATTTTTCATCATAAGCGATTTTCGAAAATGCAATTGTTTCGACGTACCATTTCATAGGATGTTTACGCATAAGAATGACTTCGCTTAAGGAATGAATAAAGAAAAGTACACCCGGCCACTCCCAAAAATATCTACTATTTTTATCGCGCACAAGAATGCTATGCAGAGAATTATTAAAAAAAATATAAAATTTAATGGATCTTATCTGAACCAAGATATTTGTAAGCATTCCACAGTTTTCCTTGCTTGGAAAACGTTACGATACAATAAGAAATTAAATTCTATCACTTCTTGATAGGGCTGAAAAGGATAAGGCTAAATTCCAAGCTGAAGTTTACGAACTGTTGTCTCAAATTGAGTCGCTCACCAAGGAGAAGATCGTTAGTGTAAAGCATATTGAAAGGTTGGAAATTTCCATCACTGAACTGAATGTTAGGATTGAAGAATTGAACCGCACCATTGTTGACATCACCTCTCACAAGTCTCGCTTGCATATGGAAAATGTTGAGCTCGTGAAGGAAGTTCAAGACTTAAAGATCAACATCGAAAGCGTTCAATACTCAAGGACCCAAGTAATTTCCCAACTTGAAGATTGCCGCCGCCGCCTAGAAGACGATGAACGCCGTCGCTCCTTGCTTGAATCTTCTCTTCATCAAGTTGAAACCGAATTGGAATCTTGCCGTGTACAACTTGAAGAAGAGTCCGAAGCTCGCCTTGACCTCGAAAGACAATTGGTCAAAACCCAAGGCGAATGCCAAGCATGGCAATCGAAATACCAATCCGAAGCCGCCGCCCACGCCGAAGAAGTCGAAGAACTTCGCCGAAAATACACAGTACGCATTACAGAATTGGAAGAACACATCGAAACCCTCCTCGTCAAGGTCAACAACTTGGAAAAACAGAAGAGCCGCCTTCAAAGCGAAGTCGAGGTACTCATCATTGACCTGGAGAAATCCAATTCAACATGCCGCGAGTTACAAAAACGCGTTGATTCCTTGGAGAAAACAACCATTGAACTTAAGTCTCGCTTGGAAGAATCCATTGCTCTCTACGAAGTTGCCCAACGCGACTTGAGGAACAAACAGGCCGAAATCGTTCGCCTCAATCACGACTTGGACAAGACCCGTGATGCCAATGCTCAGCTCGGCCGTGAAAACAAGAAATTGGGAGGTACCTTCAATACCTTTTTTATATTATAGGCTTATTTTACGAAAAGTTTACCATTTCCTTAGATGACCTTCTCGATGCTCGTGGAACAATTTCTGAACTCACTCGTCGCCTCCACGATTTGGAAATTGAACTCCGTCGCCTTGAAAATGAGCGTGATGAACTGACCGCTGCCTACAAGGAAGCTGAAGCTGTAAGAAAACAGTGAAATAGTTTAAAGAATACGTTTTAAATTTTATGTAATTTTAAGGGCCGCAAAGCCGAGGAACAACGTGCCCAACGATTGGCCTCTGATTTCGCACAATTCCGTCACGAAGCTGAACGCCGCATTGCTGAGAAGGACGAGGAAATCGAAGCTATCCGGTAACTATACACTTTTTTTTATTAACTAAGTGGAAAGAACTAACTATTATGTTTAAAAGTTAATGATTCACGATATTTACGTATTGGTTTTGGTGAAAATTGCGGCACATGAAGTAAATAAACTGAATTGGAATATGTATTACATACAATGTGAAAGCCATCAGATGCTATAAGCGGTCATTGAGCGCAAATAACGCATCTATTTTCACTATACTATTACCACCAAGCAAATAACTGAGTTATAATGAGAATAATGAGTTATTTGCTTGGTGCTATTACTTTTAAGCCCCTATTTTAAAAACGAAAACAGAAATAATTGTGCTTTAAATCTATATATCAGTTTAGATTCGAACATAATTCAGTTCTGATTTGCGTACGGATTCAGATACAAACATTAGATTTGGAAAACAGAAATCAAAAGAAAATTTAAATAGAAAATCATTTAATTTGGAAGTTACAAGAGTATCCAAAACTTAACAGCGAAAATCTTTTTATAATTTAAGAAATAATTAATTATTACAGTACAGTAGCTTCAAAGAATAATAATAAATAGACAACATTTAAATTTAAGAATACAGAATTCAAACTGTAGAAACCAAATGAAAAGCTCGGCTATCAGAAAAATTATCGAATAACCAAAATACATATCGCATTTAAAGAGAAGGTAAACAAAGTACTATTGGGGATATTTAAGGACGACTTTATCAACAATATTAAATTGAAACAAATTAGATCAGCTGATTTTAACACTTAGTGACTTTAATAAAAACTTAAAAAATTATAAATTTATTTACCTGACTCTTCCACGGCCAATTATAAATTATTGATTAAAAAAAGAGCTTTATAAGCCCTGATATTTATGATATCATAGGATAGAGCTACCAATTTTATTTATTATAATTAACCAATGTGAAGCATTTCATTTGGTATTGGTATTGGCCTTAAAAAAGTAATCATTTTATACTTATAGCATTTATGTCAAAAGATCAATCAACGAAATTTAAATTAAAAATAATAGCAATAACAAAATAATTTAAAACTATGATACCAAGCATTCCAACATGCACGCTATCGAGCCTTCCGACTCGTACGTAGTAAATGTCTTTAACGACGACAATGGAAGGTCCGTGAAGAAATCAAGCAATAAAATAAATAGTACCGACTCTAAGACGCCGGTATCTATCAATAGGTTTAATGATTAATTCTTCATATTTTCTTAACATGCACGGAGAGGTTTAACAGTTTAACAGTTCTTCGTTTCCCTGCCAACCATCCCAGCTACTCGATATCCTTTCCCGCATCAACATCCTTGCCCTACTATAGGTTATTTTTCAATAGGAAATAAAAATAAGGAAAAAGAAAAGAATAGAGATTCTAAATACGTAGAGTAGTGGCTAATTTTTCATTAGATAATAGAAATTAATTAATAACTAATCGTATAAGAAAAACAATTGAATTAAAAAAACTTTAAAAATAGCTTTAGCCTAGAAAATAGAGTTAGTTTAGTATGGGCCTTGCACCCCAGTGCGCTTAATTAGTATAGGGTAGTAATTTTATTGCTACCTTATTGCAAATAAATAAATAAATAAATAAGAATAAATTATTCCTTTCTTAATGTATGTGCCTTCTGTCGCAGTTGGTAGAAGCATCTTTATATTACTAATAAACATTTCATTTATTTGTTTACTAATCCATCAGGATAACACAATAATTATTAGAAAACAGTTGTTATACGAAAAACCAAGAGAACATTAGCTGACATAACCTTACTACAGAAAATTTCCTCGAATATTGCCATTGCGATATACATACAATTGGAGCCAAATGATATTAAAATAAATAGCTCTTTTTACAAACCAAATTTGTCCGTTGCACTTCCCAGACTAATGCTTTTGCTAATGAAATTAACAGCGTACAAATATTCAAACTTTGAAGTCGATGATGCAGTTCAGCCCTATTGTTTTATCTAAACTGGATTAACCTATTCGCTGATGAGAGCATATTCAGCCAAATATTCAGCTATTGGCAACCACGAATATTCTCCTGATTGGCAATGAATGTCTTAAATAAGCTATTGCATGAAGTGAATTTTTAAAATCATATGTCATTCGTATATCTATGTCTTGAAAACTACAAAGTATTATATATCAATATATAATTATTTTGTATAGGATTTATATTGGCCTCCATGAAGTTGGAAAGACAAAACCTTCCAACTGTGTCGGAATAGAGTAAATTTATTATCTATTTATTAAACTGTGACAGTATAACTCATACAAATTCTCTCAACTCATGCAGAACTTAATTGTTTCGAGTAGCAAACATTTTTATTAAGCATTCTGTGCATACTTGCACGGATTACTACATATTATAATAAATAAAGAAAAGCTTTTATGAAAAGTTCTGATTTTAAGAAAATACGCTCAATTTAATGATTTTTGAACCATTCAAGCAAGAATTTGTTGCCTTTGTTACATACGTGAGATGCCAATGCGATGTTGATTAGCTAAAATTAAAAAATCACTTAATTTGATTGGTTAATGAAAGTAATGACGATGGATCAGTGGCATTCAAAGGACGGCTCGATAAATAATGCTTCCCGTTCACTCTAATTAGAATCTGATAAATTTATCTCAGGAGAGTGTTCATCAATGACGAGGATTGTTTTTTTAAACGCCATAACTAGAGCAAAACAATAAACGAATTTACAGATCGAACTCAGTTCAATTTGATTACTTGAGTTGATTTCAAGTAAGGCAGATATTGTTCTCGTGAGAATAAATAAATCAATTACTAGAAATATTTTACTATTTTTTTGAGTAATATTTTTCAAGTGAAGCGTTTTTACTTAAATTTTTGTTGTGGAACGAGTTGCGGAAGTGGACATTTTGTTGCGAATGCAACAAGTGATTGGCAGTGAAAGAAAGGCGCATACCGGAGTGAAATCGCACCACAGAAGTGAGTGGAGAACAAAAGACGACGCTGAGAAAATAGTTGAGACACTTACAAGACACACACTTCAGAGGATTTTCCTTCTTACTTTTACTGCGGCAGCGGTGGTTAATTTTAGACCCGAAGAGCAAAAATAAATTTTCAATGGCACTAATGCAAGTGAAAAAACGCCGCGATAGGCTCCCCCCTTCTGTCTACGAGGATAATTATGGCTATAGCATAAATTTCTATCAGCCAATGATAGATTATTTAGATGCTAAGAGACGTGGCATACAGGCTCAGTATCCTCATTTGCCGTGGACATATGAGCGCGGCTTAAGAAAGTACCGACCAAGCAATTTAGTACGTATCTATTCGAACGCAGAGATCAGTGCAATAGCGCGCATTGCAGCGGCCCGAGCTGAACGATATTTAATTAATGCACATATTGTAATACGGTCACCTTTTAGTGTTATAAAGTGTGCAGACGCAGCTCGAGTGTTAAAACATATTCGGCCGGATACTGTGCTGGAACGACTCCAACGCCGGCGACTCGAACGCGAAGCAGAGATCCGTGAAAAGGAACGTTACGAGATCCAGAGGTTCTTAAGACTCAAGCGCAGAATGGATGAATCGAAGGAGGTCGAAATATCTGCTGATCTTAAGCGTGCGATCCGTGGAAAATCCGCCAGCGCTATATCGGCGGCCCTTCTAGCCGATGCTGAAAAAAATATTAAGGGTGCCAAGAGGGAGGAGGAGGAGTACATTGCCCAGACGATCAGCAGGTCCAGCCGTGCGGTCAGTGAAAACAAAATCATCCGATCTGCTCACATTGAGTTCATGGATGAGAGGCTGATCGACAATCTTGACTACAAAGTCTCATCATCTCTGTGTAATGTTAAGCGACAGTTATCAAATTTAAATCAGAAAACTTCTGAATTTTATCTTGATTCGAGGTGTGTGACCGATTTTCTATTTAAAGGCAAAGCATGAACCAAAACGCCCAATGTGTGTTGACTTTCCCTCCGATTTACAAGTAAAAACGGGCGACCTGCGATGATCCACATGAGCACGATCCGAACATTCCACAACCAAATAAATACTCACATCCATCTACAAGCAACGCTATTTCAGGACACTTTGTAGATGACATTTTGCACTTTCGCATCTTGTGTTACACAAGACCGAAATACTCTCAAGATGTTATGTCACAAACATACGTACCTGTGTCCGTTCTCATTCGTTAATGCATGCCTTTGTCTTCTAATATCTTTATGTTGACGATTTATGAAAACACCAAAAACAAAACATCTTATAAAAACACATTTCTAGCCAATAAAGTCGTCGCCACCTGAAAGAAAAAAGAATATTCAAAGAATGTTATTTTCGAGAAAGTTTACGCAATATCTACTCATACAGAAAAATAAATTACCAAAAAAAAAGAAAGGAAATGAGGAAAAACGGCCCGGGGAAATTTTGAAAAGATTTGGTGCCAGGGATAAAGTGTCACTCGGCTTGATGAATAGCCTTGAAATTCCCTTCTCCGTCATTATTCTATTGTCTCTCGATTAATTGTTTGCACCTGGCAATTAGCTGAGTTAATACATCAGATTTTATTTCAAATTATTTATAGAACTATTGGCCCAATTTTTTTTTTTAAATTACTCAACGCCGAATTGTAGTGGCGACGATCGATGTGAATCAATCGATCGGTATTTTCGGCACCGACTTTATACGTACACCTTCCGAACGTATCTCTCCCTCCCTCAATCTCTTACAAATAAATATCTGCTTTGCTTCGATTTTTGTACGGTGATAAAATACTTCTAAACTTGAGGAATTTTATATCTTTGAATTATTTTAAGGTTATTTGTTTTTATATACAAATTTTTAAATCCGATTGTATCAACAGAATTTCCTCAATAATTTCAAATGCAGTACAGTGAAAGAATTACGGCAATGATTTTAAATGAAAATACAAAAAGAAATATTATGTAAATATATAAGTAAGATATTTTTCCACGAACAAGGTACTATCATTACTAAATGCAATTGAAATTTGTATTAAAATAGAAAATGACACATACCATCGAAACAATGCACTGAAACGTCTATGAAATTAAACGAATTATTAGAAATATTCATATTGTATGATAAACAAAATATTTTTGAAAACAACTGTCGAATTCGCTTATTGATTTGAGCACGCTAAAGTTCCTAAATTAATCAACAAAATTGTAATAATATAGATTTTTATAAAGAAAACCCAGTTCTGATTGCCTTGAAATTAATCTGTGAGCCCACGCTCACGGTTTGAAGGGAACTTCAAAATTAAATTTAGTGACAAGGACAAATTTCAATCAGTTTAGTAGTAGTGATGTTTTAGCTACATATCATTAGAATGAATTCGTCATATGCAAATGACTATCAAACACCCCGCTGTGCGGAGGTCACATCAAAATCTCCAATTGTTTATTCTAATCGGCCTCGTCCTGTAGGTTTCGAAAATGATTTTGAAGATATCTTTCTGAAGATTTGAAAAACACCATAAAACTTACATATTTTATGCTTATTAAATATCTTCATATTTAGCCTGAATGGAATATAGAATTTTGAAAAATTTGAAACATTCCTAAAACATAACGAACAATTTCTTGTCTGCCGGGGAAAGCTCTAAAACACAAAACGTCTACCACCTTTTATTTTACAAGCACTCATAAAGATTGAGAAGAGGAATAGAAATAAGTAAACAAATTATAAATTGAAAAGTTGTGGTATAACCAACTTAATTATAAGGTGTTCTTGTTTAACAATATATCAGAAGATTATTTAATAATACACCATGGTTACACTAGACACAAAAGCATAGCTTTTCTTAATGTGTTTGCCACTTTCTATTCAAAATTAGATAAATTCCATATATAATTAGCAAATACTGCGATCAACTACTTCGTTCACCAATGAAAGCAATGATTAATGAATTCCCTTAAGCAATTCGTTTATAAAAACATTAAAAATCATTGCAGTTTTCATGAGAATATTTCAAATATTTGTTTTCCTCAATATTCCATATTGCACTCTATCGAACGTTATGAAGAAGTGATATACATAGAGATGCAAAAAGTTGAAGTTTTTGAAACGTATTATTCCCAGATCTAGCTAGAATTGTTTAAGTTTCATAATCGTCATCATCGATAATTGTATCATTCTAAAAACAATAAATTGCCCAAGTAAAAATTGTATTACACACAGAATCCTACACAGGCCTATCATGTGCCCAATTCAAACAAAAACCAAAACGCAAACGTCGAATCCCACAAAGGTAAGTATATGCTAACACTAAATTTTTTGCTGCAAGATCGTCGTTTTGATAATTTTTCTTTTGTATTTTGGTATATTTTGCACCTTTAGGGAGCAAAATTCCCTTTTTAAATAAACTATCCACTAACATAATTTGTTTCTATAATGCAGCAAACAAACTGCCATCGAAATCGAACAATTGAATGCTCGTGTAGTTGAAGCTGAGACAAGATTGAAGACCGAAGTAGCTCGCATCAAGAAGAAGTTGCAAATCCAAATCACCGAATTGGAAATGTCTTTGGATATTGCCAATAAGACAAACATTGACTTGCAAAAGGTCATCAAGAAGCAGTCATTGCAATTGACCGAACTTCAAGCTCACTACGATGAGCTCCAGAGGCAATTGCAGCAGACTCTCGATCAATATGGAATCGCCCAACGTCGTCTCCAGACAATGACTGGTGAACTGGAAGAATTTCGTCTTAACTTAGATAACACAACACGTGCCAAGCGCGCCATTGAATTGCAATACGAAGAGGCTACAACACGCATCAGTGAATTGCATGCCATCAACGTTAACATTGCTTCATGCAAGGCTAAGATTGAACAGGAATTGGCTATTGTTGCTGCCGACTACGAAGAAATTACTAAGGAGCTCCGCATTAGTGACGAACGCTACCAGAAAGTTCAGGTATGTTTTTTCGAAAATAAATATCCAAAAATTCATATAACACATATACCTTTCAACCCCTGCAGGTAGATCTTAAACATACCATTGAATCACTTCACGAAGAACAAGAACGCATCGTTAAGATTGAAACCATCAAGAAGTCCCTTGAAGTCGAAGTTAAGGTAAGACAGTCTAAGTTGTAAGCCAGGGCAATTTTCTCACTTTCAATCCTTCCATGAAAAAAGAACTTGTCCATTCGCTTGGAAGAAGTTGAAGCCAACGCCGTTGCTGGAAGCAAACGAATCATCAGCAAATTGGAGGCCCGCATCCGTGATTTGGAACTCGAACTTGAGGAGGAGAAGAGGAGGCACGCCGAAACAATCAAAATTTTGAGGAAGAAGGAACGCACAGTCAAGGAAGTCATGATCCAATGTGAGGAAGACCAGAAGAATATCAATTTGCTCCAAGAATCACTAGACAAGGCTAATTCCAAAATCTGCATGTATAAACGTCAATTGACCGAACAGGTTTGTTTAAATGTTTGAATACTCTATAAAAAATCAAATTTATTAACCGATATAAGAAACTCCAAATTCTACATACTATAGATGAGAAGAATTCCGTCATATGAACAAAACAATCAGTACTTTACATTCAACATAGTTTTAAAAATTATTTAAAGCATACTGAATATTTATAACATTTTTATATTTAATCCCACAGGAGGGTATGTCTCAACAATCCGTTACCCGTGTACGCCGCTTCCAGAGGGAACTCGAGGCCGCTGAAGATCGTGCTGAATGCGCTGAATCCAACTTGAGTCTCATCCGGGCCAAGCACCGCACATTCGTCACAACATCCACTGTACCCGGATCTCAAGTTTACCTTGTCCAGGAAAGCAGAACGATCACCGAATAAACACCATCAACACATAATAGAAACACCAAAAAAATTATAAAACATCACACAAACATACAAAATAAACATTTTCCTTTGAAGCAATTGCGTGTGCCCTCGGACATCTTTCGAAAAAATACTTTTATAAAATAAAAAATTCTTTTCATTTTATTTCTATATATATACTCTTAGTCACGGAAGAAGCTGTGTAAAATTGCAATAGTTATGTAATCCCGAAAATAAAAAGATTGAGAGGGACAACACTGCGACATTCTTATTTAGGTAAAAACGAACCAGCACGGGATTACCACTACCAGTTTTATTATGTTTATTTATTAACTAATTAATTCGTGTAATTTATATTACTATTTAAACCAGTAAACATCTAATATTTAAATTCAAAGTGTATTTGTGTATGCACTTTCGATAAACGACCTAAGACAAACACATTCGCATTTTTGATTCGCCACGACCCCAATAAAACTGAAAGAGTGAGTTCGTTTTAAAACTGGTTAATTAGATCAA
This sequence comes from Eutolmus rufibarbis, assembly GCA_963920795.1. NCBI lineage: Eukaryota > Metazoa > Arthropoda > Insecta > Diptera > Asilidae > Eutolmus > Eutolmus rufibarbis. Next base: position 23,410,764 of record OY987204.1, read on the forward strand.
TCCGTTGACTTAAATTAGAATTTAAATTGTTAGAAGTGGTTTTGCTTAAAGTCTCCATAATCAAAATACTAATTCTAAAACTTGTTAAGTACAAAATTTAGAAAGTTGAGTTTTTCGTTAACTACTTACAATAAAGTTTTCAAAATCAACAATAAACTTACAATTTCAAAATATTTCACTACAAGGTATTAGAATTAAAATAATCAAAGATGTAAGATTTGTAGATAATTGTCATTTTAGCTCACAATTTGCTAATTTCGTAGAATTAAAAAAAAAAATCGAGATTTAAAGAGTTTTTCAGCAGTCACATTGTCGACGAATCAATAAAATGTTAGGATTCAAAATATATAGCAGTCTTAACTTTGGCGAATTTGAAGAAAATGTGGGGTATTGAAATTGAAAATTATTGTTTTTGCCTACCAAACGGGGCTCGTAAAGGCGATATATTTTATAATTTAATAAAACTACATCCACGTTCTAGTTTATTTAGCTTATAGCTAGTAAGTGGTTCAGCTCAAATATAGGCACAGAATCAGAATCATTTTTGTTCAAATTCATATGAAAAGGAGGAAGAAATCTAGAAACTTACTTTGCATAGACGTGTAAACTTCTGATTGATTTACATTCTCGCAAAAGAATCCTCAGAGGTGATCAAATAAGTTGGCTATTTATTAAGTTGTAGATTATGTATAACATACTTGAAAAAGCTCTCTTCATCATCTTCCCTAACATTTGGGACGAACACCAAAAATAGGATTCATAGCGCTTTTATGACCTGGAAAACTTTGTAGTTATTTTCCTTCGATGCCGCAGAATCTGAAAGGATATTTAAAAAAAATATAATATCATAGCCCCATGTGTCGAAAGTCTTCTAATTCTGATAGTAAAAATTTAACTTCGCACTAAAACATATATTTTGGAAACTCCGAGCTCTAAGACTTTAAAAATGCCTTTTTGTTTTTTTTTATTCAAAGTTTATTAACCCTATTACACTTTCACTTTTTAACTTAGCTAACTTTTTAGAGCCTCCCGATCCTCCTCTTCTTTTATACTTTTAAGATTTTCGGTTGTAGTATTCTTAGGTATAATCTGCATACCTTCGCCAATAATTTCTGTCTGTTTTCTGATTAAGGCTATTAACTCAGGAAGAGTATCACCGGCAACTGATGTTCTTATAGCATCAAAAAATTTCATATAGTGATGTGTGTTGTGCCTGAAAAAAATATTTATATTTTAATAATCTTATTTTCACAATCCTTTGAATTTTACTGACATCATAAGCAAGATTGGACCAAGTAATTCTTTGGTGTTGTATAAATGATAAATATATGCCTTGGTATGCTTGCGACAAGCGAGGCAATCACAGTTTTCTAGAATAGGCTCAAATGCTTCTTTATACCTTTAAGGAAATAAATAATTATTAATTCTGAAGTCCAATGAAAGAATTATAATTACGCACTTTTCTTGACTTAAATCAATGTAAAATGGAATGTCCAGATTTTTCTTATTTATATCAAAATTAAAAGTCAGTGCACGAAAATTGGTGGCAAAAACATAGACAAGAGATGTATCAAATATATCTATCCCTAGTTGGACTAGTTCTAAGATCATTAGGGGTGTATAGGCTCCAGTCATCATTCGTAGTTTGTCATCGTTAAGTTCCTTGAGACAGTGCGATACAATTTCCTTCACACTGTTTACGTCCACTTTTAAGGCAGTTTCTCCGTTGTTGTGTAGACCATCAATGAAATAGCCACCAATACCGGCCTCTGAGGGTATTGTTTTGATTAACTTCGAACGCCCTTCTTTATTATATCCTCCAACAATTGGTGCTGAAATTGTAACCTAATTATAGTTGGTTGCAGTGTATTATTTTATGATTCTTTTAGAGCAAAATTACTTGATTCAAGCCTAGCTTGAACCGTCTAATAATATTGCCTAGTGTCGACAAGACCAAGTTTATATAATTCTTAGACTTCTACTGAATTAAAGACTTACCTAAAAATAAGGAGTCCTTAAGTACTTCAGAGTTCTTGTGACGCTCCCAACATTCCCTGAAAAATATTTCTGTACGTTCGACAGATTTCATAACTCTTTTCTTTGGGCTCTCTTCGTTAGTGTCGGAATCGCAGAGCGCATGGTAAATGTCGGGCTTGGCCTTTTCGACAAAATTTATATATCTGAAAAAGAAAAGAAATTATTGCTTTAAAAATATAAATGTTCAATAAAACTACATATGCTTAAATTTGGGTTAAATATTCATTCTGAGTTTTCTTGCATGAGCCGTATACCGGCGCAGTGTTCTGAAATCATCATGAAAATGCTATATAAAATAATTGATACCTCTTTGCACAAAAAATTGTAAAATCACACAATTTTTAAGTACATTTTTGGAAAACATTTTTAAGGTTTGAATTTGTGTGTTTTGTTTTTATCTAAGACCTAAAGGGAGTGAATATATGAAAGATTTTTTTTTCTAAACTATAGCAAGTAACAAGATGCTTATCGTTTCATCTTAGAGAAAAAAGGATCTTTTTCTTTTTTGGATTACTAGAGATTGAAAGAAAAGATAAAGGAGCAGTTACCTGAATGTTAATGAAGCGAAGTTAGAGAGTGTAATTTAAATATTTTTATATTTAAGATAATTTTTACGTCTATTCACAGTAAATTAAGAAAAACTATTTCATTTTCTCAAATGAGTTGAAAGGTGAAACGACGTGCAAGGAAAACCCGCCCTTAAATCTCCGATGTACAAAACTAACTCCAGAAAGTGCTTCAAAACCATCAAGCACGTTAAAATGGGGCGTATTTTACTACGTATTTTTCTAGAAGAAAGTAATATTGATTTTTTTTCGTGAAAATGTTTCCCAACCAGTGGAAAATGTATGCCAAAAATGCAAATTTTGCTTAAAAAGTTTTGATACGGAAATTTAAAAATGAGCACATCTATACTAATATTATAAAGAGGAAAACTTTGTTTGTATGTTTGTTTGGTTGTAATGAATAGGCTCAAAAACTACTGAACCGTTTTTAAAAATTCTTTCACCATTCGAAAGCTACATTATCCACGAGTAACATAGGCTATTTTTCATACCCCTAAGTGGTAAGGGTTGTCCTCCGAGACGGCTTGACCGATTTTTATCAAATTTTATATGCATATTCAGTAGGCTGAGCGGCTACTATCTATTTTTCATACCCCTAAGTGATAAGGGCTGTCCACCCCTAACATTTTATTTTTATTTTTTGGATGGAGGACGGAAGATGGAAGATGGAAGGTGGAAGATGGAAGATGGAAGATGGAAGGTGGAAGATGGAAGATGGAGGATGGAGGATGGAAGGTGGAAGATAGAAGATGGAGGATGGAGGATGGAGGATGGAGGATGGAGGATGGAGGATGGAGGATGGAAGATGGAAGATGGAAGATGGAGGATGGAAGATGGAAGATGGAAGTTGGAGGATGGAAGGTGGAAGATGGAAGATGGAAGGTGGAAGATGGAAGATGGAAGATGGACGATGGAAGGTGGAAGATGGAAGATGGAAGGTGGAAGATGGAAGATGGAGGATGGAAGGTGGAAGATGGAAGATGGAGGATGGAGGATGGAGGATGGAGGATGGAAGATGGAAGATGGAAGATGGAAGATGGAGGATGGAAGATGGAAGATGGAAGGTGGAAGATGGAAGATGGAAGATGGAAGATGGAGGATGGAAGATGGAAGGTGGAAGATGGAAGATGGAAGATGGAAGATGGAAGATGGAGGATGGAAGGTGGAAGATGGAAAATGGAAGGTGGAGGATGGAGGATGGAGGATGGAGGGTGGAGGATGGAAGATGGAAGATGGAAGATGGAAGATGGAAGGTGGAAGATGGAAGATGGAAGATGGAAGAAGGAGGATGGAGGATGGAAGATGGAAGATGGAGGATGGAGGATGGAAGATGGAAGATGGAAGATGGAAGATGGAAGATGGAAGATGGAGGATGGAAGTTGGAAGATGGAGGATGGAAGGTGGAAGATAGAAGATGGAGAATGGAGGATGGAGGATGGAGGATGGAAGATGGAAGTTGGAGGATGGAAGGTGGAAGATGGAAGATGGAAGGTGGAAGATGGAAGATGGAAGATGGAAGATGGAAGATGGAGGATGGAAGATGGAAGGTGGAAGATGGAAGATGGAAGATGGAAGATGGAGGATGGAAGGTGGAAGATGGAAAATGGAAGGTGGAGGATGGAGGATGGAGGATGGAGGGTGGAGGATGGAAGATGGAAGATGGAAGATGGAAGATGGAAGGTGGAAGATGGAAGATGGAAGGAGGATGGAGGATGGAAGATGGAAGATGGAGGATGGAGGATGGAAGATGGAAGATGGAAGATGGAAGATGGAAGATGGAGGATGGAAGTTGGAAGATGGAGGATGGAAGGTGGAAGATAGAAGATGGAGAATGGAGGATGGAGGATGGAGGATGGAAGATGGAAGTTGGAGGATGGAAGGTGGAAGATGGAAGATGGAAGGTGGAAGATGGAAGATGGAAGATGGAAGATGGAAGATGGAGGATGGAAGATGGAAGGTGGAAGATGGAAGATGGAAGATGGAAGATGGAGGATGGAAGGTGGAAGTGGAAGATGGAAAATGGAAGGTGGAGGATGGAGGATGGAGGATGGAGGATGGAGGATGGAAGATGGAAGGTGGAAGATGGAAGATGGAAGATGGAAGATGGAAGATGGAGGATGGAAGGTGGAAGATGGAAAATGGAAGGTGGAGGATGGAGGATGGAGGATGGAGGATGGAGGATGGAAGATGGAAGATGGAAGATGGAGGATGGAGGATGGAAGATGGCAAAAAAAACAACGTTTGCCGGGCATGCTGCGTTTAACCTCCAGAATGACATTTGACAAATTTGAAATTGGCCAAGTCATGTCTTTATTAAAGTTTAGCTTTATTATAGGGATAGTTGTGGCCGGGCACCGCCGGGTACCCGGTCAGCTAGTGTACTTATAAAGCACAACTCTAAATAAATTAGTTTCTTTTACCACTGTTTGGAATTGGTCGATATACAGGGTGAATCAGAAAGACGTGTTCTAGCATATAGAGAGCGATTCTGATCATACTTAGTTTGTTCCGTCTGGAAACATCGCAAAGGAATTCTCCAGAATGCATACACTACAACGACCTTTTAAAATACTAGATGAACATAATTAATCCAAATGGAATAATCGATTCAAATAAGAATATTTCCCAACTTCCGAATTAGCACTCGTCCAATTAAAAAGGCCAAAAACACACCATAATCAAAACAGTTGTTGCACTAGGCTTGTTCCATAGAAACGAAGACTATTTATGATTTTATGATTACTTTGACTATATTATGGTGTTCCCTAAGTCTAATATATTAAGTCCAAAATAGCAGAAACTTCCAGGTAAGTAGATTATATCAAATCTTTGTTATATACTGCATCAAAAAAAAGGGAATGAGATTTAATAGGGTTCTCGAACTCCACAAGTTGCAATTTTAATACATTCGTTTACTTCATTTTGAGAAGTTATTTGCTTGCAATTATAAGGAATTATTATTCATACAAAACGAGACATTTGCTATTTATATCATTTTTATTCATATTACCCAAAGTACTATTGCGAATATTTAGCGAAACTGCTCAAATACTCCTGGAGAACTTTATTAAGCAAAAACTACTCATCGTTCCTCTTAAAATTGTACATCCACATCAGATCCACCAAATAAAATTATCGTATCAGAAACATCATCAAAAATAACAGGGTGCTTCCTATTTCTCCCCCAACAGCCTTATGAAATCCCTAGGAATGGCAAGCGTCGGTAGTTGGATAACGTGAAGGATATGAGTTCGTTATTGACGCGCTCCACCCACTCCCGTCTCAAGCCCCAAAACTACAGCACTGTGTAGCTAGCTACACATAAAATAGTGACGTGAATATCGATATTACTTCATGCGCGGAAATGTAACGTACTGAGGTCACATTCAAACCACACCCTGCATAAATTAAAGATTTTATATTGAAGATATAGAGATGAAAAGAAAGACATGGATATATAAACATAAACGAAATAGGAAAATAAGTTAATGTATTTTATGAAATATGAAAAGATTTTTGTGTCAAGAAAGATGCCAGACTATTCGAAGGGTAGACTAAAATATTGAACCAGCAATTCCTTGGATTTAGCGAAGGTTCTTTGATCAGATTTTACTTGCGACACCTAAAAAGTCCTTGACCTGTAGTGCGACTGGCCTGGGCCGAGCAGTAAAAAGGACCGTCTCGTAGAGGGTGGCAGCGGAATACAACATAAACAGGAACATGTCCTGTAGCTGTAGTGCTGCTTGGAGCCGAAGCGAAGCATTCCAATTACTAGTTCCCAGTTTTCCGCCCTCCAAGTCCCGGGGCCCGCGCCCGGACCGAAAGCAGAGGTGCCGGGGAACGCGGAAGAAATCAATAGCAAGATACTCGGGCGATGTTCATCACAAACGCAATTATCAAAATAATTCTCGGCCACCCTTTCGCCCCACACAAGTGTCTGCGGAGTACATATTAATATTTTATGACAGACAGTGCGCGCGGGGCGGGCGCCCGAAGGGGGCGAATATATACGAGGAGCGGAACACACGTCTTATTGGGGTTGCAATGCGCAAGGAGCCGTGTACTCCTTACGAAAATTTGCATATGTGGCGTGTGTGTGGCTCATTTACATAATGTGAAATATGTGATAATCACCTATCGACTGTGATAGCTGTCTTCCCTCTCCTCGTGAACACCGGAACGATGTCCTTCTCATGGTATCCAGACGGCGCAATCTCACAAGGATCCTTCAGGGCGAGGAACGTCGGGTAGCCGCCGCCACCGTACCCCACGAAGGAGCTGATGCCCTTCTTGTAAGCCTCCAGAGCCTTTTCCATGTGATCACAGCTGGTTAAGGACACCTGGAGGATCTGCGGGTGGTCTCCAGCAACATATCCGAACGCCTCCCTGCTCAGGTAAGGAATGCTTCCAGACTATCAAGTTAAATGGGTAGTTTTCTCTTTTTATTTATTTACTTATATTTTGTTTCTTGGGTGGAATTATTTTATTTCCGCCCAGAACATTGGAACTTTTGCTTACCTTCGTTGAATGTACTAGAAGCGGAGTTTTGAAGGTTTTCCCGCCCTCTGGATGGGATAAACATCCCAACCTGCTCGCATTCCCCCTGCCCGCTGCCTCAACCGTAAACTTCATTGTTCTCATTCAGCACTCGCCGGCAACCGCGCGCTGGACAAACTGACCATCAACAACCAAATCGATTGTATTTTGCATGTGCAATAAAAAAACGCACGTGCTCCACTGTCAGCTGTCAAGGTGACATCCTTTTTGAGGAGGCGTAAAAACGGAATAGACCAACTGTTTTTCGGGAGATTCTGTAAGTGCAATCATTTTGTGTTACTAAAATATATGTAAATAGTGGATAAATATGGGGTTTTAACAGTTTTTTATGTTAAGTGGTGGTTAGAAAGTAGGTCCAGATAATAAAAACGATAAGAATAGGTGGAAAAACAGCAAGATAAGGAACACCGGTCGTCTCAAATCAAATCGGCATTCTCTACTACATTCGCTTACTTTGTTCCGTGTCACACCCCTATAAAAATACTTATATCAATTTTTTCGTGTTGCCAGTGTGTTGGGGGATCGGTTTTATCGTTGTGTGCGCCGACGATAGAAGGTAAATAGTTTTTTTTATTCGTCGCCTTTCGTGATTTTTTTGTTGTAATTTTATTTTCGCATAACAGAAAGTTGGGGCAAAATTTAAACAACATATTCGGACTAATTGGGCCAAATAAACAGTATTATTGTTAGACGGATGGGCCAAGCGGGAGCGGCGGCGACGGCGACAACGACGAAGAAGACGGCAACGACGAAAACTGGCCAACAAGAAGAGTGAAAAAGATGGATATCCACATAAAGAAGGAGCTCAAGACAGAAATCTACGAGGAGGAGTACTCGCGGAGTCCCAAGTTCGGCGACTTAAATATGTCGTGCATCTCGAACAATTTCAGCTCGTTTTTCTTAGACTCGCTGAACGATCCGTCCGAGTTTGCTAAATATTTGGGAAATGCTGAAAACAAGTCCCACCCGATGGAGGAACAAGTGTTCGGCAGTGGTGGCCCCGCCGCCGCCGCCACAAATGGTGTCTGCCTCGGCGGTAGCGGCGGCGGCTGCGGGAGCGGTGACGGCTACAATGTGATGCCAGTTTACGGCCACGAAAATAACGGTACGGGCAGTAATTCGCATGTTTTTAACGGTCACCAGACAGGGCCCCAACATTCAGCTGGATACCACGAGTCGTCCGGACTCAGCCAGACGTCGTACGATGGACAATTTGAGTTTTCGAAATACCTCCGGCACTCGGAATATGGCGAAACCACTCCCCCAAACACGAACAGCCTGATTGACCTAGATAACACGCCGCCGACGACGACGACGACGGCGACGTCGACGAAGAGCACCACCTCCTCGACGACGGCGGACATCGAGGCCTTCGATCATGACTCAAAGCAGAACATTTTCGATGTTCACAATTCAAACGAGAGCACCGGCACCTCTGGCGGGGACCAGCGGATCAGCTCCAACACGTCCGAGTGTAGTGACAACAGCTCGAACCAGACGAACGCGACAAAACCCCTAATTAAGTTCGTTATCAAGGAGAATTTTGAGGTCCATCAAGCGCACAAGGTCGAGGAAGGAATCTTCCAGCACATGAACAAGCTCCCCGTTAAGAAAAAGGAGACCCTCAAGCAGCTCGGCGTCACATTTACGGGCCATATGTCTGTCAGCGACAAATCGATAATTGTTGACAATTTCGCCAAGTTTTGCGAAGTACGAATCATATGAAATCAACCGATAAAATATGCGAGATATTATAATAAAAATCGATTTTCTGTTTCCCCATCCGCAGGAGTACAACATAAATGACCATCGACCGTTCCTCGCGCTCAATCAGAGCGGCATGCTCAAGCCAGAGCAGATCAAATTCGCCCGGTACCTGGGCCAGGGGCTGCCCAATTTCACCCTGTTTTGCATTTATAGCAACTTTAAAAACCTATTCTGCACGAAACGCTTCGAGAAGTAAGCAAAACCTTCAGCTTCGTTCATCAACCGTCGTCTCATGCTCCAAACGACTTCTTTTTCAGCTACTCGAAGGGCACCTACAACCTGCAGTACATCCTGGAAAAGACGAAACGCTTTCTCACATGCACAACAGCCGGTAAGTCCAGACGCTTTACCGCTCACGCCTCGTAGTCGCATTTTTGTTTTGTTTAACCGCCCCTTGCATCCCATTCTAATAACGCATAATCCATATTGCATGTCGAGACAGTTAACTTGTCCTTAACTTTAGCGAATTGGCATCGTGCGGTCTAGCCGTTCTAGACTCCTAGAACTTGGAATTCCTAATTTTTTCAGTCCCTAGGCAGTAAAGCACTTTAAACCGTCTATCACCCAAGTAGAACTTAATTCTGCGGGTAAAAGTGCAGTTTACAATTTAATTCGCCCGGTTAATTGTCTTTACTTTCGACGTAAGTACAAAAACTGTTAATAAAACCAAAAAACCTTCAAGTGCAAATGTGACTTGCGCTCCAAGAGTTTCTTTCCATGAAACTATGTATCTATTTTATTGACATCATTGCAAACATCGCTGTTCCACAGAATTTAAGGATTTAAATTTGTTAGTAACAAAGTATTATGAATTTCTCAAAAACTTAGGTTAATTTTAAGCCTTAACAGTTTCTGTGATAAAAGAAAAGAAGAGCAATATTTCTAAACTAAATTTTGAAATTAATAATAGCTTTTGAATCCTTGCAACTAACCCTTTGAAACGAGAACCTATATGCCCAATTTTAACTTTCTATCTTAAACAATCTGAGAAAAACAGTAAAGGCAGACAGAAGGCCACACGATGTAATTGTGTAAAAATGTTCCTTTTTTAGGGTTCCGTACCCAAAGGGTAAAACGGGACCCTATTACTGAGACTTCGCTGTCCGTCCGTCTGTCACCAGGTTGTATCTCATGAACCGTGATAGTTAGACAGTTGAAATTTTCACAGATGATGTATTTCTGTGGCCGCTATAACAACAAATACTAAAAACGGAATAAAATATATATTTAAGGGGGCTCCCATACAACAAACGTGATATTTTTGCTCGTTTTTGCTCGATATTGATAACGGCAACAGATAGACGCTTGAAATATTCACAGAATATTTAGTTATATATTCACTTTAAAAATAAATACTTATATTAAAATAAAATTGATATTTAAGGGGGGTTCCCATACAACAAACGTGATTTTTTTCCAATTTTTATAGATAATGGTACGGAACCCTTCGTGCGCGGGTCCGACTCGCACTTGGCCGATTTTTTCTTTACTTACTACGTATACAGCAGGATCTAATCTAGATTGAATCCATATTCAATCCCATATACGAGTACACTCAAATTAAATTGAAATTGGATCAAATGACTCCAATCTGGCTTAGCTGGCTGGATTAAATCGAAATAACAGCTAAAAACGCGGATCGAGTAATCGAATTGACAATTGCCGCTGAGTGTGTTGGGATTGCATTCATTTCTTTGTTGGATTTGTTATTTCTGTAAAAATTATTTTATTTAGGCAATAATATGTCGAAGGAAAACGTTTGGGAACTTGAAAAGACGTTGGAAATGCTCAACATAATGCAAGAGTAAAATCAACCAATCCGAACTGGATGCCCTTTCGACTCGATCCTTCAATCTCAAGTATTCAAATACGCAGGTCAAAAACTCAATTTAATCTCGATTCGATCTCTCAATCCGTCATGTATACATACGTAGTACCGATATATCTGCGTATAATGGAAATATTTTTAGTGCTTTTAATAAACTACTTACTTTGAGATTTTGAGGCATATGAACGTATTACCGTACCAATGAGAAAAAATGGTTAGGCCTTTTGATGGAAGCAAAACTTCTTGTTCTCAAACATCTTTCAAAATTCCTTCACTGTGATTTTAATTTGTAATGTACAAATAATAAAAATGATATATTCGTAACTTAGTTGCGAAATCTGCAGAGTCTGAAAATATCTTAAAAATTTCTTGTTTTTGGGGAGCTAATTAATCAAAGTATATTTATACTCTAGAAGCTAGATTGTTATTACTAAAGCTTATTTAAAGTGCAACAATTCTGATTGGAGTATAAAATAACAAATTCTTTGAAGTAAAACACTTTTGTTAACCTTTAGAAATTTGAGTGCAATCTAGTTAGTTGACCAAGATGTAAAACTTGGTGAATAACAAATTTAATACTTTGTAGAGCAAACATAATAATGTAGTAATGAAATATATTTTAATAAGAGTTCTATAATCACTTATTGATGTAACATTTTTCTAATATTATACTATATCCTTCACCAATTCTAGGCTTACAAAAATGAAAGAATCCCTTCAAATACATATAATGAACCAATTAGTCTTTAATAAGAAAGATCGCAATCAGAAGTCATTGGTTATTTTAAGATCGATTAAATTTTTATCTTTAAATTTTTATTTTTTAAATTTTGTAATAAATAAGTGCAAATAAAGACGCATGCAGCAAATCTATATATGTTTTTTTACTGCAGTAAATTAAAAGAATAAATAATAATGTGCAGAACAACTCCTTAACATTTTCGCATTTTTTGTGCAGCTTAAAGTAGTTTTGCACACGATGACACAAAAGGTTCATTCGTTTTTAAAGGTTTGTGTAGTTCCGAGCTGCACTGACGTACACTAACTCACTCGGTTGGTAAGTGTATACCAAAAGTAAATTAATTTATTTGTTACACCTTTAAAAAGTAGCTGAGCGCCAGTGCTTGTGTAGATTGCATTCAACTGCACTGTCACTGAAGCGAACGAATAGACCTAGAATTTTCAAGAGAAAATTATAAAATCGGAAAGTCCTGATTAAACAAACTCATGAAATTGATGGCGATCTCAAATATGTTTCAATTTAAAAATTACTCACGATTTTTACGTGACCGGCGCAAAATGTGTTCATTTATGGCGTTATCAATATTATTATGTATACACACTATAAATATAAACTTAAATCACAATATTTTCTTCAGAATTTGCTTTGTAAAACCTAAACAACTTTCTTAATAATTGGCATAAAATCCCTTGATTTTAAGAATTGCAATACATCTAAGAGATGTACAATTGTGTCCATTGCATTACAGCAATTTCTGTGTGTGTTTTGGGTCATTATCATATTGTAATACCCTTCAAAGGATTATTCCCCAATCAGCAAAAGGAAACGTTATGTCCATAGTACTGAAAAGCGCATCCGATCCATTAGAATTAATACCAATATTTTTTCTTATACACAAAATATTCAAAACATACATAAGATTAGTTAAGCAAACAAAATTGTTGCCAGTGTTCGAAAGTGGATAAGTTGGCATAGAAAAGTTAACTATCTACTAAATGGCGCAGTTTAAAAACTTTTTAAATTTTGGTTTTGTAGTGATCTGCTATAAAGTGTATACTAAAGAGTACCATATTTTTTGGTACATAAGAAGGATAATGTTCTAATGCTTAGAATATAATTTGCATCTGGAAATATGTTTATCTAATCGAAAGTAATTTCACACAATTGATCGCATGTGAACACAATTTCAACACTTGTAAAATAAAACAAAATTACAGAGTTATTTATATGAATACTATGCACACAAATTGCACAATTGAACCCCTTAGGCATGTTTAAATCCAAAAATATATAACTCCTGAACGAAATTGCTTTGTCCTGCACGTACGGCAATATATTTAAGCCGCGCCCAGCCCTCTGTTACTATCCTTATAATTTTTTGCCCAAAAGTTATATCAGTAGCCGCCTAGCTCTAGAAACACACTTAGAAATCAAACACGCAAGCATCTGGCAATGTGTAAGTGAAATATAAAATGATTTCCTTTGCAGATCTTAAAAATCTCTCACCGCAATTGTGCGAAGGTAACGACCTTCCCACGAATAATAACGGTGTAATAAAGCACGACATGCCTAAAATCTTAGAAAGACTAACAATTTTTGAAAATTTCGATGTTCATGAATCTCATCGCATCGAAGACGGCATATTCACGCACATCAGTCGATTATCACCCAAGAAGCAGGAACTCCTTAAACAGTTCGGTATTCAAAGTAATCACAATGTAACCTATTACGAAAAGCACATAATCATCGAAAATTTCATCAGATTTTGCAATGTGAGCCACATTTCATTGGTGTTGAGTTCGCACACCCTTCATTCCACTAAATGTGTTCGTTTGTATTGCAGGAATATGGCATCACCGACCATCGTCCTTTTCTGGACTTTCATGAAAGCGGACTTCCAAAAATGGAGCAAATCAAATTCGCCAGGTATCTTGGACAGGGTTTGCCTAATCTTACTTTGTACAAAATTTACAGCTCGTTCAAGGATCTTCTTGCAATGAATAGGCTAGAAAAGTACGCTACCCGCGAATATTTTAGCTCCGAATGCGTTTACTCATTTTCTCTGTGCTTCTAGACTCTTTACTAACGAAGGGTATAGACTGGATATGATTCTAAAGAAAAAGAAAAAGAATCTTCTTAGTCGTATGAATTCCGCAGGTAATTAGCCGCATTACTTCTAACCCTGCACTCCCTCCAAAATTTCGCAGCAATGCGGCACCGCCCGAAACCCACTTTGCCGCCAAACTAAACTATATATATTTTGTCTGTCCGCATGCAACAAATCCCTGAGACACGAATACGATTACCAACTTTTTAGCGAACAGATTGTCCTGATCGCTGGAAAGTTTCTAGACCCGTCAAATTAATAAAACAATTCGAATATACGCCTATAGAACAAAATATTCCCTTATTTAACGTCAATACGTTCAATGATCCACTTGAATTGTGGAGAGCTTGTTTCTGGATTGCTTAAATAAAAATTGTTAGTTTGAAAAACTAAATTGAATTACTAATCCTATAACGTTTCTGTTAAAAAAAAATTTCTTGTCAACATTTTTGTTAATTAAAAGTCGAAAAATTAACGCTAAAATATTTTGTATATCATTGCATGGATACTTGAATTTTTTCAGACATTTTAGTTGATATGCAAGATTTTTTGGTTTTCAACAATAATTTGTTCTCACACTGTGCTTTATGAAAAATGCCATACATTTTTGTTCTATCTAGTACATTTGTGAAATAATCGTCACGGCGAATAACATAAACTGCATTTGGTTTCATACAAAATGGATAAAAAGAACAAGGTTTATCACTTTCACTGCCAGATTTTATTCAGCCACGTTAAAGTGTTAAACATTTATTGAATTTTGTAAATTAAAATGTTTGTAGAGGGATATTTAATTCTATTAAAATTATAAAGAACTGAATAGGATTAATATCATTATAAATTATTTAAATAATCGGTACAAAAATATATAAACAATTGAAATGGATCACGAAACCGAACCAAGAAAAATCTTATTTTTATCAAAAGAATATTTGATTTTCAGAAATAGGCCGTATGATTATTTGACGGGTCTATTCGTAGACGTAGGCTTAGGCCTCCACTATACGACCAATTGGTTCTAACTTAAATTTCTCTATTCTTTGCAGCCTCCAGAGAAAATCAGGATGCTGCCAAACAAGGGAACTTAAAAAAGGCTGCATCTTAACAGAAGAGTTTGCAAGTAACGCTGCGAGTGGCTAGAGGAGTGTCCCACAGAATGTTCGTGGAAGTGGACCAGGAACTGTTGTGTCTTGAGATTTTTATGTTAAGTTTTGAAGAAAATGACAAAATTTTATCCCATCATCATTTCATTTTTATATCATGCGTTTAGACTTATTTAATATTTTACGGATCATGTTACGTTTAGTTAGGCGCGACCGCGTTAAATTGTAAGCTTCATCCCCATCGAAACCCCAATCAGCAATGCAACATCTTTAGGGTAACTACGTAATTTTAGTTCGTCCCAGCATCATTTGTTACGTGTTTTTTAGCATCGCGAAGAAAGTTTTGCAGAGAGGATTGTTTAAGGCAAATCATAATAATTATGTAAAAAAGCATATTACATAAACAAAATTCCTACTTTACAAGAAGTTGTAAAAACAAGTGTCAAATATATTTATTCATGTCAATAGGAGGAAGCTCTTTCCTTTCCACAGCCTCCGGGCCTTTTTATAATATACGATACTACTGCACTAGACTTGTTTTGTCTTACTAAGTTCTGACAGAGACAACTGTCTTGCATTATACCCTTAAATTTCGGCGAGAACCTAATGTTTATATTGCGAGTGTCGACACAATCATTCATCTCAAGTGTAATTTATTTTATTTATTTATGATTTATTCCAAGCCTTTTTATTAAATAATTTTGCCAAACGAATCTTTATTAATTATGCTTTAATAATTCATAATTAATAAAGATTCGTTTGGCAACATTATTTTATATAAAGGCTTAATGTGTTAATGTCTGATATAACTCTAGGATAAAATAATGAGACACATGTAGATGTAATATAATAACTCATTATTTCCGACGTTTTGTTTATTCCGCAGTTATAAAGAAAAATAATTGAATTTTGCAGTCGACTCTAGAAACTGACGCGGTTTAGAATCCAAAGTCGATTTTTCCAAATTTAACTTTAGTCCTGTCTAATTTTCCTGGGCCCTATTGCGGCAATAAAATGAATCA
Organism: Eutolmus rufibarbis; assembly: GCA_963920795.1. NCBI lineage: Eukaryota > Metazoa > Arthropoda > Insecta > Diptera > Asilidae > Eutolmus > Eutolmus rufibarbis. Next base: position 23,426,493 of record OY987204.1, read on the forward strand.
TCTCATTATAGTTGAATTCAATACAAAAGTTTTTATGAGAAAAATTAAAGAATTCTGCTCTTTTAAAACAACTTTCTTATTCGATCGTGTAGAACGAAAACAGAAATTGTAGTTTAATTTCAGTAATAAAGTAAAGCTTTCAAGAATACTATGAACGAAAGCGAGATTGTCTTACCTTTGTTAGCTGAATTGAATTAAAATGTACACAGCTAAGATAGACAAACACTTACTTTATGTTATTTTACACAAATTTATTTCCGAGCGGTAGAATATAATTTCAATAAAAACGAAAATGCAAAAAGCACTGATTCCATTCCTCACAAAAATACAAAGCGATTACTTTGCTTTCGCGGATGTAGCCTCCCTCTCCAGAGCCCGTTGCTTTGCCTTCTCATAGAGCGGTGTAAGCTGACCCTGTTCACCAAGCATTTTTAGCAGTTCTACAATGAATGGAAGGTAGTTGTGTTTCCGACGAATATTCTCTATCTGAAAACATAATGAGGTCAGCAATAGTTTCAGGAATATATTGAGTTATTTTTATGGAAAATGAAAAATTGGGTCTATCATGGAACTCAAAAATGAAACCATTATCCAGCGGAGTTGCTCGACTAAAAAACTTTTCGTTTTCCATGGTGAGATCCAGCAAGATAGCAAAATTCGTTTTGGCTTCCAGTATTTTAAATTATTACAAACCTTGTAGCGTTTCTTTTTGGCTACTTCATCTTCAATCAACGCCTTAAGTCTTGCGATTTCGCTCTGCCTATACTTGTCGTCGTCAGTTTCCATGTCGTTCTCGCCGACGGTAGAGAGTTTCTCAATCTGCCTCTGGTAAATCATTTGCCTGTCTGAGACGATGGCCATGAGATTAAAGTGTATTTCGCCCTCGGTGTATTTCTGCATTCTGGTCTCAATGACTGGACGCACCACATCAACCCAATTCTGCGAACTAGTAACTGGCCCCAGGTCGACTGGACCTTCCTTCAGTCCATCGAGCTCATAGAGTCGACCATCGATGGGTATGTAGCCAATGAAATGGAAGACGTCGTCGTCTTTATTCTGATTTTTCGAATCCAATTCGAACAGAGTCTGTCGGGCGAATGAGTTATGCACAGTGCGAATCTGGGAGGCATTGCTCAAGGTAAGTCCCTTATTATAAGCATCAAATGAGTGACAAAACTCCTGATAATAGAAAATAAATTTAATTGTAGAATTGTTTAGTTGTTGTAGTTGTAGTGTTATAAAGAACGGTGCTAAAACAAATATCCTCTTTTTCCGATCGTTCCTTCCAGCTGTTCATATGACCTTAAATGTCTTCGGATTCGATAATAATTCGAAACGAAAATAAAACATCTTTTTTATGAAGGTGCTTTTTGAAAATGGGATGAAATACTTCAATCTTTGCTTCCGCTAGAACCTTTCAAATGAATAGCACATGTTTTTTTGCTACGATTCAAAGGTAAAATTACTGCAATCGACTCGAATTAAAGCATACCTAGATCAGAATTAAGCAAGGCATGAGGCAAACTGAAGATAGGATTGACTTGAATTAAAGTAATTTAACCACAGCTTGAGCTTGAGTAATATCGAGATGACTAAACTTAATGTTTGGATAACAAAATAAATCAACGCAATGTTGCACATGAAAGGTGCGCTTGATGTCACAAACCATGGGCTGTGCGAAAGAGGTAGGGGAGCGCAGCTGGCCCCCTTACACTTGAAAATTAAGTGTAACAATTCATGACAATTCTCCAAATCACTTACGTTTGAACTATCATTTATTATCTTATTTCAATATGGTGTATATTATATAAAGCATATAACATAAAAAAGATCCGTTGACTATAAAGTGTATTTGATCAACTCTTTCCTTTCCCGAAAAGAAATTACATTTTCTACGTACGCCATTGCCAAGAATTAAACTCTCAAGTCAGGTCTTTAATTCGACTGTATTTGGTATTTGCCAGAGACGTTCGTTCAACTTACATTAATCCTCTGAATTACCAATTGAATCAATTATCTGCTCAGTGTGAATATTTTTTGCAATTCTAATTTTATCATAACTAATCATTTTACACAATTTAGTATTCAAGGGCATTTTTTTTTTGTTGTTGTCGGTGTTTGGTAGGAGGGGAAGGGAGGATATGATGACTAGACAACTTTCCCCACATATTTTGGTGAAATTTTTGAATATAACAAGAGATGCAAGATGGGTAAATTCGAAAATACATCAACACCGCATCGATGCACACTTCAGCGTAGTAGAGTCTGAAGCTGAATTGTGCGCCAAGGACCTTTTGAGACATTGTTAAATTTTCCCGATAAAAGATTCTAATCTCTTCACAGAGCCAAGAGAAAGGTACGTTTTTAATGTTTGCAATGGATTTTTGGTGGAGAATTGAGGAAGGGTATATCAAGGTCCAGACAGAATCAGTTCGGATTACTTTGTTTAGGGCGATCTGTATTCTGGCTAGTTGTGTTTGGGGCGCATTGGCTAGGATAGGATGTAATAATTAAGATAGCCAATTGCTAGCGTTTTTCAATTATTTTTTAATAGGTGAAGCACGCGGAGTTTTGGCAAAGGAATAAGTTGGCACGATTACAATTTGTGTAACCCTAAAGTCTCTAATAAAATTTGAACTTTTAAACTGGAAGAGGCAGAGATTTGAGATTACCTTGAAATCCGTCAAAGTCTGACCGAGTTTGAGGTCCGAGTGGCTGCAGTTTAGCAGAATGCTGAGAATCGCCTGGGTAGCGCAGGCGTTATTTATGACTTGTTTCGCAAAGAAAATGTTATCGAGACGACTGTCCTGAACAATGGAGCCCGCGGGGGCATCGTCCTGCACCCATTTGAACAGGAAAATTAGACCGTGGATGGGCTCTAAATTTTTGAACGCATCATTATCTAAACTCCACAGTTCCTCGACTTGGATACCCTCGCAACCTGGAAATTGTAGCAAATTGAGAAAATTAGAAAAAAATTGGAAGAGGCCACCGGCAGCTTTAAAGACTCATTTAACCTCACTTACCGAATTCGCGAATAAGCTCTGTGAACACGCCTGGGTCACTTTCAATCAAACACCAATTTCCTGCACTTTCAGTCATATTTAGTTGCTTATTTCGGGGTCAAAAATCAGTGAGAAAACTCCACAATGCAATTAGTGATGCACTAAATGACGTTTGATATTTTGATGGGAGATAAACACAATTGACCCTTTCGCTATAGTGGCGTTTGGTGTGGTTGCGGACGGTAGGTGTACTAGAGTATGTTAGGAACATGTCCTTTTTCTTGCAAGAAAATTTGCTAGTTTTGCTATTTTATTTTATGAAAGTGTTTGGATTATGGATTTTCGGGATTAATTAGCAATATATTAAAAGGATTTTCTTTTACTACGAGCCGGAACGTTTGGCGGTGAAATACCGCTCAGCAACATACTGAACGATACCTAGAATTTTGCAAGCAAAATATTCGACAGTTTGAGAGATACTGTATGACGGCGGCAGATGAAAATTTCGTGTTTCGTGTAAACTTTAAGACAATTTTGGTATTTATCTGTTCCGCGAGTGCCCAAAAACATCGAAGAGGAAGGCGTACAGTGATGATCGGGGGCGTGCAACAAAATAACTCGGAAAAATGGCATATTTGCTGAGAAAATCGCAGTGACAATTTCGACGACGTTTCCAAGAGTGAAGTGCCCGACGACAGATCTTTTCTAATTAAAAGTGGGTTTCAGCGATTCGCGACGAAATTGGCAAAATGGTGGTGTCCAAGGATGCGAAAAAGAAGAGAAAGGAGTCACCGATGATCGATACATCCCCAGAAATCCCAAAACGGTAGCTATTTTTGTGTTTTCCTCTGTAATTTTACCTTTTCGCATCCGCGCGGATCTGACAAATGTCGGCGCGGCGCCCTCGCGCTTCCCACAGCTTCGATTTTCCCATCTCCCTGCGGACCACAGAGGCGCTCGGCTCGGTCTCGTCGTGCACAAAACTTAAAGATTAAGAATTCAGACGAAGCGGAACCCGAGAGTGGTGTGGCTGGAGAATTTGATTAAATTCAGCCGTGCATTTCCTGCCGGTGGGGGAGGGTCCGCCTCACTCTTTCGCTGGATGTGGCCATTTGATGGGCTCGTCGATTCGCAGCGCCCCACCGACCACCTTACTTTCTGCCGGCAGCGCGCTTGTTCGCCTGACCTTATCGCTTCTGCAAACAGAATTAAATTCACTCCTGCCCTGGCTGCCCAAATAGGCCTTCTTATCGGAGCCCGGGTTCCCCCTGAGGTTTTCGAATGCTGGAAGAACGTTCCGATCGCTGAACCTCCCCAGGTGAGTGTGACGGAAGGTTTTTCTTTCTTTGCGGCTCAAATAGTCCTAAAACCATTAATCTACGCCTGGCTATAGTAAACGTTTGCCTCAACCCATTAAATTTACTAAACCAAATTGACGCCACCGGCGATTTTTGTGGTCTTACAGCGTCTTCACATATCGTCCGCCCCCACAGTCACTGGAATGGACGATTGGCGCGAATCTTAAGCTCCTGGCACCCATTTTTAGTTCATGAGAGCAATGCACCCTACCCTTTAAAATATAGAGATGCTTTATTTGTCCGAATACGACTCGACTAATGAACTTGAAGACGGGAACACCATCTTTGTGGTTAAGGACTTGAAAGAACTTAAAAACAATAAAAAAGGCTCAACAGAAAATTATTACATACTTTAATTACATACATACTTGCATCAAAAGACGAATGCTTATTTATGTGTTTTATAGTGAACTTTTGATTTAAATATTAGATTGAGTACTCATTAGACCGCTTTAAATATTTAACGAAAATTCTTGGGAAGGAAAAGTTTTACATTATTTTAGATTAATTATTTTTCAACATTGATCTCACCAAAAACGGATCTACAATTTTAAGGGAGAACCTTCTTTATCGGAGAATTATAGTATTAAATGAAATGTACGTTTCCTTACAATATTTAAGTTTATTTTTATTATTTTTCCAATCGTAGATCTGCAGTTAGTAAAATAATTGAAAAAATTTCATCATAATAGGTTTACAAAATTCATAAAATGTAGGGGTTTAGAAAGAAATATATTCTGGAAAAAATATTACAGTGCAGCAATAACTTTAAAAAAAAAGACAATTAGTTAAATAAAATAAGATATGTAGTTTAAAAAAAAAAAACCGAAGAAAAGAAACTTTCTTCCGTCTTCAAAATCAAAAATATAGTCAAAATCGGTTGTTTCTATGACGCAAAAAATCACATAACTACATTATGCATTACAGCACAGTTTAAATAACAGCATTTGCCCTGATCATTTATTTTTCATCATACAATTGCGAATTGTTGTTTATTATTTCCGACCTTATAAGTCTAGATTAAGCCAAAAAATATATGGCCTCTCCTTTTTTAAGAAATGATTTATGCAAAATTAAATTTAAATCGGTAAATTGGGGGATTAAGAAATGGCCTATTCTGCTTTACTGTTTCGAATTCATCTTATTTGACTGAATTAAAATTCTTATACGAACCAAATTGGATTTTTGTTTTTTATTTACATTAATCCAACTATATAATTCGAAATCGAGCTAAAAATGCTGGAATAGAGAAAATGACCTGACCTTCAAAACATGTACGGAATCTCTAAAAGTAATGAAGATATTTCGCAAACAAAAGTTATCTTGTGCGGTCGAATAGGTCACAAAGATACAATAGAATAATGGAATTAATATATAGAACAAATCAATAAATCTTAGGTGAACTTGGAAAGCAAGCGGCAAAAGAGGAAAATTGTAATAAGAAAAGGATTCGGTTAGAACGCGAACCTTTGAGCATTTTTAAATCTCCCCAACATTATTTTAGAACAAAAATGCGATCTTTACAACTAAACGCTAAAATTAAATTATATAGTTAATTCAGCTTCTTAAAATAATATATCCTTAATTTTCCTTAGTTTGCATATGCTCGAAACGTAATTTTAGTTTATTTACTTAAAATTTTCTTTCGCTCGCTACTTCGCGTGACCTTGAAGTTATTAGTAAACAAAATGCTTCAGCTATCCACCAAATAAGCTGTTAACTTTTTGCTGTCTTCTTCAAATTTTGAATTATTTAAGAAAGTTTAATATACCTTTTTTGGGGCATCTATTTAACCGCAGCTCAATGTGTTCTACTTCAGAAATTTTTTATAATCTTTAGGTAGAGGATTTGAATCTAAAATCGACTATCCAGAAGAAATCGTTTAAATAGCCTTCGACAGGCAAACCTTACAAAAGCTTTCTTTGGATATTTCGTAGAAGTTTTTACATAAAAATTGTGCCGATAAGAAAGGTTTCATCAGAGTCCGAATCTAACGATTATTATTAAAATTTTAAAATAAAAGTCAAAGTGTTATGATGAAGAATGGCATGGATAACATAAAATTAGCATCTCGTGAGTCTTCTCAAAAAGTATGTTCATAACAAATTATATTCTTATAAGGAAAATAAAAATTTTAATTAAATTAGTTTCCATGAGTTTTATCGTTTTCGCTTACCTAATAAGTTTTTCGATTGATTGTAGAGTTCTTGTTTACTTGAATCTTAAAAAACTTAAATATTTAATGTCTAATACATATATTGCTAGTTAATTTTTTTGCTGCGTAGGTAAAAAGAAAACTTTTTTTTCGCTGGCTTGTTTGAGCTTTCATTTCTCATGAATATAACGTAACATAACTATTATTTTAAGGGTTGCTTAGCTAATCGAGTATCCTTATAGTTTTGTCTATTTATGGGTTATAGTCTTTACCTTTTTAATAATCGTTGTAGATAATCTGAAAAAAGCAAAGATACTTTCTGAGCAATTAAAAAAAAACGTTGGATAGTGACTATAAAACACTGATACTCACAATCTCATTTTTAAGATGCAAACAAATTTTTTAGGCAAAATACTTGACTTTTTATGCTCTACATCCTCGTGAAATGTTCTGTACATCAAAAAATTAATATTTTAATTGGTTTGGTATCGCCGATTGAAACGTCGGGCAAAATCATAGCATGAACTGTTTTTTTATGCTTTTTGGGACTTGCTGACATTTTCAAAACATTTTTATGTTAGTAACTGAGTGTTTCTGATCCTGCGTTGAATTTAATCTATTGGTTTCTTGAAAATTACAAGGCGAAGTTCATAATCTCGTAGTTATGTTTCTATAAGTTCGATAATTTTATTCACTTTTGCATTTAATTTAGGACTTTGTTCAAATTTAGAAATTCAATATAGCAAATCTAATATGACAATCGAAAACATAACTCTTTACTTAAACGACCATGGAGACAAAACTATTTAGATAAAATTACTATTGCGTGAATTTAAATTTTCCTTTAAAAGTTTTCATACTCTTCGTACTTCTCCGCAGTTTGTCTGTCGTCTCGAAATTATTTCCAAATCAACAGTCCCACGAGAATAAATTGCAAACCATAACTGATCCGACAGTACTCTTATAGGCTGTTGTATATATTGCTTTGTTTTTTAATTACATTGCTGCAAATGTGGGTCCTTATGGTTGTTGTAATTGTGGAATTTAATGCTTCTTTCAAAACTTTTCGTAACTCTCGAAGTGTTGTTTGAAACAGATTTTCTTCAATACCATTACTACAATGGTAATTGTAATGCGGAATAAATTACTTAATTGTAATTAATTAATAATGAAGTTAACTTTATAATAGAAGCTGACATTTCTTACAATTGCAATTATTTAATATCCTTTTTCGTGGAATTCTATCAAAATCGATTTGGAATATTTCTGGTATGTCTCAGGGTTGCCATTTGAGACCCTTGCTGTCAAATGCTGATGATCCGAAAAATTTTCATCACTGTGAACTTTTAAACTCCGACGTGAACGTGACAAGGTTAGAGACTTGGGGATTATAGTTAACTCGTGCTTCTCATTTGATGACCTCATTGACGCGTTTATTAACAAGGATAATGCTACTGGATTTTGTTAAGAGGTGGTCCAAGGAGTTCAATGATTGAGGCTGCCCAACGAAGATTTCTAAAATTCGTTCTTCGAGGCCTTCTAACTTTGCCTCCATACTCCGAGAGGTTAAAGCTTACTTCATTTACATCGCTTGAACATAAACAGCCCCAAAACTGCTTTTGAATGTGATTTACAGGATATTATCAACTTCCTGGGGTGTTGGCTTATTTAAACATTTCTATCCACTTTGAAGAATCTGGAGTGTTTCTACTTGAAGCGTCATCGTACTAATTACGCTCTAAATGAGTCTCTAGCGTCGACCGTACCGTTGTATTGATTTTAAGTTATCTAGAGATCAGATTTAGATGAGCTGTAAATAAATAAATTTCAGTTATAATACATAATAGTAATGGAAATATTTCGTTACTATTATTATTACAATTATCTTTGTAGTAAATGAAATTGAAATTAGAAAATCTGTGTCAATTGCTCGTAATGGTAATGACATCAGTAGTCATTTCGCAAATATTAAATTATTTTACAAGTATAGTATTTAAATTAAATAAAAACTAATAACTAACTTTGGCGCAACTTTTTCATTTGCAGGACTAAAGTTCAGGCACAAAGGAAGTTTGCACAGGGACAAAGCGCCCCATCGGCTTCCTACACTTCGGGAGTGGCCTCGTCGTCAGCTGCAGCGAGCACTTCACAGCCCGGGACTCCAATTCGGGAGAATCGGGAACCAGCCCCAGAACTAATAACACACAAAAGACCGCGAACAGAGGACTTTTTAACGTTCCTCTGCTACCGAGGAACTTCTGTTCTTCCCTCGCATTTAGATTTTCTGAATCAAAATAAAAATTCGTCCAACAAAGATGAGAGCAAGGAAGGTGTAGACGGAAAAGAGAAGGAAGAAGTGAAGACGAATGCTTCCACAAGCAAGGAGAAGGAAATGGGGCAACCAAAGGAAGAAACTCCTGAGAAGAAAGATCAGAAGAAGGAAATTATTCCGTTTGCTGTAAGGAAGAGGGCCGAGCAAGTTGCTGAAGGAAATCGAAAGCAGAAGGTGGAGAGAGCGACTCGATTAAGGGATAAACCGAACAAGAAGGAGGATTCGAATCGGAGATCGCCGAGGACTAGGGGTGCTAAAAATGATTCAGCCAATGATGGGGTTGATGAACCTTCTGACGCTTCAATGGCTGAAGAAGAGGAAGAACCTCCAAAGGAGCCTGAAGAGAAAGCGAAGAAACCTGTTGTGGGCAAAAACAAAAGAAAATTAAATCAGAAAAAGAATATGGAAGATAAACAACCAGAGACGGTGGAAGTTGTAGAAAAAGTTAGCTCAACTCCATCTAAAGAGATAGTGACTAATAAGAAGCTGCCAGCAGAAAGTAAGGAACCAGAAAAGGAAGATTCTGAAGAAAAGGGTAAAAAAGGTAAGGCTAAGCGCACAGTGACTCCTATTGAGCCATCAGGCCGCATGACTCGACAAAGAGCTTTCTTTGAACCAGTTAAGGTACCTAGACCAGAAATAGAAGAAAAGGAGGACACTCCTGAGGATAATAAAGATGCTGAAAAGAAAGACCAGATGAAAGCAAAGAATGAATTCTCTTCTGATGATGAGCAGCCACTTGCGAAGACCATAAAATTAACTAAGCCTTCACCTAAGAAAGCGGCAAAAGGAAGAAAGTCAGCAGTTGCTCCTAAAGCTAAAGAAAAACCGAAAATTGCGTTGGCAGACGTAGAAAAAGAGTCGAAAAGTCCTACATCTGCCACAAATCCCACTCCTGTCACCAGTCCCATAAGACGAATTCTACCAAGAAATAAGCAAGCTGAGAAGGAGGCTCCGGTGGTAGCTGAGACCGCAAGTCGAAAATCAGACGTCAGCTCCAAAGTAAGTCAAGGTCCAGTAAAAGCCGCTCAAAAACGACCTGCAAAGGCTATTGAGAAGGACAAGGATAAGGATAAAGAAAAGGATAAGGACAAGGAAAAGGATAAAGAAAAGGATAAGGTTGAGGCTCCTTCAGATGATGACACATTTGGTAGGATATCTCCGAAGAGGCGGAGCAAACGAAAGGATAATGAGTTAGATCCCTCCCAGCACTCTCAAACGGATGTGAGTGAAAATGACTTGCGTACGGGACGGCCCACCAGGAAAACTAAAGAGGCAGCCACAATTTACATGGAACTCATTGGACAGAAACTGAATTTGGACGGGTTTGATGACGATGATAGCTCCATGGATAGCTATCCTGAGCTGCCCAATGCTAAAAAAACCCAAAAATTGGAGAATGATTTAAAGAAAAATGTCGAGAAACCGAAACCAAAGCCTAAGGCGGTTAAGAAAGCTGTTAAGACTCAAAAGAAACAAGTCGCCAAGAAAAGCGCTGCAAGAGTTGTTACTACCGAAAAAGAAATGGTTGAGAAGAAGCCAATCGCAAAAGTTGAAGAAAAATCGACGAAAGTTGAAGTCCAGGAGCAAAAAAGTAAAGATACAAAACAAAAACTGGTTAAAGAGGAAGCGCCAAAACAGATGTCAAAGGCCGAACCGGAGGAGAAGTTAGAAAAAAGTTTTAGTGACTCGGATGACGAACCCTTGGCTACTAAGGTGCAGAAACCTAGCGATAGTGAAACTGTCGAACCAAAAAATGAAGCAGGCAAGTTGGAGGATAAAACAATTCCTCCAGTCGTTGCTGAGCCAAAACCTTCGGCTACTCCTAAGCAGGAGAAAACCACTCCAGGGGCTAAAGCGACTGGAGGGAATGAGCTAAAGAGTAGTCCACCTGTCCAGTCTCCTAATAAGCCCCAGAATAAGGCTACAGTAAATCGGGCTGAAAGTAATAAGCCAACATCTCCGACCACTTTTCCTTCCTTAGCAGATAGATTTCCTTCCCCAAAGATTAATCCAACATTTCTCACTCCAAAATTTGATCGAAATCTAGAAAGGCGGGTACCCGTGGATTCGGCACAGACGTCGTCCTCAACCTCAAAGTTAGGGTTTCTTCCATCTCCATCCCCGTTGAAAAATGATTCGATTGCAAAATCCTCCTCTCCTAGTAACTCTGCTAACAATTCGAAAAAGGCAGAGCCCGATAATTTACTTTCAGCTAATCTGATGCCTAGCAAAGAGGAGTCTGGAAAAATTTTTGGGATAGCTAGTGTAAGTTTAGCGCAAAGCTCTGGACCAGACAACACAAAATGCACATTGGGTAAATGCGGCTCTATACACAAACCTGTGCTGGGGCCCGTAGTACCTACGGAGGCGTATTTGGGTGAGCAGCTTTCCAGTAAAGAAAGACGAAAAGCTAAGGTCAATATGACCCATGAGCAAATACAAAAGTGGCTAATCGAATGCTCCTCCAACCCAGACGATATTGTTGATGATTTAGATGACGATTTTGATGCGCCTGCCAAACCAATGTCGTTTGCCCCAACTCCTCCTCCCATTCAGGATGAAAAGAGCAATTTTAGCTCCTTTTCTAAATCTACTAAGGATAATGTAAAGACGGAAAGTGTGTGGTCGGGAAAGGGTCCATCTTTGAAAGCCACACCTGTTGTAGTTAAGGAAGATCAAAAACGGGTAACTCCTGCTCCTGAATCTGTGAAGCACGAGGAGAGCATGGATAAGATTTACGAACCAATGCAAAAATCTAAACAGGTAGATTCAGCTAAAAAAGAGAAAGAACCTGTAGAGCCTAAGAAAAAGGCAACTCTTCCACAGAGAGCAGTGAGGGAAAGTATGAAATCACCGAAGCCGTCTACTTCTTCTACGGCAACATCATCTCCAAAGCACCAAAAGGCTTCGAGGGCGGTTAAAGAAGAGCAAACGAAAAAGGAAGTCGCTACCAAGCAAGCACAAAAGCGTCAGCCTGTTTACAGCTCAAAAATGGCTGATTCTAGCAAGAGAAAGCCCTCAGCAATTAATTTTTCAGCATTCTCTCCGGAGAACGAAACGAGCGTTTATTCTTTTGACAAAGAAGATGACGCTCCGCCCCCTTTGACTAAACCCTTTCGGCGACATAGTCGCAGGGAATCTCACAATGAAGACTCACAGAGTGAAAAGCCAAACAGCAAAGAAAAAATGGAAAAGGATAAAGCTGCAAAAGCGGATAAGACTGAGAAATCTGGCAAGGTGGAGAAGGGTGCTCCCAAGGACGTTCAGCAGAGCAGCATCTCGGTAACATTAAGTCCTGAGGATAATAATAAATTGGTTAAAGTTAGCCTCGATGGGGACACTGCAATAAAGACCACATCACCGGAGAAACCGCAGGGTAATGAGATGACCAGCTTAGGGGATTCAGACTCCGAGGGGCAAACGTTTTACATTCCTCTCCAAGGGATTAGACCCGCTGGGGCCGCTGGGGAAAAATCTTCTGATGTTATTCAGGGAGTGGCTGTGAAGCTGGGAAGGGAAGGACCAGAGGGACCCAACCAGCGAGTGATAATGCATGCCACGCTCGTAACGAAGGCTCAGATGGGCTCCAACACAACTCCCATTCCTGAATCAATGAATGTACATGAAATTGTTAAGAGTTTGCTTTCAACGAGCAAGGATTCTGGTACATCGATTGGCTCGAAAAGTGTTCCTGTGGGAACTGTACAGCCTCGCTTTAAATCCACTCGGGATCAGCAAGATGCGTCTGGATCAGGTTTGACAAGAGTTAACTCAAACTCTTCCCTGTTTTCGGGCTCGAACAAATCCAGATCAGCATCAGCATCAGCTGGACCAAAGAAGGTTAAGGATGATACACCTATTAAAATGTGCAATAACACGGCCTTTCCACGCCGTGATGACCCTCCCCAGATGGTGGAAGCGCCCATTTTTCGACCCACAGAAAAGGAGTTCCAAGACCCAATGGAATTCATCGAGAGGATATCTCCAATTGCAGCAAGATTTGGAATTTGCAAAATAATTCCGCCGGCCAGCTTTAAGCCCGAATGTCGGATTTCTGATGATATGCGCTTTACAGCCTATAACCAGTACGTGCACAAGATGTTGCACCGTTGGGGACCAAGTGCTAAGGAGCTAAGTGCAATAAAGAAGTATCTCGCCACCCAGAGCATAGCAATGGCCCATCCTCCGTGGATTGGCGGAATGGAGGTCGATCTACCTCGGCTCTATCACACAGTCCAAGAACTTGGAGGTCTCAAGGAGGTAATAGAAAAGAAGAAGTGGGCTCGAGTCGCCGAGGAGATGTGCATACCCAAACTAGCCCAGGATAGGGTTACTAAGCTAGATGATATCTACTGTAAATATCTTCTACCTTACGACACATTATCACCTGCCGAGCGACAAAAACTATTCGATGAAGTCGAAGCCGACTGGGCTAAACGCGAAGCCCGGGCTCGCCGAAATGCAGACCGATGCGTTAATTTAGAAAGCGTAAGCAACGAAGACGAGGGCTCAAGTGATGAGGACGAGGAGTCCGAGGAAGAGGTCGATGGTGTTTCTATGGAATGCATTGTAAAAGGGCGAAACATGCCACTCAGTCAATTTTTTCGAATTGCTCGAAACACTATGGCTTTATGGTTCAAAAATACCGAGCCTACGGTTTCGGATATCGAAGCGGAATTCTGGCGGCATGTTGCTGTTAGAGATAGCCATGTTTGCGTACATTCCGGGTCAATTGACTCCAGTGGCTGGGGCTATGGTTTCCCTACTCCAGGACCTAAAGCCAAAGGATCGCCATGCGCGAGGCATCCGTGGAATTTGAAAGTGCTAACGAATAATACAGGATCGGTTTTGCGATCTTTGGGACCCGTAATGGGTGTCACGGTACCAACACTCCATGTCGGAATGCTATTCAGCGCTTGCTGTTGGTATCGAGATCCTCATGGTTTGTCATGGATCGAATATTTGCACACGGGAGCCAGCAAAATTTGGTACGGCATTCCAGACGAGCAAAGCTCCAGTTTTCGGGCTGCGCTTACAGCTTTAATTCCCACCCATTGCCAGAACAAAACCATTTGGCTTCCATGTGATACTGTAATGGTTCCTCCGCACATGCTCACCGACCGGAATGTCTCCCTCTGTCGAACGGAGCAGAAACCTGGAGAGTTCGTTGTGGTTTTCCCCCGAGCATACACGTCCAGTGTAGCCTCAGGATATGTCGTCTCTGAAAGTGTTTATTTCGCTACCAGCTCTTGGTTAGACTCAGCAAAGGAGGATTTTAAGGTAAGATTTTAACTAAAGAATGTAAATTATTATATACCATTATATTGCTCTTTTTTAAGGATATTCATGAGAGCTGTGAGCCGGCAATGTTTTCATTAGAGCAACTCCTTTTTGCAATTGCCTCAGATCAGAGGGTTTCACCAGACATTTTGTCACAAATTTTGCCCATGTTATCAGAAGTTTATGAGAAGGAAGTCGCCGCCAGACAGCAATTGAAGGTAAATTTTGATTTTACAATTTTATAAACTTTTAAATATATAAGAATTGCTTATTATGTATAATTTTATTTTTCTTAAATACATTGTATATATGTTCGATTTAATAAAGAATTATCCACTTATCGACCTATCCCTTGATTAAAATTTTTTAATGTAAAAAAAAAAAATATGTTTTATCTCTAAACTCTAAGCAGACTATGAACAAAATTTAGAATATCGTGGTTACTTAATTTTCAAAATATCATATCATTTTTAAATTTCTTTAAAAAACCAGATGAAAACTTTTGCCTCATTTTGCACAGTTATGACAAATTACTATTACATTTCTTTGTATTCCTTGATTCAATTTATAATTTAATTCAACGTATCCTAATTTTTTTATATGCATACTGCGTATTATTCTATACGGATCCGATTCACACAATTTTTCGTAGAAATGAAAGGATGGTTGTATTTATTTTGTAAAGATTTTATTTTATTTTTTATTGGATCCACTACTTTGGAATTCCAAAAGGTGATAGAAAATTCGACAATCAGCGAATCCGAAAATCCCCAAGTATATGTATATTTTGATAGTAGTCTCCTGAAAGTAAAAAATTTCCGTAACCTTTTCTAGGTTAAAAGTGATCTGTTTGTTAGTTTGAATATGAAGAATCTTAGATAATAAAGAAATATTGACGATTTTATTACTCATTATTTAAGTAATTGACCGACCTGATACTAATAATTAATGAAAAAAGGGAATTGCTCATTACTAATTATTTAGATAATGAAAAAGTAATTTTAAATTATGGATGTAGTAATTCCCTCAATGTGAACTTTTTTATTATAATTATTTTTTTCTAGGCTGCCGGGGTAACATCAACCGAGAAACTTCTGCAGTCAACGGGCAAACCAAAGCAAAAGTTTCAAGTAGCAGAAGTTTATGAATGTGATTTATGTAGAGCCAATCTATACATATCGATGGTGCGGATAGAGGAGGGCAGCATATACTGCTTGCAGCATGCGCTCAAAAATATCAATAATGGCAACATTCAGGCGAAGCAGTGTACACTTATATTTAAGTACACTGTTGACGAGATTGAAGAGATGTCGAAAAAATTAAAAGATCGTCTCGAACAGAAAAAGACACCCGCCTTTACAACTGGTAAAAAGGGACATGCCTCGAAATAGAAGAGACGGATCATTAAAAAATAACTACGAACTTGTATATAGAGTTGATCTTATTTATTTTTATAGCAAGCTTGTTTTCTAATACTTATTTAAGTCACTGTATATAGATTTACAAAGCGGAAGTCTTCTTTTTAAGATTAAAGTACAGATAAGTTGTGTATTAAGCCGGGCTTCATTTGTATAGGCTGCTATTAGGGAAGTTAGATTTGTATTTTGTTTGTTTTCGTTTTCCTTTTACAAACAGGAAATTTCTTATTTTATTACTGTTGCACCAAGCTTTTTGTTAATAAGGCCGATTTAAGACACTGGTGCGTTTGTAAATTTCGTAAGAATATGATGGAACTTTTTTACATTATAGGTTGCATCGCTTACCTTTGATCAATGGTATTTTGTCTTTAAACATCACCACTTTTGCACTCGAAATACTGGGATATTATTTAAAGTGATTCGTTTATTAAGAGCAGCTCGAAGTTTACTTCTTTGTATACGTTCAACGTGCTGATTGAGCATTGCTTATTTGCTGAAAATGATAATTTACCTTAGAGGTACCTATGGCAGCATTGTACAATTAAGCAAATGATGTAGACATTTTCTCTAACACATTTTAAACAATAAGAATGTAGACAGTCTGTTGGATTTTTGTTCTTCATTATGTTGCATAACCTACCCCGTTCTAACGAACGATTAACTCATGCGTCGTACGCCAATTGTTTTTTTGTGTATACTTTATTTCGTAGAACAATACCTGTACTGTGGATTTATTCTTATCATAATTGCTTTGAAGGACGCAGACGAAATGTGCATTTTAACTTAAGATATCTCTTTTTTGTTATCCTTGATGTGTATATTTACTTTTAAGTATTACTAAATGGAATTGCCGTTGTACTTTCAAAGATAAATCAATAAAACATAAAATTTATATAAAAAAGCATGTCTTTATTCATTTTCTTTGATTTTTGATTCAGCAAAAGTAATTGTCATATGACGTAAAATTGAGTTTACTATCTGTTACTCGTAGTTTTCAAGAATTCAAGTTCTCAAGATGACTGCTCAATTCACCTCAAGAAAAACACTTGCTGAATTAAGCTGTCGACTGGAAGACCTGAAGTCTCCAATACAGGGATTATTTTCTCGTCGTTGATTTTCTCCGAATTTATTCAGCGTGTCACCAGCCACTGTAAAGGATGGGATTTTTCAAGAAAAAAAAAAAATTCTATGCTGTGCAGACCACGGAGTGAACAAAAAGATATAAGTTCTAAATAACTTCCAGAATGTATAGTTTCTAAAAAATCTATCTTATTTTCCTAAGAGCTCTAACGTAAAAATGTCCAATTGCGCAAAAGGCGATTACGATTAAAAAAAACCAGCAATTGTTCCTTAACAATAGAATTTATTTAACAAGGTAAATGTCCATTTCCATTCTAAAAATATTGTTCTATGTATTTAAAAACATTACGGTGTCATAATTCTATAAAACCTCATACCTTTAATATGAATACTAACAGTTTTCCCATTCAACATCAATTTCAACTCTTAACTGTACGAATTGTATAATGTATAACTATTTAAAATAATGGCACTTTGGTATAGGTGTACAAGAAGATACGTTATGACTTAAAATAGTCGGAAGTCTTAAAAACATCCGGTTTCACAAACTCGCCCTCATAGATATTAGTGCTAGTTGGCGACTTTGATTTTCCGAACAGGGGTTTAAGAAGGCCTTTCAGACTATGATTTGGGATACCAAGTTCTGTTTCGGCTACTTCAGTAATATTTTCAAGTTCGGTTAGATTTTTATCGACAACTGCAACAAACTTTTCCAAACTATCTATGCGTTGACAAAGGCTATCGAATTCGTCGCCAAAAGCAGCTATTTGTGGTACATTATTTTGGATAATTTCGGTAGAATCTGATTTTACCTAAAATTTTTAAAATTAGTTACAAATTAAGGAAATTAAAAATCGTTTACTGTTAGTAAAAGGGATTCAAATTCCTCCAATCTTGCCAGCATTTCTTCTATGCTTGTACAGAGCGGGTTAATCTGAAACAAAATAAAGTTGTAATGACAACAATTAAATAAGAATATTTTATTTTGATTAAGACATTTTCGAAATTAAAGCAAGAGTTACTAATAGATTCCAAAACGGCGATCAACATTTCTTATTTCAGAGGTTTCCGTAAAAATTAATATTTAGAGGTTTTAATGAACGTCGGAATAAAATTTGTAGTGGATTCAATATTGCAAATCCAGTAAGGCGTATACAAATCTTTAGTTTTTAGAGATTCTCAAAATTTAAGCAATTTCCATGAAAATAGTTATATTAAGGCTATATTTTGGTCGCTGAAATAAAAGTAGAAGGGGGTATTTTGATTTGTGGCGACGTATTTAGTAACACTTAGCATCGATTTCTAACACGAGTAGGCCATAACATTGTTTTCAGTTTTGGAATTTTTAAAATATTTATTAAGGTGGATAAAATTTATCAAATCATAGCACGCACATTCAGCGTTAAAAAAATGTTCAGTATTATTATTGACTCTGCGGAAGAAAAATCAAAGTACTATAGAAAAGACCAAAGAGGAAAGTTAGGTGAAGCGAATTCACGCTCCTCTGAAATTGATTCAAAAGATAATTCTGGCCCATTTTCTATATATTGCCAATAAAAATTGGATTAATCTTCGAACTTGTGTTATATCCACATACATACATTGGTATGGCCCTCCTACGAGGAAAACGCAATAACTTCTAAATCTGGGTAAATTGCCAGAATTGTCACGGTGAATACAGGCCACTGCCGCAGTAGCCAGGACACAAGTGAGGAGATGCCTTTTCACTTTTTATGCAAATGCCCGGTCCAGTGCTAAACATTGTTCACTGGGTAATTAATATTAGGAGGTGACTATTTTCACCTTAAAACGTGAAACCAGAAACCAGAAAAAATAAATTCACAGTAAAAGGAAAATCTTTATTTAGTAGGCATTTTGTAAAAGGAAAATCTTTAGTTAGTAGGCATTTTGTAAAAGGAAAATCTTTAGTTAATAGGCATTTTGTAATTTGAATGAATTTATTTTTTCTGGTTTCTGGTTTCTGGTTTCACGTTTTTTAAGGTGAAAATAGTCACTCTCTAAAAATAAACACTTCAAACAATTTTTTGAGGTTTAAATTTTTGCAAGTCTCACAGTAGGATGACTCTTTAAGTGACGATTCCCACGACCTTGTCAGAATCCAATAAGCACTGATTACTGCGGCATTTTGGAACCACATAACCATGATCAGGTTTTTAGGGTGTTTGCTAGACAGTTTAGTAGACAGGGAGACTTCGCCAATAGTACTAATCCATTTTCCGAACAGCTCCATGAAATGGTCAATAATATTAAGAGAGTGACTATTTTCACCTTAAAAAACGTGAAACCAGAAACCAGAAACCAGAAACCAGAAAAAATAAATTCATTCAAATTACAAAATGCCTATTAACTAAAGATTTTCCTTTTACAAAATGCCTACTAACTAAAGATTTTCCTTTTACAAAATGCCTACTAAATAAAGATTTTCCTTTTACTGTGAATTTATTTTTTCTGGTTTCTGGTTTCTGGTTTCTGGTTTCACGTTTTAAGGTGAAAATAGTCACCTCCTTATTTTTATGCAAAAAGTCCCAGTTATTCCAAGTATTAATCCAGTCATAGCATTTCAGCGAAGTAAAACTTTTTTTATGAAATTGTGTTTTCCAGAACGTTTTTATAAACTAATTCCCAAACTTTAGGTTGTTTACCCTTTAAACCAAACCAAACCATAACAAATCCATTTGAATTCATCATATTAATGTTTTTGGTAGTTATAATAATTAAAACATATTTTGAAACCGTCAGGTTATATTGTCTCATTTTTTTATTAAAATAATAATATAGTAATTTTATTAATATAATAATGTTTTAAAAAGTCCATTGGTTGTTAATACATATGACATTAATTAAAGCGTTACAAATTGTAGATAGCAAGAAAAAAAAACTGAATCCTATCCTAATGTGAGACAATTCCAAAGACATTGCGCCTCTCGGGCGTTTTTAAAACGAATTCATTCAGAATTTCATCTAAATTTAAGTCGAACGTTTACTATGTGGCAAAAAAAAAAGGGGAGGGGGGCTAAGGCGTCCCCCGTTCGTTTTGGGGGGTGCATTTGGCCCTACCTGCCCACCACTTCCGCGGCCGCTGCTTGGTAGCCACCTGAGGAACTCTTGGGAGCCGAATTTGGCCAGTACTTCACTTCAAAAACAATATTAGAAGCCACTTTTAGAATACTCTTTCTTTAAATTTTGGTCCTGGCCTGAAATTACAAACAATTGTAGCCGTGTAACGCATGAAAAGGATGAATGAGTCGTGCATGATGAATATTTGGCAAATTAGGGATTTATAAATCCTGCGTGCCTTCCATTAGTTAGACTAGACAAATTATAATAAGAATTGCATTTGCGGGTAGGCTAGAGGGTTACCGTGAATTTTTGCCTTCAAATTTAATTAAATATATCTGGTCACAATTTGTTTGATGCTCAGGTGCGTATTTGCTTAAATATGCAAATTCAGTTTCCTGTGAGGCAGGGTTTTCTGTCGTGGTCTCCCGGGCTATAAGAAATTTCGAAGTTATTTTGTAGACTATTTTACATACATACATATGTATATTTCCAGCGACGCGACAACTGCAGTAGGGTTCAGAATCTTAAAATTGAGGTGATGAAGGAGAAAGGCTCTTTTTATTATTTAACTTTACTAGATGTAGCGTTCAAGGGTATCAAATCAAAGCAATCTTTAACGAGTTTTGTTGAAAAATGCCACGACGAGGACCCCTTGAGGGTTTCGCTTCGCTGTAGAAGCCTCTGTTGAAATTGAGAAAGGACAAGGTTTTTATGGCATGGATTTCGGACTGAAGGACACTAGCCCTTTCCGATCGAAACTTTTGATATCTTATCTTAAAGACCTGCAGTCGTACAGTAAGATCTGAACTTTCTAAAAATTTAAGATAGATAAATAAGAAAATTGTTTACCTCTTTCGAGAGATCTGTGGTTCTGAAATACTGTGCGTATTCGCGAGCAGCCTTCTCGACCATGGTTTTTAGTTTCGATCAATTCTTTGGTCAAATCCTCCTCTGTCCGCGCAGGCACTTTATCATTAAATAAATATTTCGCTGCTCTTTTAAAATGCTACAACAAAAGAACAGAAGTGGACACTGGACGACTGGAGATAAAACAGCGCGAAAATTTTGTTTTGCTGTCAAAAGCTGTCAAAACAGCGCGAAACCGGCGACCGAAAAAACCAGATGTCAGATAACAAAATTTGCAAATTGTCAACGTCATCCGTAGTAAATAGAAAAATTTCGCATGCGTGCTGTGCAATGGTATGAACATCCAATGGAAGGATTTTATCCTGTTTCGACGGAACAAATAAAGATCCTCGCTGATAATCGGCATATGGAATTATCCGCAAGTGCAATCCAGAGCACAGCCACTGCATAGAGCCACACTGGTGAGGTAGCCGTACCGTTCGTTATCTCGACTTTGTGCACAAACACACGATTTGTTTTTCAGATAAAAATAATGACCGAAACGAGGTATGAACGCCTAGCATCAAACAGGGAATCCGGAGGCAACAACGACGAGGAAATTGAGCTGGAAACTGAAGTGCGATTGCAGGCCACAATGAAGAAGCCCGTACAGTCGAGATTTGTACACTTTGCGGTCGGAACGCTAGGGATTATTATGCTGTACCTTTCCCTTTCCATATGCTTAACATTCTACCAACAGAGGCTACTAAAGGTGATTAAATATTTAACAAAGTCTCCCCAGTGACTCATTGACGAATTCTCTTCCAGGAGCTGAAGTTCCCACTTAGCATAGTTCTTTATCACCTCGTCATTAAGTTGATTCTATCCGCCTTGGCGAGGGCCATTTACAGATTAGCCACTGGGAAGCCGAGGGTCCTGCTAGATTGGCGGACATCTGTAAAAAAGATGGCCCCAACTGGTATAGCCAGCGGAATCGACATCGGGTTTTCCAACTGGGGCCTGGAGCTAGTCAAGATCTCCCTCTACACTATGACAAAGTCGACCACCATAATTTTCATTCTATTCTTCGCAATCATCTTAGGACTAGAGAAGAAGGTAACAGTCGTAACAATATTTTAGATTCAAAGCAATAGCCAATCTTCCCGTAGAGCTGGTCACTCGTCTTTATCGTGGTCATGATATCAGGCGGATTATTTATGTTTAACTACAAGTCAACCCAGTTCGACGTTTTTGGCTTTATCTTTTTGTTATTTGCATCATTTACCAGTGGCATCCGGTGGAGTTTTGCCCAGCTTATCATGCAGAAATCAAAGTTAGGACTGCACAATCCCGTGGATATGATTTATCACATGCAGCCGTGGATGATTTTGTCTATCGTCCCATTCACAATTGCATTTGAAGGTATGTAAGATAACACTTTATTAGATATAGCGCAACTTTTTATATAAATCTTTAGTGCAGAAGGCTTTCAGATATTAATCAGAAATGTTTATCTGTGGAGTTTAAGATGTGATCTAGACATGAACGTTAAGACAAACAAATTTATATTTTCTCTAAAAATTTGTAAACGTTTCGCTTAAGATATGGAAGAGTTAGAAAAAGTAAGAAGCCTTTAATATTTAAGCTTTAGGCCATGTGGCGCGCAATGACAAATGGGTCTTTTCTACTTTTCTACCGACAATGACGTGTCTCCTCTTGAAAAAAAATCGGTATTCGTCCAAAATTGCAGTTTCTCAAATTTTATTTTCACAAGATTTTTTTGGACCATACAGAGATTATAATAATACTAAAATCCCGCTTTTATTTTTTTTTGGTTTTTACAAAATCATTGTGACAGAGTAGTCGAAATGTGTGACAGAGGTGTTTTACATACAAATAAAATGCGTCTCTTTGCGCCGCCTAATGTTACAAAATGACCCCCTTAAAAAAATCATATAGAACCCTTTAATATAAAATTATTTATTGAACTTCTGAAATATTATCATTAAATTAATTAGAATATAATAAACCTAAAGGTTCATACTATTAAACAAAAAAATAATTTATCGTTGGGTCCGGCTATGTATGTTTTTTCTTGCTATCCTCGGTCACGCATTTCGCAAACAAAAAACCCTTCTTAGCTGTTTGACCTTCAACACTAAGCAACAGTACGGTTTCCTCTTCCCCCTTGGCCTCACGCCTTGAGGCCCCACCCGGGAGCGAGCCGAGTTAGTCGCGGAACAGAGGTGCGTGTGTTTATTCGGCGACCACTCTGTCACGAAAGCTACTACTTTGAAATTTTATTGTAATTCCCATTTATATATGTAATATTTTTATTTCCCAGTAAAGCTGTCATATTCACCCACTTTTATGAACAATTCGTAATTTTGTGAACGCTAAAATTCTCGAACACTGTTATTTTACACTTCTGTTACAAGGCACCTCTGTCACAAAATTTATCACTCAGATTGTCGGTAGAAAAGTAGAACGCCCCAAATAAAAAATTATTGAGATCACTCTTCAAGGTATCATACAGGAAAGGAGAAGCAAAGCTAGACGATGTAGAGGCTTCCTTCTTCACATGTTCATGTTCCTTAATTTTCCTAACAAAACATGTTCATGTTTCCTGGTTATTTTTCTGTCTTAACTATCCTAATAAATTATACATATTTCCCTGATATTCTTGATCCTATTTACCTGCTTTCTAACTCTGGAGCCAGCGTTTATTACTCCTAACAGACAATTAAACAGCTGCATATTCTGCTGCTAACTGTTCTTTCTCTTGTTACGATCATAAATTGCCTTCTTCATTGTATGCTTAGTCCTGGCACTGGCTGTTTCTAAATATGATTTATTGTCCGAGTCGCCACAAGAAGGTTCTGAATCTCGAATGTTTTAAACGGATGACCCTATAATGATCACGCTAGAAGGGATTTATTTGGCATTAATCGTTACACAAATTTGCACCGAATTGGAAAAGTTTAAAATTCAAAAACAATCTAGAAGGTACCTTTTATTTAGCGTTAAAAACTGTTAATTTCTAACATAAATTGCAAGTGTCCACTTTTTGGAACAAAAGTAAAATCGAAACTGTCTCTGAGAAATATCCGTTTTGTGTGTCGTATGTGTTGGTATCTTTTATTTCATTTTTGAATTCGACTCTAAAACATTTAATAAACTTATAAACTTATATATAGTCAGATGTAGAGCAGATCAAGAATGAAAATAAAAGCAAATCGTAATACGAGACATTCACCGGGTGCTACCAATTTATCTATAATAAAAGGTTTGCAAGATAAGATATGCATATTAATCAAATAAATTTTTTATTACAGGAAGACGATTAGTAGAAGCTTTTTCCCTTATTCCTGAGACTTCGTACGAGCATATGTTCCTTATTTTAATTGAAGTTTCCACTGGCGCTGGAATTGCTTTTGCTATGGAAATCAGTGAATTCCTCGTTCTCGCGTATACGTCCAGCTTAACGCTCTCTATAGCTGGAATATTTAAGGTGAGTACTGCAAAAAGCAAATGTGTGTATTCTGCAAAAATGTATTAATCTTTTTCCAGGATATCTGCCAGTTGGTTCTTGCCGTGGAGTTGAACGGGGATCAGTTGAGTCTTGTAAACATACTCGGTCTAATTCTCTGCTTAGGCGGCATATGTTGCCATATAGTTCACAAATACTCTTTGATTGCTATAACAAAGAGTGAAGAGAATACTTTTGCGATGGAAAAAAGTGCACGTTCCTCAGAAATACCAACGAATGTGATATACCACAAAAATGTGGGACAAAATATCCCACTGCTTGATTCGAACGAACTAAATAATTCAGACTCAGACGACTCCAATGCTCCAGATGGGCAAAATTCATCAGAAGTTATCTTCGATGTCCTGAAGCGACGAGACGCTTCTCGAAGGTAGTTCTCTTTTTTCGAGTAAATTCATAGGTCCCAATTGTGGATTAGTACCCAATTTTTTACACATTCCACACAATCTACAAATCTGTGATTTTAACGAACTTTGTTTTTTCGCTTGGAGGTTTCACAAAAGTTATAAATTTGCTACGATAACCTTCAGGTTTTATGGATTGTGCTAGTTTAAGGTATGCGAAGATATATTGTTTGATATGACGTCAAAATGTCACCGTTTATTAGTAAATTCATAAACACCCCATGTCATGCTTGTCCAGTGGTAAGTTTATTAATGTCTTCAATTAAATTAGTTACCTTTTAATTCGAATATTGACGGTGCGTTCGCGAAGACAGTTAAATATCGAAATTGCGAAATCAAAATTGGCGTTTAATCTGCCGTAAACCAGAATATTTAAAGAAAAATTTGTTTTGACTGCATGTGCATTTTATTCTTTAAAATGACAAAATACTTTATCTATCATATTTTTTTGAAAAGATTTATTAGATGTATCGCAGCAAAGGTCAGGGAAATTCAAAATTGGCTGGAACTACGAGATATTTAGTTCATGTCGTGGCCAGATTATTTTGCAGATATTAAAAAGAAAATTTGATATTTTAACCTATGTATGTACCTAATATGCATCGTTAGTTTAAGGTCTAACAACACAAATCACGGAAGGGCATTTATGGTAGGTAATGATAGCTCTTCTTGAGTGTACGAAAGATATTATGGTAAGAATATTGTAAATAAATTTTATTTTTTCCAAATTTATATAATATGTAAATTTAAATGTCCAAGCATGCTTTTTTTTTGAGGAATCGTTCATAATGAATTTGTATCTTTCTATCTAAAGGGCTTTTTAAACACTACCACATGTAAGCGCGATCTTTTATTTGTAATAGGACAAATTAAGAACTTCAAATTAGAACAACGAGAATTTTGACATAATTTGTAGCATTTTTATCTTGTTTTAGTTAATTTATTTATTTATACATATACATATTTCCTCTAACGCTCAAAATTAAAAATGAGATAATTAACTATCGCTCAGAATTAATGTGCCCCTTAAATTTGTTTTAAATAAATTATGTAGACAAACAGAATATATTACGTGCGTTAATTAACCAACTTTTGAATTTCTTAAGTGCCACCCCCATACACAACATAATTGATGGAAATATCTAAAAAATATTTTCGATTTTCTATATGTCTACTCTGTTAATTGGCGTGTTGATATTTAATTTATATCTTATTTACAAATTCAATCCACCGATAGCATGTTTTAGAATTACTTCCTCGTTTTCAAATTGTGTACGATTATTTTTCCCTTAATAGAATTTGAAAATGGGCATAAAGAAATTCAGAAATTGTCTCATTAACGGCTGCTACCATATTCACTGAATATTAATCGGATTGACGATAAGAATGTGAAAGCGCGGATTTTAATAAGGTTATAATTAAGTAATGCGAAAAGTGTCGCATCTAATTTGAAAATCATTATGTTATGTGAGCCCTTGATATAATAATATTTATAATAGGGCGCGAATTACTTATTTGAAAAATACAAATGAAATAATGATCACATATTTTGCTTTCATTTTTAATTTTCAAAATGCCGTAAAGTATTTATTATTTGCATACTGAAAAATAACAAATTTGCTTCATTTACTGCTGATAGTTTTTCGATTTCATTTGAAATATAACCGTAGGTTTTCGACGGTTGAGATGACCTAGTTTTGATTTTTAGTTTCAATCAAACTTAGTTAAATTACTAATACAAAATAATAAATAAGCTTCAACTTGTTTATAAAAAATGAAAAATCTACATTATATGTATGTATACCAATAAGTTGGAATGTAACGAATATTAGCCTTTGTTCATATTTGAACTTATTCTTATTTTCCAAAAGGTTAACAAACAGGTTTTTGATTTCTCAGAAAGAATTGGATAATGTAATATTATATAAATCAAGTAAAGTAATTAAAAACTTCAATAGCAATTTTTATAAACAAATTGGAATACAAAATTATTATTATTCTTTTTATATTCTGAAAATTATTAATCATTTCCCCACAGTTTCTAAATGAGACAGAAACAACATTTACTCCCTTGCCAAACATTCTTTATATTTAAACTCGAAAATCAGCATTTTTTGTGTCGCCCAAGCTCAGAAGACATAAACGCAAATCGAAACTACCACACTAAAGAACAGCAACGATAATGTGCAGGAATTTTAGTTCGATTCATTTCGAAGTATATCGTGGTTAGGTGTGTTGTTAAACAGCTATCGATTGAACTTGCTTTTAATATCTGCCGAAAAAAACCTAATTTATTCATCCCCTTTTCGTTGAAATACAAAAATATCAAACATTTAAAGGAAATTTCCCATTTTGGTGCAAAGCTGTACAGAAATAAAAGTCATATTAATAGAAACCTCCACGTTTCTGAAAATCATCACAAGAAAAATTAGTTTTCAATTTCATCTATTATAGTAGGAGATCAAATTAAATTGAAACTATCAACTGTTGCAGTAGATTTTAACTAAAACAATTCATGAGTTTTATAATCCTGATCAAACATTACACTCATCAATTGGCTGATGTTAAAGTTTTAAAATAAGTATGTATCATCCTCCCCATTTCTATTCCCCTCTTTTTTAATGTTAAGATATCTAAAAGATATTTTTATATTTTTAAGTTTTTAAATTTCCTTACAGGATTCATAAATCAAATATAGTATGGTATTATAACAAGCGAATGTGAAGTTATATTCTACACAATCAGTGCTTATGACAATATTATTTGAGGTAATATCACGGCTATAACTTTATTCAATATAATTAATGCACTTTAAATGGGAAAAATATGGAATTACTTTCATAACATCAACTTGATTCTAAAAGGCTTGATTTTCTCAGATATTTTCTAAACTACAAGTTCACACTGCTCGAAAACTTGGTAAGTTTTGACTTCTCCATGAGGTTGTTATAGATATCTGGGGGTATGTTATTCTTGGATTATTAAAAATAGGATGTTAAAGTATTTGTATGAGTTGGGCAGAGCAATATTTGTCCTCGGAATTTATTTTGATATTGCCAAACAAGAAACTTAATGTGGGCTTAGTACGATTCTATAATCCTGAGTATTACCATATTACCTTATTAGATAATTATGTTTTGAAAATTATGGATCTTATTAATTTTCATTAATAAAATTCTCAAGCACATATTTGAACTTACACAGATTATAGATTAAGATTGTAATGATCATTACTTTTCATCATATTTAATTTTACTAGGATATTGTATGTGCACTTTTAAGGAAAAAGTGATGATGCGTCGTCCTGTGATCTGATTAACAAGAGCTCCTTTATTCATGAAAAAAAAGAAGAATATTTTGATGTAAGTTAAGAGATGTGTTGTATTTGTATGCCATATTTTATTAGAACTTCAAATTTATTTTAGCAAAGCTTTCATTTTTATACAATATGTGCATATATATTGAAAATTAATTTTTTTGTTAAAATAAATAAAAATTAACAAAAACAAATTAAAGAGCTTGATAATATTTACCTACATTAAAGTTTAAGCAAATCGCGTAACTAAAATTTGTTGTTTCCCTCGACAATTTACCGAAATATGCTTGCATTTAATGCTTACATATCACGGAAAAAACAAACACAGATTTCATTAAACCATTAAGTTCAAAAGATCGTATGCAATCAACTTACCTGTTCTATTTATCCTCTTACACTCCTACCGCTAGTGAAAAAAACCTTAAAAACCAAATGTTGATAGAACCAACAAAAAACAAAGCTGTAACATATCTGATTAAGAAGCTAATTAACGTTTTTAATTTGTTTGCAATAGCAGAAAAAGGTAAATTATTAGGTAAAGGAAAAAATTAGTAAATAAAGATATAAAAATAACACTTAGAGGTGTGACCTACGAATGAATGTAATTGGCTTATTGTATATGATTAATTATAAGTAAGGTTTGTTTTTTTAAAAATGTGTTGTAAATATGTAAAGTCTTCACGCTATGTATGCTTCTTTAATTTTTTATTTGCGTTTCAAATGAAACACTACTATTAACAATACTGCTACTACTACTACCACTACTTAATGTATCTTTTTGCGAACTAATGTTATACAAGGAGGACTTCACTTGTTTTTTGTAACCAAATGTTAAGACGAATTTTACTGTGAAATATTTTAATATGTACGTGTAAATGTGCATTTTGCTAGAACTTGATATATATACAGATATTTGTAATTTATATATTAGAAATATATTTTTAAAACCCGAAAAAACAACTGTTTTTTCATTATGAATTAGAGTTATTCACGGAGGTTTGCCTATATAAATGAGGTTTTAAATTAATTTATTTGGTTTTATATTATTTTAATATTTTGATTTGATATAGTAAATTAAAGTTATAAAGTAAAAGCTGTTTTTTTTATATTTAGAATAACTGATATTGTTGGCTAAACTGGATTTACTGCTATTCAAGGTAAGAATTTGAAATTTTTGGAATTTAAGATTTATGTAATTTTTTATAAAAGTTGTAAACATACCAGAGAGCTAGGAATTTTTGTCAATTTAACTTAGATTTATCAAGGTTTATCATTTTTCTAAATGTTCACTGATGTATTACACAAAATAAGTACATATGTATGTATATTGTGTATTACATTAGATAATAGGAAAATGAAAAATATATACTTTTAAAAAAAACTATTACACCCATATTCTTCTGAGGGCCAAAAATTTACAAAAGCTAATTCGGATACGGTTTTTGATGCTGATTTTTAAATTATTTGTCCGGTGACACCAACGTGGTGTCATCGGCAAACTGATCGTTGAATACCGGTAGCACCACAGTCTACGTTGGTGTCATAAGTATGCAGTCAGTAATGAGTTATTAAAAGCTGTTCTTATTTTCGTTTTGTTAGTTTAGTTACTGCATAAAAATTAAAAGCAGCTGAGTTATTATTATAATTTTGGTGCTTCACTTCTATACTCTTTAATTTCACTACGAACGATTTTGAAATCAAATGCCGGCGACAGATGAAATATATCCGCGAAGTACCAACGGTGGAAAAAAAAACTTTTTTTAAGCGTGCGGACGTCAAAGTGTTAATATTAAATAAGACCAAAAAAGAGCTACTTTAGCTAATATAGAGCCTTTAAATTCAGTCACGTCTTAGTTAGACTAGTTAAGTTCCCAATGTTTATATGTTTATTGCCATCATAATTGTCTTGTGCAACAAACCTTCATAAAATGGAATTAAATATCCCATTTTAATAATGTAATATGAATATCTAATTATTACACCGTCATAGGGTTAAAATACATCTACTAATTGTGATACATATTTAAATTTGTAGTAATTATCGATACATTACCTATAAATACAAAGCCACGTGTATGGATTGCTTTTAAGGTCAGAATGCAGCTTTTCCCAGTTATTGATTTATAATAAATTAACAGAAATCCTTTAACAAAATAAGCCGATTTACCTCATTAATTTAAATCAGTATATTGCATTTGTCATTTCATTTTAAATGATTCACCGCGGCGGATCAACAAAGTCTAGACGTACTTTGGCTGAGCATGCCAATTAGCTCATGTAATAAAACTTACATTATCTGTGCTCATTGGTTTCCTGTATTAAATAAATACATCTTGATCACATGAAGGTGATTTATGCAACAATTCCGAGCTTTTATGCTTGTTAGAACTCTCAGTTTAAGCACGCGATTTCTAAAAAGTAGGAAGGAACCCATATATTAATATCACTATAATAAAATGTTAGTCGATTAAAATCAAGTTTAGATGTAAATAAATAAATGGATAAAAATATCAAAGTTAAAATAAATTTAATTCAAATACAGCCACTAAGTAAATAGAAAAATTTTGATTTAATTTGAATGAATGCGCCGAATAAGAAATATGTAGGACACGTTAATTCAAAATTGTTTTGAAACGATCGAACCTTTGGGATCAATGTTAGTTACATATGTATGTAGCCTCGTAGGTGCACTAAATGCACTCAAAAGTAATTGGCAATAATTGATTAATGTATTCTTACACGCTCCTTTCTTTCAATTTAAAAGTAAACTGACTAAGCAAGAAAAATCAGTTAGATAATGCGTTTTATATTTGCAAATTTTGCATACTCTGAAACACCGCGGCGCAGGCAAATAGCAAATTGCCTCAAGTCGAATTTCCTATTCACTGCGAGTGGATTACTTTGGTTAATGTCGACTGCCGCAGCGCAACGCCGGTAATTGATTAATGAAAAAACAAACAGTCGTTGATGGAAATTTTTTAGCAAGTGAAGGTACTTCGCTGACGTAAATAAGGTTTGCGACGCATCAAAACGAGTTCTTATCATACACAGTAAATAAATAACAATGTAAAAATATTTTGGGCTTATTTGACTTCTAGACTCTAAAGTAATTCTTAGTGACGTCAATGAACTTAATTTTTTTAAGTGAGCAAGTTATCCAACTTTATTTCTTCGTTTAGGAATGCTAATTATATTCCTTTGGGGGAAAAATGTATACCTCTTTACGTATTTTATTTTAGTAGACCTCAGAATTGCTTTTTATATAATAAAACCTGCGTTCAGAAGGTGCTCTGCAATTCAGACGGCCAACCTTGACGAAAATGTTAAACGGATCACAGATCAAATTCACATTTCCAATTATTTTTTTTTTTTTTAAAGCGTAAAATCGATACTTTGTATCAGGTGCTTTTATTAAAGGTCGGTGGAATGTGCTTCTGGCATTCGTTATAAAATATTTTGGGAGCTTGGTATGTTTATTTGAAAAGTAATAAAATATATCATATAACAAATTTTTATTTTGATGCCTGATTTCCTGTTATCAAAGTTTAAAATCATTTTTATTAAATCGCCCTGTATATTTTGTTAACTTTTGCATTCAAAAATTTAAAAAACATTCTCAAAATAATGTTAGCTAGAATTTTTTCTTTTTATTACAAGAGCAAATGAAATTTTGACGACGTTAAAAAATTGAATTCGATTTGAACGTAGCTTGATCAATCAATTTAAGCAAGGCTTGAGGTAAGGTTGAACAGGGTTTGTCCCTACATTCCGCTTTTTCTTTTCCTACCTACATACATATATAGGAAATTTTTGTTTTCGAGTTTATAAAAACTATCTATTATAATTTAAAATGCCGAAGCTCATCCAAAACGCGTATGTTTGCTGGTGGAGATGATTATGTATGTATATGAGAAAAAAAAGCCATAGTCTATCTTAACCTGAGCATGAACCACCGAGAAAGAATTTATGTCAACTTATCGAAAATCGCAAGCTTTCTTAGAATGAAAAATAATAGCAAGGTATATTTCAAATATTATGTAAATATTTCAGAATGGTTGATAAAGTGATTTTTCCCACCAATCGTGTTCACCAGGTTAGAAAATTTCGTTTTGATAAAATATGTTTTAAAGTTGAGCGACCCTTCTATACCTAAGAAAGGTGTAACTTCCCTTAGGTCAGTAAATTTAAAAAGATAGAATTTATTTTTAAAAATCTTAGGACATAATCTTCAAAGCATATACAATATACATACATATTATATATACTTTCTAATAAAACTATAAAAGAAATTGACATTTTTAATTTAGCAAAGTAGACTTGTATATGTTTGTGATTGTGTCTTCATATTTAATTTACGGTCCAATTTGAAGAAAATTATATTTTAATAAAGAAAGCCTTCTTCCCTCTTAATATTGCCATTATTGTCAAATTATAAGTACCTAAATTCTTTGATCTCAGATAAATCATTTTATTAAATAGTAATAATATCAATAAAAAATGATGCTCTTTCTTTTTGGAAATACAAATGTAAATTAAATAATTACCTTCGCAGACAAATATTGATGTTTTGTTTTTAATTCAATTGATAACAGATCAATAAAATAAGGAATGAAACAACAAAACCATAAAAATCAGAACATCATTGGCGTGTGCTGAAAATATCTACAATAAAAACTTTAACAGAAATAATAAATTATTTTCAGTTTTATTGGGTATTTTTTGTCTGATTGCACCTCAAGATCATAGTGGCTTATTATGTAAAGTAACAATACAGTTTTGAATGCCTGATTATTGAGTGATTATTGTCAAAATATGCTGAACATGGAGACTTTTAATTGAATACTTACTTTAAAATAACGGTTGGCTTCTTGAAAATTAGCTTGTTTTCGCAATGTTAATGATTATGAGATTTCAATGTTTGCACATAAAACATAATTAGTCAGATTATGGATAATTTTGAAGGTGAAGCACTGTTGGGGACAACAATTTGACTGAATTTGGAAATCTTATTAGACGAACAACGTATATACCACATAATAACAATAACATTCCTTTGTGTGATGACTCTGGAGTATATAATACATTAAATTGAGAAACACGAAAACAATTTTTTGTCTATCCCGAGTGAAAAAAGATGCCTCAAATTGAAATAATTTAGGTGTTTTTAGGCCTATATAAATATGTTAAATGGTAGTAAAAGCCTAAAATTCGTCTAAAACTAGCCTGGATAGTGAATAAAATACCTCAAAGAGGCTGAAAAAAGGCGCCAAGTATACCTCAAAAGGCCTCAAATATGTCTAAAATATTCCTCAAATGGTCTAAAATATGCCTAAAATCAGCCTCAAATCTGGCTAAAATATGCCACGAAACCTCAAATATACCTTAAATATTAAAAATAAACAACCATACATTTTTCAAAAAACATTATTATTAAGTTAATATACAAATAATTATAAATTATATGAATTCGCTGGTGGTGGTGACTGGTAATACAGATTGTCATGTGACGTTCCAGCAGGTGAAGCAGGTGAAGCAGGTGGAGGTGGATAATATTGTACAGTTTTATTGCGGTGCAATCCCTATGCATCCTGAAAGAACCGAACGAGATAAGACATTGGCGCAGACGCTGTTAATGTATCTTGAATTCTTTTTGTCGGCTTCTGATAAATTTTGAGTGTTTAACATGGAATTTGAGGCAATTTTTAGGTGGTTTTAGTTATGTATATTTTTCAACAGGCCGTCTTTGAGGCTTATTTTAAGCTTCTTCTCAGCCTCTGAAAAACTTGAGGTGTCTTTTAGACAAAAAATAAGTCAAAAATGGAATTTGAGGCTCTTTTTAGCTTTTAGGTCATTTTTTTCACCCGGGATATTGTTAAATATGTAAATAAATGTAGTTAGTTTTTTAAAACGTTGTAAAACCTAAAACAAATTGAGAAGAAAAAACATAAATTGCCGAAAATGTTCATTACTTGAGGCTTTCTAAAAAGATTTTTTTCTCAGATACATATTTTGTATTTTCGGACAAACATATGTATGTATAGCTTTTTAATTTTAATGATTGTGAAAAAGTTATTAACAAAATGTATAGAGAATTTAGTTCTCTAAAGACATAATCACAAAATAGTTCTTTTAAATAATAAACAACACTTAAAAAATATAATTTCTCTTGAAAAGAAAGCAATTGTCCGCAATTTCGAGCTCTTTTTTAAAGTGGAAACATTTGTTTTAAATTTAAGATATTTTCAAAAATTAAGAGGTCCTACTTTTTCGATTTTTCGTAATAATTCAGTTTATAAACAATCGTGAATTTATTCTTATGTATATCGTATCATAATATCCTCATAAAAACACCTTAATGAAAAAGTAAATATTATTGAATAAAGTCCAATCGCGTCAATAAGATGATGAGTGGGAAAGTCTTAGGACGATTAAAAAAAACATAGTTAAAACTTGGGTTGTGTCGGGTTAAACGCTTTTAGTTTTTTGGATTGATTTGGGTTTTTTCTACACCTCACTTTAAATCAACCCTTTCCTAAAATAGGGTTTAAAATGTGTACTAACTTAAATGCTTGTAAGTCCTTGCAAGGACCAAGGCGGAAAGATTTTTATTATTAAACAAAATAAAGACAGCACGATGAGTCAGATTTTGAAGACCCCTAGTAGAGAAGAAAGAAAAATGATTACTTGGCTCTAAAAATACGAGTATAAACAAATTTAACATTAAAACCATTGACCAAAACTTAAAAGTTACTGTGAGATGGCTTCCATGAAACTAAAGAAATTTGGTTTATATACTGCTTTTTGATTTAAACCTATTCTGAGAAATTAGGGAGAACTTAGAAGACACCCTCATTACTCCCCCGTAAGACCTATGTAAGCTATTGAACCGATTTCAATAAATACAGTTAATACGTTTATTTATTTATTTATTTCGCTTAGTACGTGTTACAATGAAAAAATGGCTGAAAATTAAACTAAACTAACACAAAGAAATAATCTAATTATGACTAGTTTAAAACAACGAAAGGTAGACAGGGTGTTTTGTTTTATTTTAAGAGTGGGTTATACAAGTAAAGAGCATGCCTAAAGGAGGCTTTGTCAACGTGAAAGTAGAAGCGTTTACCTTCCGTAGCATTCTAATGAAGGGTTCAAAGTAACCATAGTTAGTGAGATGACTGTCGAGGCGAAAGGTGGGGGAAGATCTAACGTTTCGAGCTTTACTGTTAAAGAATATGCTGTGCAGGACCTCGGGACAGTCAATGGAACCAGGACTTGTTGATGGACGAAGTCGAGGTTTGGTATGTACCTAAAAAGTTTTTCTTTTTCCTGAATGTTGAAAGTAGTAGCAGAGGATTTTTAATTGAAATTATTTAAAACTTTGTAGGGCTTGACATTTTTTGGAGTCGGTTCTATTTTTTTTTTTAATTAAACTTCAAACTTCCCCGGGTGAAATTTTAGGTATCGCTATAAGTACTCTTTAAGTTATCTGTGTCGAAAATTTGAACACTTAAAGGTAACTTGCACGTATTAGGCGCGACTTTTAAATACCCAGTCCAGTTGCGTACGATACCTAGCCGATAACTATTTTAGTTTTCCGTTAGTGTTCTTATATGTTCCTTTTTGTCAATTAAAAAAAAAATATACTCAGGCGCGTATAATACCTTAAAGAGTACTGAGCGATACCTAACAGATAGATGTTCCATGTCGTAAATTTACACAAAAAAGGACACCCAGCTTGGATTCTACGAAAAGATTTTTTCTTAACAGTTACTCATAAATCTGGCAGTAAAATAAATATGTAATACAATTATTTTACAGAATATTTATTCTATAATAGCTCTTTACTATTCACAGGTTTTGCGATATAAATGCTGTCGTCAATGTTAATACATATATACAAACATTTTCCAATTTATCTGTGTCAATAACAAACATTTGATCCGTCAAATAACATTTAAAACAATGCACTAGTCTAAATTTTAAATTATTGCCTTGTTTGTAGCTACATATAGAAGCATCAGGCTTCAAATTTTTGCCATATGATTATTAATTTTGTACGTGCATTTTAAGCATATGAATTTCCTTAAAAAAGCGGACTGAAAGAACACAAGGAGCCTACCAAAGAAACACTACAAGAGTACCAAAGGAACACTGGAAGAGTTCTAAAAGAACATGAGGAGCGTACTAACGAACAATTAGAGTTCTAAAGAATCACTCAAACAATTTCTAAAAGTCGCCGCAGTTATCTTCTTGGTAAACTGCAGAATGCAACAAACCTCGCGTTGTTGATACCTTGAAAACCACCAGAAGATAACTCCGTTTGAATAGAATTTTTATTCTTATAGTGTTTTCCAGGTACGCTTCAATGAATCTCATGACGGGTGGTAAACAGAACACTGCAAGATACCTAAAATTTCGCCCGACTTTACCAAAGGAATGTAATACATTTCGTTCTATGTTAATTAAAAAAACAAAAAAAATGACTGTTAATAGTAATATGTAGTAAAATCTTTAATTTTTTGTGTCTGAGCTTAATAAATATTTGTGTATAAATATCTTTTCAGTCGTGTCAGGTGTTTAGCCAAAAATCTTAATGTTGCTACAAGACGTTCTTCTGGTGGGATACTATTTCTCATGTTAGTGTTTTCTTTTTGAATATATTGTCTTATTTCTTCAAGTAGATTCCCAAACTCATGTGCATCCATTCTTAAATAGTTATATAAATCTGCCGGACAATTTGTTTTCAACTCCTTTACTAATTTCATGTCACTAAATTCATTTCTGTTAGCCAGCCAATTTTTTTGGCAAACAAAGTCTTTTAGGTTTTACTTTTTTCTTGATATTTTTATTTGCGAGAAACATCATCGCACAAACTACTGCTGTATTTAAATTTTCCGTCATATTAAAAACAGATATTTTATAAAATGTAAATTCACTCTCTTTCTTCTGTCGAGTTTGCGGGGTTTGTGGCGTGGAACGTTGAAAAAACCGACACTCCACACGCCGAGTCAAACACATACATTTTGTTGTGGTTTTTCAAAAGCACTTTAACTGCCACGCAATTCGAAAAATTAACTTTTATAATGTGTGGGCAAAGAGCTTTTTCAAACACGCAACGCAAAGTGGCAGTTTTTTTAACGTGCAAACCGACAGTTTTTTCGAAAGAAAAAACTGTTAGTGTATGGCTTACTAATCGAATTTTTGTTTTTTTTCTTGTTTAATTTTATTTATCACATTTGTTGTTTACTTCAAATCCTAACCGTGGATAAGCGAATACGCGGTAGGCGGGGGAGTACTGTAATACAAATCAGTGTATGCAGCTTATGGGTCAAACAATTATTTACTGAATTAACTTATCTTTGGTTTCGGTAAATAAATTAATCCATTCATTCCGTAAAGAGCTCATACAAATTGCATTTCTAATCCACCTGAAGGTGATTTCTCAGCAATTTCTTTAAGAAGACTCAGCAAATGATTTGTTAATTTGTTTAAAAATAAAATCGGTATATTTTTCATTCGCTTTAAGCCCGAAATAGTTTCATATAATAACAATTCTGATTTTCGTGATTTACATACATACATATGTGTCATTATTCATTTATCGCAATGACGGCTGAGGAAGTTGAGTACACCCAGCTCAATTAACCTGGAGGGGAAACAAAATCGATTTTGGATATTAATTAAAAATTAATATCATTACAAATCGAAGTGTATATCACTTATTCCGGAAGTGGAGCAGCTTTAGGGTGGAGCTCCAGGATCAAGAAAGCGCCGCGCGTTACCCGCAAATCCATTAGTTAAAAAAAAATAACGCCAGTACAAACCAAGAGAAAAGTTAATGTTTATCAGTTTCATAACTTGAAAAATCGAGGATATAATTTTTCAGTTTTTCAGTTACGAATTTGAATGTCCAGTGATTTTCTGCAATTTATTAAAATTTGCAATTTTTGTCTTAAAATCTTCAGCAAAATATTTGAAAATTTAAAACTCCATAAAAATATTCCGTTGATTTCAAAATTAATGTCAAAGCGTAACAATTCAAAATAGCTCATTTAAAATAGTTGCTTTAAGGGTTCTGGAAACCCTTTAACCCTTTGTTATAAGTCTGTCCGTCAAGATCCTTCTTCTGAGGAGCGGCTAGAGGAATACCAAACTCAAAATGGCATTATTATGTGACAAACTTAATTTTTTTTCTTTTTTAATTCAAATTGAATAGATAATTGTAAAGTAATTACTTTACTAAGCTTTACGGTAATATAAGGGTAAGGAACCCTCAAGGCGTGAATTCTATTTGCACTTGTCCGCCTCACAAAGATTAGAACGAGGGAGTTGGGTTTTTGGGTTTGCTGATTTCAAAATTAGCACCAAATTTTAGAAATTCATCGACTGTAAATGATACCTTTTTAAAGAATCAGATCCATTTGAAAACTAATATTAACATTAAACATATGCTAGCCGACAATCAGTTTATTTTCACGCCGATTTAAAAAATCAAGTAAAATCGGTGGATGTTAAATATCCTGTAAGAAGAAACGGAGAATTCCAAAATGAAAGTTGATTTGTAGCTTTGAAGACTTTTGACGTTTTGAAGGTGGCTTATATTGTTTTAAAAAAGTAGTATTTAATGATATAATTTACCTTTTTTTATATTTTCGATTTTTATTTCCGGATGGTAGTCAGATATTCAAATTGTTGTAAATTATGCGGTAGCAATTTGCCAAAATTGAAAGGAGAAGGAAAGAAAAATAATTGTTTTGTGTTTTAATTTATCTGTTTTATTTACAAATTATTTTACAGTTGTTACCCTAAAATAAAAATGTTTTTTTTTTGTTTTACTAACCAAAACACGTATTGTTCAAGAATGTTTCGCATCATAATAATAGTCAACATGATTTGTTATAAATAAAATAATTACTTTCAGAAATCACCAGCACATTGATCTTAATGGTCTTCTTTTTTAAATAAATAACAAACTTATATAATACAATTTAACCTAGCAACCTGCCCTCTTAAATTATTTGGTATCCATTTCAATGATTTCTTCCCGAGATTGTTTTACAATGTGACCAGATTTTATACAGAGGGAATATACATTTGAAAATAAATTGAACAAAAAGTATATTCTTGTAAAAATGTTTTATACTAAAGCTTATTTTTAAGCCAAAGAAGGCATCCGTTTGGATATAAATTAATTTTAGGTAGTGCTGGTTATACTTTTGCCTTACAAGATCTACTCTTTTTCTAAGTTGTTGTGGAATGCTGCTTAGTGTCGTTTTATTTGAATTGCAAGCACAGTGGAGGATATTAAAATTAAATTATTTCAATTACTTATAATAACTTGCAAGTAATTTTCAATACCTATCTCTAATAGGTAATAGTTGCCAAAAGTTAAAATTTGAAGGCGTCTTTAATTTTAGTTTGTTCACAAGTGGGTTAAAATTAATTGGGGTAATAATTTTAAAAGCTCTATAAATATTAGCGAGTATGACGCAAAATGACTTTTGGCTTCATGTAAACCAATGGGCAGTATGAATACAAATCCAAGTAAAAAATCGTGTAATTATTATAATTCATGCAAAATCAAATTGATTAAATATATTTTGTTGTGTCAGCGTTGGAAGAAAAACGGCTAATCTTAATAAATAAATACAATAGGAACTTTAAAATCTAGTATGAACTTGCTACCTAATTTTGGGATATCCAGAGAGACATTTTGTTGTAAGGAAAACAAGAAAATCATGCCGATCCTGACAACCATTAGAATTAACATTAATAAAATTACAAAAGTTTTCGAAGTAAGGACATGACAAAACATCTGGGTCAATTACTCAAGCATTTTCATAAATAATAAAACCAAAGATTCGGTTGAAATCTACTTCTTTTTTGCACCATCAAGCAAGAATAAAATATTTCACATTAAATTTAGCTATACAAGTTATTATGTTTGATGTTAAAAAAAAACTTGAAATTATTTTTAACTACTACCTTTTACATAAGTGCGTATTTTTTTCAGATGACCGAGCACAGAGCAGGCTACTTGGAGGTTTTTCAAGAGGAAGAACTACGACAATAATCATAACAAGAATATAAAAGATCTATCATTTCTAAAAATTGATAGATAACG
Source organism: Eutolmus rufibarbis (assembly GCA_963920795.1). Taxonomy (NCBI): domain Eukaryota; kingdom Metazoa; phylum Arthropoda; class Insecta; order Diptera; family Asilidae; genus Eutolmus; species Eutolmus rufibarbis. The sequence continues at coordinate 23,466,445 of OY987204.1, forward strand.
CTTACATCACAATCAAGAAGAAATAAGATTAGTCCTGTTCAACACAAAAATCGAATGATTATTTATCAGTTTTAAATTTAAAAAATGCAAATGGTTCATTTTTTGAACGATTTATCTCTGGAGTGACGTACGTAAAATTTTAAAACTATTGGGAACAACAAACTTTTGTACATCCCATTTACTAAATAAATGCTTAAGACAACAGAATTTACCTGGAGAAAGACGGCAATTAATAGTAGCTAACCAGTTTTGTTTTTGTTTAATTAGTCAAAAATAATGGATAGAAAGACAAAAATAACACTGTACAACATATTTAAATTATCCAGAAAACAGAAAAAATTAATCCCAAGTTATTTTTGAAATAAATTAAACCAGATTTAATTCGCTACCACCCTCAACCTATTTTAAAAAATTCGTGCACTATTCGTGGAATGAATATTTTTTTTGATGGACTGAAAAAATAATCAGTTAAAAAAAGTAATTGAAATCAAAGCTTCGCGAATTAGATTATTGGGGTTTTAATTGACCCAATTTGTAATCGACTCACGTTAAATTATTTTAATATCCTCTGCTGTATAAAATTATTATTTTAATTTTGTTATTACAGATCAAATTTCGATAGCCGCATGATACAAGCGATTGTGTACAAGTAAAACCTTCAATTGGATTTCAGTTTTCATATTTAATCATCACAGCATATTGAAAAAGCATATAAATTTTATTGAAAAAATGAGAAAATTAATAAAGTATCGTAAATGCAGAATAAATGCTTGCAAACATTTTTAGTTTAACCCTTTGCTGCACGGTGGGACTTACGCTGTCCCACCTTTTTTAGAATTCATTATCTCAGAAACCTTTCGAACTTTTTGGATGAAAGTCGCTTCCCTAGGGTTTTGCGGGTCGCTGATGACGAGTCCGTCGTCAGATTTTCAAAATTCAAGATGGCGGATCCAAATTCGAAAGTTTATGCAAATATCATGAAAATGTATATCTGGGGGTTTCTCGGGTCGCTGATTACGAATCCGTGGTCAGATTTCTAAAAATCAAGATGGCGGATCCAAATTCGAAAACGAAAAACAATGCAAATATCATAAAAATGTGTATCTGGGGGTTTTTAGGGTCGCTGATTACCAATTTTGAAACTCTGTGCTCAGATTTTTCATCAACGACCCCAAAAACCCCCGAGTGCCCATTTTCACGTTCATCAAGCGACTTTTTGCACTTTGGTCCGCCATTTTGAATTTTGAAATTCTGAGCTCGGATTCGTCATCAGCAACCCCAAAAACCCCCGAGTAACAAATTTCAAGCCCATTGAACCAAAGGAAAAATGTATGCAACAAAGGGTTAAATAATTAACGGTTCTACAATTGAAGCAGATTTGACTAAATTCTGAAGCAATAAAGAGATTCATTTCCACATTTGTAGGTCACCTTAAGTGTTTTTTTACATAATTATTACGGACACTTTTTCTTTCTTACTTATTGTCTGTTGTCCAATATACTTGGAGTTAATTTTACTCTTTGTCAACCGATTAACTTAAGATTTAGCCAAAGGTTAAAGCTAGAGCCAGACCATCTTACAAAAAACATTTAATAAAACACGCCCAAAAGCTGTAATTTGTCAAAGTCGCAACAGACCCTATTTAAGAACTATATATGTATATATATATATTTTTGTTTTTTGTTTTGCAGAACGCACTTCACGATTATATTTTTTTATTATTATTTTTTTTTTGGAGGCACTGTCATATATACGGAATGAAAACATTTTCGTAATTTTTACCTTAAGCACTTCCAAAATGATAGGAAGTCTTCTAGATTGTAAAACTATTCAATCACAGAGACAAGGCTATCTGCAATTCTCGTAGGCGTTCTTAATCGGGCTGAGTTTAAATGGAGAAAGAGTTTGTGCAATTCTGAACACAATTCTATTGAATAGCGCTGATACATCAGCGAGGCAAACGCAGTATAATGGATAAATGTGATTATTGTAAAAGTATAACTTTATATCTTAAACATAACTTTTTGAATCAAGCTTCTACGACGATCATGAACCACCTGACCGCCAGCAAGTGCCATTGATATGAAAATGCATATCCGCTGCAGCTGATAGTCCGATGAACTGGGTAATGAGCTTAATTAGGTACGACTGGCTATTATTAAGATTGCATGTTTCTTAGAGCATCAGTTTTCAGCTCGCTGCAGATTAGCTGGTTCATTTTTAGCTCGATTATAATCCGGGAGAGGCGCCTACCATTGCCAACCTGGTCACCATTGCACAGACTTACTTCAGAAGAGACCCATAACAAAAGCTTAACTAATAGTTGAAATAGTCATAATCGCCTTATTAATTCAGTGTGGAAACAATGGGTATCATTTTTTGGTAGCATCTTATCTTATAAAAGCGATATCCGTCCACTGGATGTATCCTTGTAAAAATAAGCTAACTTTAGAAAACACGACAGAAGTTAATTAGGACTGCTGCTGTGTTCGTACGTTTGTTTTTTTTTTTTTTTTTTTTTTGTTTTTTCGTTTTTCATTTTATTGCGCTTTGACTTTTTGTGCTAGATTCTCGCTTGTTGTGTTCGTCATTAATTTTGAGGTAGCTGAAATCTTTGAGGAGCTGCTGGTCTTGCCCTTCTTGCCGCTTGGCGCAAGATAGGCTTTATAGAAGAATCTCGCGAATAAGACGAAGTAGCTGAAGTACATAGTAATTGAAAGTTTTATATTTGTCGGTGATATATTACATGCAGACCGACCAGCAGTCTTTACAAAATTATAGGCCCAAATGTTAATCGCACAGCCAACGATCATCTGTGTTAATTGGAGTGTCGTTATCACCATCGCTATGTATCTTGGAGGATTGAATCTTGCCGCTTTCAGCGCGTAGTACGAATACATGACCGAATGAACGCAGTAGTTCATGACGATAAACCACCGGGCGGATGACGTATACTCCGAGTATGAGAACCATGAATATATTAAGACGGTTATGTGATGGTACCAATGCAGGAATATTAAAGGTTGCTTGCGTAGAACAATAAACAGCGTGTCACCCAATTCCGGCAGTTTTGAGAGCACAAATAACCACGTCCAAAATCCACTTACACGGTCTTGTTCTATGAAACTGGAAAAGAAAGAAAAGGCAATTATTTAGTATGAGATATATCTGTAGTAAAGACGTCTTATTAAAACAAACGCATTGAGATTCACTGCAATTTCTATATAATCATTGAAATTACACCTGTAATTAATTTCTTCAAGCTAATTCAATTAGACTATTTTTACAGTGGGCCAAGTGAATAAAAGCCAGGAAATACCTTTTATTTCATATTTATAGGCCCTGTATACACGTCAATCAAATCAAATTGCCTATACTTGTTGTGTAAAATAAAAAAAAATACCATTTACAACAAACAATCCAAATGTTCATACTATGGCAGGAAAGTTCAACTGAAAGGATTTTGATGCAATTTTCAAAATAATACATTAATTATGTAGTTATAAAAAAAAGTATGAATTGCAAATGATCAGCTAACACTAAATTTTATGCTAGTTGATAAAAATTAAGATTAATGAATAAAAACCTATGATATTGTTTGTTACTCCTTGAAATGAAATGTTTTATATATTTGTGAACTAAAAAAATATAATCGTCATTCATCATTTCGATTTAATTTTTTCGTAAAATTTATAATTGTGCCCGTTGTGTAAACTTGTCATTGCTTGATTTTAATTAAACCCTATGAGGGATTTTTAAAAATAAATTCCGACGTTTACTGGTTAATTTAGTCGTTTTTACTTGTTTAGTAATAAGCGAGAAGCAGTAAATTCTTATTTTTTCAACAAATAATTTCTAGAATTTACTAGTGCATAGTGCTTTTACTTTAAACAAATGCTTTTATTAAAACTACCTAATTTCAGTAAATGCTTGATTTTTATTCACTTGTTTCAGTATGTATATTATGTATAACAAAATCGTTACATTGGTAAAAAAATCCTTCGATTAGCAAATTGGCTGATCTACTGACGATATCACGAAAATTATTTTATATTTTTCAACATAGTGTTTTAAACGCTGTTGAAGTAAGTAAGTAAGTAAGTATATAAATTGTGTTCAGAACCAAATTAAAGATAAATAATTTCAAATTATTAATTGAATACACGTGATTGTAAATAACACCAATTTCATATACTAATGAAACACTTTATTTCACTGTGGCGTAAAAATTCATTATGAAGAAACATTTTTTCATAATTAAGTAATCTTCGTTAGCTGATAAATAAACAAGAGTACCTACTTTATCGATCATAAACCATAACATAGATGAGAACAAATTTGACTTTTGATTTTAAGTAGTGGCAAAAAATTTTAGTTAAGGCTTGGTTCAAGACTGGAAGAATAGAGGACAGCTTTCAATAAATACATTTAAATACCTTTTTTTACCACATTGAAATATAATACCAATCTGACTTTCAGTTGATGAACTAAGTACTTCTGGTCTTGCTGTGACTTTAAATACACTTCTCTTTACTATTTTACATCTTGTAAGACTAGTTTTAAATTTAAAGTTCATTGCCCTACTTCAGAATTCCGGATAGTTTAGTAAAAAAATTAATAGAAAAGTAATTCTTAGACGATTTTGGATACCTCAAATCTTATTAAGCATTCAACAGACTGCTAAGAAGCCATTGATTATATTTAATTTTTATACGTCTCCTAAATTTGCATACAAAAATCCTTAATACACATAACACGTACCCAATCCGACACTACTGGCCGGAAAAAAGAAGCAAAAACACTAAATATTTTGAAGAACAAAAAGTATATTATCACAAAGTTTACATAACTTTGTTTTAATTTTGCCTTAGTGAATGTTTTGTGAAACGTATTCAACGATTTAGACTAGATGGAAATAAAAGAAAAACTTTTTGATTATATATATGAAATATAATAGAAGCATTTTATAATTAATTACAAAGCCCAGATGTAACTGCTGCGTTCTTAAGAATTATTCATTATTCACGCGGATAGAAGAAATTATTAAAACCAAATTTCATAATCAAAATAATAAGTTATTTTTATTAATTTTTTAAAATAATCTTTAGAATTTTGGTTGGGTCTCGACCAATTAAATAAGTTTGCTATTTTTAATTAAATCAGAATACGTTTTGACCGTGGAAATATTCCATTTCGCACATCAAAAACTGCAATAACCATGCAAAATCCATGAAAAATTCGCATTAATATCGCACGTGACGTGACCTTTTCACCAGATGTTGCCCCCATGCAACAACTTTCATTAGTTTCTAAATCATGTGATGTGGATAACATTTGCATTTAATAACGAGATTTTTCGCTATTGTAGTCCTCGACAAATTAGGTTATTAAAATAAAATGGTAAAATCTAATTTAAACACAATTTAATTACATATTATTATATGCATTGAACTTCGAAATACAAAGTTATTAAAACGAAATTAGAGCTTTGTATTTGTACTATTTGGTTTCTAATAATTTTTTCTTTAAATTTTGTTTTTTCTAAACACTAATATTTGATCCGCAACTAATACATATTTTTAAAAAAATCGACAATCGATTCGAGTTGACCATTTATAATTTGGATGAAATTTAGTAGATTTGTTTGCTATATTAGTAAATTAATTCTTACCAATGATTTTATTAAAAAATTTGTTTCAAGAATTTTCTTGATTTAAAAACCAAAAACGCTCTTCAGCCAAAAATATTCACCAGAACACTATTTTTATCCAGTAAAGACTTCTTGGAATTTATGTTTATAGCCATCATTTTGACATTTTAGTATCAACTTTATAAAATCATGAGTAAGTAATACGTTAGTCTCAAGTATCCTTTATAAATTGAATTGAGAACCAGATAACAAAAAGAACAAACATCCATCAAATTTCATTGAAATTAAAAATGGTCGAGTTCAACCATTTATCGATTCCACCAAATATAATTTTGAAATTAAGGAGATTTTCTAATGTTACTTTTATCTGTCATTGAAAACTAAAAAAGGTAAATAAATTAATAAGCATTGTGCCCTGAATCCAAATTTTCGATTAAATTAAAAATTAAAGTATTATAATTTCAAAATTTTCAAGATTATCGAAAATTGTTTCTCATGTTCTATAAACTGAACTATGAGTCATATGTTTAACATCAGTTTCTGAAAAAATTTCTTTTAATGCATCAAACCGCAACGAGTATTTGTTTCTGTTTATACATTTTAATTTAGATACGAATAATTGTTCCAAATTTAATTTTTTTCGCTTTCTTACTTTTGTGCAACGAACTGAATCACATTCTTCAGGAAAATGTACGTCAATGACCTTTAGAAACTGATTTTAACCGTTTGAAATTCTTTATTTTACATCATTTCTCATTTTATTCACTGCTTTCATGAATTTGAAATGAAATTGAAGAGTTGCTAGTAAAAGTTTTATTGAAGTCAGTATGTGTTTCTTTTAACCTTAAATAAATTGTCATCGCATTTAACCTCTTCGAAATTTATTAATCATTTCAAAGTATCGCGCCGACCGTAATGAAAATTCTTGATTTTGAAAGTTGATAACCAGTTTAAGTCATTTGAAAAGCTTCACATCTGAGGCCCGTAAAAAAGAAAAGTAGAGAAAGTTTACCCATTCAATTCAATGTGAAGTTATTTACATATATACATTCCCAAGGACAAGATAATTCTAGTGGTTTTGGTATTTTTCACCGCCAATTTCACTTTAGGGAGTTATGCAATTTGACGACCACGATGAGTAATTTACCGCGTGCTTACTTAATTAAAATCAGTGTGTAGCAGCGAAAATTTCATGTTCAGCAAGTAAAAATCTTAAACCGGTTGTCAGCATCTCACATCAATTCACTTCTGGGTCTTTATCCGAAGGTTTAAATTCGAGATCAGATGCGACCAGGTGAATGCAAAATGCCCAAAAATTATACACTATCAATGTGTCAGGCAAGTAAAAGGTTCTTTTGTAGCTTCATGTTATGCAAACCTATTTTACACAATTGCGAAATTTAACGAGATTTTTTGATTCGTTCGAAAAATGTGAACCTTCAAGAATATGCTGCTAAAATTTGTCGTAAATTGCGAGTTTCAGCATTTAGACTTTAGAGGCTGATTGTCCAAAAGAGCTATGCTTCTTAGCTATCGTCTGAATCTCGATCACATTTTTATCTCGAAATTTTCATATTCTAAAAGAAATCGATATTGTATATTCTAAAAACATGAACATACTTAGAATCACCCAATAAAATTGTAGAATATTTAATTTTATGACCTAGATTCGTTGTGAACTTCAGCTAAACTAATAGCCAAATAGAAATCGCAGCTTTAAAACTAGTTTAAATAAAACTCTTCACACTTGAGCAAAGCTAAGATTTGCCGCCATGCATCGATTTCCACATTAACTTCTATTATAAACGAATGAAATTATGCAAATGTGATAAAATAAGAGATTCGCTAAATGTCTCAAAAAGTACATATGTATATACGTCAAACGCTAATTAATAGCAGTTTCCTTTTCTATCTTATGATTGAACGATTGCTTCTTAAAGCATTCATATTTTCGTTAATTATTTTATTAAATAATAACCGTCAAAATAGAAAATTACTACATAATTAGCATCAATTTCCTTTTCTATCTTATGACTGGACGATTGTCTAAAGTATTCTTGTTTTCTTTAATTATTATTATTATTATTAAATAATAACCGTCAAAATACATAATTACTACATACGGTTTCAATTAAAATACACCTCCTTATTTTTTTCTTCATTTTAATTGTCAGTTTTCAGGAATAATCTACTGGTTACCAAAATATTTATATAATCCTTACTAATAATGAAACTGAAACTGTTTTTTCTGTCTGTTATAAGTACTATAACTTCCAAGCCTCTCAAATTTTCATATTTCAATGACATTTTGTACACTACACAAAGTTTAATACAAACTTGAGCCAACTTTAGGTCGGCTTGAACCAAGATTAGTTTGGCTTGAGATGAGCTCGATTTGGTTTCAGTCAGGCTTAGACCAAGTTTTAGTCAACCTGCCTGTTTTGCAATAACTTCTACCGATCAAAGGTTGGGTTTATATTATGCGGTTTAAGACAGCTCTGTCAGGCTCAGATCAGCTTAGTCCGGTTTGTCAGGCTTAGTCCAAATTGATGAAACTTTTATATAAGGGTCTTCTGGAAATTAATAAAAGGTAATTATTACTCGTCCCCAACAATAAAGAAATAGTTACATACATATACATACATATGTCAGAACTATATATTTATGGGTAATGCGAGACTAGGCGGATTTCCGCATTGAATGAGTGCGGTAAGTGCGCATTTGATGCTAGACTGGGCATGCTTACGCAAGTCCGGCAAACAATTCAGATATAACGTGTATGTGTATTAATGTTGTCAAAATATCGTGAAAATGGATCCAAATACGTACAATCCAGAAGGATGAAATGTCTTTAATTGCACTATGTTGGGATTCCAAAAATAAATTCTCTAATTTTTATATTTATTTAGGATGAGGGTAAGGACTTAGATTTAGGTAGAAAATAACCCTAAACAGATGAGCACTTAATGTGTAGGTTTTTCCCAAGGAAAATTACTTTATTGCAACCAATAAAGTTTGTTTTTAAGACATGTGGCCTGTAGACTGCAGACAGTCCCTTATTGTTACGTGGGATATAGTTTTTAGTGAAAATTTTAGTTAGTCTAACGACAGCTCTTGTGAAGCAAAGATCGGTTCTTCCTTCATAAATAAAAATCAAGCTAAAAGTATTTTTCTTTGAGTGTTAATTTAATAATCAACCTATTCCCATTTCCAACACACTATTTAGTATAATATCTTTTATTCCAACTTTTCACTTTAAAACCGCATTCGCAGTGAAAACTCGAATGACGTTTCTCTTAACGAATTTCCAGACCCACACATTTGCAGCGATAGTGGCTACATTACGTTTGTAGTGTTTTCTGCAGATAAATAGATCGACGAAGTACGCATTTCCTCGCAAAGCGTCACTTCTCTCTTCACCCACAAATTCGTTCCGCACCTGACGTAAGCATGCCTAGTCTCGCATCGCCCTATAATATTTAAGTTAAATAATAGATAGTACGGGAACGCCAAATGCGGCCAGACTAGTTTTTATTAAATTTAACTGTGCAAAAGACGGAACATCTTATTGTAGGCTATCTAAGATTCTACAGAAACAAGTTTGTTTGTCTCTATAGCTACGAAAACAGAAGTTGCATTAGGCATTCATACGCAAATTATAGCATCATTCTAATAAAATTTAACCATACACTTTAACTTAAGTGTCTACTGAGTAAACTAAACCAATGTAATGTAACTATGTGCAAAAGCTATACTCCTCACTTTCCGTATCCCCGTTTTCATCGTTCGGCGCAAAAAAGGTAGTCAATTATACAATTAAACTACTCCACCGTCGTGTGTTATATAACATTAAACAATTTGCAAATAGAGGTAATTCAATAATTTTTCATTGTTATACATATATCTTACCTTGGGACGCAAATCGAATGGAAAAGGCCATAATGTCGCAGAACATGAAGCAGTTCTGGAGCTGTCCTGAAGGCACCCATTAAACTGAACATGGCAAGAGCTGTGTTCCATATTATCAGAAGACCTCTCAGTTCAAATCTGAAAAATAATTATATAAATTTGATAAAACATGTAAATTAACATTAAAAAGCTATTAAAACTATATTATCCCATGCTGCATATCTAATACATTAAAAGGTGAGACAATGATAATTGCTGTATTATTAGCACTTTTGACTGGCTGCCAATTCACGCAATCTATTATCAGTCATTTGCAGAATAATAATTATTTAACTTTCCCTCAGGCAATTTGTCCGAATTGGCATTTCTTAGTTGTATTTGTATTAACTATTTAAATGAAAGCACTGATAAATTACTAACCATATTAAAAGACACATTAAATCTATCTACTGAATGTCAAGGTGATTTGATTGAGTTTTACTGAACATTTAAAAGTATGCACGTCCTAAAATTACTCCAGTAATTCTTTTATGGTATGATACGTGACGTAAGAGTTTGAGCAATTTATTCCAGAAAGCGAGAGATAAATATCTATCAAAGCCGCTTAATTTCAGGGAATATATTTCTTTAAAACCAGTTTTCGATCACTGAATGACCGATGATCGTATTTTACTTTTCTGAATTAACTTTTGATACATACATATTTGGTATGTGATATATGAGAAATTATCTACTTCATTCCTGCAATTCTACTTTGAGCAAAATTATAGAAAACAAATATTTTGGTATTAAAGTTTTGAAAGATTGTTTTTTTATACCAGAAGTATTTAAAACATATTCATTCATAGGTGAAGTTTAAGCGCACATGAAAACATAAAATTATTTAAGCAAAAATTATAACAAAGAAAAATCCGTTGGGGTTCATTAATTAACGCAGTAATTAAATTTAGTGTAATGCGTGAAGGCCACTATAAATTTATCATAAGTGTTGGAAAGGCAAACACTGCTGACTGCATAGACCTGAAAAATTCAGCATCATGTGATAAAAAAGCGAAAAAATCGAGATTTAATTGGTGAAGCGGTAGAAGTTTTTCTTGCTGGGTAAAGCCGGGCTTGAATTAACCTCAGGTCAAGGTCGAACATATGTACCTTTTTTATTTAAGCCTATCTCAAGCTTGCTTCAAAGCTTGTTGAAGCTTAACTCAAGTTGGGCTTAATCCTAGCTCAAACCTGATTTTGCCTAATTTAATTATTTGAGTGTACTTACTAAAGTACGGCTTAAGCTAAGCTCAAGCTTATTTCAAACTTGGCTCAAATTCAAGCCGTGCTTTAGCCTGGTTGAAATCTAGCTCACGCCTGATTTTAGTTTAATCAAAGTCGTTACAATTTGATCATGCAATACTAACTAAAGTTCCAAACTTTGCTCAGCTATAACTCGCCTAAAGGAATTTTCTCAAATTTTCATCAAAATCATTGAAATTGAGTATATGCATATGTATGTGAGTTGATAACAATAAAAAAAATCGTATCCACATTTTAAAAAACAATATTTTAAATTTAGTTATTTTAAATTGATGATATTTCAGCTTCTGCACAAAATAATTGAACTCTGCGTGGTAAACATATCTCAACTTACTGCTCTATTGCTCACTCGGAAACGAAGTAATATAATATATAAATTTTTGTTGGGAACAAAATAACGTATCTAGAATATAAATAATATATGTATCTATTATAGAACAAAAAAGCTTTAAAGCAAAAAACATTGTTGTTTGTTTGTTCAAAAATATCACCTAAAATTTTCCAGAGGAATAAAGTTTTATTTAAATATGTGTGTTCCTAATTTTTATAGAAAGTATATCAGGAGAGAATTTATGTATTATACTCGTGGAGAAAAGAGTTGACGTTAATTGATCGTCATATTTATTAATCTAATCAGGTTTTGGAAGTCATATGTGATGATCTGATGATATTATTTTTTAATTCTATAAACAGATTTTTAACGTCCTGTCGAATTCTATGGCCTCACATTCTTTTTTAAGAATCTGAAGTCTTCATAATGGAACTTCATCAAAGATCGAAGGTCGAAGGTGATCTAGTTTTTTATAATAATAGGAGCTTTAATGATGCAACTCAAATCTTTATTAATTACACCGGTCTACAACAAAAAATTTTTTTCTTGAGTCTCGGTTTATTTTATAATTTTTTTATTTGTCATATATCAAAATAATTAAAAAATACCCACAACCTCCTTAAAGTTTGCTTTTGTAGTGTTGGTAGTAATAATACAGATTTTGAAGACCGTATTTTGATCATTTTTGAAGCATCATTAAAAAATAAAGGATCATAATAGAAATTTGTAACTTTGTTTAAATGAAAGCCTAAATCCTAATCTAAGAGAACCAAATGCCATTGATCTCAATAGCCCTTTTTAAACATATTATCGAACAAGTTTTTCATGAGTGTGCACTTATCATGTTCTTTATTCGGCATTTATTATATGAAGTAATTGGTTAATGGAAAAAAATCAAATTTATGGATCATTTCGAAATGTTCTAAGGCCTTCTGTATTTTTATATAATAGCTTAAGATTTCAACTATTATTTGAACAAAATTTAAGTTCCTGGCTCAATCCGTTATTTTGTAATAATTTTTCATAAATGGTCAAAATATGGTCTTTTGTACTTTTTAACCCTATTTTTCTCGAAAATGGAAGCTGTTTGAACATTTTCATTTACGAATTCGTAATCTACGGAAAAAGTCCTACAGAAATCATTTGCAAATACTTTGAGAAAAAAATTGGTGTTGACCTGTGTTATGTACATATATGTGTATAGTAACTATTATCTATTTAATTATCATAATTGTAATTTACTTCGAATTTCCATACCGGACCTGGAATTACGATTTTTAAAATGTAACCTTAAAGTCTAGTGGGTTCCAGCCGGTTTTCTAATTTATTTTTATTTGTTGTAAATTAGAGAGCAACCGCGCAAAAACAATGCATTGCAAATACTCATTGTTAGTTTACGATAATTTTCCATTTAATGGCCGCATTTTCTAAGTTTACGAACTTAGAGAGACGGGAAGATCTTTTCATTGCCAATCTTACATTATTTTTTGCAGAAACTTCGCGAAATCTCAGACCTGTTTTTGACCGCTATAAATGCATAGTTTAACAAAAAAAAATCCCATTCCTGGTTTCTAATGCCATTGAACTATCTCGTATGTGTGTTGCGAAATTTGTGTTTCTATGCAAAATTTTTTTAAGGTTCACATTTTTAATATTCTAAATAAAAAGGAAAAATTTTCGGAAGCTAAAGATCAGCTGAAAATTTTAGCAAACTTAACTTAATAAAATTGATTGAACTTTGATATATTAGTTGACAATTTTCAACCTTGCAAATAAGGGGACATTGGAGCATATTAAAATGACAAATACTAATGAATATTTGAATTCATGTGACATTATAACATCACCTTTCACCAAACTATGGCGAATAAGGAATTTTTTTTGTAGATTCGTGACTAATTTCTTTAAGCAGCTGACAAAGATGTGCTCAACTTGGTCACCCTGAGAATGAACTTGAATATGAAGTTCGAGGGCTACGCGGTTAAGAGTATTAAGACGATAAAACAAACTTGAATAGGGTAATTTTATTTCTAGTAAAGGAATTGTATTAATTATATTTTGCAAACTGGAAAGCAATAGTCGTTTTTAGTAATCTTGAAATTAATTTTTTTTCCTTCGGATTCTTAGGATTTGAAGGTTGTTTGGTTGATAATTGATTACACAGCAATTTTAGCTAATGTAGAAGAATTTCAAAATTAAGAAAATAACTCAATTTTAAATGCGATTTTAGGCAACAATGCGAACTCACCCAAGATTACGATCTTACTAAAACAGAAACAAATCAGAAGATGAGTAAAACAAATAAATATTGAATTTTCATAACAATCATAATCAAAAACTCATATTGCTTCAAATTTGTTATAACCTACTGAAAATTTAGATTATTCATTATTTGAGTAATTGAATGCGTTATTTCATTCAAATAGCTACCCATTATTTAAGTAATTGTTAATATTTTGTTAGTCAATCTCTTAGCTGTAGTAATTGATATATTCCAATTACCTTACATTTAAATAATTAATAATACTTTCCGACCAATTACTCTTTATTTCATTTCAATTTTATTATTATAAATATTTTAGTATCGATGTTTTGATAGTTAAAATGTTATTCTTTGAAATAATTTGTATCTGGGCAAAAACGGAAACTGATTTCAATTAAATTTCAACTCTCTGATTCTTTCCGATATCCAGTAAAATGAAGCCAAATTAACTAAAAGCTTTAATTCATATAATTTATATCCCAAAATACGACCAAGCTATCGTCAACATTTATATTTATTTAAACGCAAGATATTTTATTGTCACTTAAGCAGAATTTAATGCTTGAATGAGCTTCAATTCAACAGGTTGAAATTGAATGACAAAATACTTGTGCATATTTTTCGAATACCCAAAATAGGTTACAATGAAACCATAAAAAATAAGTTTAGATTTCGACATACCTGACTGAATGTCTCATGTCGAATCTTTTTAAAATTGAATTTTTGCATCATCATGATACTTTCTCCATACTACGTTAGATGTAGGAAAGAAACGAATTAATCTTTCGCAATGAAGTCAGTTTTCCTAATATGTACCAGGAACGATAGAAGAAAAAAAGTAATGATCTTATCCCATATGTTTTAATCGGACGGCCTAAAGTTTCGCTCAAACGACTTGCCAATTTTCGTACAAAATTTACTTGCTCCGCATACGAGTGGCTGCGTTAGTGGGCAGTTCGCCGCTAACTAGCATCGAGAAAATTTATTTATTGTGTTTTAACTAGTTTTATGAATATCTTCCTTATTGTAAGCCAATTACGGCCCCGAAGCTACGAAGCAAAGCTCATGCGCGCGCTCAACAAGTGAATTATTAGGTCGGCACTCGGCAGCTAGCCGGCTGAGAAAGTATGCCACAAATATTTGATATTCCGTCTCGCATGAAATTTCACATTCGGAAGTTGGGAGGTTTATCTTCCACGCGAAACGCACCAAAAAAAGACAAAACAAATGGGGCCCAGCGGATATTTTGTTACCTCGGCGCAACACTCGTGCGTTGAAAGGTGTGGGAACCACGCACACTCGGCTGCGTGGACGGCTTAATTTGGAATAATGGACACCTGTCTGGGGACTGCTGCAACCGCTCGCGCATCCACAGCTTATTTCTATTATGTAACAACGCCACATGGCATGAATTCGTACAACTCGCATTGGACCATCACTGATATCTTTAGTTTACTCCAGGCGGTCAACATTTTTTGTAGGTTTAGAAAACACCAACATTTCGAATTTTTCAGGTGTTTTTTACCAAATTAACACTTCCTGCATTTTACTTTCTTCTGCTACATATTGCTTCATATTTCTTACGTGAATTCTTGCCTAACTACTTTGATAATCCCAAGTATCCAATATTATAAAAGCAAAGTGTAATGAGTTTAAGTAAACGACGACCAGTGTAACAAAGAACAATTGGCTAATTAACTTAAAACAACTACTTTTAGATATTTTATTTACTTTAAAAGCCTGTCCGAATCTAAGTCTTCGTCTTTGTCGTCATCTTGTTATGACAGTTCGTAACGATACACAGAGCTATGTAAGCTCTGTTCGAATTCATACCTATGCTTTGAGCTTAGCTAGTTACGTAGTATAACAGCTTAGATTGCTTAGCTTGATAAGCGAGTCAAGACTTTCGTTGACTTCGTAAGACAGAATGAGAAAAATTGTATGAGCTGTCGAATTGTGCATTTTTGGTTTACTATTTTTTAATTTATTAATTCAACCTGATTCAAATGATAAATTTCTTAGCGCTGAATTTGTTTCCACCTTTTCCTTTTGAGTTAGTAATGAAAGCTACTAAATGTAAACAGTTATATTAAGAATTATGCAGGAGATAAGAATCCGAAACAATAAAATTTAAACAAACTCAGCTATTGTAAAAAATTAAAAACTTCGACTCTAGGTTCATTTTTACTTTTTTCGTAGCAAAGAAGTCATCAGAACTTTACAAACTAACACCATCCTTAATCTAATCTTTTAGATTGTTCAAACAATGAATAAATGTTATTTATATTTATCTAGCTTGTAAATTATCCAAATATCTTAAATATTAGTATATTAGGAATCATACAGCGATTTCGTTTTGCCATTACATATTTCGAGTATTTTTTGCAGAATTTAGAGAACAACATTGTAAAAAATCATTTGTCGAATTCAGTCAATTTGTTAAGGCCTATAAACAAATATACCTACTTTAAGATATGGACTACTTGGATAGAATTTGTTTTTACTGTTTTGAATTAGATAAAATTACCCACTTTTAACATAAGAAATAGTCTTAATTGTTCCAATAATTAAAATCATTTATGAAAGGAAATACTAACAGGAGTTATTCAATTTATTAAATAATAATTGTACACACTTTATTTCCAACCATAAATTATTTTCACTTTTCCTGTTTTATGTAGGTACTTGGCGTTTTGGTTTAACTTTCCAACTCTTTTAACTCAGTTAAACGAAAGTAATATTTTGGCAAAACTCGTGCAGCAAAGATTTAATATTTAAAAAAATATAAAAGGTAGTCGTAGTGGTCAAACCAGTCGCATCATAACTGCAAGTTCGTTGTACACCACAAAGTGATTGTAACAAAAGTCATAACTTGATCGCGATATGAGTTTTTGCTTCAATAGAGTAAAATGCATATCAGAGCCAACGAAATTACAGGTTTTGGTAATGTGACATGTGACTTATGTACGAGTATATAATTTTTTTTACTTCTATTCTCTAAAACTAAGCCAATATGTTAGTGTATATATATTTTTCCGTCTTTCTAAGCACTGAATTAATTAAGTAAAATATAATGCTAATTTTATTCAAGTATATAGCCTTTTTTATTTCTTACTTATTTTAGTAAAAAATGGTAAATTTCGTTTTCACGAATAATCGAAAAATAGGAAATCAACTGTTTTGCAGTGAGATTTAGCTAGTTTTTAATTTAAATCCTAATAACCCGGGATAATTAAAGTCAAATTAATTTGGGATTTAAAACTAAATTTGTTTCTAAATAAACGATCCATCAACAAACAATTTGGTTTATTTATAACGCAATTTAATTAATGAATTAAGTGAGTTCACCTAGATTAACACAAACTTGAACCCGCAAAACCAAAATAGAGAAATAGAGAAAGTTCATATGAAAATTAAAAGTTCGTTGGGCGTATTGGCCTTTGAATTTTAAGAATTTATATTTCCTAATATGAGCAGTTCTCGAATGGACATGCTTCCTACATACTACATATTTTTAATCGTTCCAATCTGTTTGATGGAGGTTAAATTTTTCTTTCGAAAGAAGGTTATAAAACAACTCAGTAACAACGATCAAGAAGTCTTTAACCTTTGATAGTATTACGTATTGCAAGTCAACTAAAAATATTCGAATGACTTTTACATTTTGGTTTAACAGCATTTTCAGATAAAATAATATGCAGCGTGTCACGCTTATGAGAAGGACAAGTTATTTTACTTTTTTAATGTGCTAATTACATAGTTAAATAATAATTATATTATAAAACATTTTAAATCAAGTTTTAAACGTTGTATTAATTAGAACAAATTCAACTTACATGAATTATAATGAAAAAATATATTGACCAAACAATAAAGCTAAATTAAGTCAGACTGTCTGCAAATGGGCTAACATGATGGCAAACATTTCTTTAGATGTTTGAGATGTAACTTTCTAGTAAATAAACTAATTTCGATATACTAACGTTATTTATTATTATTATTATTATTATTGAAAGGAGCCCCATGTGTTTATTTTATTTATTTATAGTTATAATTGCGTTTTAGATTAGAATCAATCCCTTGGTAACATTTGACGACTTTTACCTAAATTCAGATTTGTCTCTATCGAATTTTGACAATGCATCCATTATGATGTATTTGATACCCAAAGGGCGTTAAAAAAGAAGAAAGTCTTAGAAATTTTTTTAAAAATTTCAAATTTTATCAAAAATATTTTTGAACTATATTTCAAATATATACTACGCCTGAATCGACTTAATTTCATAACTGTAAACGCTAAATAAGCTCGCATTATCGTGAAAAATAGAGTTTAAAAGCACAAAGGAATATATTTCGACTATGAACAATCATTAGAATATAATTAATTAATCCAGGAGCTAGAAACACTGCTTAAATGAAAGTTTGAATGTGAAGCAAATTTATAATGTTTCGAAATTTTCCATGAAATTTATCAAAAATAGCCGAAATATGATCTTTTGTACTCCATTAATTATTCCTGTACCACACGTTAAGAGTACTTTTAGTCATTTTATAAATCAATTTGCTGAATCATTCATCCATTTGACAATTTCATTATGGTTTATGGTTCAACATACTCGTATTATAAATTAAAATCTAGTATTGAGTATTTTAATACAGACACAAGATCGTTTTAGTTTATAAATAAAAATTACCGGAAAGGTTCAAAATTAATACCCTAAGGATCACGATGTGATGACTTGTAAGTCAGTCGAGATCATATTAACCCTTTGTAGCCCAAGATCATGAAAATTAAAAATAATTTGGAATAGGACAAGTTTAAACAAATAAAAAACACGTATTTTTTTAGAAATTAAAAAATCCTTATTATTAATTCATTATTTGACATTTTAGGGAGTGTAACATTACTGTAACATTGAGTTAAACGAATTTATGTTGTATGGAAGGATGAAACAATTATTTTGTTTGTTATAGCATAATGCTACTCCGCATTTTTCGCAAATTGTTTGTGATACACCAGTATACTTGGGAAACTTGCACCGAATCCTTTTTTCTACCCAAATCGGCCAGTGGCCAATTTGGTCCTGCCTTACTGCCAATGGGGGGACATGTTGCGCCGGGCCCTTGTGTTTTTTGGATTGAATTTCATTTTCAATCAACCTTCGATGGGTGATATTAGGCTTCAGGCCAAGCTTGCATAAAGTCTCACCGATCTCAAGTCGAAAATCTGCTGAAGACATTTGTTTTCTAATAACGGCTGAAAATCTGGATCAATAACGCTGTCATCATCGTCCTCTAATCCGTCTTCACTATCATATTCGTGCAGTATGTCACATAAATCACTATCCCGCAGCGAGTGAGACCCCATTCTGAAATAAAATTAGATAATTTCGCATCAACATGCACATACTTTCATTACAACTAATATTACCATCGTCACTCAATGTAACAGAATTGTTACAAACAAAAAACGTTACGTTTTTCACATAAAAAACTAAAAATATGCATTGATAACAATAAATGAGCAAAATCATTCACTTACCTGCTGGTTCCAAGGTAAACAATATAATTTTATACACTTTTTGTATATTTTTATAAATTTCAAAGTTTAATCGAGTTTAAACTTATCACTTTCAACAACGCACAAAATTCAAAGTTACATAAATCAACAGGTTACACCATCTGTGATTTTTACTGGATACTAAGTTGTTCGGTATGGTATGTTACAGCACTGTGACACTGATTTGAATGAACTAAAATTTTCAGCACATATTTTACCGGGATTATTGAGGTTTGTTACAGAAATGTCACACGGGTCTACAAAGGGTTAAGTTATATTTACATATCTTGATTTGAATCTTGAAAATTTGAACTTTTGTAGAGTCAGGGTGCGTTTCGCTTAATTTAAAAAGCAGCCAACAACTGGGAAAAAAATTTTTTCATTGCAAAAATTAATTGAGCAAATTGCTCATTATCTCTAACCTACACACATATAATTTTAATAGTTACAGGTATTTATGAATAATCCTTTATAAATTTTACACAAAACTACTCTTATAAATTTTACACAAATCATATTATTTTTTACTTAATTTAGTCCAGTTTAATACTTTTTTTCATGAAATGTCCAACGATCAATCAATTCTGCTTATCTTAACGACTAGACTGAATCGCGAAAAGTGATATCTTAAGATAAGGGAAAGTTTTAAAAATAAATGCTTCCGGGGCAGCTGATATAATACTCTATTGCAAACTTATAAATCTGATCCACTTAAAGAATAGAAGGTTTTACTATTTCTGAAAGGAATTTTGAAGAGCTTTCTTCCAGAAAAATACGAATTATAAGAATGCATGAGTCAGTGTGTTGTTTTCAGAGAAATTTCACTTTGCGGACATGTTTTATTTTATTTAAAATCATACTTTGAACAATTGCAAAGGAAAAGCTTCACTGAGTTTGAAAAAGGAAAACTTGAAATCTGAAGGGAAATCGCTAAGAAAATCGGTCATAGTCTGTAGTAACTTGTACTACAGACATAAAGCTAGGCTGACCTTGGTTCGAAGTCTACCGCAAGGACATGAAGACAATCAAATGAAATTTGTAAAAGACGAATAGATAAATTTGATAAGAGCATTTTGTTTCACACAGCTTAAGCTGACTATCTTTCATTCATCTTAACTTAAAAACTGAATTTGCAATCATTGAAGAATGGGGTATTGTGGATGGGGATAGACAAAAACAAAATTATTTTAAGGGGGTATTCTGGTCTAGAGGCATGAATTTCATGTAATTTTTGAAGTGTCATAAAAAAAAAACTATTAATATTTTTAGTATCCATTTTTTTACTAGTCATTTATTAACATTAGAAGAATGCAGAAAAAAATCAAAAAAAAAAAAAAGTTGAAAATTTCACAAATTAGCAGGTGATGAAGTGGGGGGTCGCCAAAAATTGGCGCGTGACCATACCCACGATTTCAACCCTCCTAGCAATCGGAAACCAAAAAAAAAAAAAGATTATTAATCTAGAATAATGTCGCAATGGCCGGAACTAAGGAAAAGTTGGACAAACATTTTTTCACAAAATGGCGACTGCCTGAAAAAAAAAAAATTTTTTTACCCCTGTTTTTGACTGTTTCGAATTTTTATAAATATAGTAAAAATTAAAATTTTGGGATGAGGTTAGTTCCGGCCATAGACAAGACTATAAAGAAGACTCTCTAAAAATTTCAGGTAAATCGGTCCAGTAGAACCTGAGAAATCGTGGGTATCGTATTGAAAAAGATAGTTTGGAGAAAAACTCTTTTAAAGTTTCGCGTAAAGTTTTTCGCAGTCTAAATCATGAAATGCCGAGTCAGCAAAATACCTATATCTCCGAAAATAATTTGAATTTTGAAAACTCCTCTTGTAGACATATTCTTAAATAGTTAAACTTTGAAAATATAAAGAAAAAAAAAACGATTTTTTTTTTTTCTAGACCAGAATACCCCCTTAAGAGGGAGGTAACGTTTTGAAACATTTCTTTTGCATTCTTCTTTTATTTGATTTTCTGAATAGAGAACCTTTTAAAAATATTCTGTGAAAATTTCAGATGAATCGGAGCAAAACTCACGAAGTTACAGCCGTTTAAGCAACTGGCCCTCATACATTTTAGCTGCTGCTGTTGATGGCCTGTTGTCAGACAATGTTAAGTTGGAGCGGAAATTTTCAATACACTACGAATAGAACGTTCTAATGGGCGCTTATTCGGTCCATAAAATTGACAAAGTGCTCTATAAGTTTTTATGACTGAGCCCTGATTTCGGAAATAAATTTCCACGATTTATAAGTTTTTGCGGTGTAAAGTTCGGGGTGCCTCTTTTACCCCGGCGCACAGTGGTCCCAAATGGCGATTTTGTGGCCAAAACATGAAAACGTTATTAGATTTGTACCAAACATTGTTTATTAGGGTTCTCCAGGTCGCTGATTACGAATCTGAAGTCAAAAATTCAAAAAAGAAATTAACGGATCCAAAATGGCAGATTTTTTTTCAAAAAAAGAACTTTTTTTCTAAAAAACTTGATTTTTTTTTTTTTTGAAACTCGATTTCTAGGGGTTTTTGAGGTCGCTGACTACGAATCTGAAGTCAAAAATTCAATAAAAAATTAACGGATTCAAAATAGCAGAATTTTTTAAAAAAAAAAAAGAACTTTTTTGATTTTTTTTTTAAACTCGGTTTCTAGGGGTTTTTGAGGTCGCTGATTACGAATCTGAAGATAAAAATTCAAAAAAAAATTAACGGATCCAAAATGGCAGAATTTTTTAAAAAAAAATTTTTTTTCTAAAAACTTGATTGTTTTTTTTTTGAAACTCGGTTTCTAGGGGTTTCTTAGGTCGCTGATTACGAATCTGATGTCAAAATTTTAAAAAAACAAAATTGCGGATCCAAAATGGTCAATAATAATGTAAGTCATTGTTAACAAATAAATCGATTTTTTCCGACTTTAGTACACATAATATGACCTAAACGCCTAAACTGCAAGTACCAGCAGCTATTTTTCATATATGCTGTTAAGAAGCATTCAACAAACAAGAAAAAAATGATAGCAGCGCAACACTTGGTAGCACTTTTTTCTAATTGCATTTGTTATCTTATTATTTATAACCTCAATTCTAAAAATTGTTACTTTTTGAAATTTGTTAAACAATTTTATTTACTATCTACATCAAATTCCAATTACATTCATGGGTTATACTTACTGTTTTTATATTCCATTTTATACACTTAGAATAACCTTCTTCGTTTAAGTTCTGAGCTTAAATAAAAACATCACATTCGGTAAAGCGTGTTTCCGTGAACAGCAGACGCAAGAAACCTTCTCAAAAACAACGGGTTCCCAGCTCAGGAAAAAATCTCGTACTGTTTCTAACCGTCGTTCTTAATGCTAGGGGTAGTAGTACAACGATTTTCTATGTTGAAAGTCCGAAAAAAAATATTAAATTTTGGATTTTTGGCCATGTTTTTGGCGTTTGGCATGTAGTGCGGCGTGCGTCGTAAAGTTCGGAATGCCACTTTAACCCATTCGCTGCCGAGAGCATATTCAGCTATTGTCAATCACGAATAGACTCGTGATTTGCAGTAAATGTGTTAAAAGATGGAGCTAACAAGCAATTTTGAAGTAGTTTATACATTACAAAATATATGTTATTTTTGCCTCCATTGCTGATTAACGCAAAATTTGTCATTAAAATCACTCCTCAAAATTGAAACTACTTTTTAATAGATTTTTTCTTTATATATTTGACTCTTGTGCCCTTCCATGCATTTACTCGTCAGTCCGATAAATTTTGGAATACTCGAAATTTAGGATGAAATACGAACATTTGCTTCATTGCATCTTATTTTGTATTTATTTCCATATTTTGAAGATAAATCAGATGTAATTTATAATAATATTTTTTTATCGCGTGTTACAGGTGTTTCCTAAGCATTAAGGCGAGAATTCTTCGGAAAACTGTCGGTTTTTATTTTTAATTTGTCAACTGATAAGACTCAATCAAGCTGATTTGGAAATTCAGATCTCTTTGCCCTACCGATGTGTGATTGCGTCGGATTACTTCACATGTTGTAAATGTTGAAGATTTTTTCCTAAACGCAAAATCAAATCCCAAACAGTGAAGAGTTTCTGGAATAAAGAAGACTATTTCAATTTTATTGAAAAGTTCCTAGCGAAGCGGCGAAATGCTCACTTCCAGAAATATGATATATGTACCACAAAATAAAAGTGTTAAGAAGTCAAAAGTGGTAATTAGATCGCTTTGGGTTTTTGCTACAATTCTTATTTAATTTTAAACATAATTGCAAATAAATTCAAAATTCACCACATTACTCCCCCTAGTTTTTTTTTTTGTTTTTGTGTCATTATCGTGGGAAAATGAGGCATAAAATAAAAAAAAGTTCGCAATATGATAGCAAAAGAGTAAAAAACTTAGTAGGCGTTTTTAAATATTTCTCAGTGAGGTGAGGTATCGTTTTATAATTTGCTGGGCTAATGATGTTTAGTTTTAACCTTGGTTTATTTTGCCAAAATAGTGGAAATGTAATATGTATTGTATTTTGCGTATAAAAATTGGGAAAACTTAGAATCTACTGTATCAGTGATATCAAAGTAATGCTGCCACTTTTGTTTGATTACTTGTTTTATTAATTATTCTTAAAACTTGGAGTTGTAAGATAGCAACCTAATTTTCATTGAACTACTTTTAAGTAGGACTTATAGATTTATAACCGAATTCCCATTAAATCTACTTTTTGTATACACTTGTAGAATCGGAATCTTGTAAATAAATAAATAAATAAAATTCCATATTTAGATTAGATTAGATTAGATTAAATCTGGGGCGAGAGACTTTCTGGTCTCGCGGTTACTGCAACAAAGCAGGTTTATTGTGATTCCTGATTTCCTAATTATACTCCCAGATTCAAGGGTCTAGTCAAGCCGATTATGTCCTTTCATGTTCGGATTTTTTATAAATCAAATTTAATTTGTTAGAATTCGCACAGTTCAATTTAGAAAGCTTGGAAAAAATTGTAACCTGCGTCTATAATTTAGCCACAATTCGCAAGTAATTTTTATAGGTAATTATTGGATTTATAATTCAGAAGTGTCTGTTCACAAGGGGCTATTTCCACTCTAAGAAAACTTTACAAAAACCGAAAAAAACATACAGTGGTTACTATTTTTATGTGCACGCGTTTTTTTTCACTAGATTTTAATTACGAAGGGGATATGTACTTATTTTTACGGCAAATTTTTTTCAGTATTTTTATTAATAAACAAAGCAATAAACTACTATATTTCTTTTCTTTTTTAAAGGCCAAATATGTATACTTTTGTTTAACCTTGTTTATTGAACTGTGTTTACTTTTTTATTAAATAATGTATCCATCTGTAAAAACTTTCACAGACTCTTTGTATTCCATTCTTTTGTATCTATTATGTTTATAAATCAATAGTCTTTATAATACATATATAAATGCTGCAGAATGTTTATTCTTAAAATGCATAGCAAGCGTATTTAGTAAGTATTTTTGTCTACTTTTTATATGCAATAAGTACGTTGTTTTTCAGTATTGTTACTTTAATCTTTACTAGTGGCCACAGAAGTATAATAACATTATTATAACGTTTTTACATCATCTGGTAAACCCAAATCAAAGATATTTCATAGATGAAAAAATAACAGTAGTTATCACACATTTAGTCATCGAATCATATAGTGAAATATTTACAGAATTAATTCACTAAATATCACTAAAATTCTAAGCTACATCCTGTATCTGTTCGCTCTGGGTTTTTTTTTAGCATTGTCCTTTAACATTTGAAAAATATTAAACGCCATTTAACTGCTAGAGTCAATAAGCTACAATACCACTTTGAGATAAAAAAAAACAATAAAAATGAGACTAATAATTCTAAGAAATTAGGCACTTTTGATCAAAAGTAAAGAGAGCATTATGTAGGATCTTATAGTAGTGGAATTAGTAAAAACAACTTTGAATGACCATAAGGCAGAAATAGCCCTTTTGAAAACGACACTCCCCAATTTTGAAACGATAATGATTTAAAAATCACATTACTACATTCATAGCAGGTGTTATTTTCATGGAAGTATCTCAAAATTTTATGGGTAGTACTTAAAACGTTCATTCTTCGAGTGAGGTTTAAAAACTTTCAACATAATGTGTTTATGTATTTGGCGGGAATGATAACTTCATTTGTTTGAATTCGTTTGCAATTTCAGTTCGACCCAGTATAAAACAAAAACTTGGGGAGTCTTCGCATATTGGCCAACTCCGCCAAAACTTTTGCAGGCCTAACCAGCATAAAAATGCAGCCGTCATCAAAGCGAACGGCGTGCAAAGAGCTTAGGTAAACATAACCAGCAGGAAGTAAATTCCGCGGCGCGGTGGTTTAACGTTTCGCAAACTTGTTGGCAACATCCAAAAAACATCTTGGCCCGAGCCGAGGGCGAAACGAAAATGTGCTCTGGCTACTTCCAGGTGCATGCGCGCGAGTCCCCTACTCCGTGATTCACCACGAGTTCATTTTTCCAAGTACACAGAAAAATTTCACCGATCATAACCTAAAAATTTTGGGACCGATGGCCTGTCTGGACGAACTGCGTCCTGATCCCGGGGTAGTTTTCTAACTTAAGCCCTCCCTGGTCGTGGGGGTGGCCACTTACCTGGGCTTGTTCTGCATGAAGTGCTGACCGCCGAAAATGAGCAGCATGTAAATGCCGCAGTAGTAAAAGACCCACGTCCAATTCTTCACCATCCACACCCTCGTCTCGTGGTGAATGAAGTCGTTCTCGAAATCGAACACGTACGAGTAGTTGGGGGTGATTTCGACGTCCATGGCTGGGGCTCCGTTTTTCCGTATGCGTCCGCACTCAAAATAAAACAACCAATTCGGGGGGTTTGACTCAGACTCAGCCCTTGCACTGCGTATGGAGTCGGCCCTGCGGGTCTCTTACACACGCCTTCAATTATGTCACAATTTCTCGCGACTTCCGACTTCCGAATGTATTTTTCCTCGATTTCACCTGGCAGAGCTCGTCAAATACGCGATTAAATCGGCCACAGCGGGGCGAGCAGACCGCGAATTAATCACACAAAACAGCTTCTAGCGACGGTGCGAGCCTTTTGGCGGACCGCGGGTGAAACGGCACAGTGGTTTCGTCGTGGGAAATCCGACGAAGAAAACGCTCTTGTCTTTGGCAAAAAGAAAATACTCCTCACAAGTCTCAGACCGGCGTCTGCGTCTGTCACCACGAACCGTGCGCCGCAATTTCCTACCCGACTGAAAACAAGACGCTGCCACAAACGAGTGAAAATTTTAAGTCCAGCGGGCTGCCTGCAGCCACCACTTTATAAACGAAAGCGACGAGATCGAGATGACACTTTTCAGTTCTCGCTCCTCGCGACTCGCTCGCTCGTGACGACTCCGGGACTCTGCACGCGAACGACGAATGGAGCCGCGCTCAGAGCGCCCCGTCAGCCGAGGAGCGGTTCATTGTTCACTCGTTCACGTAGCACGAGCCCTCCTCCACCGGCGCAAGTTCGGCCCACGATTCAGCGAGCCACAGCACTTGCCTTTACAGAGTGGTTCAAATCTCAAGTTTTTTGCTAATTTTTTTCAGCACTTCCGAAGAATTGGAAAATTTAATCGTTTTGGAAAAAGAAAGGCAGCATTACTTCATTCCATTTTTCCATTTAACCTTCCAAACAATAGTGTTAAGGCTATTTTCCAATTTAAAATTGTCCACACTTTCCCCGAATTTTCCAATTTAATCTTTCTCCTCCTCAAAATGAATAGAGAAAGAATTTTTGGACTAAAAACTGGAATTTGTGTATTCTTAGGGAAATTCTCATGCCGTCATCATCACTAAATATTATTTTCGGGTTTTGTAAACAAAATTCAAAATAAAATAAATTTCAATGTGGTATAAGCCCAAAAACCTTTCCCCATTCCGTTCACAAATCCTTTTGGACAACGAACCTGATTTAATCGATTAAGAAATATACAGTCTACATGGAAATATATTAAAATACAATATATAACGAGATGAAGTTCTTCAAACCCCGCAACTTTTTAATACAACGTATACGCAAAGTAGGATCAAAATCCATTTAGAAATGCAGCAGCTATCACTGTAACAAAATCACTTTAAGGGGTTAGGCCATTCTAGGCTTTTCAAAAAATCGATTTTTTTTTTATTGCTTTCAATGGTCCCTTAGGACCTCAAAAATGATATCCCAAAAGATTATGGCCGGGAAATATCTCGAAGTACTTGTTGCGTTTATCTCAAAACTGCATTTTTCAAGTTGGCCGCACTCATAACTCGAACAATTTTCAACCAATTCACTTCAAATTTTAACTAGATCTTTAAAAATATATTGTCTAAACAAGTACGTAAGATTTTGTTTTTACAAGGCATAATTCATTTGTTATTAACAATTTTCTGGCGATTTTTCTGCGAATTTTGCAGCCAAGAATCAATATATCAAAAAAATCCTACGTACTTCTTTAGTTGTTGTTATGTACAATAAAAAAAAATTGAGTGACTCATCATAATTCAAAATTTACAGGAGCTGTTCGTACGGCCGTAGTCCCTTCCAAAAAAAAGGGGTTTTCTAAGAAACGCTGCACATCCGCCATTTTTAAATAAATTATTCTATAAAAATTATGTTTTTCAGTCAATCATATATACAATAAATTTCTACCTTTGTAAACTCGATTTATTTTATATTTTTCCTGAAAAAAAAAATCACAAAAAAGCTTATTTTTACGGCCTTTAGAGTGGCCTAACTTATGTAGGTGATGATCATTATTTTATAATACAATTTAAAACTACATGTTGTCAATGTGTATGTTAAGTTTGGTCAATAGCGGTTAAGAAATGCGAAAGATATCGGGTCTAAACCATTTTAATATAACTTACGTAGCCCCTATATCTTCACCCCCTTGACCAATTCCTATGTACATTATATATGTACAAATTCTGATATACAATCATATGTACAAAAAAAAAAAAATTTATTTTCGAAGTCTACGATGTCTAAAACGAGTTTTAGGATCATTCATTTTTTTCCGAAATTTTTCATCATGTAGGCTGATGTGCTGATAGGTAATATTTCATATGAAACTATTTTATCAAAGATTTCATTTCTTCTGCATGCATATCCAAATTTTATAAAAGATAAAATCGGTTTTGATTAAATATTTTTTATAAAACACAGACCATAGATAGCAACAACTGATAGTTTGAATGAGGCAAGCCGTCTTTTTTCGGCTCGGTTTCACCGCGTGCTGGGAGCTCGTTTTCCGCCCATCAATCTCAATCCCATGGGAGAAAGCTGCTGGAAATTCCTCGAGGTGTAGGTGATTTTCATGTGAATTGGATAAATACTCACGTCCGGGGCGACATTGTTAACACAGACCTGCAAAATTTTTTGCTCAAACATACAAATATGTTATAGGCTCATTTTATCCGAATATCAACAAATATGGGGTTTAAAAACTTTTTAAAAAATAGCGGGTTATCGAACGAATTTAAAACATAGCTCAAATAAAAGATTAGTTTCTAAATTATCTTATAAACTTTATTAAAATTTGCTTACGAAATAAGTTTTTCATGAACCTTTCCCTAAGGCATATGAAATAAATTAATTAATTAATTAAATAGAAGAATTCCCATGAAAAACTTGTTTTCTTAAAACACATTGATTAACATTTTTATGTTCGTTTATGTAACAGATCAAGTAATGGGTAACTTCAATAGAATTTTTTCTGTAGACTACAAATCCGAAAACCAAAATTTGCCATCACGTAAGGTTTTTGAAAAAAATAGGGTGGAAACTAAAAAAAATCGTATTTGAAGATTTACAAAGAAAAGTAGCGGAAAAAAGAGTTCGTAACGTAGGTCAAATGAAAGCGGATCAAATATGGTGGATAAAAATGTTCAGAAGTTTTGAATTTGTTATGAAGAAGCAACGACCTTTTTGTCCATTCTTGTCCCCCAAAGTGGATCAAAAATGATAGATTTTTTAGCAGACCTGCTAAGAAATCGATCATGTAAAATCAACGGAATGCTTATGGGTCTCTGGGTGATTCGCTATGCTAAAGCTTAAAAGAAAACATCGTAAAAAAATACTCTGTATATGAAAAGTCCTCTGTCTTATTGATAAAAATGAAAATATTAGAAAATAGTTCTCTTTATTTTCAAAGTAGGCCCATTGAAACTAAATTATTCTTTACAATCATACTGCAAACACTTTTGAATACTTTGCTGATATTCCTCGTGTCAGTGGCTACCGTGAAATGATAATAACATTCCCGAGGAACGTATTTTCTACTAAGATTTGATTTCCGCCGTGGCCGCTCGAGTGTTATTTGCTACCGTAGATACATGAAATATAATAAAATTATGTTTAATGCTGAGTTGTGGACTTACCTCTAATTTGTGCTTTATAAAATTCTTGGTCCAGTCACTTTCGCCAAAAAAGTTTCCCTGTTTTGGAATTTTCTTAAAATCTTCATATTCTGGAAAGTAATCCCCTATATTTTTTCCTGCTTGAATTTTTCTTTCCATAACATCTTGCTTATTGAGGAAAACTATTATACCGATATTTGATAAAAATCGACTATGCCACACCCTTTTAAATAGACTAATAGATTCTACGAGTCTGTTTTGTGTGTGATCCTCACGAAGAGTTTGATCAAAATCACCACAAGAAATTAAAAATAAAATTGATTGAATTCCTTCAAAGACTTGAAACCATTTATGCCGCTGATCTCGCTGTCCACCAACATCAAACATGCGGAATTCTTGGAAACCACCTCCCTTGCTCAAAGGAAGCTAGGAAAAAATTTACATGTTCATGTAAGTTGGATAATTAACCTGAGGCAAAGGTTATTACTTTCTTACCTTTACCGGAAATTTAATTTCCTGAATCCCTGTTGTGACTTTCCTGCTATGTAATACGTCTTCTGTTGAGGGTATGTAGTTTTCTTGAATAATCGATTCTACTCTGTCCAGAAAGCTATAAATTATGTAAATGAAACAAATTACTATATGAAAATTGGGTTGAACCTACTATTTTGCGCTGTCGAGCAAGTGAAACTCGCTGGATCTCTTGTAGCAGGCTCGGATGCCACTATCATTCCAAAGGGTTACTACGTGGTCCCTGTATCCCTTGGGAAGAATTAATTAATCCAGGAAAAAACCTTATTTATTGAATACGCACTTCTGAAAGAGTATCTGGAACACTGTCTCCCAATGATGAAATAAACTGTCCACTCCTCTTGGCGTCTGATGTCTCATACTCTAAACTTAGCAATTCCATTTGCTTAACGAGCTCGTATACTGCCTCATGAATGTTAGAGTGGATTTCAACAATTTTGTCCTTTCGTTCTCTGTGAGGTAAATGAATTAAATTTTTTCATATCAAAAATGGCACTTTTAGGTCCACTAACGAGTCGGAGTATCCATTGATGTGGAGAATTCGCATCTGCTTTATAATTGTGGTTTTACCAGACTCTGCTATTCCTAATAGAAGAATTTTAACTGCTATCTCAAAATTGCTGTGTATTTCACGAAGCTGTTTGTCTATTTGTTCAAAACGAACTGATCTCTCAGTTTCTTGACCCACACAACATAAGAGGCTCATGACCTTTAGGCTAAAATATTTTATGCATTTACTATAATACGCACTGTTCATAAAGTCCAAAATAATTAAGTATTCATGTCAACTAGAATAATCGAAGAAGAAAACAAATTTTAGTTTACTTAGAGCTCTTTGCACTACAAATTCACTACAAAATATTTCGCAACTTAAGTAAACAAAGTACGCGCTGTAAGACTCATCTGCTCACTTATTTCCCACCCGCACAAATTTGTGATGAATCGATTGAAGTAGCATAAATATTCGATGGAAAGTATTTTTGGCGTCGATATTCTCACTTTCGATACCACCTTAATTTTGGATAGAGTATAAAGTCGATAAATTTAATTTGAATTTTGCAGTCTTGGCTAAAAATATAATTCGCCTAGTAACGATTATTTCCTTATTTAAAGTATGTAGAAAATAATTTTTTAACTACAGTACATAATAAAAACAGTGGGCAAAAGAGTAAAATATGCCATTAAATCGCCTGTTTCATAAAACTTGAGTAGATAAAATTAAAGCCATTATTGAGTGATTCAAAGTTTCGAATATTTTTAAAGATCAGCTGTAGAAGTAGACATTAACCTAACAATAACACAATCACCTGCCAGCTTTTTTTATTTTTATTAGTCGACATGCCTTTTGGATACTACAAAGCACGAAAAGTCTTAAGATGAATTTTGCAGATATTGAAATCCTTATAAATTGAGCGTTTTTATTTTTTAGCTAGAAGATTTAAGTTTAAGGAGAATGGTCAGCAACATAAAAGGATGGGATAAAAAATGGAAAACTGTTTCAAATTCTAAATTTGATAAACTTTTTTCTGTATAAATGTACGATGATGAGACAATTTTGTTTGGGAATTCGCAACCTAGGGAAAAATCTCTATAGAAATTCATTAATATAGTCGCAAATTTTTGTGTTAGTACTTTTTGGTTTAATCCTGTTTGAAGGTAAACACCTTCATCAGCTGCTTCCATTTATATTATATTTATGCAGATTAAACTGCTTAGTTGTATTAATTAGCAACTTAATTCTTGTGCTTACTAGTCTTCACATGACTGAATTTGTACCCGACACAAATCTGAATTAATTAAGTTGAGACCAACATTTTTATCAAATGTAAATTTTTATTCCAATATCCGAACATTGTATAAAATTACGATGATTGGGAAAATAAATAAATATCGTATTTAGTCAATATAGCGCTCTTTGTTCTTAAAGCAGTCCCATTGAAGCTAAATTATCTTTAAGGATCATATTGTGAACGTCATTAAAGACCTTCCTAATGTTGTTCGTGTCGGTGGCAACAGTAAAATGATAGAAACACTCCCGGGGAGTATATTCACTACTCAGATTTGATTTTCTTCTTGGGGGCTCCTGTGTTATTTCCTAAGCATATGCACATTATTACAGAACATTAATTTTTATTATTATCAATTAACTAACCTCCAATTTGTGCTTAATAAAATACTTTGTCCAGTCACTTTCATCGAAAAAGTTGCCATGCTTTGGTGTTTTCTTAAAATTTTCATATTCAGGAAAGTAGTCCCCAATATTTTTTCCTGCCCGAATTTTTCTATCCATAACATCTTGTTTATTAAGGAAAACTATAATTCCAGCACTGGATAGAAATCGATTGTGCCATACTCCTCTGAAAAGGTTAACAGATTCTACGAGCCTATTTTGTGTGTGATCCTCGCGAAGAGTTTGATCAAAATCACCACAAGAAATCAAAAATAAAATGGCTTGAATTCCTTCAAAAACTTGAATCCATTTATTTCTCTGATCTCGCTGTCCTCCAACGTCGAACATCCGAAATTCCTGAAGTCCACCTCCCATACTTTTAGGAACCTAAAAGAACAAATTATTTTTTATTCGGCTTTTTACTTATAATTAATTAATAACTTTTCTACTTACTTTTACCGTAAATTTAATTTGATGAATCCCTGTTGTGACCTTTCTACTATGCAAAATGTCCTCTGTTGATGGTAAGTAGTTATCTTGGATAATCGATTCTACTCTGTCCAGAAAGCTAGAAATTTATTATTTGTTGGTAAAAATCAGTAAACAGATACTAAAAAAGTACACCTACTATTTTGCGCTGTCGAGTAATTGAAACTCGTTGGATCTCTCGTAGCAGGCTCGGATGCCACTATCGTTCCAAAGGGTGACTGCGTGGTCTCTGTATTCCTTGAATAGAATTAATTAATCCACGAAATACCTTATTTATTGAATACGCACCTCTGAAAGAGTATCGGGTAAACTGTCGCCTAGTGAGGAAATAAATTGTCCACTCTTCTTTCCTCCTAAAGTCTCGTATTCTATACCTAGCAATTCCATTTGCTTCACGAGCTCAAACATCGACTCATGAAGATTGGTGTAAATTTCAGTAATCCTTTCCCTTCGCTCCCTGTGGACTTTGGAAATTAAGTTTTGTTCAAGTTTACAAAAATTGTAGTTCTAGGCCTCCGTACGTGTCAGAGAATCCATTGATGTGGAGAATTCGCATCTGCTTTATAATAGTAGTTTTTCCAGACTCTGCTGTACCCAATAAAAGAATTTTAACTGCTGTCTCAAAATCCCTGTGTATTTCACGAAGCTGCTTATCTATTTGTCGAGAACGCACTGACTCTTCCGTTTTTTGACCAAGGCAACTTAGCATCTAGAAATTGGGAATATAATATTATGGGTATGACCTGTATTTTTCTTTTTTCAAATAGGTGGATGTTACCAGTCGGACATATTCAAACACTATCTTTAAAATGCTTAACTTCTTCATAGAGCCGATATACATATAAATCTAGATATCTGCAGGCTAAAGTAACAGCAAGCAGACAGCTATTTTACTGACATTAAAAATTTTTAATTAATCAGGATTACTAGGATTATTATTACCAGACCAGAGATTATCTATATATGTATATAGAATAAACAAGTTTAAATAAAAATAGTCAATATATCATAACAAATCGTGTTTCTGTTGCTAAACAAAGCTTTAAAAGAAGGAGGATCGATAAGCCAACAAAATCGGCGCTGGATGGCCTCGAATTTCCATAAAAGCGATATGACGGTACAAAATATCTTTTGCAAATCATTTAGTCATCATTTCAATCTTTCGAAATTGATTGCCTAGAAATGAGAAAGTGTACGATTTCCGTTATATTTCAATATTTGCAAAATTCGAATTCTATCAAGTGTGCAATAAGTAGGTACTTTAGGAAAAATGGGTTAGGCAGACCAAGTTTTTTAAAAACAGAGAAATATATTCTTTAATTAAGAAAAACTTCATTCTGATATTCTAAGAGGCTATGTTTATACTCTATTTTAGTTGCTTAGACATATTTTTGCTATATATGTATAAATTCAAATTTTAATTGTTAGCAATGTATAAATCCAACCTTTTAAGAATTCTTACAGTAAGCCCACGAGTTTCAAAGTGACAACTTACGCATAAATATTATATCGTATCATTCTAATGATACAAGCCATTTCAGAGCATGTGCTTTTACATACACTCGAAAAACATGAATTATGTATCAATTTTAATTTTTATCTAAATTACATGCTGCTTTTTCCTTCAAACCAAAGTTTAATTTAATTCGAATTTATAACAATTCTGGATAAGACGTTACCTACTTTTAATTGCTATTTTTCAGATAGGCGAAATTGTTTTTCTTAATGATTAAGATAAAAAACTAATTTATATTATATTTGAAAATGTTAAAAACGAAAGTTTATTTAAATTTTTTATTTTATTTATATGCGAATTCAATAAGTGCAAAAAGTAAGTAAATGAAGAATTAAACTCTCGAGACACAATCTTAGAAGACGGCAATATGCACGTACATATAACCTTTAAAAACTTTTCCAATTCCAAGGCAACTTTATGTTTACCTGATAAGAAGTCAATATCTTCATTTAATTACTACACAATTCCATGTTTGACTACTCTTGCACATGTAATTTGTACATGTTTTCGTTACCGGAGCGGAAAATTGCACTTGAGAATCGGAAAGGAAAAATACCTGACGCATTTTTGGAATGCTTCATTCCTGTTTCCTTTAAAAAATAATTAAAGAAAATAAAACGTTTGTATCTATTAATCACACTTTGGCTATATCAGCTCACTGAATAATTTACACGTAGCTCCTTCACATAGTGCTTAAAATTCTCACCTCACCTCAAGCTATGAAAAATATTTTCTTATGAGCTTGTAGAAAACGGAAGATAAGATTAAGTCTAGAAATATTTCTTTAGCCGCACTGCACTTCGATTGCTAACTTCCTTCTTTTAGGAAAACATTATAAATGTGGGAGAAACTATCTCACCTCTGATGGATGTAAGTTCACGCAGGACAATAATTTAAGAGTTGTTTTTAATTCTGGGAGCTAAAAACACGTTCGCGAGTGCTCAATTTTGCTGTAAACTAACCGTCTCCAAGAGAAGAAATTTTTAAGAAATTACTAGTTGACTTAGTCGACGATATTGAGACCCTTTATGAGTGTTTAAATGGGTGATAAGATAATAGTACATCGGGCAATCTAAATAAAGTATTGACAGGTTGATTCTTAAAGATTTCTTGTTTGTTGAAAATTTTAAAATCAAATATTAGAATTATAACGTATTCAAATTTTTAAGATAAAAGAACAGTTTATTCGATTTTTTATTATAATTTAATTTAATTTCACTTTATATTGATAAGATTTCGTTGTCTCTTCCACATCTACATATTGTGGCTACAATCCTTACTAACGATAAATCTTTAAACGCTGTCAACTTCTTCACCACTCCAATTAATTTAAATAAAATTTGGTAGAGGACTTCTAAAAATAGGCTATATATTATTCGGGTTGGATTGGCTTGAGCTTAACTAAAACCGACTTGAGTTAAGCTTAGTCCGGCAGAAGCTAGGCTTAGGCTTATCTTAAGTCAAACTTGAGCCAGGATTATGCTAATACTTCAGGTAGGCTATAAATTCAAAAATTTAGATCTAATGCAATGAAACAATCTTATGATACGAGTATTAAAGGAATTGAAGATTTTTAAGATAAAAATAGATAAAATACTTCAAAAAGAAATATATTTATTTCAAATGCACTAAAGAACATAAAATAATTCACTTTACCTATTTTCCCTTTTTAATGAATTTATTTAAACCAAAATGTTTATCGAAAATGGCTGGCTATCCACGACTTCATTCCTCAAAATTAAATT
The DNA here is from genome assembly GCA_963920795.1 of Eutolmus rufibarbis. Classification (NCBI taxonomy): domain Eukaryota; kingdom Metazoa; phylum Arthropoda; class Insecta; order Diptera; family Asilidae; genus Eutolmus; species Eutolmus rufibarbis. The sequence continues at coordinate 23,502,324 of OY987204.1, forward strand.
TAGATCGAATCGAATTCTAAACGTTTTCTTAATCCGCGAACCCAAAACAACTCCATAAAAAATTGATAACTTTAGAAATAGTTAACTCTGCTATTACCCTTACGCATTGACAGAGATTTTAAGTACCATAACTTCAATGATAACACACAGTCAATTACTTCTACTACCGACTTAACAATTTTTATTTCATTGCAATTGCAATTTTTCATTACAATTTCAATTACAATGTACATATATATGTATGTACATATGTATCATGCTAGTGAAAGCTTTATTATTAAATATTTACAATTAATTGATTCTGTATTACTCTTACAACAACTAATGGTAATGAAACCCAGATTCAATTACTCATATTGGTAATTTTAATAAACTAGCTTTATTAGCTTTATTAGTTGTATCAGTGTGTACGCATCTTTAATTGCGTGTGTGGAAGTAGATAAAAATTATTAAGTTTTCCTCAAAAGTATGCACCTTCTAAAAATTTGTTGTTGTTGATAACAGAAGCAACTTACAAAAATTGGTAATCGGCTGTGAGTGTTTAGCGTATTTTAAATTGTCATCAAAGAGTTAGATGACCCTTATATAAATAAATGGTTTAATGGTAATCTTTGGAACTTTAACTGCAATTGAAAGCGTGGATACGGCACACAATGTATGTACCTGTTGATACATCCTAATGTTCCATTTATGTAATTTTTTTAAGAAATGTAGAATCTTTTTGGAAATGTAGATGTCTGCATATTAAGGCCTCACGTTAAGAAATGACAAGATAACAATATTGATGTTAACCCCTGTTGCAAAAACGATGAAACATTAAACGTAATTGAACGTTGCACAAATATGAAAGCATGCTATTAATCCCACAATAATCATGATATAGAGAAAGAAGTCAAAGGTGCCAATTAATAAAATGTTAGCAGTTAATTTATTACATAAAAATTTATATATTTCAATATCTTATTCCTAGATACAGGAAACAAACTTTACACTAGAAATGCCGGTCTACTTCAGTATCGACCACTTAAGTTGATCACGGGCGGACTGCAGCACCTGAATTAAAAGAGACAAAGTTCTTGTGTGAGTCGCTTTGGACAGTTAACAACTTAACATGCTTAGAAAAATACTTTGAAAATTATGAAAAAATGTATATATTTCTAGGAATACTGCTATAAACTGAGATTGCTTCTTGGTTGAAATCTACAAGTAGCAAATCTACCAAAAAAGCTCATGGATGGCACTGGTTACCTGTGCTACTGTCTGCTCGCCAATGGGAATGTCGTCGTTTCTGAGGTCCACTCGCTTCACAACGGACGAAGGGTCTGCGTCGAGGATGATCCTAAGAGCATGAGGAAATAATTCGGAGATATTAGCAAAGTTGTACATATATGTAATAGACCAATAAAATGTAAGAGTTGTCTGTAGTAAAAAAGGCTGCATTTTTATATATAGCTAGATATTGTCCTTTAAACAATGTTTCGAAAGTTCCTATAGTGATAAATATTTTAGAAAACTTGAAAATCAAATGTTGGTTTTTCGGTAAAACAAAATTTGTAGCTTATAAAATTTGCTACAAAAAATTCATCAATAATAATAATAGTCAATGTTAATAATAAAACTTTAAAACTGTAGGAGACGATTCAATGCATCATTATATGTGCAAATTCAAATCAGTCACTACAAAGAGGTTTGAGTTTTCATGTAAAAACGTGTTTAATGCAAAGTCAAAAATCACGAATTATTCTTTTAAAAATGAAGTACCTAATGTTGTAAATTTTTGCGTTATCTAAGACTTCAAATTTTGTTCAAAGTATTCTATGAAAATGTGTATGTGGAAAGCAATCAATTCTTTGAAAACTTCAAATTCCTGTAGGACGAAAAGTTTCCACCTTTGTTTTTTGAAAAATGTTCTGCAAGAACCCTTGAACTATCCAAAAATCCGAGAGTTAATCTCAAACTAAATTTGCTCGGCAGAAGTAAGAGGATTGGAAATTTTCAAGCCGTTTTTCGAAACCGATTGCTTGTACGAAAAAATTAATACCTTTTGTTGTGATAAATTTTCTTATTAATATTTGACGCTATATTCAAAACAATGGCCCTATATTATAGAAATCGCAAAAGAAACATTTTTCTAGCTCAAACAGGGTTGGGTTAAAAATTGTCTCGATTAGAAAAACATTTCATTTTAGGGGTTCATAGCATGGTCCGTTTTAAACCCATTTTATGGTGTATACAAATAATTAGAAAGGAAAGTATAAATAGCAGAAAAGAAAAATCTAGCTTTGCAGAAATTTCTTCGCAGTCGCGTAATCTGGAAAGAAACATTTGATTTAGCTTACCCTCCGTCACAGATTTCATCAAAAGTCAGCATGATGATTTCCAGATTGTCCAAGACAGTCTTCTTTTCGACGTTCTTCTTCAGAATCATGCTGATCGAATCGTAGAGGCAGTTTAGCACCGACAACAAAATCAGCTCGTTTTCATAAGTGCTGCCCATAACATAAAAAAACAGGTCCACGTTACTCTTGTAGATGCAGGTCAAGCCGTCCAGCATTATGATTTCAGTGTTCGACCGGTGGGTTTTATTGAAAAGATTCTTTTCAAACGCCTTTTGCTCCTTCACAGTCGGCAGAATATTTTTGTCGTAATACTTCGCCAGGATCCGGTTCCCATCGTTGTCCATTATGCACATCCCCTTAACGATGTTTAGTGTAGGCTCCTGCATTGAAAAATATGTTAATTGTATTTGTTTTCCGGGTTAAAATCCAAAAACAAACTCACTAGCATGTTTCCGTCCATTGTGACAGCAAATCCCACTTGACGTGTAACTTTTTGACAATACTCAAATGTCTGGTGTGCGTCTAGTACAATTTCGTCGGCAATCTGGGTGATCACATTTTTGGCGGTTACATTTATTATACTCCCGGCCGTTAAAACAGAAAAGTCTAGCTTCTTTCTAATTTGAATACTGTCCACTAGAATTCTTAACGAAGACCTATTTTCATATTCATTGGATCCAATCTTAGTTTTAAACTCTGAATGAGTCTAAAAATAACATAGAACAGAGCATTGTTGTAAAACCCAGCACATTTACAAGATTGGACCCTATTCTTGTAGCCGTTCGAATCGGATCGAAAAGAGCTTACAAATGCACCTTTTGAACTAAAATTTCTTAATAAACTTCCTAAATTTTTAGTAAATTAATTTCAGTTACATACCTTTAATTTCAATTAATTTTGTCGTTCAAAATGGTTAAAATAATCGGATAAAAAAATCGACTATTTTAACCATTTTGAAAGACAAACTTAATTGAAGTCAAAGGTAACTAAAATGAATTTGTGAAAACTTTAGCAACTTTATAAAGGAATTTTTGTCCAAAAAGGGCTTTTGCAAGCTCTTTTCGATCCGATTCGAACGACTAGAAGAATAGGGCCCCGAAAAACACGAATCAGTTGAAATTAGGCCACAACTTAAGCTACATATCTTCCTCAGCTTTGCTAAACTCGAACTGGACCTCATTCTTCGAAATCGAGTGTAAGAATGTCGCTCTTAATTCGTACCGAATTCTCTGACTATGCGTCTTTTAAGTGTTTTAAACGGATGGCTCTATAATTATCGCGCCAGATGGAATTTATTTGGAATTGATCGCTACACGAGAATAAAAGTTATTCGAAATGATTTATACATTAATATATGGAGTGTGCTTACTAACGTTGATTTGTTTGTAATATGAAACACTCCCCATGTTGCTTCAAAAATCTTAATAGATATTTCTGAATTTTGAGCACACTATTCGAAGTAACTAGTTCAAGATTTTTGGGAATGTGTTTTATAAATCTCTAGGAGATTTTTTTATTACTCACCTTAGGAACGCGGTTGAAAATTAATTCAATGGTATTAGACTTCATTTCACTGATAGGTTAACCAATTACCTTCCGTTCTTAAAAAATTATAAGTTTACATAGGAAAAATAGGATTTTTTGTTAGAATATTTCTGTAAACACTGATTTTATTTTCAAAAAGTATTCACATTAAGGTGCTATTTAGAAAATTCAAAGACATTGTTACACGATCCTGATGCACAATTCATCATTTAGATTAAATAGTTAATACAAACATGGTAATTAGATGATTTATATGCAGTTTTCCAAAAAAACAATTTATTTCCATTATAGCAAAAATTGCTTGCTATAAAAATAAACGACGTGTGTAACCAACCAAACACTTCAATGCAAGGATGACTCAGAAAATATTAACGAGTTAGATGGACCTTGACTACTAAATTTTGTTTCTATGTCCAATTTTTCAACAGATCCTTCTGTTGGGCAGTCTGCCAAGTTTTTATTTTTTTGTATTATGTTTAGAAGAACTTGTTTTGAATTGTTCATCATTGATGTAAACATGTTTACGTCCTGTTCTTTTTCAGCCTTAAGGCGTACGCATTTTTCTTCAAGGAAGCCGATTTTCTCATTTGCTAATTCCAAACTAAAATGAAAACAAAAGTTAATATGAAGACTTTTATGTATCGCAAATGTTGAATTTGCTAGAACGAAGTTAAAAAGGCATAGATGGGATAGTGTGGATATTTTCTGTGTAGTTTTAGAATTTCAACAACATTATTTCATACAGGCACCACGGTGCATTAAATTTTTTTATAAATATTGCCGCATAGCGACTTTTCCATAATTCTTAATATTATTTATAACTCTTTGAGGCACACAATTTTCAAAGATTATAAAGCTCATATTGCAGATTTTTTTTTTTTTTTTGTTATTAGAAAAATGAAGATATTCAATCAATATTAAACTACATATATGAGTATGAATAATTTATACTTTTCGAGGTGGGTTAAAATATATCCCACCATGCATAAAAAGCCAAGCAAAAGTTGGGACTGTTTTTAATCCACTTAACCCCAAAGCGTTAAAAAAAATATCCATTTATAATTGCAAACATATGAATCGTTCGAATAATTGTGAGCGGTAGTGTATATATTTGATGGCGATATTTAAAATGAAGAACACAACATACTTATTTTTGAATTCTTCAAGCTGGAGCTTTTCACTAGCTGCCTCTTTTTCATATTTCTGAGGAATCTCGATATAGGAGCTCGAGTTTTCTATGTACATAGTAGACAACCGACTTGAAATATTGTTCGCATAATCGGCAATTCGCTGAGTCCTCTTCCGTTTGTCTTGTTGTATGTCTAGCTCCTTTTGTAACTCTCCTGCAAAATTTAATTTTAATTAAAGAAGATTACAAAGACAATGTAATTCCGAACTTATTTTTGCCTCTAGCCTGGCAATTTTCAATTTTTGCTTTGAAGACTTTTCATAGAGAGCAAATGATTTCTCTTGTTCTAAGTCAATGCGATCTTTTAATGTTTTATTGTGCTGCATCAGATCCTGCTTTTCTGCCTCTAAAGCATTAAGCAGTCCAACAAATTCCTCCTAATTATTTATAAATTATATGAAGGGCAATTTATGTGTATTTTGGCTAAATACCTTTTTGAAATCCCGACAAGAAAAAAGGAAATCTCCACATTCCGTTCGTATTTCATCCTCAAGTCGTTTTATAGTTTCAAGTAAATTCTTGATCTCATTTTCTTTACCCTCCAAAAGTTGTTTGATGTTATCAAACTCTGCTCTAGTTCTTCCGTGTTCGACTTTTTCTTCGCTTAATTCTTTTGAGAGCGCGGCGATCTTTTCATTGAATTCTTTGCATTGATGCTCATGCTGATACTTCATTATGTTCATATTTTCGTTTATTACAGCCAATGAGCAATCATTTTCCCCGGAGAGCTCTAACAAATTCAACGTTTTCAACTTGTAGTTCATGGCATCGTCTGTGAGATTTTTATTCCTTATTTTTAGAGCAGCAATTTTCATTTTTTGCTCTTCAACGATCCCCTCGAGATCAGATAACTTTTTCGAAAGCAAATCAAAATCGGTCTTCTTTTTAGCTTCCGTTTGCCTCATTTGCAGTTTATAAGTATCTTCTGGGCCTTTAGACTCTAACTTATATTTCAATTCCGAAATTTTAGTCTGTAGGGCGATTATTTGCTGAGCTCTTCCGCGCCAAGTGGAATTTGATTGTGCTAAAATATTTAAATTGATATTTTCTCCAATCTCTTGCTGAATACATTTTTGCGCTAATTTCAAATTATTTTTGAGCTCGGTGTTTTGGTTTAGCAATTCGAAAATTTTTTGCTTAGACGATTGTAGTTGCTCTTGTAAAACTTCTGCGTTATTTGGTACCTGGTAAAAGTTTCGTCTTAAGTTTCTACAGGGTGTTTCGTTAAGGTCTCCACAGGGGTATGCCAATCGATTCAACATGGTCTCCTAATCAACGTTTGTTTGGATCGATTGGCATACCCCTGTTTAGACCTTAACGGAACTGCTGTATATTGAGAAAAATATTTAACTATCACGTATTTTTTTGATACGTAAAAGCATCCTCCAAATGATTGTTTTACATTCTTTTACGCGTGAAAAATAATACATGCATATATAAAAATCAAATAATACAATTAATTACCTTTTTGGTTGATTCTTTTGACTCCTTTTTTGTAATTTCCTTTTTGAGCCTTTCGGGTTCTGTTTCTAATTGTATAAGTTTAGCATGGTCCTTCTCATACTTTGATTTATAGAACTCTAAATCTGCAGTTAATCGACGAATTTTTCGGCTTAATCCGGTTATTTTTGAGGTTGCAATTGTAGAACCTCTTCCAAAATCTTCTGCGTGAGCCGAAGAGATAATTTCATTTAGTGAATCTATATTTTTCTTCAAATCATTAATTTCGCTGTCCTTCGTTATTAAGAGGTGTTCAAGTTCGCAATTTCTCTGTTCAGTCTCCTGTTTATAATAATTATTTATATATAAATATTATTCTAATTATATATAATAAAATATTTATTAATTTGTTTTACTTCTACCGTAAGTTTTTAAGATTACCTTTCTTTATTATATTAGTTTAAATATTTAGATAATATGCTTTTATTTATCTAACAACTAATAGACGATTATCATATAATTTTTATCGTAGATTATAAATTTAGAACAAAAATGTTCTCGATTCCAAAAAAAGCAGGATTAAAATAAAAAAAAAAAACGTGTTGGCGGCAGCCAGAAGGAAGAGGTAGATTTCAATGTGGTAAAAATGATTTTTACATAAGTAAGGGAATGTAATGCTGATGACCGATTCACCCTATTTACGAATATAGCCAAGATATTGCCACGAAGAAAATGTTAGCCAAGTTTAATAAAAATGGATTAAGAAATACACGGTCTACATGGAAATAAATTAAAATATAATATAAAGCGAGGTGAAAATGAACTTCCTCCTTCCCCAAACCCCGCAATTTTTAACATGACCCTGATATTGAGCCAATAAATTCATACGCAGTTGGATCAAAATCCATTTAGAAATGCGGCAGCTACTGCGGTAAAAAATCACTTTTAGAAACAGATGTAACCCCTCACCCCCTTGACAGATTCCTCCAATTTACGAACTTAGCCGAGATATTGGCGGGATAAACATAATTTTTCGAAATCTTTTCATCAGGTAGACTGCAATAGGTAGTATTTCATATGAAATCTACCTAAAAATGAAATAACTCATATTTTGGCAACTTTCGTGAACTGTTTGAAAGGAAGTAGAATGGAATTATATAATTAATTGTTTAATTCAGCGCTCATTTTCCTTAAGCTGAATTGAGCTGCAGAAATTGAATTCTTAAACAGGGGTCGTTTCGACTTAGTATGATTGAAAGCCCATCTTGAGGCATATATGTAAATTTCGAGATTTTGAACCGCTAAACCAAAATTTGGAAACCTATTGTTTTTTCTTTTTTAGGTATATATTGACTTTGGACTTTTAAGAAATAAGAATAGTTCAAAATCATAAGAATTTTACTAATTAATACACTGATATTAAGGCCAGTTATATGTCCCAAAAATAAATTAATAATTGCTTCAAATATCAAAGATGCTAGGTTTAGAAAAAGAATGATGCAACATAGAATTATTAAATACGTAATGGATAATGAAATATGTTGAAATTTGTTGCAAAACTTTATAATCTTCTACTGCATTAAGCGTTCTAACATTTCCGTCCTGATATTTCTTACCTTCATTCGACTTCTTAAAACTTTTCGCGGAGTAAGCTTCTTCTTAAGCATAAGTTTACCCACACCAACACTAGAAACGCTGCAAGTGGTCGTCTCTGAAAATAAATTACTTTCCATTTCCATCTGGGCGTAAAATTTTGGTGCTACCATTAATCAAACATGAAAGCAAAGGATGAGCCTGCTCAGGTTTTATATTTTTAAAATGTCCTTGTGCAAAGTGCGTTAAAGTATGGAAGCAACTAAAAAACGAGTTGATATTTAAATAAAATTTATTTTTGAGCCCTTCTTTAGTCACAATAACTTTAATAATTACAAGTATAAAGTAAATATGAATTCAATTGCATTAGTAAATAGTTTCTTTGCTACAATGAAGGCACAAATGTAATCGCACAAATTGCATTTAAGTATAAGGCAAAATTTATGTAATAAATTAAAAAATAATCATATGCTTAACGCTATTGCCAGTATAAAGCTGCTCGACAGAGTGATGAAGAAGAGATGATGTCTAGAAGTCGTTGCAAAAAGCAAAAATTCAAGAAGAAAGAAGAAATAAAAAGACTAAATAAGGGAAAATATACATACATAGCAGCGACGTCATCTAAAATATTTATTAAACAATTAACAACAAATTATACCTAGGCCTACGCGCACGTATTCAATACAGTATTGTTGGGATAATATTTTTGAAATATTGGTGAATAACAATAACTAAAGGAATAGATTGCTTGTAACAATAAATTACTTTATTCTCCACTATTAACGTTTAAAACAAGGGCCTTATCGTAAGAAACTTTACCACTACGACATTGGCGCGTATAATGAACTTTGAACGTTTAGAAACGCGTTGGTCAATTGTAACTATATTACTGCCGGTTCTACATAATTGGCGGGCAACATTCCCGTCTTTCCTGTCCGTTCCACTTTGCCAGTCATCCATCCGGAGTCAATAGATTCAACTTCAAAGATAACGTCGCCTTCTGAGAAGCTCACCTCATCTGTATCTTGGGCTTCGTAGTCGTACAGAGCACGGTATACTCGCTGAAAGGAAAATATTATCATAAGAAAAAATTAATTCGTTTAAAATTCAAATATTTACTAAGTCAAAAAAACATTTGGCGCTTTGTTTATGAAAACCACTCCACTGAATGTATGTATAAACTATAGTATAGTGACAATTTATATAGCTTGCCCTCGGCTTCGTAAATAATGTGCACAACTAAGGAAGAAGATAAACCATGTTTCATTTTAACGCGTTACCATTTGAATCAAAATGTGAGTATAGCACACCTCTATGTAAATAATATTTTTATTATTTTTTATAGCGTAATATACGCATTTATTTTATCAAAAATAAACAAATTGATATTTACATAGGGCTGAAAAAGAAATTGCTTGGCACATTTCTCTAAACATAACAATTTTTCGTACACCTTGAACCCTTGAAAATTGGCACGCTTTTAGAAAATCGTTGAATTTTTAATCAAACCTCTCTGGACTGCAGTTTAATATTTGTGCCATTATTTTGATTATATCATCGGTTATTATAAGAACAGAATTAAGAATGGTAACCAAAAAATAACTGAACCGATTCATTTAAAAGCTTAGTTACGAATAGAATAGAAATAATTAGTAGCTGTAAAATTCAAATATCTATATATATAATACTTTTTTATACTAATGTTGGATAAACTGATAACACTAAGAAATTTAATTTTTCTTTTTTTTTTCAAATATTATTTCTATGGGATTTTTTCCTTTTTCCCGGAGATTATGATATTCATAAATGAAAATGCTCTATCAGAGTCAAAACATACTCAAAACATACAAAAGACCGTATTTTGGCCATTTTAAAAAAAATCATTGAAAAATAAAGGTTCATCATAGAAGTTTTTAACATAGCTTAGATGGAAGCCTGAGTCCTAATCCTGGAATATTAAATACAACTTATCTCTATAGTCCTTTTCACATTTCACATTTCACATTTTGGCGAACAAGTTTTTCAGGATTGTGACCTTGTCGTGTTTTTTATTAATAGCTATCATTTGAGCAACATTATAAGCTACTAAATTAATCCGTTATTTTGTAATGATTTTTCATAAATGGTTTAAATATCGTATTTTGTAGTTTTTAATCCTATTTTTCTTGAAAATGGGAGCTGATTAAGCATTTTCACTTAAGAATTGGCTATCTACGGAAAAAATCCTGTAGAAATGATTTGCCAATTTTTTGAAAAAAAATGTGGTGTTGACCAGTGTTATAATAAAAGATTTTGCTGTGGGGGTTTTGGTTAAACAAAATATTTTATGTTAAATTTAGGGATTCTATTTAATTTTAGTAGTAAATGCTATTGCCTGATCCTTGTTAAGTACGAGAATATGAAATTAAACTAATTTTTTCTAACAAATTGTTCCATGTATTTGTGAGGATATTAATCATATCAAAAATATATTTTGTCATAATTCTTATCTTAACTTTTGTCTTCGTTAACACTTGTTGAAACCAATCGGAAAACAAATTCATTAATTGAGTTTTAAAATCGCAACTTGTGAAATTAATTGCAAAATTTAATGTAATGGAATTCTGTTTTGAACAGCAAACTGTGTTTTTATGTTTCAGTTTTATGGACAATTAAAATACGATAGTAATATATTTCAAAATTTCCATTTGCTTCTTTTATCATATGATTTGATTATGATAGATAATAGAAACATATTGGCAATTCATATGAGCATACCATATTCGGTTTTTGCTGCTGATTCTGTTGCTGTTGATGTGGATGGTGATGCTGGTGTCCCTGTCTCATTTGATTTTGCTGATTGTAGTACTGATTCTGAGCGTTATTGTGATCACTCAATGATCCATAAACTCCATTCGCTGGGTCGATATCTGCTATCGATCCTACCCGTTTCGGGTAATTGTGAACTGAAATTAATAAATCAATAAATCGATATGCAATATTGTCCGATTCTAACTTATATAATAATTTTATTTTTTTGCTTTCTACAGAAAACGACGTACAACTTTCGAACACAGTGAAATATTAATGGCAAAATCTAAAATGTGAAATGTACAGATTGCAAAACAATAGTTAAAACAATGAAACGTTAACATTGAAACACACGCGAAATATTTTTTTTTTTTTTGGACATTGCAAACAAATTGAGTAGCGTTTCACTTACCAGACCCACGATCTGAGCTATAAATCAGAGTAGCGCTTTGTCGGGGGGTGCTAGGTATATTCCTAGGGCCATCTGTTAGGGGATCATAGTCAGCAATTTTTCCTATTCCACTACTACCACCCATTACCCCAACACCGCTTAGTACACTACCATTACAACCCCCATTCCCGATCGATCCAGGATTCGTACCGGGAGCGGCATTTGAGTAGCTCAGCTGTGCGTAGTGCGCGTTGTATCCCTGCGCAGGTGCGCCTCCATGCGGACCGTGAGGGTAGTAATTTTGCTGAGTGCTGTTACTGTAGCTACCCGAATTGTTGTTATAAGCGTTTTGTGATGATTGCACATTTGGAGCTGGTCGCGCATAATTGTCGTACTGGTCATAGTACTTGGTAACGTCTTGCGAGTGATGACCTCCAGAAGGAATATGCGCATTTTGCACCACAGAAGTTCGTAAGTGCAAATAATTATTACCTGGCGGCTGTTGCTGATAATTTTGGGCAACATAGCCACCTTGTTGGACATGAATTTGTTGTTGTTGTTGTTGTATTTGCTGTTGTTGTTGTTGTTGATGCTGCTGCTGTTGTTGTTGTTGGTAGTTTTGTGATGTTTGTTTAGGTTGAGGCTGCTTTTGGATTGGTGGCGGTTGTTGCGGGTGCATTTGACTGCTATTGGATTGTTGAACAGCATTCGGATAGCTTTGTGAATTATTTATTTGTGCGATTGATTGTGACTGCTGCTGGATTGTGTTTGGGATTGGTGTGTGTTGTTGTTTATTTTGTGCTGCAACAGGGGGTGGTGGTGGCGATTGCTGCTGGATAGATTGTGTTTGGTACTGTGATAACTGCTCTGCAGCTAAAGTTTCCGAGAAATATTCAGATTCGTTGTCTATGTAAATTAAATTAAGCAAAAACAAAAACATGTAAATACTATGAAGAAACACATATAAAAAAGCTTTTTTTTTCAAGCGCTTATGAATGACGAGGATCTGTTTCATAACAAAAACGAGTGACATTGAAGTGAATTGTTAGCTGCTAGTATGAACCGATTAAGAACTATACGCAACATATATTTCTATGTATATACCGAATTATGACTTCAATTTGCATATAATTCTTGAATTGTTGCTGATTCATAGCCGGCAGACTGAATCGTACTTACCTCTGCTATCGGAAATTTCGGCGGCTCCTCTCTGCCGCTCCATAGCTGCCTTCTTTTCTAGGTCCCCGTGATAAGCTACATTAGATATAATTTTTGTGTTCTGTTTTATTCGTAATGTTTCGGGATCATCCGCAACCTAAAGTGAAATTAATCATAAAATAAAAAATCTACTTAAAAAATTAAGCATAAGTTAAATCCAAATGAGTTAAAAATAAGAACAATTCTATATCGTAAAACAGGGCTTTTTTAACTTGACAGGTAAATTTAATAACTTTTATATTTATTTAACACCTGGTTCTTTTATTGAAAATACCAAAATTTTTTCCGCAATTAAATTAAAACTCTTGAAGATGAAAAACTCAACTAATTTTTAATTAAAAGTTCTTTTTTCGCGATGCAATCCATTTCCATAGAAACCGGCATATAAAATATTCTAAGATTGTTTTTTTTTCTTCTAAAATATGATATTATTCAAATGACCGACTCCCACAACTCCTAATTACAAATTTACATAAAAATCGTCTATAAGAACAAAACACCTAATTTATTTTTTTTAAATATAAATCAATCGTACCATTTATGTAATAAATGCTAAAGACCCGCTTTACGATACAGTTAAAATAAAAGATGGGAAAAATGGAAATTTGTTTAAGTCTAAATTAAAGTATTAAAAATAAAATAAAAGAACAAAATCTAGAATTGTTTTTAATCGGAGAAAGTGTAACCCCTCGTCATCCTTAACTCCAAAAAGAAATGTTGCTGTTGTGCAAAAGCCGCAGGTTGCAGTTAAAATTGCGAATGCATTCCGAACACGTACATATGTGATGGACAGATTCATGCAATTTCACATTCGCTAAAACACCCAAATTGCATTACTATCTAACATATTAGCAACTCACTTGTGTAACTTTGCCTTTTTGCTTTTCAAAGTCTGCATGGTATTTAACATTTGATTGAATTTTCGTATTTTCTGCTATCCGTTTCAGTTCGGGAGTGTCGGCAATAGCTGTAGCTTTTGCTTTTGGTATATGGCTGAAAAGAAAGTGAATGTTAATAATGTCATAAAATAGTCATTAAACTATAGGAGATCCTAATGAACTTACGCCCCCGTAAAACTTGGAATTTTAAATTTAAATTGTGACATAAATCGGTGACCTTAATAACCTCATTTTTTTTAGGGTTTTAGTTTATTTTTAGGCATTTGATGAAGAAAGTCATAGCATGTTAAAATTAAAAGGTCTTTCAAATCCTGTTTTTTCCCAATTTTGGAATCCGTTGTTTGCGAACGAAAAACTGATTAATATAATTAATTTTTGGAAATTTGTTTTCCTTCCCTCTTTTATTTGAAGAAATGGAAATCTGATAATTCTACGGAGTTTTAAAATAAGCACGCAGAAATCCGGTATTGGTTCTTATACTTTAAAGTTTGTATACATTATTTTCGTTCTTGTTAATAAAAATATTGTCTTGTTGCATTCGCTTCGAAAAGTATGGCAATGGTTTTTGGAAATTGTTACAAATATTTATGATCAGTAAAAAACATTAATAAAATCTTAATTAAATGCTCTATCGCTACAACTAAATTGTTTGGTGGTTGTACACTGAAAATTTAATCACTAAATTATTAAGTGACATGTATTGCAAATTCACTATCGCAATAAAAGAAAAAACATTCTACAAGTTTAATAAAACATTTTTATTAATATGTACTTAATACAAAACGAGCCAATTTTTGATATTATATTGACCTGTTAAAAAAACTTTAATGCATTTTCCTCAACAAAACAATTTTTTTTTTTAAAAAGTTGACCAAAACATCTCACTTTATTTGCGTTTTCTATAAAATCTTTGAAATAAAAGATAATTTTTTCTATTCATCAAAAATAATTTCGGATGGCCTAAATTGAAGCAAGAATGGTGTAAAAATCATATTCATTTGTATAATTTCTAAACATGATCCCCCAATTAACTCAAAGAATACCAATTTCATAAAAGAACTAAACAGACTTCCAGATCTGACCTCATTTTCTTAAATAACTAAGAGGTATTATTTAACTTTAAAAGTAGTTGTTCGTACTACTAAGACTCATAAGGTTTCTATGAAATTTCATAAATTCATTTTCCCCTCTAACTCTGTTTATCTCGAAAGCATAAAGTACGGAAACATTTTCGGAATGTTAATTTCGAGAAAAGGCACAAACCTGTAACAGTGTAACTGCATGAAAATATATATAAATCTTAAAAAAATGAAAGCTAAATAAAACAATTACATCTTTTATGAACTACCGTTGACATATTCACAGAAAGCGAAGTATCGCTGAGGAGCTTGACTTTCATATAAAAGATGAGTCTGAAAAGCAATCTAAAATCTCGACGATTGGAGTACGCACTCTCTACGCAAATTGCATGCAAAGATAACAGAAATTTACGTAATCCTTGTCCCGAATTACAAACAAAACAATTGGGTACAGTAAAATAAATGTATTTCTTGAAAAATAAATTTTGTAACGAGAGATATGTGTCATTGTTAGATAACTTTACAACGTCTTTTTGTGCTCTATGTTTTATGAAAAGAAGCGAAATTTGATCCGAATTGAAAGTTCACCTCTTTTCTGGCGTCGATTCTGCAAACTCGGCTTTAGCTTATCTCACTAGCATAATGTGATCAAGTACCTACTTGCCGCAGAAATTTCACTTACATGATATCATGAATGGGAAGGCCTAAAACGTTGACATTTTCTCGCCTAAGACGGTTTCAATTACTCTCCCCCACTGCCCCCGAGGAGCCGGGCGTCATCACTAAACAAAGCATGATTTGAATATTTATTAAATGTTGAGGAGTAAAGAAATTGAAAGTATGTATTCGGATTACTGACATTATAACTCATATACACTGCCCCTTAATGGGCAGGGTAGACGGCAAAGAAAACAAATTGATTTAAATTGCTACAGCCGTGCCGTGACATGACGACTACATCTAACAATTATCGGAAGTGTCTAATAGAGAAGATGTGATATAATCGTATCATTGCTCCGCTTTTTTCATGTTAGGATCATCAGACGAATACCTTTGAGAGCAAACATTTCAATCTCACTTGCACGGAACGCTCTGCATGATCGCTGATGTTGCATTTTAAGTCTTTCTGGTGAAATATTTGAGAGTGGTTGAGTAATCTGGATGATCTCCACTTACAATGCTGAACGATGGAAAAATCTCCACGCATCTAAATTTGGTCCAATGAGTAATAAAAATGTAAATGTGTGATAATTCAGTAGCATATTATTCTAAACGATACGAAACAAAATTTTAAACTCAAACTAAAATTTTGCAAGGAATTTAAACGTGATCTTTTCGAATATTGAGCTGTTTTTATTTACAAAGTTCAGATTTATAGTAATTTGGAGGAACTTTTTTTATATTTTATAAAAAAACATATTTGCTAAGAATCGACCTCAACAAAAACAATATTTATCAGATTTCGCACGCGCAGCGACGGTATGTAAAATGTGCTTTTCAGAAAATATATTACTGGAAAGTCGAGACAGTCACATTAATAGTTCTGGAAGGAATGACTCACTAATATTGGATATTTTTCGAATATATTACGAATTAAGTCATGTGAACAAAACAGGTTTATCTTCAAACTATATATAGCCGTCTACTGTCAATAACTTTGTTTTAGTAAGTTTCTTTTTAAGAAGAAAATTTCGCGAGAAAAATTTGGAATGCGTGCAATATTCTTGTTAAGAGAAATTTAACCTCGTATAATTAAGTGGTCCGTTTAATATTTTACTGCAACTCAAAATTGAGGACCTGGCGAACGAAACGTTCTAATTACACTTTTGATAAAACAAATTTTTTTTTTAAATCTGGTGGTATATCGATCCGTGCATCTATGTAGTTTTGTATCCGTTTTGAATTAAAACGTCCTGAAAGTATGTCAAAATGAAGTTCGTGATTTCGATAAAAACGGTATAAGTTTTGATAAGCGAGCCCGTTTTCGTTCAAAATGCAATAATTTTCATACATATCTATAAGATGTCGTTTCATTTTTGAATTTTGGTACTTTTATAGTAACACTATTTTTAATAAGGCAACAATTCAGTCGACTCTCTCTACTTTTTATGACAATTTGAATTTCCTAAAAAAAACATTTACTTTTGATGCATTCAGGTAAATGTGACTCCTGAAATGCAATCAAGTGGAAATCAAAATGTAACAATTTACACCAGGCACAAAAAACCGCATAATTGAATTTTTTAAATTTAAATATCTTCCGTTTTAATGATAGGAATCTTGATTTAACATATGTATGTCAAATAGGGTCACAAACACTATATGAAGAAGAAAAAATCATCTTAAAAGTCGACTGTAAATACGTCATTCAATTTTTTTTTCCTCCTGTAAAATTTAATTTTATGTAATCGTTTTCTTCGCTGGCTCCACAATTTTGATTAAAACCAAAATAAAAACCCTCCCTATTTAGAGCACAATTTTTGTTGCACGTCCGATAAATTCGGACCAGATTCTAAGTTACATACATATGTATACTTAACAGATTTATAAAATTTTCCTAGATTAAAAAAGGAACGTTTTATTTAATTCACCTGCGATTGTTACAGCTTTATTTTACTGTTAAACTTTTTAGTTTTTACATACCATGTTTTTATTGCAATTAAAAATAATAAGATTAACTTCTGTTCACTTATTTGCATATGAACATCAATACTAAGCATATTGACTCTTTTCAAATAAAGTTTAAAGGTACAAAAGTTTAGCTAAGGTAAAGTGCAGAATAGTTAATTTTGTTTAGGTTTTTATGGTACTTTCGATTGAAATCAATTCTAAAATGTTCAAAATATACGGAAAAACGAAAACTTGGACTTAAAAATAATTAAATACAATAATGAAACTATACATTCATAAATTTAAACGATTATTACGAATCGCACTTTTCCATCAATTCGACTCTATTTTCAACTTGATCCGAAACTGTACCTAAAATATGTATCAATAAACTTGATTGAACATTTTATTTCTGAGAATATATAATAATAAATGAGTCACAGTGCAATTTTTACTAGACAGATAACAATTATTCTAGTCTAGTACGTATATAAAATAAAATTAAAGATTTTTCATTAATAAATCTAAATTTACTATATATATTATACATCTTTTCGTTTCCTTCGATAACAAACGCTACTGCAGTAGAAAATACCTTTTTATTTGTATTTGTAATAAAAAAATGCTCCGATAGTCACCCTACTTAATACCATTTAAAATTTTTACATTCTTCAAACGAAAGATTACCACCCTCAAAACATTATTTAACCTTGCAAGGCATAATTTCTAAAATATCGAAAGTCGAAAATATGATAACCGTTTTGGTTGGATTAGGTGAATGGATCAAAGGGCTCAAATTTGAAGAAAATTTAAGAATTTTGATAAACATTTGGCAAAGATTAATTAATCTTGAGAACATAATATAAATTCGTTATAACCGAATCGTTCATTAAAATCCAGAGTTCAGATTTTTAATGCCGAGAATGTTAAATCACAAAATTTAAATTCTTTTCCTCAAACCTGCTTTCTTCCATTGTATACATATATGAATTTTCGGGCCGAAACTTCCATTCGTTCATCAATATATTATTTTATTAACAATTTTGTTAATCAAACCAGGCCCTTATATCAAACATTTTCTTGGATTTGCGGTTATTTATTAATTTATATAAACACTTTGAAAGTCATATATTAATATATTAATATGTCGTGCTGGTTCATGAATTTGCATGACCTGAAATACTCCTCTGTTTTCATATTGAATATTAAAAAACAACAAAATAAAAATGGTTTAAGTGACACCGATAATTAGGTTATCGTCACCAAAACAAAAGCGCTGTGCGGAACGTATATATGAATATATTCTTATCAATTAATTATGGAGATTATTGGACTAAATTAACTACGTCTTACTGGAAAACAGCTCTCAGTTTTAACATTGAACTGACTCATGTTGATTCCCGACGTTAAATAAATTAGGGTAGCAATTATTGTGCTAAAAAAGTATCAATTGCTCCAAATGCCAATGATTTATAATTCGTGAACGTAAGCTGGAGCTTTCACTTTATAGCACAAGGCCGTCTTAAAACTGCTTACACTTCTTGTCGCGAATGTCTGTCCCCAATTCACCTTTCAGAGCACTTACAGATCAATAGTTTTACCTACTATGTTGAAATAGAGAAAAGAAAAGGAAAAAGTTTCATTGTTTTAGGCCGAAGATTAAATCAGTCGAAGTTTTTCAGTTTTCACAAGACTCTAGATGAAAAATTGCTGCTTTTTCCGCAGACATTCAAGAAAATCTTGGTAATTTTATCAAAAACCAGTCATTCGATTTACAAAATAACAAAAACAAAATAGTCAAATTACTTACGCTTCACAGTATGGAAGTTTGTTAAATCCCTTGTACGTCTTCATGTTAAGTGTCATGCCACATTCGTGGCATTTAAAACATGTTTTATGCCATGTCTGAAAAGGAAAAAAATAATGATTTTATTATAGTCTCTAAATTGCTTTAGAAAGGCAAACACGACTGAGTGTTTGAATTTATTGGCATATGTAAAATAATTCCATATGAATACAATAATTAAGGAAGCTAGAGAAAGGGGACACATTTCATAAAGAAGAAATCGATCATAAAAGTGTTCGTAATTTCTTAACATACACCCTGTGCTATGAAGTTCATCAAATTTTTATTAGGTATTAAGAGCACCTGGCCTGTTCTAATGAGTCCTTAAACCCATCTCCACAGCCTTTCTAACCTCCGAATTTTAATTACTTACAATATTGGCTGAATTAACCATTTGTTTTCAAATTTTAAGTTTTCTTTCTTTTAGCCCTATTATAATATAATGAATTGTTTTACTTCTAGACTTATTGTACAAATTGTACGTAAAAATTAATTTGATACGAAGGATGTAGCACTCAAAACTCACATTTATTAAACACTACCATGTTTAAGAGTGCGGTTTATAGACGGATTTATGCAACACTCTGTCTGCTATAAACAGAAAAATCTTTTTTACATCATGTGTTATTACTGATGTGGCAATATATTTTATTATTTTTATTAATTTTTTGTTAAATCAAGTCGTATTCTCTTTCCACTCCAGGTTGTCAGAATTGTAGAATTAGGTAAAAAAGTTCGGGCTGAAAAGTTTCATTAAAATCATGAATATTAAAACTTTTTACAAAAGCTCTAAGCTTTCTAATGACTTACTTTAAACGGTTTTTCAATATTCATAGATCTGAAAAGATAAAGGAATAATCCCTCTTATACCCCTGAATTATTCACCCCATAATTTTCAACATGATAAACTCAAATTATTATACAGAAATAGGTTTCATTTCCAACGAGTTACTTTGAATGATAATTTTATTTTTTTCAAGAACAACCTCTCTCAATCCTCACTTACAGAAAATTGAGAATCAGTCATCTATAGATCTAGACAGAACATGACTCACTTCTATTTACAATTTTAAACCCGAAGCGTCTGACGAATTCACGTTCAATTCAATCAAAAAGACATCATAAACCAACTCGATTGAATTAAAATTCTGCAAGGTGCGTAGTTCGGCTTGTTCATATGTGTAGCCCATGCACTGATACGTTCAGTCATGACCTTGTTTAGATTTTACTATTTAAAGCGAAATTTTACAATATTGGGCGGCCAAATAAGGGGATCTTTGTATGCACCTGACTGAAACTTGGGCACTTTGTGTTCGTTCAGCGAAGCCAATTACAATTGATGCATTCTTCTGAGAATAGTTGTTCTGTTGTGGTGACGCAAATAACACTGTTTTTCTACATTTTAATGGTTCAGGGACTAAACTCGCAGAAGGAATTGCAATTACATGTGCTGGAAAGAAAAATAAGTGGATGTAAATAATTATTAGATTTTAAACATTCTTTAAAACACTTACGAATAAGTAATTTCTTTACAAATTACCAATTTTGTATGCCAACAAAAAACTTCCAGCAATACAAATTTTTAATAAGAAATAAAATTAAAATTTTTTGCATTAAAATATTTTACTTTTTTAGTAGAGTATACCAATTTTTATTCGAGCTATTTTGCGAAAGCACATATAGATACATAATATGTATAAGAGACATAACACAATTGTCGATAGATGAGATTAAAATCAGACCCTCTTAAGAATATTCTCTCTTTATAAATCTTTATTTTTATTATTTATTCATAATAAAAATTAAAGAAAAAGTAAAAATATACTTTCCAAAACACAAATTTTTTGCAAAATGTGAACGAAACCTATCAACGAGTATTAGATATGTACATATATAGCAGGCAATTTTGTTTATATACCTATGTACGTAAATATATTTCTTTTTATTAATGTTCGCTTTATATAAGTTTTGTATACATCTAATAAAACACTTCATTTTAAAATTAAGATATTAATATTTTTTAACGATTTTATCAATAACGTCATCAAAATGTATCTCCTCTGGCTGGTAATTGCCCTAGAATCGTTTAATCATCCACGTCTACGATATTCTCATTTTCCGGAAATATCGAAGGCTTTATTGTTTTATGCCTAATGATTATTTCAATCGATATACATATGTACATACCTATGTAAAGTAAAAATAGAAATACTGAGCATTGAAGACATTGAGAAGTTTTATGAGAAATTTTTTTTGTTAACTACTTATAATAAAAAACAACCATTTAAATTGTTATATATGTAGATGAAAGCAATGAGAAACTTTGTAAATACCGTCTCAAAACTGCCTCTTACTGGAAGGAAATTTCTAAAAATGCGTCGTTCCCTGAGGTTCTTGCAAATAATTGAAAACACGATTCTTTCGACGGTAGAGTGACGCCAACCGCACCCGCGACATGCTCTACTAAACTTGATCAGTGCTCTTTGGCCGACTAATAGGTTCTTAAAATTTTCACTGGTTTATCCAATTTTGGCTTCAGCGCGTTTATCGGCTCAGTAGTTTTAAATTTCATCTCAAATTACTCAGACCCTTCGCACTGAATGCTATCGAGACTGAGAAATTCATGCGCTGTAGCAAAAATTCCCTCTTTGACCTTGACACACTGGATTTGGATATTTCGCTGAACATAAATGCAAGCTTGACTTTAAAGTGCTTATGCATACTTAAGCTTAACCCAACTTGGATAGTGGTCATCGTAAAATTATTTTTATTCTTCATACCACCGGTTTTGTACGTCGTAAACAATCGAGCTACTTCTACAAATTATGCATTTGTTTACAAACATCGTAAGCGGAAAGAGGGTTTTTTAATTTAAACCCGGGGCTGCTTACCTTTCACTGAGATAAACGTTTGTTGCCCATATGCGACAATTTTCATTGACATTGCATTTACGGGCAAAGTGACTATTCCCGTTTTATATTTATCAACTTACTTTGCAAGTCTACTTTATTGTTAACAAAGCACGCAACAATCTGTAGCTGAATTATATAAAACAGAAAATTATCGAATAAGTGAGTTCTGGTTTGTAATATATCTTCAATTGCTTCTCTTTATTATTCCTTTTATCTAAGAAAGGAATGTATTTACTAATTATTGTAACAATGTGAATTTATGCAATCGCATTGAGTCAATGAAATGAGATTTATTCATTTTTACCCTTTTGTATTTGACAATGGATGCATTTATTCGAATAAATTAATAAAGTTTTTAAGTTAGACTGAACGAAAGCGTATCCCGATGTTAGTGTTTTAATTTTTCTAAAAGAAAATGTTGTAATTTTGCCACTTTTAACTATACATATGTGAGCACCCTCGGCTCTAATTGTCTGAATTTGAAAAAGTGTGCCAAACTATAGTTTGTGAAACGCAAAATGAAAATTTAAATTCCATTCTACTCCATCAACCCTTGTTGTAAGTCAACTCAAACGTTTTAAGATAATTAATCTGTGGTTCACTGACTGTACACCCTATGAATAAAATTCAAACATAATTCGGCAGAAGATATTTGAAACTTTTAAGTAAATGTCCAACTTCTCCGTTAAGCTTATTTACTGCTGCGTAATAATAAGCAGTCATAGAAGTCAAGGTGAAGAAGAGATAAAAACTAAGAACGCATATGGCCGATGTTTATATTTTGTGAATTTAATAGAAAAATAAACCGATGAATAACACCCCAGAGTTATTGAACTCTCTTCTAAAAAGTATATTATTATTATTATTTAAATTCAATTTGATTTTAATGTCTACAGCGAAATTAATGATTTTTCGTCTAGTGCCATAATGTTGTTCTAAATATCGACCATGAAATTGACACCGTTGGAAATACATATTTAAAATCAATCCTATTATAAATTGCTGTAAAAAACAGCACAAAATACATATGTATGTAGTATTCATAGAAAATCCCGCATAACACGTGGAGATAAAATAGATATTTCCCGAGGAATTTGATTATGAACATTTTACTAGAGGTTTTAAGTGTAAATCAATTTTCTAACTTTTACCTTTCTCACATAGAGAAGGGTGAACAGGTCGATTGCATCTTTACTGACTTTAGCAAATTGTACGATAAAATTAACCATAGGATTTTACTTCAAAAATTATCTTTGCTTGGTTTTGCTCCTCTAGGTGATAAGCTTCGTTCTTATCTGACACAACGCTCTCAGCGGGTCTCTTTTCGGGGTGCCTTGACCAGGGAAATATCCAATACTTCGGGAGTTCCCCAGGGTAGTCACCTAAATCCTCTTTTATTTATTGTTTCTATTAATTGTGTTTCCTTTTTCCTGCCTAAATCGAGTATTCACTGTTATACTAATTATGCAAAGATCTTCCGGGTCGTGTGTAACGAGCACGACAGTATTCTATTAAATTCTCATCTTGACGTAGTTTTTAACTGGTATATGCTGAACTAGCTTCCTTTGAATATTGACAATGTACATTCGTGGACTTCTCACGTTTTAAAATCACCTTAGCTTTATGAAGCGTTCGGCCAAAACGTTCAATGACCCTTACATTAATTACAAGAATTTTATTCTGTACCTTCGTCAGACCAATTCTTGAGTATGCCAGTCTGATCTAATCCCCTTCCTACAGATTCTTCATTAACCGCGTCAAGGAAGTCCAGCGAAGGTTTTTCAGATTTTCCTTTCGGAATCACCCTTGGGAAAATCCTTCTGCTTTGCCTCTTATTCAGATCGGCTCTAATTACTATCTCTGCAATCTCTGTAATCGACTGACGAACCATCTTTGCTTATGACTGTATGCTTGGCAGAATCAATTTCATGGAGATAGGGGCTCTATTTAATATTTCCGTCCGGCCCGCACTTTAAGAAAACAGGGCTTTTTCCAAGTGCCCTACCATCGAACTAATTACGGTATGAATGAACCCTTGGCGTTAATGTAGCGCCTTCAATGCAAGGTGTCTAATTTAGATTTTATTTACATCGAAATCACATAATCAGCTTGGTTGTAATTAACTAACTTGCCGTATTTGTTGAAGTAGTAATCAGCCTGTTTGACGAATTGTGAATAAATAAAAATAAAATGTATATTCTTTTATATTCCTACCTCTTGAGCCCTCTACGTAATTTTGCACTAAAAATATATACATAATAAATGAAAGGTAAATGGTACAAGAATTTTTAACTTGGAAAAAATTTCTCAGATATACATAATATGCAAGTTTGTACAGAAAATATCATATCATATTGATAACGACAACAAATACCCCTTTTTGTGATAACGATTTACTGACGCAATTAAACACGCGGACTGTGTGAATGATTTTTGTTTTAATTCTGCTGATCTATGCTGATATCTATGCTGTTTTTCGAAAAATTAGAAAGTCATAAAGCTTTTACGTAACGCTTCCGTTAAAAGTTATTTGAAGGTAGATAAACTTGATCGAACTTATAGCTCATTCTATTATCTCATACTTGATGATACAATCATAAAACACATACCCATTATCTAAAACTCTTTTTAATTCACTTATCAAAAATTTAGACGTTATGAAATTCTTACGATAGTTCCTTATAAAACAAAAGCGCTCGTTTACAACGCCTCCACTTTAGACGATTATTAAATTTAAAAAAAGAATAAATGAATCCCTCTTACAGTATCATACGACTGATTGAATCTCATCTTAGCACCAGTTTGTTGAAAATTAAATCACAAGTGGCTGGCGCCTACGATATTGGGTAACAAATATCACCGGCTGGTTTCGCCGTCAACGGTATTCATCTTCGGTTGATTGCATTTTTGATTATTCATCATGTTACTTTTAATCTCCATGAAAATGTACTTTCTGAGAATTTAAGCTGAAATGCACTAGCACCTCTGGGATAAATTATCTCGAATTATGTTTTTGTTCTGACACGGGCTATTGATCTCCAAAAGATTTCGTTCCACAGTGTGAAATAAAAGAACAAGATATGAAAAATGTGTGAATCCGACAGACATTTTTAAGTGAAATTAAACTTTTTTTTTTTAAGAATAATAGAGATTTATCTTGTTTTTTCACATTTTCACGCTGGGAAAAATTGGAAATGTACCTAGTGGGTCTTTAATACAATAATAATTTCTGCCACTGCATTGGAAAGGTATGCTTTCAGATGGTTTAAGTCTTTATAAGGCTTAGCACAGACCTTCTCCGCGAGAACCTACCATGGTAGAAATTAAAGTCTACAATTTTTCTGTTTACTTATAAGTATAACCTGAAGGAAGTAAGCAATCCAACGCATCCATGCGTTTTCGAAATTCCTGTTCCAAATGCGAAATTTACACTAATAGACCAATTAAGTAATTAAAACAAGAAAATTATAACATAAACTTTATATATTTTGAGATATGGTATGGTTTCAAAGAAATCTGGAAATGGTGAAAAAGCGATAAATCTACTTCAATGAGTGAGTTTGTGTGAATGATGCATATGCACTATACAAAAAATTTGATTTAAAAAGAGAATATTTTTACTTACGTTTTTGAAATTAATTTAAAAAAAAAAAACGCTTTTATAATTTCAAAGTTAATTAGATCCTTACGAATGTCGAGCAAATCTTCAGAAAACACGAAAATTGAAAAATTAATTAACCCTTATTATATTTCCCTAAGTTTTTTTTCTTTCTTTATATCATTTTGTTAGATTCCCTTTACTTTAAGATAATCTTTATTAAATACAAACAGCGACATTCTGGGTTAAAAGAATGTTTGTCATCATGTTTTATGGCAGTCAAAACATTACGTAACTCTGCAGCTTTAAGAGCCCACACTTTTTTTTATTATCGGTTAATTGTTGCTGTATTAAATTAACTGATAATTAAATAAAGAAGCGAAACCATAAATTAAATGAAAGGTGTACATTTTTTCCCGATGCCTTAAGGTTTTTAATCAGATTTATTTATGAAGAATCTAATTAAACCCTTTTCTGCTACGACGAGTTTATAAATTATTTTCCTTTTTAGTCCTAAGCCGGAAGGATTATTGGAAAATATTTCGAAAATAGTACCTAGGGTTAGACTGGTTGAGAAAACATGTTTGCATCACAATCAAATTAAAGGCTTTTAAAATAACATTCTTAATATTCAAATAACCGCTAAGATAAGTGTTTGAATTATTGCGCGAATACTGTCCAAACTGTGACTGCAAAGAAAAAAGAATAAAGCAATAATTCAGAGCAGATATTTGAGAAATTACAAAATGAGGTTTCTTGTTTCAAGCTGCCATAAAAATATCATAAAAACGTAATATCTGTTATGGAATATTTGAAGTGTTAAACGTTTTGTCTTTTTCTTTTCTGCACAAACTAAGATGAAATAATTAATTTCTTCGACATGTGCAGAATTACAAATGAAAGTGCAAAAAACCAGTCAAGTGTGGGTTATGGAGAAGATATAACAACTCAAATAAGATAATTCGGAAATCTTATAACGGATAAATAAACCAATTAGAAATACTAGTATAGTCCAATAATATGAACTAATAATATACCCATAAGAACTACATAGATCCTACTCAAAATATAACTTAATCACTAGATTTAGACTGTTTATTCCATTTTGTTTTATTTATTATCCCTTGGATATGTTGGTGTAAATTAATCGAAAATATTTTGAAAGTCTAATTCTAGTACCTAAACTTTCCTTAAACCTTACGAGGCTAGCCGGTAAAAAATTTTAGGTTAAGTACTACGAGAACGCGTTTTCGGAGGAAAACATCGGCACGAGAGAAATTTATCTAATGAGAATTTTTCTATTTCATATTAATTTTCTTTCATAGCTTTACAAATCATTAGAACATTTTAGAGCCAGCGCTTGGCAGAAATGAATTTTTGAGTTCGGACCCATGCTATTAGCTATTTAGCTCGTGTGGCCTCAAAAGCGGAAGATGTTGAACCCGCATTACAATTAGAATAAACGGAAAAACATTTCATTCTTTAATTTAACAAGCTGGCTCTTTTGAAGAAGCTGGCTAACTATATTAAATTCGACAGTTTCTCTTGTTAAGCTGAATTGATCCAGAAGAGCCTGCAGAAACTTAACTAACTTAACTATCGTAAGTAGTCGTCAACTGAAGTGTGGGGCTAAATTAAACTAGGGCAAACCGTCTTACGACCTTGAGGAAAGGAAATTCGATTTGACTATGGGCATATACAATTTGAAACTTTATTTCGCTATCGCTTCTATATTTTAGTAGTTATATTCCTAAGTATCCAACAATAACCAAAATTATCTGGTTTGGATTACTCACAACAACCTACAAACTCATTAATTTCAAAATTATATTTTTGGTAATATGAGGAGGAGTTCAGAAGTCATTGAACCACAAATTTTTTCAGAAAGAAATTGTTAGTGCTTTTAAAGTCGCAGATGGTGGACAATTTGATGGGTTTCCTATTGCAGTTTTTTTTGTTTGGGGGGATCGATTCAATTGACTTGAAAAACACAGATTCAACAGGAAGACGTCACATGTCGCACAGCATGTGAAACAAAAAGAATTACTTTTGTGAGTGTCAATTTGCCTGATTCTAATTTGTATATTGGCCTTTGTAACCGTAGCAAAAGTTCGCCAGATTTTTCCGAGAACCATTGAGTCGACTGACATCAAACGTTTTGAGCGATTGTAAAATCCAATCTTGTCGGAACGGGCGTAAGTCATTTACTTCTTAATTAAATCTTACTATATATATAAATAGTTCATACTATATTTAACAAGTTTTTTTTTTAGATTTTAAGCAAGAAATAGGGACTACCGCTGCGCATCTATTCCAGAAACATTTGTAATCTAAGTTTACTCATAAATTATTGATTTACCTTTTTTGGCCCGTGTTTTTTAAGTTTATTTATCTTTGAAAAAGAAGAAAGGAAACTTATTTATTTAACAGATTTTTTTGAGGGAAGAAACAGCTTTCTAATGATAACAGGCAACCACTGTTAGTCTGTGAGTACGCAGGCCTAAAAAATAGGTTTTTTGTTTAAATCCTATGTCACCTTTAATTAAAGCAATTTCGATTCCGATGGTTTGTCGATTTGCTAAAACTTATTGCGATATTACCTGGACTTTCAGCTGAATTTTTTTTTTTTTTCGTTATCGTTCGGGGTACTATTTTTCTTGTTAAATGTATTCTTTACAGCAGTGCGGTATGCACAATTAATTTCAAAACTTATTTCTATAATTCCAAGAAAGTCCGTTCAAATTTTATGCAGTCGTTGGATTGTCAGGGAAAGATTCATAGGTAGCTGCGCTTGCGCTCGAGTGAGTGACACGATCGAAGTAATTTGCAAGGGGCTGCTCGCAGCTGTTTACACAATTAACCCAGCGCCAATTCAATTAATTCAAAGAATTTGCTACGTCGAGTCGGAGCACGGAAGTGATTTCCAGATTCCGTAACTCACCGAGGCTGGGGATCAGGTTTTCTGCCGCTGAGCCCAGAATAAGAATTATTTTAAAAAAGACTTCTAGTCGCTCTCCGTTACGAAAGCGATAGCCGTGCCTTGCGATGACCCAATAAGCCGACCTTTCCCTCTTTCTCCGAGGCGCGCAGCAGTGGCCGACGATCGTTCGGTCGATGGCTGGCGGAGCCCCAGCCCGTTCCCAATTCCGCGGCTAGCAGAGGATCTATAAGATAAAAAAAAAAAAACTACTGTCGTGGCCTGGATCCCAAGCACCGTTACTATATGGAAATAATTTTAACGAATTTTGGCAACGAGAAAAAGTTCACAGCTCCAGCTCCGGGGGTGACGTAATGCAGCGCGACTGTACACATGTCAATTAAAGAAATTGTAGGCCCCCAATTGACTCCATCCACTGCGATTTCCCCCGAGAGCTGCTCTAGCGAGCCGCCGCCGCCGTCGCAGCCGTGTGCCTGCCGTGGTACTTTGGTTGGAGCACAAAAAAGAAGTACTACGGCGGACCCAAGGCACCCAGCATTCCAGCGATCGGCTCGTCAGCGAGGAGATTCATAGACCAGCGCCTCCATTGCCCGTTCCCGTCGACCTTGAGGGATGCTTAAAATATTTGCGCGATGAAATAGGTTTTAGCAGAAGACTGCATTTGCACCGGGCGAGGGTGACCAGAAGCCTATTCGCTGGTCGAACTAATGCCCTCCGCTTGCAGGTCAATTAAGAGGCCCCAAAAGCGACGAAGCCAGCGCTAGACCCAGCAGTTGTGGCTGGAAACTTTCTTGTCAGGGGGCCTGCCGAGCCCGAGCCCGTTGCTCCAAACTCACACACTCCGCAGCCCGCAGTGACACAGCCAAAGCACCTACACATCTCTCAGCCTCGAACAAAAGAGGAGCAGCACCAGCAGCCAGATCAACCAAATTTTCCCATAGCAAAATAGGCTTGCGGCGGCGGGCCGGGCCCACTTCTAATTCTAGTTTATATCGCTGGCCTGCAATACGACTTCTTCTTGTCCGATTAATTTTCGCCCAAGAGATACGCAAAGGTGAGAAGAACTAGGCCTGGGAGCCGCACAAACCTTGTCCAAACATTTCAGCTCCTCGATGGGGTACACCACTTTGCTGCATCTCGCACAGGTTTTATTCATTTTTTTTCTTTTTTATTAACACTGAAACTCGCGTCACAATTGCACAGAACTCGGTACGTAGACGGGGAGGAAGCACTTTAAGCCCTTTTAATTCGTTTCTATTCGATCACTTAGCGCATTAAAAAACGATAAATTAATTAAAACAGAAAGAGGTCTTTTTTGACGGATAAACAAGCGACCGACCCCACGACTCTATCTTTCGTTAGCGAATGAAAGACAAGGAGAGATAACCTGGGAATGGCACTGCTGCTGGAGTCTCGGCTGGAATTCGCGGAGACTGGAACTGGAAGGGAAACTGATTTCCGACCGAAATGTAAGATTATGAAATGGAAACAAAAGTCATGGAAGAGAAGTGGAGAATGAAATGAAATTAAAACAGTCCGCTAAAAGTCAGCCGTTGACGCAGGATTTTATTTCAAAGAATTTCTTTAATATATCAGAAAAAGAGATGTTCTGCGTGTTTATAATGCTTCTGCTAAAAGGTGGTATTGACAAAGGCTGCCTTGCTGCCACTAAGTTTACAATTAACAGACTACAAGAAGTAAAATTCAAGAAGCCTCGGGTAAGGATAATTTTTGTTTTTTTAATACCTGTGATAGCTTTGATTTATATCCTCTTTACGTCAAAAAGTTGATAAAAAATTTTTTCGGTTCAAAATTTGAATTTATAGGTCTTTATATAGTCAAGTAAAACTGGAGTTGAGCTGAGTTCAAAATTTGAAGTTAAAAATTATGGCAATTTGATGTGCTTTTCGCAAATTTTAAAATTTTTATCGTTTATACGGTTTATAAAATTCAATTCAATGAAAAATCTCGTAACTAATCTGATCCAGAATATCTAGTTTATGAGTAGTAATAGTATAGAATGTAGTCAACTCATTTCGACTAAATGCTAAAAGTTGTGAAGAATCTCAAATGACAAAACAGCCAATTTTTATCTTCGGCCTGAGACGATATAGAAAATATCAATTACTCCTTAAAATGTAGGCTATCAAACGATAACGTAATCAGAGACTAGCAGTTTGATTGGCTTGTATAGGTACAACACAAACTTTTGACTTTCCACTGCAACGTATTTTTTTATTTTTTTGTACGCCACAAATGAGGCAAGAAATAAAATATTTGGCTCATGGTAATAATGCAATGTTTCGAGAACAGCGTATTGCTAAAAGTTGTCTATAAAACAG
This sequence comes from Eutolmus rufibarbis, assembly GCA_963920795.1. NCBI lineage: Eukaryota > Metazoa > Arthropoda > Insecta > Diptera > Asilidae > Eutolmus > Eutolmus rufibarbis. The sequence goes on from OY987204.1 coordinate 23,533,053, forward strand.
CTACTAGCAATTTTTAATAAATGTATAAGTCTTTCGGTTGTATGAGGCTGCACGGATTAAAGGCGTTAAGTGTTAAACTTTTATTCAAGTAACAAGCTATTATTAGTAATGAAAACTATTCGTTTTCAGATTATATTAATTTATAAAATCAAACTGTGAAAAGTAAAAAAATTTTTTACGTACATACAGATGAAAATATTTTCTGCAATAGAACATTTATTACTAAAACCCCTAATCTCTTTTACGGGTCCGTTTGGAGTTATAACCTCCTAAATAAGACCAATTACCAAGGTAGCCTATAATAATAGTTACATTTGATTAATTGTTACAATTACTTACGGTTTTATTGATTACAATGAAAGGTGTTCTGTTCTATCAATGCAAAGTTGCTTGGGAGATTTCTGTGCATACTTTTGAATTAAGTTTTTCTCTTACTATGTCTTTTTTCTGCATTAAAGTAAACAATAATTGTTACTCTATTTCAATATCTTCGATTTAATTCATTTAATCATAAATTTTACAACAATGTACAACTGGTGAGTGTCGGCAGTTGAACCAGCCAGTTCAATTATAAACTACGATCAAAGTAGTTAAAAATATCCGGTGAACATTCAGTTTTTTAATGGCACTATGTGTCTATTCTGGCTAATTCTACAAGAGATTCGAGAACCGAACCGGTTTGAAATATTTCTGAAAAGAGTGGCGTTTTAGTGTTATTTTTGGTCACTTATAATTTGTGCTGACAAACAAAAATTATTTAGAACGTTATAAAATAAAATGTCCCTTAAAAACTATAAACGAAAGAAATTTTAATACTTTTTATTTCATTATACTAAAAAGATAACGAATAAAAAATAAAAAATCAGTTTATACTTCAAAGAATAAATACTAAAAGTCCGAATGCACTTTTTATTTTGCACCGGAATAATAGAGAATGCCTGCTGTTTTTTAATACAAATTATTATTTTGATTAGGAAGACATGTAAAAAGTTGCAATTTTATGGTGGAAATTAATAGTGCACGTCATAAGGTGTATACTTCATTCAGTTATCCGGCTACATTTTACTTGAACCTGTTTTGTGAACAAATTCAAAAATATGTACTAGTTATTTTTGGTCTATGCTTAACACATTCCCGTCAGGTATTGTTGAACACATGTTGCTGAATAACTAAAATTCTCGTTTCCCGATGCGAATGTGTTAAGAGTAAAAAAATGGTGGTTAACCCTTTTAGCACAATTTTATTCAGCTAATGCGTGTCATGCATATGTGGCATACAACATAAAGAGTTGAAAAGTGTACTCAAATCGGTCCCCTAATAGCTTAATTGCATATTATATGTAGCTTCAATGAGGGGTTTTGAGTGCGCTTTAGCAAATCGGCAATCGAGTTATACAAAATAATAGAATAAAAACTCCAAATATTTGTGGCTTGTAATGCCCGTAGAAAAAATTTGAAAATGTTTATTTCGATTAAGCAATTGTAATACTGCCGTGCCAAGGAAAAAAGTGGTTAAGCGCCAAATTTTTCAAAATTGAGTTTTTGGTATCATTAAATAGAGAATTTCCGGACGAATCGAATGATACCAAAAACTCAATTTTGAAAAATTTGGCGCTTAACCACTTTTTTCCTTGGCACGGCAGAATACAGGCAAGCACATTCGTTTGAAGTGAGTTTTCACGTTGCCAAATTTAAGCCCCTACATTTTCCTTGTTTTACACAGAATAGCATAAAGGTTGCATTCGTTAAAGAATGAATTTTTCCATTCTTCCGCCAGAGTACTTTACATTTGTAGTACATCCGTAAATGGATTATGACTCTCAAAATTCAGCTATCTGAGAACGGGCATCCGGAAAATTGTAAGAAAAGCTTACCTGTTTACAATTCGCAGCGAAATTCTCCGCACATCGACACTGAGTCTACTCCTCTCTATATTATGAACGTTTTCCCGACACATTCTCCGGCAAGTTTACAGGAAAACTCTTGACAAGGTGGGGCTTACAAACTCGTGCTAATTTCGATATCATCAAGGAAATGTCTAAGTTCGTCGGGATCTGAATGTAGAGCAAGAGTGTACGGGAAAAAACAATCGAAATGGCCAATTCGGTGGAGGAATTAAAAAGTTTGGATCAAAGTTCTCAAGAGTGAAGAATTTTAAGAAAACCGATTTTCGCTCACACTCTAAATTTAGCTATGGAAAAGTGATGCGGAATTTTCGAAAACGCTGAGGAGTACTGTGGGAAATTTTAAAACAATTGTTTTGTTTATGTAGCCAGTGATCGTTTTCATTTAGCAAAATATTTAACGTTGTTGAGTAATTATTTGTTAGACATAGTAGGGCAATTTTTAATGTTTAATGTTCGTGCCAGGTAGTCTAATTTGTATCTTGATCGCGGTCAAGCCCCGAGCGAGAGCTCCTGTTGTGAGAAAAATCAATACTCAATTAAATGCCGGTTTTCACTCCTTATGTGCGACGATTCTGTGACATGTAGGTGGTGTGCAATAGTGGTTCATGTTTTTTTTACTGGAGAATTCGCTTACTGTAGCTGAAAATTTTTGCAATAAAAGAGCCCAGGAAGAAATAGTGGCGGCTCACGTTCGGTTCGTCGCGATTTTGTGCTATTCCCCCGACTAGCTGAGACATTCCTATTAAGTCAACTAAAAATCGATATTTATATACATATATAATATATATTAAAGCATAGGAGATGTTTTCTGTCAAAGTGTATTACTCCGTTAATTTTCTGTGATAAATATAAATAATGTGTTTACGTCTGTAAGGATAATTTTAACTTTCTGTGAATTGCCGTAGCTAGGATCCGAATCATGCAGACCCTGAGGAAAAAGACAAGTCCTTGTAAATGTAAGTTTCTCAAATCATTCATTCTGGCTTTGTTCCTGCTTTAGAAAAAATGTCTTTATAGCATTTAGACAATAAAACCTTTGTTCATCTATTCATTGTAAGCTGGCAAAGCCTCTCTGTGCTTTTATATGCACAATACGAAATTTTATGAATATTCGTTCTTAACGCCCTTTAAGAACCCCAAAAATACATCATAAGTGCTCCATCACGCCACAATCGTTAAAATGTCTTCGAGAGTAACTAATTACTTTTCTGTGTTAGTTGGTATATGACATTACGATAACCCGATTTCAGCAAAATAGTTAATATTATATATGTGCAAGCAACTCATTCAAATTAGGGTAATATTGTTTTTTTGCATACGTATAAATTGATTAAATATTGCACTACTTTAAAGATAATTTCTGAAATATTTAAGCAAAGCAGCAAATAAAACGTCGTCACTAGCTAAATTTGGCTAATGATCATATGTATATTAGTAACTGTCGCCAGTTAGAGATAATGCAGATTTCTGCTTATATAATTTAATAAGTCTCTTTCGGGCTGTTGATTGTAATAAGGTCATAAAAGCAAGACGTAATACATAGTGCCCAGCTACAACATTAAGTTTTGGATCTTTAACTTAATTAATTAAAATCATAAAAGCAATAAACATGAATAAGTACTATTTAGCATTGAACTCCCATTTTATTTATTAAAATTTGTAATTGGGTAACGATATTGCAAAACAAAAAACGATAAAAATATTATTCTTATTGCCTAATTAATACGCCTATACCTTCAAAATTTTATATTTGTCTTTCTGGGCTTTCTTTGATTGAAGTCGAAGCTAAACCAAACATTTTGTGACATATTAAGCATCAAAAATTTCCTTTGAAGGGTTAAGATTTTGTAAGAACATAAACGTTTTGACCGAGAAAAGCCAATTCCCCCAAATGATGTTCCAAGAAGTGGGGACACATAATTGATTTTGCAATTTTTTTTGTTTCAAGAAAAAGTACAATTAATGTATGCAATAGTAGTTAACAATTCTTGATTTTTACAAAATATTAACCTAAAACTTTGAGTTATTAGTTTTGAAATGGTGTTTTATAACTAATAGATAGGATATCTAAAAAATTAATTAAGCGATTTAGACTATTACTACTTTCTTTGGGATTTGACTTTCTGTCGCTTAACTAGGTCATAAAGAAAATATGCAGTCTAAATTATTTTAATAATAATATAATATAATATGATTAATTTGACAATGAATAAAGACAAGTATCAACTAAGTTAACTATAATCTTTTTAGGCTCATCCATTAAAATTAAAAATTAAGCGAAATTTTCAGTGCTGAACAAAAATATTCCTTCTTAAATGCTTTACAATTATTGCTCTTTTCATTACCTGTACCTCCTTCTTCGTAGATTTTATGCAAATATTCTTATAAGATATATTTCAAGCAATTCAGCTACAAGGGAAGTTGCTAAAACTTAATTACCTGTTAGTTTGTAATACATGTACACACATATAAATAACAGTATTTTTCTTATTTCTTCATGCATTATAAAATAACAGTCAGTTCGTATCAGCAATTTTCTTTTTAACACTCTGAATGAAACGGTTATAAAAAACATAACAAATCTGCTTATTTTGTCCTTTATGGCTGAACATGTGTATGTTTTTCGGAGTTCAGCGCTTGGAGAAGTTTCCGCAATTGAGCAATCACTAGCTTTTGGGAAACACGTCGTGAACACGACCCATTTCTTATAAGAATTTATGGATGAACTTCTCGAAATAATTGATGCCTTGAACATAAAGTGTATCGAATAAACTTTATTAATAAATATGTATTCAGAATATTCTATTATAATTTTAATATTGACGTAAATTGACATTTAATTTCATAAATCGCTTAAAGGATTGTATGCTTTTGAAAGTTCGGGCAATATCCCTCTTTAAAAAGACTATTAAAAGATTAAAATCAATCTAGTGCACGCTTCGCACTTTACACAAAATTTTAGTTAATTATAAAATATAATTTCCAGACAAAAGTGAAGCGATGTGATTCACTTAATTAAAGTGAGACTTTAAGACTTTACACATATCTTGCTCAATGCTTAAAAACAGTAAAATCCGAAACTTGTCTGAGTTGCCGCTTTTTGTTAGATATTTCACACTTGGCTGGAATCAGTCACAGTTGAGATGCCTGTGAAGATCAACATCTCATGCTAGAAGCCTGGCAGCACTTGCAGCGAATTGACATTCTAGCCATCCCCCCGCTCTAGAACGTTGTTTGTCATATTGTTTAATGTAAATAAATTGTTCAGTTAAATTGGGGTTTTCCTCAGTATTCCATAGATGCAATGGTGAAAAAAATTGAGCACAGAAATATAGTGACGGAGCCAATTAAGAGTTGTTTGTTGTGATGTTATGCATTTGGAAATCTTAATGAGTTTTTATTTTAGATCGAAATGATCCCGGAAGATTCTTTGGAGATGGAGTCACTTTCAAAGCGAAACTTATTGGAATTCTGGAGGTTGGGGAGGCACGCGGAGACCGAATGTGCCAAGAAGCTCTACAGGACTTGAAAATGGCAATACGCGCCGCCGGTGAGCATAAGCAAAGGATTACAATTCATGTCACGATAGACGGATTAAGGTTGCGAGATGAGAAAACAGGAGATTCGCTCTATCATCATCCAGTTCACAAAATTTCCTTTATTGCCCAAGACATGACTGATTCCAGAGCGTTTGGATACATATTCGGATCACCCGATAGTGGGCATAGATTTTTTGGTATTAAGACTGACAAGGCTGCTAGTCAGGTAACCCATATTGTTTTGATAAGTTCATGATCGTGAACACTCAACATTTTGACTCTTCAGGTAGTATTAGCGATGAGGGACTTGTTTCAAGTCGTTTTTGAATTGAAGAAAAAAGAAATTGAAATGGCTCGTCAACAAATTCAGAGTAAGACTATTCATGAGCACCAACCATTGTCGTTGACTGTAAAAAGTTCGTCCAACGAAGCTGCTAATATATCAAGCAGCAAAAATCCAATCGATATTGCTAAATCTAGCACGAAAGAAGTAAACGTGTTTGAAAGTTTTCCGGCAAAATACGAAAAAAACTCGTTTGTTTTGCAGATGTCACCCGAATCAGTTGCGGATTTAGTCGACTTAGAGCAGGAGCTTAGCTCGATCCAAAGAGGTATTACACAAATGGAGAGAATCACTCCGAGCGACACTATACCAAATTCTAAAAATCTTGCCGAAGAAGATCCATTTGGGGACTCATTCACCAATTTTCCCGTAAGTAAATGCGTTTTTTAGTATTATATTAAAGTTGGTTAATTTTATAATTTATATATGTACATAAGTGAGAATATGCTAAAAGTGTTAAGAATATTCCTTTCCTTATTTTTTATCGAAATAAATTTACTTATTTGGGAGAAGAAAGTAATTTTCCAGAAAATTTATTGCAATCTTATTAATATAAATTAAGTTAGATTCTTATTTGTATGGCTTATCCCTCTCATGTTGCCTCTAAAACTATTTCAACTTCTTTAGACTTAGTTATTATCGGAGTCTAGCAAATTCCTAGATTGTTTGTCTATTGGATGAAGCGCCTCCTCCAAAAAATTGTATATTGCCAGGTAGTTTATATTTTGTGACGTCACATTAGTTTAATGTAATTGCCAGAAATATTTAATTTACTTCAATTTTCATGAAATTCACTAATAGCAATTAATTCAATACTATTAAATATTTTACTTTTTTTTACAGACCTACAATCTTCTTCCGCCACCCGAATCATCACGATCACGACACTCAAAACCTATTAAGCCACCTGACACAGTAACCGAGGTCCCCATTCCCAGTTTTGTACCGCCACAACCATCAACTTCAACGAATCTACCCTCAGCCACAAGTTCCCTCACATCAAGCAATTGGCTTGATAGTGATGACGGTGTCCCGCATTTTGAACCAAATAAATCGGTTGAACCAAACGCATCCACCTCCCAAATGTCCGAAAACATTCAGCCACAGAAAACTGGTGAGGAAATATCTCAATCACAAAATTTAACTAACAATGTTGCGCCGCAACCATCCACAACTCAAAATCAATATATAGACGCCTTTACAGATCTGGACCCGCTTGGAACCGGCAAGAGCAAACCGTACGTAGATAAAAAGTATTTTTTCCAAGAATTGAAAAATCCACCAAAGAAGGTGCTGAAGGATTTGTCTGGACAAGGAGATAGCTTCCCAGCTACATTTGCTACAGGCGATCACAGTGAATTAGCTGATGTTTTTGAAAATAAGAGCGACTCATTTGAAATTTCAAAATCAAAAACAGAGCCGAATCCTCAAAGGAACTTTGGACATCAAAATCTATTCCCAGGACAATCCAAACCGAGCGTTAATCACACCGAAAAGGTATTCAATATAGATTTAGAACGCGCGAAATTGGAGGAGCCTGTAATGATGCCGAGAGATACAGATCCCTTCTCGCCCACTCGCAAAAAGAGTGATCCCTTCCAAGACGGGGACATTTTTACAGAACTCGGCCCCTTTGAATTTGAGTTTCCGAACAAAAGTACAGTACTTCCTGAGACAAAAATAATAACAGAAGATCCAACCAAATCTAAAAAGGAAACAGTTTTCAACGGCCCGCTGCAAGTAAATTTACCTCCAGAGAGCTGGCCAGCGAACATGGCCCAGAAGAAAATTGAACGCCAAACAAGCGAATCTCCGAATTCAACTAGTCGCAATCGACCAAGTGTTTTCAAACAAAACACAGTTGATGTTATTAGCAGCATCAGCTCGAAGAAAATGCCACATCTTTTCGGTCAGAAATTTTCAAAGCGTGATTCAAATAGCATTAATATGCGACGATTACAAGAAAGCGACTCTTTAAGTGAAAATGAAACAGCTCCTGAACCACCACCCCGTCCAGAATCCACATCTCATATTGAACCTCCACCACTTCCACCAAAGAAGCAATTTTCAGATATTGTCATTCGACCTCGAATTACCTCTTCTTCGGCTATACCTCCACCAACGCGATATGATTATGTGACTGCAAAAATGAAGGCAAATCAAACATCCGACACGGCACCACCCATTCCGTTACCGTCACGAAAAGTGGGACGTACTGATTGCAGCTTCCCTGGTCCTGGAAGACCAGGACGAAAACCAGGTGAGGAAGAGGATTACTTGACGCCTATTACATCACGAAGCGATGTGCCACCATTGCTTCCACCTCCTCAGACCAAAGGTAGAGGACGTAGGTTTGATCATATTGAACAAAAAGAATCAGAGCCACCTCCTGTGAGTATTGAGATTCACCCAGAGTCTGTAATTCCTGATATAACACTAAGCCAACTTCTAACGCTGGGAATTGATGAGTTAGCGGCCAAATTGAATGTTCCTACCACAAAGCTCAGCACAATGACTTTAGTCGAACTAACACAATACCTTTCGGAATTCATAGAAAATTCCAAGAAAAAGCCTCCGACTATTTTGGAGGAACCTCCTGTTTTTAAAGTTAACTTTGATCAGCATTCAGATGCTACCTTTGTAGCAAAATTTGATGATAATTTTGGTGAGGAACCAAATTCTACTTTTGTTGCTAATTTCTCGAATTTTGAAGCGAAATCCGAAGAAGTGGCACAAGTACAAACTACTGCTGTACCGCCAGCGGATAGATATGCGGTTTTACGTGAAATAATTGAACAGGACATGAAAATGGAAGGCTCTGATATGAAGCTATCAATGAGCGAAGACGACGAAGGGTCCATCAAAGATGACTTCGAGGAGGATAAACCGGAGGACTATGAAGAAAAAGCTCCACCTGTTCAAATTCCGAAAATAGATACGAAAATTACAGAAGCCATTTCACATGCCAAAGATAGATATGCTGCTCTTCGCGACATAATTTTAGTGGAAGACCTCTTTGAGAAACCAAATCTGTCTGTTAATCAATCAGATGATCTACTGGCAGATGTTGAAGAGGTAGAAGAAAAGATGATCGTACCCGAAACGGAGATCATTGAAGCCGAGGACAGTTCGCCAAAAGAAGACACGAGTCCTGAAAGTAATCAAAACTTTGAAGAACCAGATCAAATAAACAGTATACAAGCCAAAAGGGAAAATAAGGCTAATGGGAATTTCGTCCATACCTTAACCGTTTCAAATAAAGATGATCTTGAAATTGATGAACTCATGAATCGGGCAATATCAAATTTGTCTCTAGATAGTCGGGATCATCTCTCCCCGAATATTGGAAAGTCTCCTCTAACTAATGAAATTACTTCGGCATCGCCCACAACAGTGCCACAAAGTAAATCTCCGAATACAGCGATTACACAAATCTCAAACAAATCACAATTCAACGATGTATCTACGTCCCCGATCCCACTACAAAAGTCACCAGCTCTAAGATCTCCTCTAACAAAATCACCATTGTCCAAGTCTCCCACACCAAAGTCGCCCATTCCTCAGTCCCCAGCCGTAGCAAATCTCATAGCTAACAATGCTAATATTTCTGGATCATTAAGCGACGTCGTTTGTGGGTCTTCACCAGAAGCTGAAGGAATCACTTCCGAAATTGCAAAAACACCAGCCACTCCTGCTGCTCCTAGCGAATCGTGGGCTGTTTTTGATAAAGTCGCAGAAAAAGAAGAGACAGTTAATCGAAACAAATCTTCAAAAGCAATGGGCATAGATGTCGGTGAATCGCCGTGCTCTTCTGACGGAAAAGATGAGTGGAAGGGCGATAACGAATATGGCAGACGTTGGCCAAAAGGTCACACCTCTTCGTCATCGCGAGATTTAAGTCCTTGGGATGATGAAACTCCTGATTATAAAAAACGAATCCCCGCCGGTGCTGATCGGCATGGTTATTATATGCGCCACGCAAGAAGAATGAATTCTTGCGACGATGACTATGAGTATAATTACCATTATTTATTTGTTTCACTTTTAAATTAATTAAAATCAATTTTAGATACGAGGAAGGCATTCCAAAGCGACGAGAGAGGAAAATCAAATCATCCATGAACAGAAGCAAAGAAAACTTCGACTCAGGTGGGTTTTAAATATTCGATTTTAAATAATATAGTTAATTATGTTGAAGTTTATCGTGTTTCATCAGATCAAGGACTGATAATGCAGATTTTTCGTTTGCGTCTGTAATCAATGTAGCTAAAAATCTATTCTAGTCATAAAGTTAGGGATAGCTTTATGCAAAAATTACCCTTTGATAGCAAATAAATTTAAGTAACTGAATTTTTCAGATTCCCAAAACTGGTATCAGTCGGGTAATCACCACAATTGGTCTCCACCAGATGACGAAGAAAGGGCAAGAACTTTTGAACGGGGATACGAAAGGGGATCGTATGGACCACCCTATGAGAAACGGGACCATAAAATACCTCCACACCCGTCTTACGATCGACGGGACCATAAAAATTATGACAAGCGGAAATATTATCGCGAATATTCCCGACCTGATTATGATTTCGAGCCTTATGGGGAATCACCTGATACAAAAGATTGCAAAATGATGTACTACGGTGAAAACTTCGACAAATTAAAATGCAGACAGGATTATGATTATGCAGACAATTTTGGAAGAGATGCTAGAATGTATAAGTCCAGAGAGTACTTCTACGAACGTGAAAGGAAAAGTTTCGATCGAGACAGTGTGGAGTCTTATGAAAGTGCTGGCAGGCGGCATAAGAATTTTGGTAGTGGAGAAGTCTATGGTAGCTTAGATAGTCGAGAAGATTTTAGGGAAAGATACATGAATGTTGATAAGAATCGATCGCTCCGGAAAGGTATGAAAATCAGAGGAAGTGAAGACTACGACCAAGACTCTGAGAATGATATACAGCATCGAAGAGGCCCTGGAGATTCCAAAAGTTTACAGAGACCGCCACAAAGCTCTAGAATGAGAAAAAGTAGCGGATCTAGTCCGTGGGATGGAGAAGGTAGTATATTTTACTTAAAATATAAAATAAAATTATAATAAAAATAAATATGCCTTATAGAACCACCTCCCCCTTCAGCTGCTGGTCAAAAAAGTTGGAAAAGGCCATCTAGTGCTTCCGAATCAGAGCGTAGACTCGCTGAAAGAAGAGTCCTTTGCCATACATTATCTGGCTCAGACGGTGAGAAAGATCGCAGGTATATAGAAAATATTGCAAAAAATCGATTATGTTATATCATTTCATACCTTTTTTTTTTTTATAGATTCCGCAAAAAACCTCGCTCTCGCGGTAAGGAAGACGGTCGCCAACAAAGTGTTCCATTACCGCGGTATCCAAGTTCTCATCGGGAAAAAGTTTATGACTATATGAACTATGATGAATACGAGCAACCCGGAGACGAGGACAAGTTTGAGCGCTTAAATAGGCGACGACACGATATGCATCAACGAATGATGGAAGCAGAAAGGCGTAGAAAAGGTGAGAAATATAGCTACGATGAGGAAGAGAATGAGGTAGGCCCTAAATATACTGGCAAAAAAGATCGATTTTACCCCGATAAGGAAAGATACGCCCATAAGTTTGATGCCTTTGAGGATTCGAAAAAAATTAAACCCGTACTCTGTGAATTCGGCTTTGATGATTTTGAAGATACTCCACGCTCAAATACCAGCAGCAATAAATTTAATTTCGAAGAGCACGGTTTTGAGAGCGATTTTAATTCTCCGCCACCTCCGACTGGGGGATCTTCAACTACAAAATCATCTTACCGATTTTCAAATGATTTTTCTGAAAAAGAAAAACCACCATCAGTTATTGCATCTAGTTTCGATACAGATTACAGTCAGACACCAACGCAAAAACTTCGGTTTGATGATAAGGTGACGGTTTCCAAATTTGTTAATGATCAGACCAGCGCATTCGAAGATGATTTCTCTAAAGCGGAATTTGTCTTTGAGAACGAGGATCAGTGGAATCCCGAATTAAAAAAGAACAATAATACACGAACAAAACGACATGATAACATTAAAAAGTCAGAATCAGTCAACATATTTGCAAGGAAGACAGAAGATCCCTTCGAAGATGATGATTTTTTTAAGAGTACTTCTCCATCAAATACCGAGGCAAAGAAAAATGGAAATGGTGACGAATCGTCCTTTCAGTGGGACAACAACTTTGCTAAATTCGATGAAAATATGTGATTTGATAGCTGTGCAGAGGAGGACCCCGAAAATCCGTCGGTAGCAAGAGGTAGTGTTACTAAGAAAGTCATCCTTAAATTGTCGCTTAAGATTATTTTAGTGAAATTTGTTATGAACAGCTTTTTAAGGTATCGCGTAAGCTATGGTATTTTATAGAAAAAAGACTCTCTGTATTATATAATTACGATGCAACGTTTATTTATTTTTAACAAACATATTAACTGTACTCAAGATATTCGAGAAAATCCGGATTATTAACCGGCCCAAGTTTAAAGTTATTCAGATTTCCGCAATATACACGAAATATTAGACGTATTTAACGTACGGTTTCTAATCAGACTAGTAAAAAAAAATAATGCCGTGCAAATTAGTCGCGTCTCTTAGTTGTTAGGTGTATGCAGAGGTGTTAGAAAGTTTTAGACAATTATTTTTGAATAGGATTTACTTTTTAAAAGTTACCTATAAACAAATTTTTACATAAAAAATTAAATTTAGAAGAGTTTGCTTGTGCTACTGAGGTTTGGACACAGTATAGAAACACTCTGATATGTCTGAAATTCTGGAGTTATTTATTTACAGCAAATTCGCCTGAAAATCATCAAGTATAAAACGGCGGAGAAAACAAAATTGCTAAGCACAACGCATTGTTACGCGTAATTCATTAAATGATCTCTTAAAGTTAGTTTAGTGAATTCAACAATTCGAGTGCTTTAACGGCAATCTCGAATGTTATTTAGGAAAAAAAAAAGAAATGAGCTTTTTCCTTAAAAAGTATTATTGATTACCTTATTTCAAGTGTTTGTTACACAAAAATCGGCTGAAATACGCTTTAGATGTAGACATCTATTTATCTGTGTCTACTAATGAATAAACAGTTTCCGAGATCTAGAGATTAATCAAACCTGACTCGTCCAACTTCGGCCATCTCATATTTTAACCATCTCCATTATTATCTCTTTCTTTACTCCCGTAGGAACTTTACGTTTCCATTAGGGAAAATTTAAGGTTTTTCAGTATGTTTTTAATATGATCCCCAAACTTCAGGTGTGAAACAAAAGTCACATCCAGGTTTTGTGGAATCTTATTCTTTTCCCTACTTCACTGATCTCACCGGCCAACCAACTTTACGGCAATCCTGTGCATCCCAATAAAGCTAATGTTTTTTTTTCGTAAAGTTTGTTCAATCTTCTACCTTCTGCAAAGCCTGAATTGATTATCAATCGATTGTTTTATAGGCCAAGTTTGTTCGGACAGAGAACTTTCACGGATTTTGTAGAATCCGACGTCTACAGGGTGCGCGGTCAAAATCCGGACAAACTGTTGACACTATACTTATTTTTTATTGTAAAAAAGAAAAATTATACAAATTTTTTTTACCCACTCTCTTGAACGACCGGCTCCAATCTCGGTCTGAAGCGATTGCAGACACAGTGTAAGGCATCACGGTCCATCTCGGCGAATGTTGCTTCAATAGCGGCTCGGAGAGATGCCACGTTCGAGTGTCTGGACTTGTTTGACACTCTTTCAATCACGCTCCATACGTAGTAGTCCAATGGATTTAAGTCTGGGCTGTTGGGAGGCCAGAATTCCTTCGACCAAAACATGTCGACATTGTCCGACAACCAGTTTTGCACCAAGTGACTCGTGTGGGAAACATACGGCCTTCTAGATACTATGTTATCCATCCACGGTTTCACAACGTTAGTTAGAACACGCACATAAACCTCTTTTGTCACATTTTTCCCTTTTTGAAAGAAATGAAGTGGCGTGACGTCACCTTCGGATGACACAACCCCTACCACGTGCACATTGGCCTGAAATTTTGTTCTCGACACAATAGGGACATCCTCAGGGTCGTAGGCAAATAAGCGGTAATTTCGTCGATTAATTTTTGCGTCGACCGTAAAAATTGTCTCGTCGGAAAAGAACCTGATTCGTCCAGGGTCCAGCAGCCTGGTTCGGTAAGGAACACAAAAGGAGATTGCAGCGTTCAACTCTCTTCGTCCTGGCGGCTTCGGAAAGCATCTGTCTAACTTTTATGGTGTAGGACTTGTAGCGGAGGTCTTCCTGGACAATCTGACGCATAGTTGTTTCACTAATACCGACAAGCGACGCAATTTTTCGGATCGATTGCCCTGGATCCTGAAAAGTCAGTTCTTGAACGCGTTTAATGACCTCGGGCGTCCTGACAACGCGCTCCTTCGAGTGCACTTTCCTCGCGGGTGTTGCGAAACCTTCCTCCGACTTCTCCGACTCCTTGTATTTTGCCACGACACACAGTGTTTCCAAATGCCGATTTTTTGGCCAAAAGTCCTTTTTTTCATCGGAATGTGATAAAATTGTGTATAGTAAGGTTTTTTGGGTCGCTGATTTTGTAAATGCAATTTGTTTTTCAAAATTCAAAATGGCGAACCCAAAATAGCAGCCATATTTGTTTAAAAATTGTTTTTAACAAAAACGATTCAGTGTACTGAATTTGTATGAAAGACACGAATTTAAAAATGAAATTGCATTTTCAAAATTCAAAATGGCGGACCCAAAAAAAATTTCTTTTTTTCAAAAAAAAAAAAAAAAAAAGAGGAGGTAGAAAACATACAAAAGAAAATTCATTAAGCAATGCAAAAATTTTATTGTTAAATTAAAAAGATATATTGTTAAATATAACTGCTTTTAACTACTTCTGCTCTTTGAGGGTTCTTCAGAGCACTCCGAGTCACATTCATCCGACGAAATGTCAGATAATACTGCAGAAACAAGTAACTTTAATGCTTCTTTTGTCATATTTTTCTCTTTCTTATTTCTAATTTTTCGCATTCCAGTTATTAAAGGATCTGAAGATATCAGGAGCCAATGGAATACATCTTGCATAGTTTCTTCTCTAGAAATTTTTCGTGAATAAGATTCCCTATATTTTTGAAATCTTTATTCCTTGCCTCCTGTGCATCTTCAGATAACTCCCCAATCGGAAGTTCCAACGCTTCAATTATTTGAGGACCATGAATAAGTACTTTATGTACGGTTGTTGGCATATTATACCAATTATATAAGTCCACGAATAATCTGGCTGTATCTAAACAATACGTATTAAAAGCTTCAACATCAATTACGAAACCGCATGAAAGTACCTGTAAAATGACATGAAGTCGCTCAATAAGTGAGAGATTAACACCAAGAATATTTGAGACGAGTTCGGAAGCTTGGAAGAAACGTCGCGCGGTATTTCCATCGTTACTCGTTCCAAATCCTTGCTTCGGAATGTCAACTTTTAGACCTAATTTGTTTTTCAGTCGCGACATCATAAACTGTGGATCTCGGGTATCCAAAGAACCGGATAATCTCTGTCGCTGAGCGATCAGCGCGAACACTTTCAATGATCATTGCTCTTCGGTTGTATTCCTCGCTTTGTCTCAACATTGCGACTGTTTTGAGGTTATGCCTGCTTAGTAGATGCGTACACTATATTCAGGAGCCAATCACGACATCTATAAATGGTATAGAACAGCGGAAAATTCAAATCTAATTTTGTCCGCGCACCCTGTACATCTTGTTTTGTGTTCGTATCGTTCGCTTAAATTTTCAATAGTCCATACAATAACGCACTTCCTCCTGTATCTCTGTTTAAAAACTCATATCTTTGCAATTGGCTACAAAATTGCTAAATTAGGGAACAATACTAATTATTTTGTATATAAATATTTTTGCCATGAAGAAAATAACCAAATCGAAAAACTAGCAATATGTAAATTTGTGTACATGTGGTTTTTATCGAATTTTTGTTTTTCAATTTTATCATAAGAATAACCATACAAAATTGTGTTGATTAATTAGGAAATACTTAAACTTCTCAACTTTCTTTCAAATGAGATTGTTGCAGAGCTTTTGCTTTCTCTTGCGAAACTTAAATTTACTGTTGTGTACAATTACGTGATAAATTACTCACCTTTTTTTTACCAAATCGATATTATATTATTTGTATCATTGTAGTTACAAATTTCAATATTGCGAAACATATGTGTTTCCATCTGAAGGAATGATTAGATTTTTAACGAACAATTGAGATTTACACTCTTATTCAGAGCATTGTGACTGATCACAAACTTAATCATTAATCGCCGCACTCTTGTGATACGATTGTGACTTATGACCGGTCACCGAGAATTGCCAGAATAAGGCACTTATTTATTTATAATATTAATAGTATTACTGTCATTCCTGATATATTTTAGATTTGTTCTCTCATTAAGGTTTAATTTAAAATTATTTTAATTTATTTCTTTTTGGACTTAATTTATGTTATGACACGTTTTCATAAACTAGTACCTCTAAAGCCACAAGGGAAATTATTATTTAGCACGTAAAGATCCTTATTTGCATATGAGTTTTACCGCAGAAGCAACAGAAATTTCTTAGTTATTCTGGAGAAAAACAATGTGCAATGAATCTCGTCTGAAGTGCTTTATTTACCAAACATTTGTAGTTCCAATTAATTCAACTAGATGAACAAAGCAGTTTTGCGTTCCTACCAAAACATTAAAAAATAAAATGGTTAAAAAACTTATGAAATTTTGATGATACCTTTTACTCTCTCAATATTAGTTGGGAAACGTTCACTATTACACTACAAAATTTCACCCGATGTGTATTACTATAAAATATTTAACAAATTCGCACACCTTATCCGCAAAGTCCTCTTAATTATTGTCTACATATCTTCATTTTGAGTTTCTGGTAATCTTCCAATCGAGATACAATTGTATGGGAATTGTGAACCTTTGCATACACTTTTCAATCATTTACGATTAGCTATTTATTTTATTTATAATATTTATTTGAAAAATTTGTGATTGATAACGGATCAAAAAATAAAAATGAAGCAAATAGATCAATAGTCAATGGTAGACTTATCAAGATTTAAGATATAGCGAATGTACGCAACGGAACTGTTACACTCACTCGTATTTTTTTTAAGTACATTTTAAAAATATGAACAAAATTCGCCTTAATAATTTGCAATTATGATATAGGAAAGAAGTCACGGCTACAGTAAACATAGTATTTAAAATAATGTAACTCATTTTTCGGTTTACATTTTTAAAGAAATAAAAATACTCACAAAAAACTAACCTATCCTAGTTGTACTGTTTTTTGTAAATATTAATTTCGTTGTGTATATGTATATGAAGAAATAAATTATGTAATTTAAAAGCAAAATCTGACTTTAAATTTCGTTGAATAAAAAAAATTAATATTCTCTGGCACTCTCCAATTAAATTATGTGTGATTATTTCGAGAAACGTAAAAGCAATAATAAAACTTGCACTTGAAATTAACGTTTTTCTTGTAGCATTCCAAATTTTACATCTTAATGATTCCTAGATAGAGCATTTTCTTAGGCACAATCATTAATTTGTACAAAAAAGTAGTCAAGAACGCGTCGAAATGATAACCTCCTCTTTTTGAAGCCAGTTAAAAATTAAAATGCTCCTCAAAACCGTTAGGTCTCTTTTTTGTGAAGTTGTAGAATTGATATAATGTAAATTCGTCTTAAAATTAGTTTGTTTAGAAGAGGGGATATAAGTTCCCAAAAGAAATTCAACAACCTGTTATATTTGGGAAATTGTCAAAATACTGTCTATTAATAAATACCACTACGAGCACCTGATAGTTACTTTGATTAATTAATGCATTTAGTTGCCAAAGTTTGATTCCATTAAGCCCTAAACTCTTGTGAAAAGAACCTGCAAATTACTAGACAAATTATGTAAGTCTCGCTCCATCTCTTGTGGCTGAATTACAAGCATGTTATAAGAATTGTTGTGCGTAATTTTATCACGACGACATGAATCGTACCGTCTTCAAGAATACGGCACCAGTTCTTATTTGCTAGGAATGCTACCTAATAGAAAAAAAGAGATTTCTTAATTTAGGCTTTTTTTATTAAAATGCTTTTTAGCAAAAGTTTCACCAACAATTAAAGGAAACACCAAACTCGCTTCGGCATAAACTTTTACAGGAGTAGCATGCATTTTAATTTTACCCCAAGAAACGGCTTCATCTGGCCTTGCACCGCTATCGCTTCCATCAAATTCCGCAGCTGTATTTATATAGACAGCATAATCAGCCCCATTTCTCATCAGATTAGCATTACATATGTGGTGTTTTATCAGTCCACCACCTATAATTATAACTCCTGAATTCACGGCCTTGACAGCCATAGTATTTAGCCTCCTTAAGTCGGATATGATGTCCACCACTAATCCTGGGTTTTTATGGGAATGAAAGTACATCATGTCTCCTAGACTTCCGTCTGTTAAAGCGGGACTAAAGACAGGTATTTTGTTCTTAGCAGCCCAGTAGTAAATAGATGAGGTATCGTTGATGCGTTCTCCCAGCCGCTGTATTACCTTCGATGGTGTCCACAGTATATTTTTCGTCTGTTGGTCCTCCAGCATTTCGTCTAGTAAAGGCATTACCCAGTTTTCGAATTTACAGTAGTTGTCATTGGGGACTAAGAGGTTTCCGATTCGATTAATACCCTTTTGACGAAGTTCTTTCCCTCGGAACTCGAATGAACCTGCAAAGATTTTATGAGTAGAACTATAGTTCAGTATAAAATGGTATTATAGATATTACAATAAAAGTGATTTGTGGTACGAACCTAATCCGAAATTATGAACAAAACAAAACAGTTGAAAAATAAGTATGTAATGAGTTTATTTAGGACATCGGGGAGTTATAAATTTAATTTTTACTATAGCAAATATTTCCTACCATTATAAAGAAATTTTAAATCGGCGTTCATCCTTTTTATTTCATTAAATATTCAAAAGCTGATGGATTTTGAATGATATAAAGTATACTGAAAGCTATCGTTATGCGCATCACATCTCACATCTCGCTATCCAAATTCATAAATTATGCAATCCGCCAAGGTGCACAGCATCTTCAATCGGTGTTATCGGTTCCTAAACCATTTTAATTCTCTGTTGTCACCTAAATGGCAAGTTTCTCATGTTAAAGTCTCCATAAAATTTGGCTTTTCTTCCGTATAGTAGTTACAGGCATTAATTAATTACGTAAAGCGTGATGCGCGGCGGCGGCGCGGCGGCGGCGCGGCGCGACACACCCCTTCGCCGGAAAATGCCGAGCGTTCACGAAGTTAATGTCAGCGAGACAGCAACCCGACGATGTTTGGCGCCGACTCAAAATTACTTAGGTATATGTACTTACATTACTTTAAGAACTTAGTTATTAAGGTTAAATAAAAAAGTTTTATTATTTTTTGCTTTTCAGTTGTTTCGGCGGTTTAATTTTTTTGTTAAAAAGTTTTTATACTAATTTTTTTCATTTCGAGATTTCAAAATTGTTTTAATAACCGATTAATCGGGACGCAATAATTATATTGTCATTAAATTGATGCAAAAAAAATCAACTACTTTACCACACGATTAATCGAGTTCTAGTCAGGGTCCAATTCAAAATCATTTGTGTACTTTTTAAACTAATCCCGAATAAATCTAATACATAAAACGTCATACTTAATTCGTTATAGTGAATAGAAATAATAAATTAATTAGTTTAGGAATAGGAAACTAATGTGGAATTGAATATGGATATTGTAAAGTATTCATGAATAATTGGTAAGGTCTTTGGATGGAAAAGGATCCTAATTGTTAGTCTCTTAGTTTCTTACCAACGTACGTGGGTGCAAGACATTTGATAAAATCCTCTTCCACTCCTCCAGCCGTGGTGACAACGCAATCAACCATTTTGTGCTCAACCAAAAACCTGAGGGTCTCCCTCATTCCGGACGAAACCATGTTCGAGGTGTACCCCAGGAAAATTGTGCAGCCGTTTTTCCGTTTGATGAACTCATCCTCTTCATAGGTGTCGACCTGATCCTCTGTGAGCGGTGTGGCCCTTGAATCAAGCTTTTTACTAAATTAAATAACTCCTTTTGTGCTGAACTTACCATTTTGTTGATTTCATTAATAGCTAGCCCCAAATTGGTGGCCTGGAAGCCGGAGTTTAAGTAGGTGCGAAGGAGGGCTGAGTAATCAATACCCTGGTTCCATTCATATCCTTGCACTGTCGGGGTGCTTTCTGGCAATTTTTCACTTTCTACTAAAACTGCTTCCTTGGCTATTACAGGTAAACTCATGATGATTTTGTATTTTTCTTATAAAATCAAAAAAATTGTCGATTGTTGGTGCTGTACGCCGCGCCACTAGCACGCCGGAATTATTTTAAAGAACTGTCACGAAGGGACTTTTCAAAGTTGCAAAATGTTGCGGTGACAAAAAAATTTTCAAACGTATTTTCTAGTGTCTTAAATTATAAGATGTAATTAACTGCTAATATGACTGTTAAATAAGATAATCTATGAAATCAAATGTTTATTTCTTGGTGTAATTTGTTTAAAAAAGCACATCTACCTTACATTGTCTACAGTTTTCAGTTGCGCCGTTAAGTTAAGTGACAGGAAGAAGATCTGCATATGTACTCTCGCCATATTTAACTTGTCACTGTGCAAAATTCTTGACGGGTGCAGTTAGTTTTTATACGATTAGGATTAAAATTATGGGGGACGAAAAGAAAATTAATAATGGTGAGATTAACGAGAATGAGGTGCCGAACAACGTCGCCAAAAAAGCCAACCGCGATAAGGATAAAACAGGACAGGGTAGGGTGGTGTGCTTTTTTTTTATTGGGTTCCGGTTCAATTTTTCAAACATCATTAAAACTTATTCCCTAAATTAGATGCGAATGCCACATCGTCGGCAATATCGACAGCAAAGACAACTGAAGAAATGCTGGATAATGTGAAAGGTGAGTTCACAGTTGGCAGTGACTGTAAAATAAAAGCAGCTCACTTTTCTCCTCCTGTGCAACTATCGATTTTATCGGCACTGAATTTTCACTTCCAGGATTAGTAGACCACCTCAGCTTGGATCAGAGATTTTTCCGCGACAGCATGATGAAGAAATTCACATTTTGGTCGACGCAACCAGTTCCTAAATTGAGCGAGGAAGTCACGACAAATGAAGCAATCGAACCGGACAAGGATATCTCTGAGATCCGAAAGGAGCCCTACACCTTGCCCGAGGGATTCAAGTGGGATACGATGGACCTAAATAATCCAACTGTCCTGTCCGAGCTCTATACGCTGCTTAATGAAAACTACGTCGAGGACGATGACGCGATGTTCCGTTTTGACTATCAGCCGGCGTTCTTGAAATGGTCTTTGCAGCCGCCCGGCTGGCGAAAAGACTGGCATGTCGGAGTTCGTGTTGTTAAATCTGGAAGATTAGTTGGTTTTATCTCTGCAATTCCTAGTCAACTAAAGTGCTATGACTGCATCCTGAAAATCGTCGAGATTAATTTTTTGTGTGTTCATAAAAAGCTGCGGAGCAAGCGAGTTGCGCCGGTCCTAATTAGGGAGATCACCAGGCGTGTTAATTTAACAGGTATATTCCAGGCGGCATATACCGCTGGCGTTGTATTGCCAAAGCCTGTGGCGACATGTAGATACTGGCATAGGTCACTCAATCCTAAAAAATTGATCGATGTGCGTACAAAAACAAATCCAATACACCTTCCATATAAACTAATTCCCCTTGTTCCAGGTTAAATTTTCCCATTTAGCAAGAAATATGACTATGCAGAGAACAATTAAACTTTATAAATTGCCGGACGCACCAAAAACCAGAGGATTCCGGAAAATTGAGGCGAGAGACATGAAGGCAGCGCGGGCACTGCTAGATGAATACTTAAAAAAATTCAACCTATGTCCAGTCTTCTCAGATGAAGAATTTGAACATTGGTTCACTCCAATCGATGGTATCATTGACTGCTTTGTGGTAGAGGACGAAAATGGAAAAATAACCGATTTGGTGAGCTATTACAGCCTACCGTCCACAGTAATGCATCATCCGGTGCATAAAACAGTTCGTGCCGCCTACTCATTTTACAATGTTTCAACAAAAACGGCCTGGACCGATTTGATGAATGATGCACTCATTTCGGCTAAAAACATTAACATGGATGTTTTTAACGCTTTAGACTTAATGGACAATAAGAAATTTTTGACTTCGCTAAAATTTGGTACGGGAGACGGTAACTTGCAATACTATTTGTACAACTGGAAGTGTCCTAGCATGCGACCCGAAGATATAGCACTTATTCTCATGTAGTTACACAGAAAGTCACACCATGAACACCTTAGATGAAAGACAAACAGTCGGAAGCCGAGGAAGACTATGAAATAATTTTCTGTTGTGTATAAAGACAGACCGCTAATAAATAATAATAAGATAAACGAACTGTTTATTAGACTTGGAGCGGGACAATTTTCACGTTTTTAATTAATACAATACATATGGTTTGGTGAACAAAATTTAAAATGTTATAAAACGTAAGAGTCTCAAGGCAACACTGTATAATCTCTTATTTGACTAAACTTAGAATTGTCCTCACTTTACACGTTGTATAGTTTCTGAGTGCGATCAGCAGGCTCTATGCATTTGTTTCTTAACAATAATTTACTAATAATTATATTATTGTATAGATGAAATACATAGCATGTTTTCATATCACTTTATTTATTTAGAGACACTTTGTATAAATGGCAAGGAATAAAGGTATCAAGTGCAAATTCTATTTTGTCACAAACTCCTCTCGAAGCATCTTATTCCTAGTTTAGCAGCTGAATGTGTGATAACTACAAGGAATTCTAATTTACGCTACAAGATAAAACGCAAAGAGTAAGTATTTTTTTCAAATACTTATAATTTAGCTATAGTTTTTTAATCAGTTGCTAAAAATATGCCATGCACAGACAGTGGACTAGTTAAAAACCAGATGCCTTGTTTTAAAGCGCGACGATTTGTCTATTGTCTATTAACTTATCCAACAAAGAAAGTATCATACGTACTAAAAGCTCAAAATTAATTTTGAAATGTTAGAGATAAATATAAAACCAAATAAGACTGTTATTTATTTAATTGAACTCTTAAATATCACTAATTCAATGTTAAAGACTAACTTTTAAAATAAGTAATAAAATTTGTTTTATGTCTTTCGGTACCGCTTTGAGCGAGTCATTTTTAAATGTGGATATTTCGTAAGGAAAATCTATGAAAAAGTGTTTAAAGGATACAATGCAACATAATAGGATAATTCAAGATTTATTGTTACATCGTAATTGAAAAATAAAAATAATTTACTTAAAAACTTGTACATTTGTAAAGTAAAAAAGAATGAGAATATAATTATTGGAAAGTCCTTTTGAGTATCGAAATCTAAATACATTTTCAATATAATGCGTTTTGGGTCTTGGTTGTCCAATTGATTTAAAATCACCTTCCGACAAGGCTCCAAATGATTGATTGACACCATCAGCTTACTGGCAAATCTTCATGTCTTCTACATTCTTCAATATATCAAAGAATTCTCCTGTTCTCAGAATATGGAACTTTAATAATGCAGTTTTCAAGACCCGTTATACATAAAAACTGCATGATCCGAAAGGAAGTCAGCTAGGTCCTGTTAGTTCTATAGGTTAGTTTTATAAATTTGGCTGAAATAAAATAAGTTCATCACTCGAATTACTCCATCCTCTGCCAACAACGGCCACAGTTAACACCAATCTACTAAAAATAACTCTTATTTTTTTATCTCTTTTATTCAATGACTTTATAGCAAAATATCACTAGCAGTACATAACTCTTGCGAGTAAACACTAAACTCCGTGAAGTGGTCACAAGTTAAAATATGTATGTTATATGGTGAGATTAGAGTACATTTTTGATCCCATGCCTATTGATATTAATGGTGGAGATATTTAAGTTTATTAAAAATGCTACAATGCATGTTTGAATAGATCATGTTCAGCAAGGAAAATAAAAAACTGAAAAATTTCAAAAAGATAAAACATTTACTCGTCCGGAGATAATACTAAAAATATCTCAAAAAATATTCGACATAGAGAAAATATATATATTTTTGTTCTACAAGTTTATGTACATATATACGACTGTCTTCTACTGCAGTTACGTGAACTGAGATCTAAAAATGTCCTTTTATAAGAAAATTCTGCCTGCGTTCTTTAAATACTAATTCATCATCAAGCTAATTTTTTCTTGTTAAAAAATTACTTAAAATAAAACTCAGTTTATTTTAGTTCTTACGTACAAAGTTTCTCTTTATAATTATGTATATTAAAACATCCTGCTCGAGCTTACGAGTAAATTAAGGAAAAGGATAATCAAAAAGCTCTATTAGTTATCTTCGCCTTTAACGGCAGAAGCGTAACTAGGACCTGAAGGAGGAGACGCTTGCTTCTGCTGTTGCGGTTGCTGCTGGGGTTGTTGCTGTTGTTGCTGCTGTTGCTGCTGCTGCTGCTGTAATAGTTGCTCCTCAATTGCTTGCTGGGAGTCTATAAATAGTTTTTTTTTTTTTAAATATCATCCTTTGAAAAGTTTATACGTTTAAAAACCTTTTAATTCTGCTGAAAGAGTTCGAAGATCATGTTTTTTAATAAGTTGACATTCATTTCCTTCCACTAAGGGAACCGAGTACACATAGAGAAAACCATCCTGTGAAGCAACTAGAAGCCTGGAAAAAATTGTAAAATAAATTTTAAAAAAATGTATTTTTTAAAGTAATAAGAACTTACCTCAATGCTTTTTGAATAGTTGTTATTGCACATATGCGTTTGATTCCGGCCTCTGGAAGAACAACTGAAGCATATGCTCTTCCCTGAGTTAGAACATCGGCAACTTGAGTAGGTAGATAGCTCGAAACAGTTTTGCTGATGTAGCTGTTAACAAAAAAATTGAGTACAGCTTCTAAGTAATTTCATGTGTGTTACATACCCCATCCAGTCGTCGGGAGCTGGCTTATTCTCCGTTTCTACGCTGGAACGATCAAGCTTGAAAATATGAACAGTCTCTGTGTTTGAAGTACAAGCCAAAAATTGCGAACATATACTAAAAGATAGTGAGGCAATTGATACACATCGCTTCACACCTCTCCGGAATTCAAATAGTTTTGTTCCGTCTAACGTGGAAAATACTCGGATCACCGTACCCTTCTCACTAGCGGTAGCCAGTTCTGTTCCGTTAAAACTGAATGCAATTGCGGCTAGAGGTGAATCGTGGGCTGGTATCATAGTTTTAGCGTGGAAATGTGTAGCATCAAAAATCTGCACCTCACCGGTAGAAATGTTTCCGGGATACGCCAGATAATTATGTTTATCGCATGGCGAAAGAGCAAATATTCCTTGTGGGTTACTGGGCGTGTCTCGAATGGTGTGCACCACTTTCATGTCGTGTATATTGTGGATGTACAGACTCTCCTCAAGACAAACCACTAGACGTAGGCGATTAAGCTTAACAGAAAGAATTGTGTTTGAGTAGGAATAGTTGCAGATCTCATTCCCCTTTTTGAAATGGCACATCTAAAACAGGAGTGTTAGCATTTGAAAATTATTTTTAAGACCAGTATTAACCTTTAACTTCCTTGGAGCGTTGAGGGATACTATAGCTACCAGTGAACTTTCAAAAAGACGCTCTATGAGAAATAAATCTTCAAAATTCTTGTGTTCCTCATCCTTTGCATCCGTTCGCGAATCATACAATTTGTCTAGGTGAGTATCCGCATTACCTAGGCTATACAAGCTATAGCCGCGCTTCGAAGCAACCGATAGTGACCTGATAGATTTTCAAGATTAATGCGATGTAAATTTTTTTTAAATTTCAAACCATTAGAACTCCAATTAGTCTTAATAATTGAAAAATATTTTGGTTTTATACTATCTTCAATAGAAATTTTGAAACCAGGAACGTCGAATACACCTAATTTCCCATTTTTATGGGAATTCCTTGGCGATCAAAGCATGTGTAGCATACTTGTTACTAATAAACTTGCCTTAGTAAAAGAAGCTGATGAGTGATGATGTACGAGGCGCCTTGCGTCAACCTAGCAGCGTTTGAAATCAGAAACCACTCAGTTGAGGATTTTATTGCTTTGGAGGCACTTCGTAATTTGTTACTTTTTCGGTTGATGACTCGCAGGCAAAATATAAAACCAAGTCAGATTCGGAACATATTAGGAAAAATCTGTTGTGTCGCTCATGTGGACGGAAAAAGGGGCCGTGAGAATCTAGTTAAGAGTAATAAAAACGAACCATCAGCTTACTCGAAGCTTTGAAGCAACAGAATTAAACTATTGCCCAAGACTGTTCATTATTTGGTCCGTTAGAAAACACACAACCAACGAGCAAATTTTTTTAATGCATAGTTACGAATATGGACATCAAACAAATCATCATTTTTGTTTGCAACCAATCAAAAATACTGTAATTAGTTCTACACAAAGCGGTTCTAGCGAAACGATTTTACCAGTAAACTCCTAATGCACAAATACAATGTCTGCGATCTCTCGACGTTCATGCAGTGTGAATTTTAAACAAAGATTACCTATCATAATAATATATGACACTCTCTATACCATCTCAAAGCTCTAATCCATATGTAATTTTCAAAACGGGATCGAGAAAATGTCCTTTAGAGGCAGCAAAAAACTACTGCTTACCATTCCTTGTATAAATTCCAATAAGAGCGAATGAGGCAAAAATAGGCAGCACAAAATGCTCACATACAGCGCTTACAGTGTAAGGAACAATGTGTAGAATTTTTTTACATACAGTTTTAGAGATTTTCCCGCAGGCATGTATGAATACGTGCATGGTATTAGCAAAGAGTATGAAAAATTCAATGTTCACTCTCTTTTTAAGACGCAGTTATCCCCACCATTGCCATTTTTCAGAAAAATAAAACAAAAATCTTATACACTAGTAAAAACCCCTCAATTTACAGCGTAGATACGTTCCTAGAAAAACTGTACAAGCCGAAACCGTGTAAAACGAGACACATAATTCATACAAAACAGAAGGATATGTTCAATTAAACTTTAAACCGTGTAAATCGATCTAAAGCAGATAAAGAAAAGTGCAAGATATGTTCTTATAACCGTGTAAAATGAAATAAGTCTTAAATGAAAAAAACGAGGATTGGTTCATTAATTTTTTGAGACAATTTAATGCTTATACTTTTTCAATTTATCTTAAGAAATGAAAAACATGGCTATTAATTAACAATATTCGGCACGTTGGGTTCGGTGTTAACACTTAATCGACCAGCCGGCAAAAATACCCATTTAAGTGCCAATTTTTCAATCGACAGATAAATTTATTCGTCAAATAAAGTCGGCCCAATAATCAACTTGGCTATGATTGAAAATATTGTATTTCTTTAATTTATTAAAAATCGGTCCTAAAAACCCTAGGCAAACGACCGATCAGGTATTACCCGTTTAGACTTATTGTAGATTGAAGCTATTTCTGTTGATCATAAAATTCAATTTCTTCATAAATATATTTATTAGACAGTAGGTGCTATCTTAAAATAAAATAATGCAAAACAATCAAAATGAAATCCAAAAAATTGTTGTATTGTTTTAATTTAAAAACCGTGGTAAAGCGAAATCGTGTAAATTAAGTACCGTGCTAATCGAGAGATAAGTGTATTTGTTTGTTTGTTCCAAATCCGAATTCTAATTTAAATAGCCAAGAGGGAGCCAGGAGAGATGGCAACAGTGAGAAATGCTGCAAACACAATGCAATAAGATTTCACCTATTGTCTGAATTGAAGAAGGGGGAAGAGGCAGGAAGCACACACAGGCCTTAAATACGGATACGCTAATTTTGTTGTTGCTTTCCATCTTTCCAAGTTCATTGTGTGTGTCTCTAACGGGCGAGTACAGGGTGGTCTTGATTTTCTCAGATAAGTTTTATAACAAGAGAAACTAATTCGAAAAGTGTTACCATTTGAGAACTTAATTATTCAATAAAAACGTGCATGTTTTACTATGAACTTAAGTAATAAAATTTTGTTTGTTTTAATAAATTTGGGTAAGCATTACAATGTCATTCAGTTATCAAAATTTTGTAAAATATAAAGAAGCACCCTGTAGAAATGTTTCAATTTTCATTTCATTTCATCATTGTAAGGAGAGAGGATAATTGGATTATCCCATGGCCACTCTAAGGGCATATCTGATAAATCTGCGTTATGAAGATTTGATACTAACAAAATGGACAAGGAGGCCAGACTTCACTTACATATTCAAGATTACTTAGATTGAAATTTGTACAATAATGCAACTCATATTAGTAGTCATAGGGATAAAAACAAAACATTCGCTACTAAATGGAATGGAATTGAATTAATATATTCGAAGAGTTGGAATTGGAATGAATATATGTATAAGTTTATAAATCTGGCAGTTAAATAATTATTACAGTCGTTATGTTCTAAATAAATTAATTGCTTTAAAATTTGTTTAAATGAAAGAAAAATTAGTGTATAATATATGAGCTGTTTTTTTGAAAGTAGTGCAATTCCAAAATGTTATAAGGTCGATTTTTCTATATTCTTTTAAGGTAAATACGACCTTATGCCAGTTTGGACATACACCACTTTCAAAAAAACAGCTCATATGTTGGTTTTAAAAGGTATCTTGGGTCACTTTTTACATCAAAGTTGAACACTGAAAGATTCTCAATATTTTATTTTTCACCCGACGAGTTATTCATATTTCACGATGTTGGTTCGATTTGTTTATCGGAATTTTAAATAAAATGTGATAAGTGTTTAGGTAAAACATCGAATGATTGTATTTATTCAAGTTGGGCTAAGCAATGTTTCACAATTTCAGTTCAATTTATCAGAATGCACGAAACTAAAACAAAACAAAACATGAAGTCGAAGAAGATAATAGAAATCAACACTGCTATCAGTGCTTACGATCTAAGAATATTTTAAATTAATTTGAAACGCATCAAAGACATCGATCAGAATTCATTCTCCCGATTTTGATCTTAGGATATAATCCAAGTGCATAACTCATGATCCCGGCATCAACTGGTTAGAGGTGGTACGAATGAAGGAAACCAGCCTTTTAGCCACCTGGAGTAGTTATTTGGGTTTTTGTGGTTTTCGCGGAATGCTAATGAAGCAAGAAATGCTCTATTGCGTTGTTTCTTTGAACTTAAGCTAGGATAAAACTGTGGTTTGTTAAAATGATTATTTTAATTGATTTTCTTTGGGGAAAGAAAGATTTCTTCCTATTTTAAGCCAATGGAGCTCCATGGGGCAGATTGGGAATAATTTCAGGATAGCTAAAACTTACGTGACATTTTGATTAAAGTTAACAAAGATGTTCCCGCTTTCGTGCTCCACCCGCCCCAAAAGACTCATTGTGGAAATTCAGCTCCTGTGACCTCTATATCATCAATATTTTGAGATTGCTGGAAAACAGAGCGACCCTGCGACGGGACGGATTTTGAGTAGATTCGTTGCGAATTGACAGCTGATTGGGCCTCCTCTTCGGATGTAAGCAAATGCGGGCTGACTGTGAAACGTCAGAATAAGAAAAATCCGTTCGTTGCCCTGTACAGCCCAAACCTACGCAGCTTAATGCAATTAGAAGCTCAACGAACCCTTCGATATTCACCGCCGACTTGCCAAAGCCTCTAATTTTGACCAAATTGGCTATATGCTGGATACGGACGTTTTTGCAAACACAAAGCACCTCCACTGCGCTCAAAGCACAAATAAAAACTCCCTCCTGTTGCTATCTTACCAGCAGTTAAGAAATTTCCTGTTGTAGCAGAGATTCAATTCCAAAAGGAGTTTACAAAAACTTGTGTTAATTTGACGCTAAACTGCTATGATTTAAAAGAATGTACTTTTGAAATATTTTATATTTAAGTATATAAATATATAAAATAAATAAATAAATAATAAAATAATCAAACAAATTTGGTCTAATCAACTAAAAGGATATTTACTAAGTAGGGAAAAGAGAAAACAAAGCATAAACAAATATTTATGACAGCTGTCATTACTACAAAAGTCAATTTTTCGCGTTTTGGAACGCCGTACGGATTTGTGGTTTTGTGGTGATTTCTTTTTTGGATAATGAACGTAGTTATTTCCAGTAAAACCCTAATTTAATCTCAATTGTGATGTTATTCGATTCGTGCTCCGAGTGGGACAAAGAAGGGAGTAATTTGTTTTCGGAAATTTCATGTAAAATGAAAGATTCTGGAATGGAGCAGAAGACGAGTCGAACAAGCCTCTTAAATTTAATGCTACTTAAAGCATGGCGGGAGCGATGGAGCGACTCCCAGTGGGGCATTAATATTAAAACTGTAAGGAATATATTCGAATGTATATTTGCTTTAGAATAGTTAAAAGTTTCGAAATCCCATGGTCTTATTCTGGCGCTGCTTTCTTACAACGAGCGAGCTCTAAAGTTCAAAGTACATATGTTTTCACTTATTTATTAGGTAAAAACTTTTGTAGTTTAATTTAGTTTTGTCCAGGAATAGGTTAAAACTAATATATTGATCCTGGTAAACGTACTGCGAGACCGCGCGCTCATCTATTGTTGCTCTAGATCAAAAAGTTGAAGAATTTAACTATTTATTTATTTATTTATTTATTAAGATTCATCAAATACACTGACTACTACAAATTTCAGGATTCATCAAATACAAATATAACATCAAAACTATTAATATAATTTTTCTTATCATTATCATCTCACATTTTATCCTTAATTTTCAATGTCGACAAGAGAGTTTAGAGTTAAGCTTACTCTTCAATTGATGAGAAGATAAATTAAAATCGAAAATATCACGATGCAAATTCAATAAATTAGCGATAGATGTGACTGGCTCATGTAGTCCGTAGTTAGTACGATGACAATCGTTACCATTCTATTAACTCTAAGACCAGGGCGAGGAACAGATAACAAAAATGAAGATAACAGCTGCGGACAGTTACATTCCCCACTTAAAATCTTGGAGCCGAGAACGAATCTGGAGATCAAACGCCTATCCGCTAGGGACTCCATGGAAATAAGCCCCAAGCGGTCACTGTAAGGCGGTAAGCAAAACGAATCAGCCCATGGTAAACCCTTAAGGGCGAATTGCAAAAATCTTCTCTGGACAGCCTCAATGCGGTCAGAATGGAATTTATAAGAAGGTGCCCATACAGGACTTGCATATTCTAAAATGGGGCGAACGAATGATATGAATAAAGTTTTTGTAACATAAGGATCGTCAAAAATCTTAGACCATCTTTTAATAAATCCCAAAAGTGAATTAGCCTTATTAATAATCGTATTTAAGTGTTCGTGAAAGAGAAACTTAGTATTAAAAGTAACACCCAGGTCTTTCACCAAGGTAAGACGTACGAGTTCACTACCATCCATGGAATATTGGAAGCTAATTGGTGTTTTGCTCCGTGTAAAAGACACAAAAGTACATTTACTCACGTTAACTGGTAGATAATTTAAGACACACCACATACAAAAATTATTTAAGTCATTATTAAGTAGTACTTAAAACTATGACGTTGCACTTAACTTATGCAAAAATAATAAATGTTTTTAACGCCGTGTAGGGAACTCGCTTTTCTATTAGAATACCACTTTATTTCAATAGTAATTCCTACGAAAACATGGTTTGGTTGGTTGGTGGAATTTGACGAGCAACGATACGCTCCAGACGCAGATCCACAGGCTGTCTAAAAGTTCTCCTCTAATCCAAATCTGAGGTTGTTTGTAACGCGATTGGCCAGGTCCATTATGATGCTGAGGACACCACAAGATAGACATATCATTTAAATCAAACATAAATATATTAAAATATGTAAAAGGAAATCGAATTTACCATAGAGATTAAGTTAGTGAGCCCAGTTTTCACTATGATTTTGTGGATGGATCATTCTTGTTTGTGGAGAATATGGTTCTTATCCTCATCCACCCGGCACTCATTACAGATCCCATTCTCATCCCTCCCCCATTTTGCGAATGGAGCCTTTACAAATCTGTGTTTTGTAATGATTCTATTGACCATCCTGGTCATAAATGGTGGAAACAACCAAGCAAAAAATCTACCTTTCTCCTCAGATGCCCTTCTGTAGTGTCTGCTCCATTTTATGTTTGCGACCGCATTGTCAAAGGTGAGATAGGGTGATATGAAAAAGCCGCACACTCGCTCTGTGTGCAAATTGATCAGCCCTTTCATTTTCTGGAAGACCTCTTAATGAAGATACCCAGATTACTCTGAAAAATTGAAAGCTGTTAGCTAATTGTTGAATCTTTATCCCTATCCTATTTCCACTCGCTCTTTCTAGTACTCTGCAGCCATTCTTTGTATAAAATCGAGATTGTGTATTATGTGTTTGCTTTCATTTATTCTTCTTTTTTTAAAAAATGAATCGGAAATTGTTTGCAAATCGATCGACAATAGAAATCGTAAGCCGAAATCGAAAATAGTGAAGTAAGAGTGGTGACGATTTTCAATAACTTTTTTTTTTTTTGTTTACAATGAAAAAAGCAGTTTTGTTTTGAAATTTTATTTTTTTAATTCGATAATAAAAAGTCTGAGCATTACTTTAGTATTTTTGTTACAAACATTTAAATGTTTCTAGGAATGGCACGAACTAGCTTATTCAAAATCAAAATTTTTACGGTGTTTTATCTAGCAACCTATGTTTTAAACACTGGAAGATGGGTTTAACGAAAAATTGATTTTTAACAACATTTTCGCTGCCTGAACAAAAAATTTACTCTAAAATAAAAAAAAAAGAAAGGAAAAATGAATTCGTTGTTACGAACTCCAGTTATCAAATATGTGATTAACTGAAGCTAATCTAAGTCTAATCTTAAAAGTCGGTTTTGTCGGTGAACATAAAATCATGTTACCGATTTGGCCGATGAAGAGTAATTTTAAAAACGTATACTTTGGTCTCGTTTAATAAATAGTTTTAAAGATTCCAAAAAATTTTTATTTAGACAATGAATAAAATAAAATATAAATATAAACAATACAATTTTTTATACTTAAAAAAAATTCACTGAACAAATTTTAAGCTATCTGGACTAGCTCCGTAAGAGTTTTCTATTTTATTTAATACCTCAAGCATCTGTTTTTGTTTATTTGTTAAATTTTTAGGAACCTTAATTTTGAAAATAACTACATGATCTCCAACGCCTGCTGACGTCTTAACACCTTTTTTAGGTACCCGTACTGTGGTATGGCTCTCTGTACCTTCTGGGATTACGACTTCGAATTCTTCATAAACTCCCCGAACTTTGAAGACGCCTCCAAGAATTGCTTCTGTTATTTTTAAATACTTTTCCGTATAAATATCGTTGCCGATTCTCTCAAATTGCCTGTTCTTAAGGACTATTATTCTAACATTTACAATACTTTTTCCATTTGGATGCGGAATCCCCAGAACTTCCCCATTGCTTACCCCCTTCGGAATGTCTACAGTTAAATTCACCTGCGTTGATGTGTAGCCAGAGTTATAACACGCGGTGCACTCCTGCCTTGATGTGTATCTTCCTCCTTTACACGCCTTACAAGTGGTTTTTTCAACGGAGCTTCTTCTAGTTGCAACCTGTTTTCCGGTACCATTACATAATCTACAAATTTCTAATCTTTTGTGCTGCCTACTAACACCTCCATTGCAGATCTTGCAGACCGTCGGCGATTTCACAGTAATTTCTTTTTTCGTTCCCTGCATCGACTGCAAAAAGGTTATCGACAAATCGACTTCGTCAGCCACAGGTACACCTGGCAAAGTCTCCAAAGTGAATATACAGATTTTTTAATTAATCTCATATTATACACTCACTTCCTTCAATATAATTCCTCTCTTTTCGTTTTTGGTCTAATTCAGAAATTCTTTTGGAACTTGACGTTGTTAAAGGGCGCAATTGGGGAACACTTTTTTTTGTCGTCCCATGAAGATCATATGCCATTCTTTTAGTTTCGTCACTCAAGATATCATATGCTTCTGAAATCTCTTGGAATTTCTTTGGATCGCTGCCTGCAGTCCGCAGTTTCGAATCAGGGTGAAACTTCTTTGCGAGAATATAATAGGCTTCTTTTATTTCATTAAAGTTAGCGGTCTTTTTAATTCCCAATATCCTATAGTAATCTTTTTTAGGTATATTTGGTTTACTCTTTGAAAGATCGATAGCACTAACGACGCTTGATTTTTTAAATTCTAAAGCCTTCTTGGGAGTTTTTACTTTGTCTGCCTCCCTGTACATTCTCTGCGGGTGAATAACGCGGCGTTTAAAAAAATATTGATGATCATGTCTCACAACCTTTACAAAGATATTATATGGAATATCTTTTTTAAATTTCAACACTCTACTCCATACACTCATGTTGGCCTAAAACTAAAATGTTATATATTGTAAAAAATTGTGTTTTTTTGTAGGAAACAAATTTTTACAAAAAATTGAAACTACACTCAAATTTGACACCGATGCCTACTAACATGGTTTCAAAAATTGAAGACGGCTTCGGTTTCGTTGGGTAGGGAAAACTTTTATCTGTTTCTTTCTCTACTTACATGGTGTATAAAAATGCCTTACCATAATGCGATGCTGAATCATTATAATTGAATTTCCTTTTCATTGGTTTTACATTTTGGCATAAAAGTAGTATAGAATTCTCAAATTCAACGTATTAAATTTTTCAAAATACCCGAACATAACAAATGTTGATATTTCAAGTGATGGAATTGTATGAAATAAATTAGATATAAACTATAAAAGCATACTTCACTTTCCCTCGATTTTATGGTTTAGCTCGTATTTGTTTCCTGTCAATTATGGTCAATATCTCTGATAAAATCTTGGTTGGGGATATTTAGGATACTGCTGCACATTTATTGCTTCGTTTTTTTTTTTTAAATCGATTGATTTCTTTCTAATTTCTTTAGAATTTGGAAAATCTGAATTCTTTTCAATTCTGCTAGTTAATACATTTCCATAATTGTTTTCGTAATATTTACGGTTACCGAGATAAATGTCAACAATTGAATTTTGCCTTCCAAAGAAGACTATATAAAAATGTTTTATTTTCCGTTTATGCAAGAAAAGTTAAATAACCCTAGGGTATAAAAGCAAAACCGATAAATAAACAGAAAAAACACAGTCCTAAGTCGCTAAAAGTTAAGAATTTTACGAGTACAATCTAACTTTACTACTGAGAAAAAGGATCCATCATGTTTTACATCTCCATAAAGTTCAAGGTTTAGTCCGGCTTGAACTAGGCTTAGCCTAAGCTTAAGCCAGATTTAACATTCAAAATTGTAGATGCAATTCAACAGACCAAACTTAAACAGGTTAAATTTTTTAAATGGATGTACAATATTTGCTTGTTACATTAAAACAGAAGAACGATTATACAGAAGTTGATAAAATGTTCACATAAGAGTCTTAAAATCTATAAAGGTAATTGTTGTGAAATACCCGGTATCTAGGCCGGATGCAAGTTAGTTTTAAATAATTTTACGTAATGCTGAGTAATATCAAATAATGCTAAGTAATTCGTAAAACAAAAATACTATTTTTCAGCATACATAGGTAGCACCGTTATTGCTGTCTTCGGTATTCATTCATATGATTATTACATTTTTTTTTTTTTTTTTTTGAATTAGATTAGGATTTGAACATTTATTTGAGCCATAAGTTCCTTGATAGTTCGTTTTGTACTAGAACTTTGTTTGTAAATTTGTGATTTACGCAAAATAATATAGAAATTATTTATTACTTGTTCAAAAACATTTAGGTTGACAAGTGATTAACATACAAACATTTTGAGCCGGAAAATTGTTGTAGACCAATATTATAGATGTAAGTGAACTGTTGGTTTTTTTTTTGAACATAATCATTCATGATTATAAATTCTATGTTCATACAACTGAGATGCAGCTGAATGAAAAGGCAAAAGTATTTGAACCAGTATAGAGGCGATTATTGGTTATTTTCTCTAATTTTTCGTTACCAAAGTTTAATTAAAGTTTGAAAATGAAATTTTATTTGTCTTCATAGGTATTACCGAGGGGAGTAAGTGGGGATGTTTACAACTTAGCTGACTGTATTCTCCAACAAGCAATGATTGGTTCGAATGCTAATGAGGTAGAAAATATAAATTATTACAATTTTGTTCTATGTATTCATTCTATTTTCTAGCTCGTGTTGTCATACTTAAGACATTCGTTATGCGCACATTTAATTTCTTATGCTGCAGTGCTCAGTCGTATTTCAGCTTATGAAAACTTTGATAAAGTTTTTTGCGTAACAGCCCTACTTGAGTTTCTAGAATCAATCATAGAAGGAGTTACCTGCAGGTTTTGTGCATTCGCTTTAATAGTTGAAAAGAGTAATATTGTGATAATTGCAGAAGCAAGCCTGAGGAAAATGTTTTATCTAATGCTTTGGTGTCACTGGTTTATTGGCTATTTCGAATAATCTCATACGCTTTAGAGTCTTTTGAGGTTAATGGACAGCTATCAACAGGTAATAATTTGAAAATCAATTATTTCAGTTAAATTAATTACGAACTTTTTGTAGATCAACATGCAATGGTGGATAAAACCACCGAAGTTATTGAAAAAATTACCAAGAATGAGTTTTTGTTGGGAGTTTTATATATTGGAAGACAAGAAGATACAGAATTTTATTCTAAGATTACAAATAAGTTTTCTGAGATAAAAAATTCATTTATCAGTACAGGATTTGTACCAAAACGAAATACTTTGGAAGACAATCTTCATTTACTGGCATACATTGATGTTAATAATTTGGAAATGGTAAGATTGGATTGCAAAGAAATTGAGTCAATCTGCTATTGTATTCAACCACTTCTGGTGGTTGATGTCCAACTGAATCCGAGCAGTGATACACAAGTATATGTCGCTGAAATGCTGATGGTGCAAAGACTTAAGAAATATTCTATGGCGAGATTGTACTATGAGATAATTAGAGGTGGCTTTATTTCACTAAGTAATGCTTATGAAAGCACACATGACACCCTGTGGAATGCTTTCATGTTCATAAAAGTTCCACATATTCTCAAACAATTGAGTATTTTGAATCCAAGTAAGTTACTTAGTTGCCCTTTGTAATATTTCGATAAATTTATTAAATGGGTTGCTTAGGTTATAATGAAAATTTGGACCATGTTCCCGATGTTGTGGAGGCTATTGAAATACTTATGGAAGATACATCTATTCTTGATCTTATGGACACCAAAATCGTTTGCAACACTATCGAATATTTGTTGAATGATTGTGCCAAACAGCATTTGGTTAACGAGAGACATATCAAACATTTCGCATCTAAAAGGTTAGTAATTTATTTTTTAAATGAAATTTTCTTTATAAATGTCTAATTTTAATTTTCACAGGGAGTCGATATCACCTTTACCACAAAAACGAGAAGTCAACAATTTAGCACGCATGACTAGGGCCGAAACAGCACTTTCAGGAATACTGAAAATATTGAAAGATTCTGATTATAATAAGGTTCAAGAAGCTCTTTCAGGAGTATTGTGCCAAGTTCTCTTAGGTATGAATTTAATGTAGTTATAACATACCTTTATTTTAATATTCCTTTCTTAACAGCAAGTAGCTTTGAAATACTTCTATCATTAGCAACGGTTGAAGGCCATTTAAAAACATTCGTATCTAGACTAATAAAGTGGAATGAAAACTCAAAACAAGTTCCAGGAGAAGGTGGCAAAGCTGCAATGGTGCGATCTACACTTTTTGATAACACATTTTTGATGCTAACTTTTATCGTCCAAACATATGGTTCGGATGTAAGCAAAAGTTAACTAAAAAGTGAAACAAAAATGAAATGTTTCGCATTTTTAGGTTGTTCTCT
This sequence comes from Eutolmus rufibarbis, assembly GCA_963920795.1. Lineage (NCBI taxonomy): Eukaryota > Metazoa > Arthropoda > Insecta > Diptera > Asilidae > Eutolmus > Eutolmus rufibarbis. Next base: position 23,570,924 of record OY987204.1, read on the forward strand.
CTGAACATGGTGATTCATTCTTTGAGAAATGGGTGCGTGAATGCATGGTGGAGCGCAACAAACCAAAATCTCCTAAAAACATGGTTCAATTATGTGATGAAAACATTGTTGATGAACTGCTCTTGAGTTTAAGCAAACCAGAGGCTCAATTGAAAAATAGGTAGGTTAATTTCAAGATCCATACAATTTTTAACTGCAAAATTGTATTTCTTTTTTAATAATAAGCCTGCAAAACGGTTGATTATACATGATTTTTGTTTATGATTTCTTTTTAAGAATACTAATTATATATGTATGTATGTATAATTTTGATGTTGTTTATTCTTCTGTAGCTTGTATTAAGCGTATAAATAAATATTAAGTTTTCGGCTTCGATTTCTAGAAAGGCCGCCAAATAATAAAAGGTGTACAAAATGTTTTTTTTCAAAATATCTCCTCGTCTTTCATTCATCAAGAGGATGTAATCGTACAAAATTGTTGTCTAAAAACTTGATCGGAGACCATGTGAGCAAATTCGATTACATGTTGTAAATTCATAAAACAAGGGGCTCAATTATTGGAACACTTTATTTTAGAAAAAAACATTTTGAACAAAATTTGACTAATTAACCGAAACTCTGGACTTATTATAAAATTGTAATGTAACTATATAAATTTTAATTTCTTTTAAAGTGCTCTCACTTGGCAAGACATTTGCATGAACATTCCTGGAGTGCTCTATCAGATTTTAGTTGCCTGGGAAAACGACACCCTATCTTCTGCTGATGTTAAAGGAATTTTGGACAGAATAAAAATGCGTTTATTTTCTTTTTCTGTCTGTGCGGCATCGTATCTTTGCGCTTATATGCAAACTGTTAAAGAGGTTTTTAACTTTATTAATTTGGAATTACAGTCAGACTAACCACACTTCGTTTTAGGCTGAAATATTAAAGCCATTAAACATGGTGCAACAATTTCTTTCAACCCTCAGTGCTGAAGAAATGTCTTCCCAAGAAAATATCAATGAACGTTTGGGACTAACGTTTCAAATAATTAGGCGAATGCAACATGACATTCATCCTGCGGGCAATGCAAAGATTCGAACAATGAATTTAAATCAAAGTATTGTAGCTCACTCACCATTGGGGGAGCAATTTCGAGAGGTGTGGAAAACAATTTCAGATCGAGGATGGTTGCCCATTAAGGCAGCTCAAGCACTTGAATGTTTGCTACAAACTTGTGGTTCGGGATGGCTTGTTAATAGCCTCGTTAACGAAATTTTATGCTGCAAGTATACCCGGGTAATCCGCTTTTAAGATGATATAATGTATGAAAAATCAAATCCTTTTACTAAATCTATTTTTAGGATATGAAAAAGATTATGGACATTGTATTTGCTGTCATGCATTTAGATATAGAGAAAAATACCATTGCTCTCTTGGACAATACCCTGCCGATGCTACTTTTCAATAAACAGCAGTAAGCTTATAATAAAAATCTAGCTTTATTTTATTTGAAATTTTTTAGAAAATACCTCACTGAACCACAGTCACAAATTCTTGCAAAACTTTGCGTACACTGTATCATATCGAACGTATCCAACATGGAATCTGCAAATATTTTAAGTAAAAAACGTACCCGCGCATCGGATCCAGATAATGTCGATGGAATTTGTGGAGGACCTCAAAAGCTTCGCAAATTAAATGCAGAAGGATCAGTAGATTCGTGTTCAAATGATTTTACATCGGAAAGTTCAATTGGCAAGGAAGCACCAAACCCACTGAAAGAACCATTGCAGGGAAGCCTGCAAGGGCTATTTAAAACCTTTGCATATTTCGTAGTTACCGACGAGCTATCACCGAGGATTTATTTTATATTCCAATTTGTATCTTTGTTGGTTGAATGTGGAGGTGACAAAGTTAGATCGATCCTCAAACTTATTCCAAACAATTTGATACAAAATTTGCTGAAAGTTATGATAACTGATGAGATTACCGTTGGATTGATATGCAGGTAAATTAAAGAAATTATTTTTTATGGAAATACATAATAAAACTTGTGGTTTTAAAGGTTGTATGATCTACGCTCGGTTCAAGGAAGACAATCTGCAATTTCTGATTTATGTTTACTGAGAAACATAAGGCTACGGAAAAAAAGTATTAAGTTGTAAACGGTATGTTCATGTATATCTCATTAAAAACTATGATGCACAACATTTTTCGGGTTTTATTTGTTTATTCAGGATTGCTAGAACTTTCGCGTAATCAATATACATTTTAAGAAAAGGGGATACTCATCCCACAATAAAGCTCATGAGATCTACGAAATACTTTATAAAATATATTTTATTTGTATAGGAGAAAAATTTCTAGTTTTTGGCGTACACGGCATTTCTATTCTTAAAAATGTTGTTGCTTCAGAAATAGCTAGTAAATTTACGGTTGCCTCTTGGAATATATCTAGCAATCATTCCTCCATTCGTTATCATGCAAGGTTCAAATGATTAAGATTTATTTTATAAAAATATGATAATTTATTTTTGAGTAATGAATAAAGTCTATGTTCTCATTCTCACAATTGTCAAATTAGCTAAACGCACCAATCGATTGAAGTCACTTTTAGAATGGGCTCGCCAATATTTGCATCTTCCCCACATAACGGCTGGAAAATTGGGGCTTGAGATTCCATGGAAAATTCGAGCCAAATTTCTTCCCGTAAAACTATTATCTGGATACATATTTATCATAGTGCGAACGTCATTAACTATTTGATCTTCAGACGTTTCATCAGGCTGGTAGAATAAAGTTTTTAATATTGTTTAACAGTAACAAAATATGGTTTTAATTACCACTTCGATTAATTCAGTGTCTTTGAGATAGTCGCTCTTGAAATATTCCCTTACTTGTTTTTTAAGCAAATCGGACCTTTCTTCAGAAAATTCTTTATCACAGCAGGAGGTGCAGTTTCTGTACGCTACAGATGATAATCCTTGAAAGACGTATTGGAGCTATAAAGTGTAAAATGGTAATAAGTGTAGAAATTGCTTATATTATATTTTTACCTGCTTTAGTTGAGCAATTTCTTGATGCACTGCTCTATTGTAAAGAGAATCGAGAGCCTCGTCCAATTCGTCATCTGTAAAATCCCCAGGGGCGCGAACCCTAAAACCCAGATTATAAAAACTAACAGATATGGAAGATCTCTTTGGAAGCCCATCAACTAAAATATATTAATAAATCTCGGAAATAAAACACATTTTAACCATATATATGTAGTTTAAAGTAAATTACCTGTTGTCCACTCTAAGTTCTTCAACTGATATTTTACTACACCGCTGTTCCAACCAATCGCAGAAGCGATTTCAATCACAGAAAATTCAATAATATTTTTTTCATCATCAAAATCGCCTTTCTTTAATGCTAAGGCTATTGCCATTGCTAATGGTGGACAATTTTTAGCAGCTTGCCTAAGATAATTTAATATAATAAAAAATCTTAAATATCGGGAAATAACGAAGGTTACTGACTTCAAATATTTTGGTCCTCCATACGACATAACTTTTGCCATATTATATGCATTACTTAATACTGTGATGGGCCACTTTTCGTCTAATTCCAAGTAGCAAAGAAGGGTTGATATGTTTTCCTCGGGAATATCTAACAACTGGACTGTTTGTTCAATGGAAAACCCGATTTCATGCCCTGGGCACTTCCGTCTCTTTTTTGTCTGTTTAGAGACATCCTCATCAAAGTCAGCATCCCAATTTACTTCTTCCAAGGCTTTAATTTCTTCTGAATGCTCACTAACAAAATTCCTAAATTTAAATTATATAGTAAGAGTGGTAGAATTATTAAGTAGTGGGAACAATTACTCATTACTGAAGTTTTTCTCGCAAGCACAAGGTATGCAAATTCGTTGCAATAATTTTCTTATCACATGTCTGTCGATCGAGTTTGCGTAAATGTGCCGCCTTAGCTCATTTAGATCGGAGCCATTCCGATCTAAGAAAAGATGACAATGAGAGATTTTTCCATCGCGTCCCGCTCTGCCAACTTCTTGTACATAAGATTCAAAATTCTTAGGCATATTATAGTGAATAATCGCTCGAATGTCGGCTTTGTTAATACCCATCCCAAAGGCGATCGTGGCCACAACAATCCGCAGTTGATTTTCCATAAACGCTTTTTGTATGGTTCTTCGACGATAGGCGGGCAATCCCGCGTGGTATGCTTCGGCATTCCAATTAATCGTTTTCTTTCTCGGTCGATTTGATTCTTCTGGTTTCTTGTCCTTTAAAATTAAAGTAGTACATTTATAAATATTGTATCTTTTAAAACAGCCTTACTTGCATGCAAGTTCTTATTAAAGTGGATATCCTTTCGCAATCGTCACGCCTTGTACAATAAACGATAATTGAGTGGCAGGGATCAAATCTGCAAGAATTCCATATATAATTATTAGTTGTTGTGATATTCAAGCATTCAAGGTGTGTACAATGTACATGCTAAAATTCGAGAGGGAGGGCCATTGTTGTAAACCCAAAAAATTGTCATTGGGAAGGGATATGTTAATGAGGATATTTTGAAGTATATGTATAAATATAATAAAGCGACGCTTCATAAAACAAAATCAAATCATATAGCATTATCAAAATAGATTAAAAAAGGGCAAAACTATAATAAACGTCCGGCCGTGCCATGCCATATTTTTATGGAGATTATCCATAATTTAACGAGTGACATGGTTTTCTGTAGATGGGTAGGTATAAATAAATCAATTGAGAAAAATAGTTATTATGGAAATTGTAGCTAGTAGACAATTTTATGAACTACAAAATAGCAAATATTTAGTCCCTTCCAACACCTAAAAACAAAAACCTACGGGACAAACTAAGAGTACTTTTCAGGATTCTTGCTTTTCAAATAAATAAAATACTTGCCTTTCACTCCTTAATAATTGTAGCAATGCTGTATCTCGATTTTCGTCCTTGGATACTGAAAGAATTAAATTATCTGGCAGCGGGGTATCTGAAATGACTCCACAAGCTCCATCAGGAATGCCAAGATGTCGAATAATACTGTCCCGAGTTGACAATGTCGCTGTAGCTGTTAACCCCAGAATGGTCCGAACGCCTAGTTTTTGTCGTAATACTTTGCATATCATGAGGTAGCTTGGACGAAAATTATGGCTCCACTGTGAGACACAATGCGCCTCATCGATGCAAGCAAATGCAATTGGAGGTAAATTTCGAAGCAATGCTCCGAATCCTGTTGATTTCTCACCAGCCACCACAGCTTCGGGTGAGACCAGCAAAAAATCTATTTCTCCTCTATTTACTAATTCTAAAACATTTTGCCTTTGCAGAGGAGTTTGGTTTGTGTGGAGGCAATGAGCTCTTACAAAACCGGGTACTCCGTGAACTTGGTCTTCCATTAACGACACGAGAGGTGATATGACCAAAGTGATGGCTTTCCTTTTTCGACTGTATAAGTAAGCGGGCAGTTGATAGCACAATGATTTTCCGCTTCCAGTACTTAAGGTTACTAACGTCGATAATCCTGATAATATACGCATCACAGCTTTGTCTTGACCTTTTCGGAAATTTTTGTGTCCAAACATTTTTAAAACTTCCGTTACTTCATCGGTTACAGGGCGTATGGAACCATCAGGTTGAGGGCTGTAGAGAGGTTCAACCTCCCTATTGTTGTTATCTAGAAGACCAGCTTTCTTTAGAAAATCTTCTGGTATTTTGTGGCCAATATATATTTCTTGTGTGGTCTGAATATTTTTAGGTTCAGAAGCGAACTGAGAATTTTGTATAATTTCTTTGGAGCTGTTAGTACTTGTGGTACCTGTATGTGGCTCCTCTGGAGTAGAGTTATCTTTTTTGCCATCATCTTCGTTGCATTTTTCATATTCCATTGCAGTGCTCTCTTCGTTGTTTTCATCTTCCTTATAGAGGAGAGTATTGGAAACTGTTGGCATTTGTTCTATATTTTTGCAATGCACTTGTGTTGCTTGCTGACTAGCCATCTGTTCAGCCTCCTCCAAAGTAGGAAAAGGTGATTCGTCCTCTATTTCAGCATTCATTGGAAGTAGATTATCACCTTTAATTTTGCACTGCCTAGAAAAGTGGCCTGGCTGTCCACATATAAAGCATGTAAGCACACCGCCATCGCAACCCTGCATATCCATTTCAGGCCCTGAGAGGGCAGCTGCTTTTTTCTGCTTCCACAAGCTCTTTTTATATTTGCCATAGTTAAAAGTTTTCTTACCTTTCGCAAAAACTTTCTTTTTCATATTTAATCTAACGAAATTTTCGTTCAGCTTACCACTTGATATCTTAGCTTCTAGCTTTTGCCTTTTTATATCCTCATTGTGGTTTGTAATGGACGTTTTCGTGGGAATTATTTTGGTCGTATTTATATACTTGTTCAAAACAGTTTCTACTTGCGCCAACTCCTCTACATTTATACTAGGTAATGATTTTATTTCTGCTGGCATTAAATCCATTGTATAGTTTTCTTGTTCACTTTCCTCAAGATCATTACTATTTTCATCAAAATTTTTTAAATCGCCTTCACCAGCAATGAGCTTCCCTTTGGACTTTGTTTTTGTAGTCATAGCTCGAGTTTTCGTTGAATTTACTGGCCTACCTTTTCTCGTTCTTTTAACACCAGTTATAATTGGTTCATCGTCATCAGAAACTTCTCGCTCCTCTGATTTTACTTTGTTATCTTCATCCGATTTAAAGTCAGAGTAAGAAATGTTCTTCTTATTTCTATTAGATATCCGCCGATTTGGCTGTTCGTTGTGTTTAGATTTTTTATTTTGCTGCTTCCTAGCTCCTGTGGCTTTCTTTTGAGTTTGTCGTTTCTGTACCTTTGGAAGTGATTCTTCACTCTTGTGTGGTTCTTTAGTACCTTCATTTACTAGAACAGGCACTTTTTCTAGAGGTGTATTTGATTTTAACACTTCCACTACTGGACGAGAATTATTTATATCCATATCTTGTAATATTCTTCTTTTCTTAGCTATATGGCGAACAGCACGGGAAGTGTCTTCATCTTCGCTGTTGGAAATTACTGAGTCTGAGTCCTCACAAGTTTTAGATATTGGAACGTCCTTACCTGATGTGGCATGCTCAATAAAATTTATTTTCTCTTTATTCGGTATATACACTCCTTCCACATTAATATTAGAAAGCCCATATTTTTTCGGTTTTTCAGACTCCACAGAAGAGCTCGATATATTTCCAAGAGGCACTCCATCAAAGCTTTGGCATCTTTCCAGCCATTTTTTATCAACTTCTGTTTTAGTCTCTTGTGGTATTTTCGGAATTAAGGGAATTGAATCTTCTTGAGATTTTTGAGACTTCTGGGATAAAATTGTTTCCAAATCTGGTAGCTCTTCTTGGCTATTTAAATTTTCCAAAGATAATGAATCTGAAGAATGTAAAGTACTCGATAAATTACGCGTAAGTGCTTTGCGAGGGTTTCGTTTTGTAAAACTTTTAGATGGAAAAAGCTTTGAGCTGAGATTACTTTTAAATGGTTTTTCCGGGGATTTAGCTTTTTCCTTACTAATTTCACTAACTCCATTAACCCAAGCGTTCTTATTCAGTTCAAATTCTTCTACTGGTTCAAACTGTTTTATTACATGATCTTCGGTCACATTAACTATATTTGTTACAGCGATCTTTTGAGACGAATCTAATTGTTCAACATTCGAAAATATTTTATTACTGGAATTCAATTCTGGATTGACAAGCTCTGCTACTCCTTCTGGAAGATCGCCAAGAGTATCTCCTAGAAAACTACCTTCGCCTTGTGAGGTGTCTAAGATATCAAAACCATCCTCAGACAAGACATCGCTCAGGGTATCCTCAAGAAAGGTTGTTTTTAATTTATAGTACATTTTATATGAGTCCCGAATTTCTTTTGGTGCTTCACGAATATCATGCTGTAAATGAAAGTAAATCAGAAATTGTATTCGGAGTTTAACCTTGAACTAGAGTAATATTTAAGAATAATCGGCATGTTGGACCTTGGACGGCCATCAATGATACTATTGGTGTTATATGTATTTGATAGATATTGGCGACAAATAATCGATTACGTTACGAATCTGATAAAACTGATGACATTATTATTATTCCGACTTTATTTCTTCTATGATCACTTACAATTTTTTCTTCCCAAGCTCTAGAAATAAAGTTTAATAATAAGATAAAAAATAATCAACTTTAGGGCGATTAAACAAATGGAACACCCGTTGCGGCCCCAATCGATATTTAAAGTTTAAAAAACAAATGGTAGATTTTTCAAAAAATATGTTTAAGGTGTTTTGGATTATTCTTTTTATACTGAATAGAGTGTAGGTTTCCCGAAGTGTAGCAAGTTTTAAAAATAATATGTATGAGAACCCTGGGGGTATAGGGACGCCAGAGTAAAATAATATGGAAATGATAAACGTTTTGATTTGTGCACATGACAATTGGTTCATAGGATCAGGATGTATAAATTCATAATACCTACAGCGATTTCTCATTAGAGACGACCACAATTTTAAATGAGTTCCAGTACACGAGAAAAAAGTATTTAAATACAAATATATCGTCAAATCCTCAATTTTTCAAATTTAAAATTCATGTAACAAAAATTACTCCCTCTTTTGTAGGCATATTTAAATTTATCGTCATCTTAAAATTTCGACGCACAAAAGGCCTAAACTCAGATCTTCTCTTAATACCATGTAGTAAATTTATGATTAAATTGTTTAGTTGGGCCTGGAAATACGAGTCATATTCATTTTTATTATAGAAAGACGACAAACTTTGCAGTTTTAACAATTCAGGTCGATACTCCTCCAAGACGAAGCAATTTCTAGCCTTGCAGTGACAAAAATATGCAAAGCTGGCTAACTATAATGCATCTGCTGAGTACGACTATTTAAGCGGGTTCCATAAATTGGAAGTAATTTAAATCAGGTCATGTCACTGAACCTACATAAACATTTGTCAAAGGTAAAAGAAGTCTTCTAATCTGATCAGAGTATTTCCACTAATCTTGATTTAACTGCTTTAGTCTTCTTTAGAGTAAAACTCACGCTGCCCTTCGAACTTTCCTTGCATGCTGCATTTATCAATTTTTTACTTAAAAGGCGGACAAATTTAAAACAACTCGAATACCGAAAATTTATTAATGCATTTCTTACTTAGAGTTAAACCTTACCTTTGAAGGAATCCTGCCGTGAATTCTTTTGAAGTCCTTCTCCCAGATTTTCACCCGGTATTTATACTTTTCGTACCGCTGCTTTGTGTTGTCCATGGTCCTCTTAAATCCCGTAAAATCAGGACGAATTAGGAATACCTGCCCTCAGTTGATCCATACCACGGTACTAACGTCAAATTTTAGCGCGACTTTCAATTCACCACGGAACTTTGCGTGGTGGAATTCAGAAATTTGCTCTTAGTGAGGACACATTATGCCGCTAGCGTCAAGCCGAGACGCAATCAAAGTGGAGCGCTCACTACCGTGTAGTAAAGCCTGGCATACATCTACTCAGACTATTTGTTTGAATTGGCATGGGTGAAATACGATTTCTGTTTTTACTGGAAACGCAGTTCATTAAAAAAAACGACTGGGGTAATTCTGGGAAGCGTCAATCGACTCTATTTTTAGAGCTTAAAAATATCAAAAACAATAACAAATCTTTTTCAAAGAATAATTCTAAATATTATTTATGTAAGACTCTTGAGTGTATATTTATAATATACAAGGGTAAGACTATTCGCCCGGTGAATTAAAGTCGCAAAAAAAGAAGCAGAAGCTGGCAAAGCAATTGTGCACTTAGCATTGTGGTTATTGCTTGCTATTTAACCAGTACATTTCATAGGAATTAGCTATATATGATTTATCTACTTGAACCTCTTTATTTTAAATCGGAACACCTTGATTTACCCTAGGCAGATAAAACCTTAGGAATTAATTGCTTCAATGAAGACATAAAATTAATCTGATTCAAAAGACAGAGTAAATTCCTAAGAAATAATTGAGAACTCCGAGGATCTGGCCTGCAAAAATAAAAACCTGAACACTCTCCAGGAAACAATTCTTCCCTTCCATGTCGAGTCAGACTATACTCAGTTAAATTTAAACTGCACGCTGCATTTGTGAATACTTTACAACAAAATCCACCGAAATAATACCTTTAAAAAAAAGAGATTAGGCTTACTGCCAAATTATACTGAGAAAGGTTATACTATAGAATTACATTAAAAGAAAAAAGCATTTAAGCACAAATTACATTACGGTGTAATTAGGCATAAACATTTCACAAATTCACCGTGTTATTTCTGTGTAAGCCGGTATAAACCATTCGAAATTAATCGATTTATACCGAATTTTACCGTCTAGTCAGGTCTGATGGGATTCCTTATTTTCATAAAATATAAAACCCGCCCAAAGAGGGCATTAGACGGACAGAGCATGCCATTTATCTTTAATAATTTGGATTTTTCGGCAAAGATGAATAAAATTAAAATTACATTTCTCCTGTTGCCGTGAAGTTGGCAACATTCTTAAAAGTGGGAAATTTATGAAATTTCCCCGTGACCTGAATAGAAACCCAGATAAAACCTGGGGTTTCAGATTTGTATGGGGAAAACGTACTAAGAACTGTATAGTTAATTTAAAAAAACCCAGCTATTAAAAGTAAAAATTAAATTGTTAAGAAAAAATCGTAGCAACATTAATTTTTCTTTCGTTTTCCTTGACATTGTTGACGTCTTTTAAGTTTATCACTAACTGTACCGACAATATTTGTAAGGTCTTTGGATGAAAGTTAATAATATTACATATAACTTCGATACAGAAAATGTTTTCTACTAAATATGAAATAAAAATTGTTTTACTTCGTAGCAAACTCTACGAACTTTTAATATAGTCGCACAATTAGCGGAAAATGGCTTTACCTTTGTGGTTATAAATTTGTGGCTTGCGGTAAATATTAAAACTACGGACATAAATAATCTTTACCAGGTATAACACTTCAAAATACTTTCACCGGAAGTGAATTACTTATCGATACGAGTGACATCACGATCAATTTGACGTTTCGGAAGCTCAACTGGCGTTTTGAGTTATGATGTCAATGAGGCTGGCCTGCACCAACGGTTAATTTACCGTGTGAAATGGTGGTCGGAACCAAGTGGGAATTCTTGGCTTTTATCAGCAATCGCGAAGCGGTTCCAGTCAGTTCAATTGCAACCTTCCTGACGACGGTAGTGCATAACGGTCGATTGCGCCGGTGACACGCGGATACCTGCGAATGTGTTTACAGTTTCTCGCCCTCTCCACACAGTAAAATCCTACAAATTGAAGCATGGATTACCTGAAAATTGTGTTTTATCTCATCCTGTTTCGGGCGAGTTGCGTTTTCTCCCAGTGGGGTAAGTGTGAAGACCTGTCGTCGAGTTTTGCCACCGTATGGTAAAATTGCGGTAATCTAGTGCACAACAGACTTTGTGCCGAAAGTGTTAGGTAACGTTCGTGAAAAATGTCATTAGCGCTCGCTGGACTGATAGCGGCTCATCTGGGTTATGTAACTGAAAATGTTCTTCAGGTGCACGGATCACCTGAAATTAGCATTCATTCAGAAATTGCCACGAATTGCAGTTTTAAATCAGCAGCATTAAATTTACAAGTCGCCATTTAACCGCGTCAGACAGTCACGTAGTCCACCTTATTTGGAGATATTGGCTTTTTTTTCTCACAAGCAATTGGGCTCAATGGAACAGAAAGCCGTAGTAAACTTTGGGCTGCTGGGACATGTGCTCTGTTGCGCCTCTCTTGCGTCAAGCTATTTTAAGTGACAATTGGCACGGCCGAGCGCTAGCCGCTAGGTCCTCGGTCGGTTCGACGGTGGGTAGCAACCAGACCATGCAATAGAAAGCCCGCATGAACTGAAATCGACTTTTTCTCGTAAAGGTCTCTTGAGAATTAGCAAAAAAACCGCATTCGCGACTCTGCATCGGTATGTATGTAATTACAAAAGATCTCATTGTTTACATTTCCAGCCGCTAAGTGAAAGTGAATTGTCGCCAGATCTAACGAAGATTGCAGTTTATCTGCTGAAATGCATGTAATTGCATTGATTAATATTATGTAAGCGAATCAGCCAAATAGAGCAGCTAGCGTTTGGTCACAAAGGTCAATGAATATGCCATGGGCTTAAAAACCCACTAACTGGGTCAACGACTTTTTTGTAATATGACGGAAATTTCAAGTTGAGTCGTGTGACCGTTTCAAGAAACCACTAGAAATTGAGTTAATTTCAAAATTGAGATATTTCTATTCAAATGATTTTTGCAAAGCTTGAAGTACCCTGCATAAATGTTGAAGTGTTATTAAATATTTATTTCTATAAGCAAAAAATACATTTTTTTTCCAAAGCATTAGAACTTGGGTACTAGGACAGATGAGACGTACGAACCCAGGTATTTTGAAGAAAAATCACAAATATTCTATAACGAAATACGAATATTTTTTATGTTTAGTTTTTAATTCATTATATATATATTTTTTTTTCATTTTCGTACTATTGCATTTATCATTTGTTTAACAATTGTGCCGTCTATCTCCTTAGTTTAGTATTTATTGCACATGGAATCCTCTATTATATAAAATTACACCAAAAGTGTTTTTCCACGGCATTCTAATTACAAATAACGCTGGGTAACAAACACCAATTTTCACCTGGATCAAATATAATTTGTACACATTTTCAGAACTTTGAGGCCAATTTTCTACAATTTTTTTGTTTTGGCGTTGTGTAAACTTTGTCCTAGTCTGCGAGCTTTCAATCGATCACAGTGAAATGTTGGGTATACTTTAGCTCCTCATTAAACTACTTGAAATATCAACAATTGTCAGATTATATTATAAGTATATTTGCGGCTAAATTTAACAAACAACCTCAAAAAATACTTATAATGGTCTGACTATTGTGGGTCCTGCAAGTAATTTAATATCTTGCTAAAGAAAGGACATATCAACGTAGGTAGATCAGTACACTTCAGAAAATCGATTGGTATATATGTATAGGCACACGTCTTTCTGAATCATCATATATAACATTTCTACTTCCATAGTAAAAAAATACTTTGAAGAAATATGCTTTGAACTTCTTATACAATACATAAATGATTTTTAAATATTTTAAAAATCAGTAGATTCAGCTTAACCCAGAGGTCGTTTTGAAAATCAGCGTTATTATTATTAATTTTTTCGTCCTTTGTATTTATGATATGACATAAAAAGTCGTATGCTTAAGGTTCCTCAGTTTTTTATGGGTTCAGTACAATTCTGCAGTGTGAAAAATTGATTTTTATAAATTAATTAGATTAAAACATCTCTTTGTTAAACACTTAATATCATTACAAAATTGACGTAAAACTTTAATACAAAAGGGTATAAACATTTACATATGGTATGAACTAAAATAGACGATTTTCATTAGTTCTGTTTAAAATTAGCATTTTCATTTACTTTCTTTAAAAATTTAGTTGTATAAGTGTTTAAGATTAACAATTTATCACGAACTATGAATGAATTATAAAAGATCGTAAAATATTTTGTAAGTCTAAAGAGACGCAATTCGCTCTAATTATAAAGCAAAAGACAAAAACAGACGCAACTCGTTGCATAAAGTACAAAAGTAAAGAGTTGTTGCTAGCTTAATAACTTAAAACAAAATAAATTGTGCAAGCTACTGATAAATGTTCATTATGCTACGTTGCTTGAAATACTATACGACTGATTACATTTTATGGAATTTTGTAAAATTTACGTTAACGTTTGTGTTGACTTAAATGCTATTTCGTTATGAAAACCGAATAAGCACTTGCATTGTTATCAGTTTTCTTGGATTAATAAGACAACAACCTTGACATTGAATTGCCCAACGATATTGACCAAATGTTTAGTTTAAATATTCCAATATTTTGCAATTATTCGTATGAACTATTGCCAGAGAGGTGCTGTCACCGGCTCTGAATCCTCTTTAGAAAAACTGATAACTAAATAATCTTTTCTTATCAGGCTCTTGTTACTGTTTACAGTTACTATAAATTTCAAATACTATCTACAACAATAGCTTTAAATGTACTTGAAAGTGAAACGTCGTCAAGAATGTAAAGAATTACAGACATACATTAATCTGTACGCAATTGTTTTTCATTATAAAAGATAAGAAAACAAATTTAAATTGGGAATTTAGCATGTGTAAATCATTTATAGCAATTTTGTAATCGAAATTATCAGCAGAAGTAAAAGAAGAAAACATATTTCTTGTTTAAATTATAAAGGGCAAGAGGACAAATAATTTTATACAGATTAAATAACATAGATTACTTAATCGCGGACAATTATCTCCTTTAAAATTCTCATAATAGAAACTTTGCATATATCGCTTTACGGGTATGCTCTCCACTTAAAAATAGAATCGCATTATGTGATTTGCGGTTAAAATAGAAACAATCATACGGCTACCGATGGTACGTATCACTTATGTAATTTTTTCATTCAGAAAATACATATACGAAGGAAATCCCGCGGAGGTTACCTTGCATTTTTGTCATTCAGGAAATATACGAGGGAAAGTCTGCGGAGTTTACCTTACATTTTATTATGATAGAATTGGCGCATTTTTCCCCCATATTCATAATGCAATGTATGTTCTTTCCGCGCAAGCAATTTCGTTTCTTCAAGAATGATAGGACATCTAAAGAAGTGCTATGTATGCTTTTCCGTTCACGCATTTCATATTTATTTTATAATTAATTTATTTTTAGAAGATTTTATCCGAAAGCCAATTTGCTCAGGTGATCGCAAGATAAAAGTTCTATAAAATTATACATTAAAAGTGATATATTTTTGTATATTCGCATTTATTTTAACAGAAGATTTTAATGCATTTAGAAACACCAAGTCTTAATACTACAATTTAAAAAAAAATAAATAAATAAAAAAAAAAATAGTGGGGCTATTAAGAAAAAATATTTGTTGGCTATTTTCTATTGTAAAATAAGAAAACGAGCAGCACTAATGAACAAACAAGGATTTTAAAAATTAAAGCGCGAAAATGTTACCTTCAAAAATTTATTTTAATTCTTTTTCATCCCAAATTAAATATTTTATACAACTGCTGGAATTTTCATGTTTTACTGTTGCAATGTAGGCTTATTATCTTTTAAGGTCAGCTTTACAGCATAAAACTTTTTAATTTTAAATCAATTTATGTCTATAAAACTAGTTTTGTATCGCACCTTTTCTGAGAGTTAATTCGATATAAAAAGATCATGCTGCAAATACCGGAAAGAGGAAAGAAACTTAAAGTCGGAAGTAAGATCATACACTTAATACAATTTTTCCGTTAAGTACATCGGATAGTAGCCTTGACGGATTCGATTTAGACGAGCCACGAATTAAGTTGTGAGTTGACTGACTTTCTGTCTAGAAAGGCAATCAAGCCGAAATTCTTTTATCATTTAGCTCCACACGTTTCAGATTGCAATTCAATGATGATAAATTTTCAAAGCTTTAAATGTCTTTTTTTTGTGAGTCTTATTGGTGTGCTCTCGCTATGAACTTTACATAAAATAAATAACTAAATTTGGCAGAAGGGAATACATTTTGCAATCAAACTACATTGTCTGGAAATAAACCATCGTGTTGGTCATTAACCTCTTAAACATCACGACACGACTGGAGTGGTGGAAAGGTTCGGATTAGTTTGTTTGATTTTTAATACATAAAAAAATCAAGTTAGATTTCGCAACTAGCCGAAATATTGGTTTCATTAAGTTCTTTTTGAACAATTAAGAAACATTTCGAAATCAAAGAGGCGTAAAGCTTTTTTTTCTGCAGTAAATCTGTTAAAATTAATATTTTACATCTGCCACATTAAACTCATAATATTTAAAATATATGCCTCAAAGAACAATTATTTAAACTTAAAATTAATTTCTCTGACGGATTAAATTGCACTGTTCGAAATTTCTGTTGTCTTACGTTAAAAAACATAATGTATTTAAGTTCTGTTTGACGACTTATTAAAATTATTAAGGTTTATGTATATAGAGCGTAGGTATACGTCTTAAATTTGGGTGTTGTACACAAAAATGTTATATTGCTATGGTTTCTGAGGCTTTACCATGCAAATTTATTAATTTCCAAAACGTCAATGTTTGTATTTTATAGCCCTTTTGCCATTTGAAAAGTAAAATGTATTCCACTATTTTGCAAAATTACTCACAAATATAAAATTAATGTATGTACATGTTTTAATTAGCAAAAAACACTTATTCGTGGAGTGTTTGGCGTGCACGCCGAATGTGATACTAAAATTCGAATTGAATGAGTTTAAGTTTAAGCTTGAAATATCGTTAATTAAAATACCTACCTTCGAAAACGATTTATTTTAGCATCTTAACTTAGAATGTCCGTATAAATAAATTATTTATTATATTTTATTTATTTGAAGATAACTAAAATAAATATTTTTTGGCGGGAAACAATAATGTGTTTATATTCTTATCGACTTTAAGAATAAAACTGGGAGATTTCTAAGAATTTTGTTGAAGTTCGCCAGAGATAAAAACGCCGGGTAAAAAGTATAAATAAAAGACTTCGTAGTCGTAGTACTTCCGCTAAATGATAAAAAGTACTAACGACTATATTGGCGGGAGTAATTTATCATCATCATTCATTTATATGGCATTCAGTTCCGAGCATGTGACATAAAAAGTAAATTAAAGCAATGACTAAATAAAAAAACAGCTGTTTATGATTACATCTATTTACATTACGTAATTCGCGAGTGCACAAATTACTCAATTGGCAAAACAGTATCTACGATATGCGTAGAATTGCTTTTCTTGGAAAGGGATTTACTTTTAAATAAATGCACTCAGCTTAAGAGAGGCGCTATTGTCATTTTATAAAAATAATGTGAAAATAACAATAGACATTTCATTAATGAAAAGCCGGCGCCTTATCGAAATACATATATGTACGTGAAAGCTGATTCGATTGCTATCATAGTCCTACTTACAAAAAATTGTACGTGACTATAAGCAAGTAAATTATGTATGTATCAGCAAATAATTGAATATGATAAGCGTTTTAGGAAATTCTTGCTTATATAAAAAAGGATTATATTTCAAATGCGATAAGGAAATATGCAATGCTGTAGGGGTCATATTGTCGTCAGCAATTTGACGATGCCTCGCTCGAAAATAATGAAGACACTGTTTCGAAGTCACGGTCTGCGCCTTGACCGAGCGATAGCTGCAGTGAGAAAATATAAAACATATCTAATCAACCGGTATCCAAATTTTGAGGATTTTCAACTAAAAATAGATCATGCAAAATTAAATTTGTTTTGCATATTAAATTTTCCACGTGCTGTGGAGGCAGCTTAAAGGGGAAAGTCGGTCAAAATAGTACCAAGGCTCCTTCCGCTAACCTTCACACTATATAAACTTTGGAAAGATTCGTAACATAATGCTGTTTAAGCAAGCAAATTCGTTATTATTTCGCGATTTTGTTACGGTTGAGTGGTTAGAAAGGTATCTACAGCTTTGCTTACGCTTGTTTTATGCAAAATATGAGTCATGCACTATTTTCAGATGTTTTGTTCAAAATATAAATGGTTAATTAATTAATTTATTATTTTATTAATTTAGTACTTTTCAAATTTTTATTATATACCTATTTTTTAATTTTAGTGTTTTATTTACGAAACTTTTTAAAAGTTGAATACATATATATTTAAATTAATGACGGGGTTTTTTGTTTTGTTTATTAACGTCATACAACGAAGTAAATAAAATTAAATAAACATATAATTTTCATTAATCTAAATTAACAACTTGCGTAAGTGAGGAGTGATTTTTTTTTATTTTTGTAATCTGTTTCCATAGAAGACAAAATAATAAAACTATTATAAGATCCCGAAGGGAAATTTCGGGTATTTGAGGTGAAAAATATATACATATACCTATGTATTTAACTCTGAAGTAATAACAACATTGTTTTTTTTTGTCAATTTAGTTACATATGTATTTCTCTACAAAAAATAAAGGGAGGGTGGTAGTTACGTTTGAGCTTTCAATTGAAGGCTTAAAAGGTAAGCTTACTTTAACCAATTCCTTGAGCCAAAAGTTACAGAAACGCACACTATACAAGCTTGGTGTAGATTTCATAAATAGTTAAGCTTTAATTTAAATAAATATCAGGTATAACTCTATTCAGGTTCGATTTAGAGAAACTTGATTTGCGTTGCGAGTTGCTACTTGCGTTCACTGCTTTGTTCCAGTTATTGCAATTGATTTATGCATTCATTTTAGCCGTGTGATCGGATTTCCAAAGGTGTGTAGTTATTTTATTACTCGGAATCCCCGCCGGTGCGTCATTTTAATAAATGTAAAGAAATTCCAAATTTTCTACGTACCTAAAGCATGGAATCCCAATTTTACGCGCAATTCACTTTTTGGCGCGCGTCATTTTCAATTCATCTTTGGATACCGGTTACAACTGCGTCAGAGACCAGAAAGTTCTAGCTGTTGCACAGTGCCCACTTTGTGGGTACTGATATTAATTATTCAATAATTTTCCAAGTTAATTCCTCATTAAATTATGGATATTCCATTGGGCTGATAGAATTTATATGTAATTTGAAATCCGTAAATGTGTTGCCAGGTAATTATCTATAAAAGGTTTTCTTAGGAATTTGTTCAGTGGTTAATTAGGAGAAATATTAAGAAGTGAAATTACATATTTTACCTGAATTACATTAATGGGAACTCTGTGGGACGTTATTGGGGAGATATTTCCGGGGAGTAAGCACCAATTACTCAATTGGCAAGCAAATAAGTATTTTGTAACTCTAGAGTTATGGACAGTTATTTATAATTTACGAAATAAAGGGGACTACAGAGAGGTTATAAATATGGGTATGATCTTGTATTGTAAATGTTTTATTAAAAGTTATAAGAATCTAAAACTCAATATTTATGGTTGTCGAAGCTTTCATCATGCAATTAGAAGACCATCAATTTGATGATTTCCGTAAGACTAGTATTTAAGAAACATAAACTGGAAGTGGAAGTGATTGAAAGTCACGAGTTTAGATTGATCCAGTTATCAGCATACGTATCTTTATGTTAATCTAATGAGCCGTTCAACTTAAGATTATATCCTCAAAGTTGTCAGCAGCTACCCACGATCAATTAAAAAAAAATAATTCAATTAGTTCCGCTATTCAACCGTATTGCCTGGCGCTCGTGCTTGGCGGATTTATTTTAATTTCCCGGTGTATCTGATTACTGTCCCCATAACCTTGTAATACATGATTAATTTATGCTCTTAATCGGAAGGTAATAACAATGTCCTTTAAATTTTATTTTTTCAGATTTTGCTGTAGTGATAAATGATCGAATTATGTTCTACAATGAACACTGGTCAAGCGTAACTGAAGCAGCACACCAATTTGAGGATCTCTCCGCCATAGCATTCGATGAACGCGAAGAGAAGATTTACTTTAGTGATAAAAAGCATAAAAATGGGAGTATATTTTCGCTTAAACTCTCTGGGGGAGGCGTTGGTAGTCATATCACCGAACAAGAACTGTCCAGAACTCAGGACGACTTCATTGCGGGGCTAGCTTACGACATCCTTGATCAAGTCCTCTATTGGACAGACGTTAAATATAAAAGAATCTACCGTATGTCTACACAGGGAAAAAACAACACTCCTGAAGTGTTATTTGACTTCTCTCAGGAGTCTGCTATACCCGACGGCATAGCTGTTGATACCTGCCGGCGAAAATTGTATTGGACCAACTCCAATCATAAAAGCCCATCAATCGAGTACTCTTCTCTCGATGGATCGAATAGAAAAATTCTTGTGCACACAAACCTTTACATGCCGCACGGAATCGTTGTAGATCAATTCACCAACCGTATTTATTGGGTTGTTGACCAAGAAGGAAGTCACTTCTCAGTTGAAAGTGCAAACCTAGATGGCACCGATAGGCAAATCGTTGTAAAAGGTCTGCATAATAATCCATTCGGCTTAGCAGTTACAAAGGACTCTATTTATTGGACCGACCTAACTCATAGCGCTGTTTGGAATGCATCCAAAATATCAATGGCTGAAGCTGAACCTTCTAAAATACCGATACATTTTCCCACTGAACCTAAAGGAATCATCGCCAGGACTCATTTTCTATCTAGAATGGAAAATGTAGAAGATTGCAAAGATGTTATTGCGCGCATTAAGGCGCAAGTTATAGAAAATCAGGCCAAAAATCTAACTGAACCTAGAGTAGAAGTTCAAAAGCGCGAAATAGATTGTCTAAACAATGGGATATATAATTCCATCAGTGGAATATGCATATGTAAAGCTGGGTTCACAGGATCTCGATGCGAATCTGATGTTTGTCATAATTATTGCATTCATGGGACCTGTAATTTGTCATCTATGAGTTTTGCTGAATGTACTTGCCAAGAAGGTTTTACAGGAGAACGCTGTGAAACTTATAAATGCCATGGTTATTGCCTTAATGATGGCCTCTGTGAAATAATAAACAAAATTCCAGTTTGTCATTGTCCCGAATCGCATTCAGGAGCACGCTGTGAAAACAATGCAACAGAAACATGCATTTTACATTGTAAATTGAAGGCATATGAGCCTGAGCGACATATACCACAGGGCTGTTCTGAAACGTAAGTATTTTATTTTGATTACTTAAATTGAAAAAAGACCGTCTGCGAAAAATCGTTCCGAAAGAAATTAAATTAGTGGCTATTTTTCGATTGGTATGGTAATACCTCTATCGTTAGCTTTTCAATAGTTTAAAATTTAATTTAAATCATTACTTCTGGTTTTTTGATATTTTAATATTTATGTCCGGTTTATAGTACCTATGGATATTTTTTAAGTTTTTTGAACTGCAAAACTAATATAGAGCGATATAGATGTCATCTATCTATAAGTACAACTTAAAATTTAGCTGAGGAGATAATGTGTTACTTTTCTTCTCATTCTTTACGCCTTCCCTATCATGAGCTTCTTATTTTCAATGTATAAAAATTGCTAGTTCATAATTTTAGAAAATGGAACGGAATATACATAATGTAGTATTGGAAACAAAATCATCGTATGTAGAAGCCAATAATAATACATATAATTAAATAATTTTGCGTATATGCATCAATCAATAAATTAATGAATGATTGTTTTAACGCTTTATTTGATAAATTCGTATTTGGTTTATACATATGTAGACTTTAACTGATTGCGTCAGGTCTGTCGGTGAATGAGTTCTCTTTACGCATAAATGAGTTTACAGAATTTGTTTACAATTCTAATAGTCATGCTTCTAATGTCGCTCACTTTGATTTACCTTAAGTGACAAATTCCAGTGAATTAGTGTCTGGTAAATCCAAAAGCCAACAATTTATACATAATATTTTAATTTTTTATTTGTACATATATTAGCCTAGTCGCAAATAGTTTTCTTTACTATGTTTAGGATTTTAATATTTCTTTAAATGCTATTTGCCAATACGTTTTTCGGGTTATACCACAATTTGAGAAAGTTCTTTTTTTTTTTTTTGTCGTTTAAGTTTTTATAAAGGTTCCCTTCTATTTATGCCTGAGCATTTATTAGCATATTGCTCTTGTTTTGATGTCATTACACTCTAAGCCTAAGGGAAAACTATTCAGAATAATTGAGATTCTCTGAACATGTTCTCGAAAATTTTGCGTTAAATAATAAAAAATGAAAAAGAAAACTTGCTATATTTACATTATCTTTACATTAAAGTTAAAATTCCAGTTTAATAATTTTTTATGCTTTGTGTCAATTGGTGACGTCTGTGCAAAATGTTGGAAACTTTCGAAATTGTGCACAGTCTTTGAGTTACATATTAAATGGATTTTCGCGGTTTCATCCGCCCTTTAAAGAAAATCGGAGAATTTCTTTTGACCTACACCCTCTTTTCTATTAAAAAATTATTTGTTTTTATTGAGACTTTTTAGCGGCATACGGACACCAAATTTGCTAATTTTGTTCACAAAGCTTATGTGTCAGATTATAAGTTCGTGGTTCGTATAATTTCAGAGATATTCTCAAATAAATCTCGAGTTAGGTCGAAGAGTATTCTAGGATCTGATTAAGGTTAACAGAAGTTTATGGAGTCCATGGTGTCGAATTTTCTATAAACTTTTAAGAATTTCAAAATGGTTAAATATCGGAAATCAAATAAAATTAATATATGTATTGCGGTTTTTGGTATAGCTGATTTAAAAACTGCTTGATTCTAGAACAGTTTAATTAATTAAATTGTACAGTTACATTATAAATATGTATATCGTATAACTTTGCTTAGTTAAATGAAATTTGTTTCAATGATATTACCTTCTAAAATGTAACAAAGCGAAGAAAATTTGAAAAAGGTAAATGTATATACAGGAAATAATAATTACTTAATAATTTAATTAAAATGTTGTTATCTTCTCGCTTTTCTTATAAATTCTAAATTTTTACAATGCAAATTCGACTTAATTGCAGCGATATTGAATTCTGCCATTAGCAAAACGCAATTCTGAATGATTGTAGCGATGCCTAATTAAATTTGCCCTTAACCAGCAAATGGAATAACTTTTCAGTTACTCAGCTATTTTCTTTTAATTCCCCTTTTCTTGATAGATGAATTAATGATGAACTCAATGTTTTTTTTAGATGTGAAAACTACGGTGATTTAATAAACCAGGGTACACAAGAACTCCTCCCGCAAACATGCACTACGATTAATAACAAGACTATAGTTGTTATCGTAATTAGTGTTTTAGTCGGTCTGACATTAGTTTTGCTAATCGTGGAAAGCATCAGGCGAATGAAAAAGCCTATGAGACCTAGAATCAAGAAGACCTTCGTCGTACAAAAGAAGATATCACAAACACCTTTAACCAGCAGGCCGGTCGCGACTGAGCAGTGTGAAATAACAATTGAGGATTGTTGCAACATGAACATTTGCGACACGGTGAGTGCAATTACTTGACATTCATAACGTTTTTTACCATTTACTCTCCTCGCTTTTCGTTGACTCACGTACTTTTTCTTTGCTTTCGCAGCCTTGCTTTGACCCGAAATTACTGCAGCAGAACATGGCATACGATAGCTGCAAGGAGGACAAAAAAGTGCTTATCAACAATATGGAAGAGGATTTGTACTAGATATCCAATCCAAACCAATAGGAAAAAAATGTGCTCTTAATTTATTTAGAAAAATTAATTTTTGAAAAATGATTAACCGGAAGCTATCTGTTTTGAAGATAGCTACTAATTTCGTCGTTGGATGATTTATTCGCATTGCTTATGTTAATTCGTTACGTCGATTTTATACAATGGCAAAAGCGAAATATGGAATCACTTCCCTTTATCAATTTAAGTATAAAACGCTCAAGTTCCTCGCTTAAGAATTTTAGGATTTTCTTTTAAAAATAAGATCTAGTTTTACAAAGGATCATGTTACCATTAATTTTATTTCTTTAATGTGAATTACTTACAATGAATGTCTGAGTTAATTTTTATATTGCGGGAGCAAAGGGCGTTTTGGCCGATAACTACCGAAAAAGTGTACTTACAGTCACAGACATCAACTTAAATATTTTTAGGATATAATTCGATACATGGCAGCTTTTATTTATAAAACCAAGAATCAAATGAGGTGTGTTCTAAAACTTATCTATAATGAACTGCCACTCAGTAATTTAA
This sequence comes from Eutolmus rufibarbis, assembly GCA_963920795.1. Classification (NCBI taxonomy): domain Eukaryota; kingdom Metazoa; phylum Arthropoda; class Insecta; order Diptera; family Asilidae; genus Eutolmus; species Eutolmus rufibarbis. The sequence continues at coordinate 23,594,749 of OY987204.1, forward strand.
AATATTTTATTAATTTAACATTAACTGGTTAAATTTTTTCATTCAACAAAATTGACCAACATACATACTTAATTATGAATAAGTTTTAGAGCGCACTTTTGTTGCGAGCACTTTTATAATTTTGTCTTTTAAATAACAACAGTACGTAGGGAAAGATAATGTAAGAGTATTGCGATTGTGCATTCAAAAAAGGACTAATTGTGGAATTTAAAGAAGATCAAACTTCTCTAGATTATGTTTAGAACTGAATATGTTGAAATTTTAAGCAAATTACTGATAGAACGCTGTTAAACTTCGCTACGAAAAATGAATGAAGTTTAGAAGTTTTTTTTTAGTCGTTGCGAACGTTTATCTTTTTTTATCTGAATCAAAACAAATCTTCCGGATAAGAAAATTCGAAAGTGTTTTGCTTTTACAAATAAATAATAATTCTTCCATGGCTATTTTTAAAGTACCTCGAAATTACATATATCAGAGAAAATATTGTTAGTTAAATTGGGATGGAAATATGCCATATTTCGATTTAGATTAGGTTAGAAATTCATTTTGTGATCGTAATCAAAATTATTTCAGTTATTTAAAATGTTCTGAGTTAACTTGAAATAAATTGTTTAGATTCACCCTACTTAAACTTTTGCTTATTATAGTAAAAGCATTTGTATTAACTTAAAATCAAAATGATGTACCGTGCAGTAATTAGCAATATATGTAAAACAGATATGCAAAATCGACATTCAGAGTATGGTAACAAATGGTCCCATTCAGCGGTTTCACCCAAAAAATTGCCTCTTTTGAATGCACAATCGCACCCCGAAAGGATATTTTGTTTTTTAAATACTTAAGTAAATAATTCTACAATTCTAGTCACTTTATTCGACTCACTTTTACAAACTAGCCGTATTAATTATAAATTCTATTTCGAATTGTGATGGTACTTCAAATGCATGATTACGTACAAAAATTTTATAAGTGCTTTAAAAATGGAGCGCTGAGTATATATGGGATAAATTTGATACACCCCTATTTATAATTTGAATTTGAGTAAATGATTGCTATAGAAAATAGTGAACTTTTCACTTATGTAAATGATGAGTCGATTAAGGTGAATCGATTTATAGAATAAGATCCAAAATATACAGGAGATAAAAAAATGATATTCGGGAAAAGAAAAAGGGAAATAATTTAGTGGTCTTTAAAGTGAGCGAATAAACTTGCTGGTATACAAAAGATTTGTTATTTTTTGCAAATTATTGTACATAGTTCTGTGGAGTATCCACATCAAGAAATGTGATATTACACTAGGTCTATTTTCTAAAAAGAACAAATAAAAAAAAAATTAATAAAATAAATGTGTTTTACTTAATCCAAATTAAGCCCTGGACTATAGAAATAAATTTTATTTATATTTCTTAATTATCACTTTACCTATTGAAACATTTTATTAATTTCGAGTCTCTCTAAATTTTTTCGTATTCGCATAACAACAAAAATAACTGAACCAAATTTTATAATAGAGAGTGTCTGTTTAAAAAAGATGCTATTTTCATTTAGGAATTTAAAATAAGTAGCCTGTAGATCAAAATGCTTTCATTTAATTGGTTAAAGCGTTTTGTATGGGGAATTCACGTCTGTATGTTCACTTTATTTTACCTGCCTTAACGGCAACATACACACAAGATTTTTTTTTTTGTGCACGTCTATGGCACATTACCTTTCGAGTGATATAAGTTTTATTGCCCACCTTTTATAATAAATACTAAAAAAAGGTACGAAAATTTTCGATGTTTACGTATTAATATATATATTGAAGAAACGAACAGTGGTTACAGTACACTATTTGTATGTGCACATGTGTTTTTCAATATGATTTATGAAGAGGTTACTTATTTTCATAGCAAATTTGTTTTCCAGGTTTTTTACGTGGGATTCTAAATTAGTAGTGGAATTAATAAAAAAAAAGACGGACAAGTGCGAATAGAACTCACACCCTGAGGGTTCCGTACCGTTATAGTACCGTAAAACTTAGTAAGTAGTTATTTAATATTTTCAATTAAATTTGAATTGTAGAAGAAAGGTCGTAGAATGGCCATTGTGGGCTCATTTTTTTCGTTAAATATTGATTTACAAACCTATTCAACAAAACTTAACATTGGAGTTGAAAAACATGTTCTCCCATACATTCCAACTGCGAATGTAAGTTTGTACGCACAATATTGAAAGATTTACCATGTTATTTTAAGACCATAGACTTCTTATAGGTTTTCCTGTAATCTATAAGTAAAGAACTATTTTCTGTATTTTTTTCAAAATTTGAGGCTCAGTAGTTTCGGTGATGGTCAATTTTCATCTATTTTCTTAAATAACTTTGAAACTATTTATTTTAAATTTTTAAAAAAATATCTTTGAGATCCTTACAACAAGCCCTTTCATTTGATATGTCACACGGTATACAGTTTGCAAAACTTTTTTTTTAAATTTTCTAATTTGCCCCCCAAAAACTCCCATATTCAGATTTCGTCTATTCACGTCACACCTCTGCGTTTGGGTCATAGAAATTAATATGTGTACCAAATTTCACCTTAATCGGTCCGGTAGATTCGGAGAAAATTGACTGTGACGGACGGACAGACGGACACACGAGTGATCCTATAAGGGTTCCCTTTTTTCCTTTGAGGTACGGAACCCTAAAAAACACTCCTCATGAATAAGGCCATAGGAACTCTAATAACAAGTAGAATGTGCCTTAACTACTTTTAAAATTTAAACTAAATATTAAGAATTTTGACTTAAGTTTCACACACCAACATTGAGACAATATACAAAAAAAAAAAAAAAATGATTTTTGCAAATGTTTTGGTGAGAGGTTACCTATTAATAAATAATTATTTAAATATGAATATGTGTTTTCAAATCAGTTTATTTATCACCGTGATGGATCTATGGAATCGCTTTAATTTGATGTGCGTTTCATATTCCCTTCCACTGAAATTGCATTCGTTATGATGGAATGAAGAGAAAGAACAACGTTTTGTTTGTCTATTTTGAAAATAGTGGACCTTTAGTTTCATACAAGATAATGTGGACGTGCCGAGTTCTCTAAAAATGTACGTTCGTTTTTTGTATCCACAACTTTTCCACCTATATATATAATGAAGTCTGGAATTCATTCTCTTTTATGTGAGTTTGTAGGTACTGTGCTGATCTACAATAATCACACTAATTTTGAAGACTAGACATGCGTTTAACAAACCAATATAAAAAAATTTTTTTATTAAAACAAAATTGAAAAAAATTTAATCTACTTACATGTTGCGAAATCAATAATAGGTAACTACTATTCAAGGTTATATTTATGGAGTTAGATAACCCGGCCAGAAGTTTCTTACAATAATTTGAATTTTAGCTGCTTTTAATCCACCTATAAATAAGTCCTTAATTTAAAAAAAAAATTTTTAAAACAAGCTTTTATCGTTTTCTACTCGTTGAACCCTTTTATTTGATACCCATGTCAAGGGGGTTGTGAAGATAAAGGTAAGCCGTCAAATTGGGGTGTCCGCCATTTTGGATTTAGAACGATATTAAATATACTATATTGCATTGTCTTCGGATTTATATAAGTGTAGGTATCAAAATTCATCTTTTTGCCATTACGAAAACTGGTTTAAAATTCAAGTTAAAATAAATATTACTTGTGAGTTTTCAGTGTCTCGCGATAACGTGTTCTGCACGTGCTTCCCAAATTTGGTGGGGTTGCATACGGATATTATCTAGGACTAAAGTACTCATCAAGCCGAATCAAACGAGCCCAAACTCGATGGGGTTGTGTCGTTTTATTGCGGAGTTCCTATGGCCGCCTTCCAGCTCCAGCATCAGATCAGCTCCATGTCATCATAATACTGCATTGTCACGCCTTATAAATAAGCATGCAAAATTTCAGCTCACTCGGATACCGGGAAGTGGATCAAATTTAACTTGCAAGATTTCATTACAGACACCGGGACAGGTGAAACTAAATAAAAGCTTGTAAAAACGATTAGTTTTTAAAAAAATAACCAATCTTTGACATTAGTAAAATATATTATTTATAAAGTTGCCAACCAATTTACAGGCTTTGATCAGCTTTGAGATGAAATTCTTTTGTTTCACTTTGTCTCCAGTTCCTGACGGATGATCATACATCTTCTTATTTTAGACACATCATCTTCCAAATTTTTATATACTATGCATATCTTTGGAATTTTGCCATTCAAGAATCGTAAATCCCTCGTACTTACCTGATATCAATATGTAAAATGTTGACCATAAGTGATTCTGCCAAAAAAGGTAGGATATATTCGTAGATGGATTAAATAAAAATATGAACTTAAATATAAAATTACTTTTATTTTCGGCGATATTTACATACAACTTTTATATTACATTTCTTATGAGCACCTTAATATTAAATGTACAGAGAAACTTGTTCGCTTTGCTGCTTAATCATAATCACAAACGTAAAGTAGTTACATAAAAAGTTAAAATTTACACAAATTTTTACTCACAATTTGAAAAATGTTGCTTGAGAAGATTAACACTATCTACGATACGTAATCAAAGGTGTAACGCATCAGCGTGATATGACTCAATAACTTAACTAATTTGTTAACCTAATCTACCATCAAATGACGAAAACAATTTTGGGCAATCGATCGTAATTAATGAACATTCCATTGAATTTTTACATTTATCACAATTAGAAACAACAAAAATTGCTTATTTTGCTTTTTGGTCTTTATTTGATCTTATTTAGGATAGTTATGTTATTTATTTGTCGGTAAGTGCAACGAAAACAAGTTTATGATGAGTTCTGTAATTCGGAGTAAGTTTTATGAAATATCGGTGAGTAAAAGCAATAAATTCTATTAATCCATGTATTAGAATATTTGTTGAAATTCATTTAAAATTAGTCTTGAAGATTCTAAAGTTGTAGAGTAACCTCCAAAATATGGGGGGCTATTGCGAACATATTTTTTCAATCGAATCAAAAGCCAAACCCATAAAATGCCTTGCATTTTAGTCTTAAAAATGTGTCTTTGGTTTCGATTCCACTGAAAAACGATATTCGCAATAGCCCCATTGTGAATTTCGGAGAAAAGTTCTATAAAAAATGTCGAAATTTTTTGTCTGAACAAGCAGACGTATTTAGAAGTGCGAGTTGCATGCACACCTTCCGGGAACAAAGATTCAATCGAGCGACTTTTATTTTTGCAAATGTGCTTACTGTTTTTGCCTTTTAGAGGAAGGCCCCGCCTGATTTTTTAATCTCCATTTGGGGAGCATCGCATCATTGGATTTGTGGAGAATATTTCGTGGCTAAATCTGTGATAAACTGTAAAAACAGATCTTCCGAATTCTCATTGTTGCGTAGCGGTACATATCGATAAAAATCGATTATATTTAAAATGTAACGATAAGTACCGCTAGGCAACCAAAACCCCTTAGCCGGCAATAAATACGAACAAAGAACCGCTGGGTAACAAAAACCCTTAGCCGGCAGAAAACGTAAACAAAGCCGGACGATTGATCGGATTTCGGCTCGCCCGGGCGAGAATGCGCCGAGTCAACGGGGTCACCGATCGATCGATGGGAAGCGCGCCCTCAGCGCAATTCCCCAAAGTGGCCGGTGGGAGTGACCGATCGATCGATGGGAAGTGCGCCCTCAGCGCAATTCCCACAGTGGCCGGCAGGGAACTTTAAGTTCAATAAGAAAGTAAAAGTTCAGTCGTTGCTGAAACACAGAAGAACATAGAGTTCCAAAAAAACCCAAGAGCAAGTCGCGGATAGCACTTGGAAAAATCTTAGAGGAAAAGTGATAGTACATTTTTAAAAGAGCGAGGCATCGTCCGTAGTCCGTGGTTAGGACAAAGTTATACTCCGAATTAGAATAGCCTTAAGTGAAAGTGTAATAAGTTTTAACAAATAAAGGGCTATAAAAATTATCTAACAATTGGCGCAGCCGGTAGGATTAAGGAAGCCCGGTTTTTATCGGAATAAAAAACCATAAGCGCTTGAAAAACCTTAATCACCGAACAAAGAGTTCCCAAAAGTGTTTTAGTGCAGGGTAAAACATTTCTATGTTTCTACCCATAACCTGAAGGGAAATCTAGCTTCAGGGGCACAGACTTTTCCATAAGCAAGAACTCCAACGCTCCGGGGTATCCATCTTTAGTTGCCTCTGCTCCAGGCGAGCAAGCAATTACCCCGAATTAAAGGGAGAACAACTGTAGTCGCCGCTGTTCCAGGCGAACAAGCGATCTCCCCGCAGATTCCCTGTTGTGCAAAAAGGCACCAACGAGGGACTAACAAGTGATCACCCCAAAAGGAAGTGAATGTCAGGCGAGGACTCACCCGCCGACATCCCAGCCGAGGAGGAAGACACCCAACCGCCGCGGGAAACCACTGCAACCCCAACAGCGAGGGACCAGCCCGGCACTTCATCATCAGCCTCGAGGGAGCATCCCAACGCAGCGACTCAACCATCGAGGGAGCACCTCAGCGCGTCAGCATCGTCATCGAGGGAGCAACCCAGCACCTCCACACCACCTGAAACACCACATCACCCAGGACTCAGGCTCAGGAGCGGAACTGTAATCCCCCGTTCCTTACCCGTAAGTCTAGATTATCATTTAAAGTTTCTGCTAGAAAGAGTGCGAGCGTCAGAAGCCGGATTTAGCAATCGGCATTTTGATATTATAACTAAAAAATTTGAAGAAACAAGCGAGCAGAGAGAAGCTCGGATTTTAAAAGCGAAAAAAGACTCGGAGGAATTCCGAGAAGAAATTAGAAAATTTAAAGAACGCTCGCAGCCTTTCAGCTTATTAGATAAGTCGGGTGCTATAGATTTAAGTGTGAAAAGTGAAAGTGCTAGCGAACTAGAGTCGATAATTCACGGTCTGTCCGGGTGGTTAAGCACATCTTTCGCGGAATCGATTGACGAATCGTTCAGGAGCCCTAAATTTGATCAAAGGGTGTCGTCTCCGGTAAATCCCGCGAAAAGTAACCAAGAGCAGGTTCTGAAGATGGCTGATCACGGGAAAGTAATCAAATATACGACCCAGATCGTACCCCTTTTCTCGGGCGAAACTAGCCCCCATTTGAGCCAAGAGCTCCAGACTTTCCTGGGTTGTTGCCATCAAGTGGAAAATTGCCTCACTGAGGAGGAAAAAGAATTATTCCCTCGAATCTTGCTCACCCGCCTGCGAGGTGCCGCCTATCAGTTGTTTATCGCGGAACCCCCGGTGAGTTTTCGCGACTTTGAGGATCGCCTAAATCGGGCGTACCTCCCCCGAGAGACTTACCAGGAGCTGGTGAACAAGCTGATAACTATTCGGCAATACCCCCTGGAGAGCCTCAACGCCTTCACGGCAAGAATTAAGCAGGCCTTAGCCCTGTGTAATGAAGCGGCCGAGAAAAAATACGGCGCCCAAGTAGCGGCTACTGTGAAACCACAGCTAGAAGATTTCGCAGTAAGTGCCCTGCGAAGTGGAACGAGTAATCCCCATTTGTGTCAATACCTCTTGACATTGACCGAGGGAACACTGGAGCAAGTTATCGTTAAGGCTCTAGATATGGAGAGACTGCAACAAGGCTCTCCCTATTTACAGGCACAGCAGCCTAACTTGAGTCTGAATAATCAGACCGCAGGGTATCCGAATGTACCCGGATACGCGCTCGCGCCAAATCCGGGCACCCCGCCAGTCCCCGCGCCACGAAGTGCACCCACAGCCGCGCCAGCGGCAATTAACCCGACAACCGCAGTGACAAAATTCCCTAATTCACAAAGGGAAATCGCGGCAAAAATCACTTGCAGCTTCTGCAAGAAAAAAGGGCATACATATGCGGAATGCCTTAAGAGGAAAAACACTCCCTCTTGTGAACATTGCCGAGCATATGGGCACGACACGATTGAGTGTCGTAGCAAAAACGAGACCCGAAGGTCAACGACCGGCCAACAGGGTAGCGCGAATAGTTTTCCGTCAAATCCACGAAACGGGAACCAAAATAGGGCTTATAATCAAGCCCCCCCTCGAAATAATGAGGCGAATGGTTCCCAAACGCGACGAGCCTATAATGTTAGGCAAAGTTGCGATTTCTGTGGCCGACAAGGCCACACCATCGACACTTGCGAACATAAACGCAGGTGGGATTCAAAGAGTCCGGGAAACGCCGCTCAGTCGAGCCCGAAATCCCCGACTCGACTCTAAACAATAACAATCAAAATTCAGGGTACACTCAGCAGCCCAAACCTAGTACTCCCGTAGTGGAGCTGCCCCTAGATATCGGTCGAAATAAAAAGACCCCACTAGTAGTGGATACGGGCGCTGAGATAAGCTTAATCAAAAAACAAGCTTTAAAGTCTCTCGAGTATATTAACACCGGGAAGACTTACACCCTGCAAACTCCATTTGGCAAAGGCCATACCTTGGGAAGCTGTCAGGGGACTATTGTCCAACAACTCCCCGACGAGAGGGAGACTAGAATCCCCTGCACTTTCCAAGTGATCGAGGACAACGCAGATTTGTCCCATGAAGGATTATTGGGGAACGATTTTCTTGCAGAAAATTGCCACATTGAGGGCCCCAGTAGAAAACTTCGATTTCCTCGAACGGAAATCAATTTAGAGGAATTTTCGTTACCAATTGTATTGGATACGAAAAACGACTGTTCCCAAAAGACAACCGAAACAGATATACATGCGGAAGAGACGGAATCCGAAGGGGTTAAGCTGTCCACCTGCCATGTTATCGAGGCATCCCCAAATGCGGGAGCTGGTTGCCAAGTGGTAAATAAACCACGGGGAAACAGTAGGGAAACCTCAGCGAATACACCCCCGATCGGCGAAATCAGGCGACATATAATAGCTCTGAACGAGCCTATATGTGTACCTGCACGATCGCAGATGGTGGCTAAGGTCCCTTTGCTGTTGCCAGAGGAAATGCTCTGCCTATCGCAAGAGATAGATGCGGGAGTCTTCTTGGCTAACAGTATCGTAGCCTCTAATCAAAATGAAGTGTCTATTGGAATTCTCAATGCGACCAATTCCCCAATTGCCCTGAATGACTTAAATTTACATCTGGAGCCAGCAAAAAATTATACTCTAGCGCCAGTAAACCCCAGCAAGGGTAACCAAAAGGAGTTTGCCCAAGAAGGGTCTCAAGGGAAAATAAACCTAAACTTACTTGGGTTAAACAATATTCCCACTTCAAATAAAAGCAGCCACAGCGCTCGCGACAACAGGCCACAGAGCCAAAAGGTAAATAAACGCGGTCAAAAAACCGACGAAATACGGCCAAAAAGCCCCATAACAAAGATAAGCAGCCACAGCGCTAGCAGCAGCAGGCCACAGAGCCCAAATGTAAACAAAAGCAGTCACAGCGCTAGCAAAGATCGGCCAAAGAGCCCCGCAATAGGAAAAAGCAGCCACAGCGCTAGCGAAATTAGGGCCAAGAGCTCAAAAAGTTTCAAGCAACAATTCGACGGGAATAAAGCCAGCAGATATGCGAATGCTGGCCAAGGCCCAAGGAAAATAATACACGGTGCAGGCGACCAAACAGCCAAGTTAACCCATGTCAGATCCCCACAGGCGGATCACTATTCAAATAATGCGGAAAAGGAACGCAAGGCCAGGTTAGAGCAAGAACTCAATCTGAGCCCAATTTTAAATAGCCAAGAAAAGGCAGAAATTTTGGAAATATGTCAGGAATATCACGACATATTCCACCTAAAGGGTGACTACCTAACGCATACAAATGCTATCACCCATCTGATTCCAGTGGTGCAAGATCAAGCACCCATTAATCAAAAAATGTACAGGTTACCGGAGACTCAGCGTCACGTAATCAACGAGCAGTTAAAAGATATGCTCGAGAACGAAATAGTACAGCCAAGCAAAAGTCCTTGGAATTCCCCATTATTAGTAGTCCCCAAAAAGGCGGGACCAAATGGCGAGAAAAAATGGAGAGTAGTCGTAGATTTTCGTAAATTAAACGAAAAAACGATAGGCGACGCTTTTCCCCTCCCCCGGATCGAAGATATTCTTGACCAATTAGGTCACTCAAGGTATTTTACTACCCTCGATCTGGCTAGTGGCTATCATCAAGTGCTAGTCGACCCAAAAGACCGCCCAAAGACGGCGTTTAGCACAAGTTATGGGCATTACGAATTTAAACGAATGCCATTCGGGCTCAAAGGAGCCCCCGCCACATTCCAGCGCCTGATGAATTATATTCTCACAGGCTTACAAGGACTGGAATGTTTCGTGTATCTGGATGACATCGTCATCTACGGTAAAAACTTAGAAGATCACAACTCTAAGTTGCGCAAGGTCTTCAATAGGTTGCGAGAGAACAACCTAAAATTACAGCCGGAGAAATGCCAATTTCTCCGAAAAGAGGTAGTCTACTTGGGACACAAATGCTCAAGTAAAGGGGCACTACCCGACCCTAGCAAAACAGCTTGCGTCCAGGCTTTTCCAGTTCCACGAACTGTTAGGCAAGTCCAATCTTTCCTAGGACTTGCCAATTATTATCGTAAATTTATCCCCGATTTTTCAAGAATAGTGAGACCTATTACCAATTTGCTCCGAAAAGATGTCAAATTTAACTGGACAGAAAAATGCCAGGAAGCATTCGAGAGCATTAAGAAATCACTGGTCTCCCCCCCTCTTTTAATTTATCCCGATTTTAACAAACCATTTAATCTCACTACGGACGCAAGTAACGAAGCTATAGGTGCTGTCCTCTCTCAAGGAGAAGTAGGAAAAGATCAGCCCATAGCATATGCTAGTCGCACTTTAAACAAGGCAGAGCGCAATTACTCTACAATTGAAAAAGAGTTATTGGCCATTGTTTGGGCGACGAGAAATTTCAGATGCTACCTCCAAGGTAGACGATTTACGGTCTATACGGACCACAAGCCCCTAAAGGGAGTTTTCAATGTGAAAGACCCCACTTCCCGTTTGGTGAGATTTCACCACAAACTTTCCGAGTATGACTACTCTATCGAGTACAAGCCCGGAAAGTATAACACAAATGCGGATGCCTTAAGTCGCATCCCTCGGGAAGATAAAGAAGACCAGATTGGCCCAACCTTAACGGTAAAAGCCCAAGTCCACCACTCCATGGACTCTGATACGGAGGAACACAGCCCCGATATCAAGATAAGCGCAATTACAAGGGCTCAAAAAAAGAAAGCCCAAGAAAACGGTGCCGAGGCCATCCCAGATACACGAGAGGAGCCACAGGCGAAGAAACCGATTCAAGAATCAAATCTTGATCGAGAGGAAAAGCGTGCTAAGCCTGCGAAAGAGACAGAAAACTCTCCAGCGCCAGAATCACGCACTACCCCTGAAATCATTTCGAGCCCCGAGGAAATCAAAATCATTTTACATGATTATCATGATTCCGCATTCGGAGGCCATCAGGGCGTGATCAAAACTTACAAGAAGATTAAACGCAAGTTTCGATGGAGGCACATGTTGCGTGATATAAAAAATTATATCAAAAAATGCCCGAAGTGCCAGAAACTCAAATCTTCTCCCCAGTATAAGATGCCCATGGTTATTACCGACATAGCCGAGCAACCTTTCGACAAGGTATACCTCGATATAGTTGGGCCATTGGAAGAGTCCACGTCAGGAAATAAATATATCCTAACCTTCCAGGATAACCTGACTAAATTTGTGGACTGGTACGCGATACCAAATGCAGAGGCTTTAACAGTAGCGCAAATTTTCTTCGACGAAATCGTCACGCGCTATCGCATCCCCAAAAGAATAGTTACCGATCAAGGTACTAATTTCTTAAGCGACCTCTTTAAGCAAATATGCAAATTACTTCGGGTGAAGAAGCTGCAAACTTCAGCATACCACCCACAGTCTAATGGCGCGCTCGAACGAGCCCATAGACCACTAATAGAATATTTGCGAACTATTGTAGATGAGAATCCCCAAAGTTGGGATCAGTATCTACGCACGGCAGCCTTTGTGTACAACAACAGTACACACGAAGGGACGAAATTAACCCCTATGGACTGCCTATTCGGCTTCACAGCAGACGTCCCCTCCAATCTCAAAAGGGACCCTGAGCCAATATATAATCACGAGAGCTATTACCATATGCTCCGCTATAAGTTGCAAAAGTCTTATGCAAAAGCAAGAAAGAATATATTGGCCAGCAAGAAAAAGTCAAAAGAGTACTATGACAAAGACGCTAAGCCCCTATCTATCCACGTAGGGGATAAGGTCCTCCTGAAGAGTGAAAGCAGAAAGCACAAACTCTCAGAATTATGGGTAGGACCTTACCTGGTAACCGCTACCCCGTCATCCGTGAACACCACGATACGCATGGGTAGAAAATTAAAAACTGTGCATAATAATCGCCTAAAACCCTACTTAGAGTAGCGTAGGCGAGGGAATCGGCTCCGCCTTTTCCCCATTTTTTTTTTGAAACTAAAATAATAACAAAAATAAGAATACTAAAAGCTACCAACATTTTAGGCAATGTGGCTGGCGATTTTGGCACTCCCCCCTACAAAAAAAGGGGGAAGAGAAAATCAACATTTTGAAAAAAAAAAGAGAAAAGAGCAAAGAAACTTACCCCGGAAACGGAGCCGGGCCCGGCACGGAATATAAAAATCGGCCACAACGACCCCCTCCGTGGCGTGGAAGTAATGGCGGGACACCTCTTCCGACCGCCACGGGATGAACTCCAGTTTAGCAAAGCCCCGCCACCGGGGCGAGACCTCCACCACCTCCATGTAATCAGCATGGAAGGCGGGCGTGACAATCTCCAAAGCGGGTGACAAAACGATCTTATCCATCGCGAACTCGAAGGGACAATGAAAATAATTTCCACGACAGAGCCTGCACTTAGGTCAAGCCACTCGACCTACAGGATAAAAAATGCAACGCCAGCATTCTCAAAAAAAAAAAAAAAAAAACAACCCCGCCACAGACAGACTGGAATTACCACGAAATTGGATAGGGCTAATCTAAGCAAAAAACAAACCTCTCCTAGAGGAAAGTAATTGTTTACATATGGACACTTTTATTGTGATTCTTAGGTAATACCGCTTGTAAAAAAAAAAAAAAAAAAACCCAGCACAAAGGGGTCACAAGCAATTGAGACGTTTATCTCAAGGGCATTTCGTAGTGTAATGCCAAGAAGTGATTTGGAAAAAGTATGTAGAGTAGAATAAAAAAGAAGATAGTGTCAAAAATATTTTTAAGACAATTCAAAGAAAAAAAAATATTTTTTAGTGCAAGAAACTAGAATAAGAAGAAAAATTTTTTATAATAGGGAAAACAGATAGATTATAAGAAAAAGTAAAGCACCCCTTTATTGTAAAGTAGTTATAAGCATAAGACCAAAAAACGTTGTAAATCACGGATGATGCCCGCCGATATTTTAAAACCATCTCGAGAGTCATTCCTCTTCAAAGAATGACTCTCTTTTTCACAGGGGGAAGGAATGTTGCGTAGCGGTACATATCGATAAAAATCGATTATATTTAAAATGTAACGATAAGTACCGCTAGGCAACCAAAACCCCTTAGCCGGCAATAAATACGAACAAAGAACCGCTGGGTAACAAAAACCCTTAGCCGGCAGAAAACGTAAACAAAGCCGGACGATTGATCGGATTTCGGCTCGCCCGGGCGAGAATGCGCCGAGTCAACGGGGTCACCGATCGATCGATGGGAAGCGCGCCCTCAGCGCAATTCCCCAAAGTGGCCGGTGGGAGTGACCGATCGATCGATGGGAAGTGCGCCCTCAGCGCAATTCCCACAGTGGCCGGCAGGGAACTTTAAGTTCAATAAGAAAGTAAAAGTTCAGTCGTTGCTGAAACACAGAAGAACATAGAGTTCCAAAAAAACCCAAGAGCAAGTCGCGGATAGCACTTGGAAAAATCTTAGAGGAAAAGTGATAGTACATTTTTAAAAGAGCGAGGCATCGTCCGTAGTCCGTGGTTAGGACAAAGTTATACTCCGAATTAGAATAGCCTTAAGTGAAAGTGTAATAAGTTTTAACAAATAAAGGGCTATAAAAATTATCTAACATCATGCATTTTAAAATTATGCCAAGTACGAGGTTAAATAAATAAACAAATTGTGCCGAGTCGATGGTTAACTCGCGAAGCCGCAAAATAAATAAATAAAATCAGGTTTCTATATTGAAAAGTCATTGAACGGTGCACACCTCTTCACCTGAACTTTTTGCTCATCATTTTTTTAAGGAACCATGAGTATACTGCTGTACGAAAGGGAGAAATTGTATATGCCGCAAAATTGCTGCTGTCTCTGTAAGATTCCGTTCTGTAAATTATTCATGCTATGATGAACTAATGAGCCAAAATTTCTTCATCCCTTAACAAGAAATTTAACTACTCGACGAACAGAAGTAGATTGCACAGGGTTGGCACCTACACTTTATTACATCGAAGGTGAATGGTATACCATCAGTTCAAGTTTAGTCCGTGCATCCTTCCTATGATTTTAGGCCCAAAAGAGACACAGAAGTGGGAATTCGAAAATATCGATGATTTAGCTTAAAAAGGAATTTACTCAACGAATGACCTCGATAAAATGCAACACCTCTTTATTCACCCCTTGGAAATGAAGGCTCTAGAGGATGGATTTACAAGATTTATAAGGGGTTCATCACGGATGCCAAATGATGTAAGAATCTCAAATTCTTTTAATCCCTTCAACTATGATCAGATTTCGGACTGTGAAACTTTTAAATTCATTAGGATCCTTTGGTAATTTTGTGTCAACCCTATTTTGCTGTATGTTAGGATCGTCTTGTTGATTTAATACTCCACAACAGACCAAGACCAGCCACTTCCTCAGAAAACTTGAAACTGGAGTTAGAGATTCCATCCCCACAGTTCCAAGAGAACTTTATCTTATCCTTACACAATCGGAACAGTAATGTATTTGTATTTAGAAAAAAAAAAATACAAAGTTGTTACCTTGTTTTCATAGACAGCTACCAAGTAATAGTATACTATGAGCTCCTAAAACCTGGCGATTCCATTACCGGCGATCGGTATAGGCTACAATTGATTCGTTTGAGCCGTGTATTGCGAGAAAAACGGCCGGAATACGAGCAAAGAGATGACGAAGTTATTCTTTTGCATGACAACGCCCGGCCTCATGCCGCAAATGTCGTAAAAACATATTTGGAAACGCTCAAGTGGGATGTTTTACCGCATCCGCTGTATTCTTCGGGCATTGCTCCATCTGATTACTGGTTGGTCGGATGCAGCACGATTTGGCAGGCTACCGGTTCACCTCTTTCGCATAAATCGAAAATTGGCTCCTAACTTGGATCGCCTCAAAAGACGAGATGTTTTTTTGAGACGGGATTCAAACATTGCCTGAGAGGTGAGAAAAAGTATTAGCCAGCGATGGACAATACTTCAATTAATCTGTTCATTCATTTTGTTCTGAAATAAATGCATTTTTGACCACAAAAAACCGGATCGAACTAATTTATACTCCCAATAATAGAACACAACTGCTTAGATAAAGAATCTAGCAGTATTAATCTACTTTAGTTTAAGATTTACAGAAATGTATGTTAGAGCTTATTTAAAAGCTGATCCATATAAATAAAAAAAGAATGCTAAAGACAAAAAAAAACATCTATGTAAGTGCTCTCGTTTTGGTTGGACCCGCGTAGTAAACGGGAGTTATAAGAATTGTTCTTAC
The DNA here is from genome assembly GCA_963920795.1 of Eutolmus rufibarbis. Taxonomy (NCBI): domain Eukaryota; kingdom Metazoa; phylum Arthropoda; class Insecta; order Diptera; family Asilidae; genus Eutolmus; species Eutolmus rufibarbis. The sequence continues at coordinate 23,610,502 of OY987204.1, forward strand.
TTGAATATAGTCGGAATTAACCACGAAGTGGCGATCGAAAATTACAAGGATTCGCAACAGCGCAAATCCCAAAAGGAATATTTCACGGAACTTCTACGTAGATTGGAGGATACTTGGAATCGTTTCGAATCTAACGATTTAAAGATCACATATCTGCGGCAGCCACCGCTGGAACATTTATACTACACCACAGACTATTACGAAGCTATACAGGAAATTCACAAGCAATATCAGGACCATTTCGAGGAAATGAAGGAAATAATAGCGTTCTTTAATCAAGAAGCTAACAAAGGTATTTCCTAGGGCGCAATTCCAAGAGAAACTTCCACCAACACAAATAGTGGTGAAGTTTCCTCAAAAAAGACTCAATCTTCAGAGGGAATGAAACAAGCCGCAGACCAGGTTCTGCAGAGATCAGCTCTCGACCTAATCATCAGAGATGTCTTGATTAATTCGACGACAAGATGGGGTTATCAATTCACTGCGCCGTTTTCTCAGTACAATTCAAACAGAAGGTCAGCAGCCAAAGAGCTATTATGAGCTCAGGATTGTCAGGTGGCGTCGTGTGCTTGACATGTGTCACTGGCACTCCTAATGTTTATGTGTGTGTTAGTAATGTAGTGGTGAATCTCTCCCGCGCGCTGAATACGAAATTGTCATGAAGAAAGGGGGCGAGACGTTTTTTGCGCGCGTTCGAAACCACGCGATCCTTCACTTCTTCTTCATCGCTCGGGCAGTACGGTCGACGTGTGTAGAGTCGCAAACTACAGTTGTATCCGCCGTTGTTGTTCTCATACCGCCAGAGTCGGTCGTTTACAATCCGCCGCGTTTTCTAGAGTAGCATTGTATCGGGAAGACGAGTGTGTGCACCGAGAAACTGTTGGATCCGCCGCCCGGTCGGCTCAGTATGCAGTAACAGAAAAAATCTATGAAGAACTAGGAGAATCAAACATACAAATTAACACTATCGATGGGGAAGTTCAAAAAGAAACACAGCTAGTAAAAACAAAATGTCCAGAGGAATTTATGCAACCAGATAACGCCAGAATGAAATGGGTCAAAATAAGTTTAAATAAAACATACGATTTTTTAGTCGGTATGGATTGGGTGGAAAAGAACGTAAAAACAATAGATATAGAGAAACAGGAAATTATATTAACTAATAACGTAAAATTACCATTTCTGAAGAAAATCATTCACGAAGAAATTGTGCTCGAGGAAAGTGATTTAGGGAATATAAAATTAAACCATTTGAATGAGGAAGAAAAATCGGGAATACTGAAATTTTTAGGAAAATTTAAATCCTTAATATTTAAAGAAGGGGATCAATTAACGAATACGAAAAGTATAGTTCACGAAATAAGGACGACAACTACAGAACAAATCAACTCAAAACTTTTTCGTTACCCACCTCAACATGAAGCAGAATTAAGAAAACATCTGTCTGTCAATTATGAAGCATTGAGCGAAACTCCAAATCTATAAAAGATCATGATCCCTTATCATCAACTATGGCCCGAATATCATTAAAGTACCCCATCACCATTCATAAACAACTAGCTATAAAACATGGGATACCTCAGGATCTTTACATGCGAAATGGGGATGACTAAAGAAAACATGGAAGAGTGCCTGCTAAAGTGGAATCCGTATTTTACTGGATCGATAATCAACCTGAATTAGATGAAACTACTAGGGAAAAGATAAAGAGATATATGAAGATTACTAAGTCAAAGATTGATACCCTTAATAAAGTTAAATGGAACGGAATTGATTTTTTAGTTGGAAAGACAGTATACCAGTCTTTCTCAAAGTGGGCGATAACGCCCCCTTGTGGGCGTTGGAGACCTAGAGGGGGGCGTTAAGGGGCCCAGAAAAAAATGGGGGGCGTTGGCGTGGTTTAGGGGGGCGATGGTTGATTTGTAATTTCATTTACTTTATACAGTGATTTCATTGAAAGATTCCAGGACATTTTGAAATTGGAAATACCAGACTGGGTGTTTGATCCTTTTTCAAATGTTAACATAGCAGTATCACCCCAACTGGAAGAAGAACTTATAGAACTGACAACGAACGAGGAAATAAAAATCAAATTCAAAAATTGTTATCAAGAATTTTGGCTGCAAAAGTCAATCCCGCAGTTGTACCCTGGATTGTGGTCGATCGTTCAACGATTTTTGATAGCATTCCCATCGTTATATTTGTGTGAACGTGGATTTAACGCTGTGACAACGCTGCTTACTAAAAAGAGAAATCGTTTGCATGTTACCGAACGCGGCGACTTACGACTGTTTTTGAGTAAAATCGAACCTGATATCAACAAGCTTGTTAAAAATCATCAAATTCATCCATCTCATTAGATTCGTTTTAAAACTAAAATGGATTACCTATCTACATATATTGTTTCTTTTAATTTGATTAAAATATATTCTTAATATTATAAAGTTGCGTTTTAATTGCTCTCACTGGTAAAAATGTCTAGTTTAGAATGTAAGTTTAAACACCAGAACCGACTAATATAGCACACTATAACTAAATTTATTAAAGTAATGAAATTGTAGTTTTTAAGTTTTAGGAGTGTATAAAAAATTGGGGGCGCTGAAAAATAATTGATTTTCAAAGGGGGCGGTAAAAGAAATAAGTTTGATAAACTATGCAGTATACGATAGAAAAAGAGTGGCAACTAATCCAACTGGGTATGATATACCAAAAGATATAAGAGTGGCAGCAATCGCAAAGGCTCTTAATATAACAAATTATATTGAATATCAGAATGTACCACAGCATTACGTCGAAAAAATTAGAGAATTGATTCATGAATCAGCTTTTGACTACTATTCTCTACCTAATATTATTCAATATATAACATCAAATTTAGATGAGAGAGCAAGATTTCTACCATCAGTTGGGAACTATAATGAAGACTTTTATATGCTATCACATGTTTTAATTCAACCATATTACAGAGTTAAAAGTCTTGGCTCATTTACTCAAACAGGCCGATCCAAAAATTTATTGCTAACCAATATATGCAAAAATTTGCTATATGAGAGAGAAAGAAACAAGAATTTTGATATAAAGAAAACAATTCAACAAATCAGTATACATAAATATCCATTTAGCAGCTTATTGAAAGAATGCATTGATAATAGATTTGTGAAAGCTGTAAACGGTTTAGTGGGAAACAAGATTCAGCCTTCTATAGAAATAAAAGAAGTTGAGTTTTATCCTGAGCCTGCCAGTTTAACTATCACAGAAAGAAGTAACAAATCTAATACAAAATACATGGAATATGGAGGTGAAGAAAAAGTATTTTATAGTTGGAAAGGAATAAAAGGATATTTCATGCATTCAGGCCCTTTTGTTTCACAGATATCTATATGTTATTGCAGTATGGATCAAATAAAACATGTTATAGCTGTCATAGGAGTATATTGTAAGGCCGGATTTGAACTTACCAAAGGGAAAAGCATAAAAAGGATAACTGATGAATGCTATAAAATGTGGATTGAAAACCCTCATAAAATTACAACTCTAACCCGAACTTCATTTGAAAGGATTTATAGAGAGATGATTTCTAAGAATGAGACAAAAGGTAACATTGGTCTAATAAGAATTGAAGACAATATTGATTTATTTTAATTAACTACAAAAATTCCATTAAATAATAACTCGCCTTATAGAACATTAAAGTGGCTCAATGACAATTCCAAAATCATAAAGGAAGGTGATACATTCAGAACAAATTACAAAAGTAGATGGATGTTGGCAAAAAAGAATTCTGGAATCAACATATCCTATTATCACACTATGGGCCGATATCATACAAATTACTTGCAGCCAATAACCACTCTAGGTTTGTCCGGATTTTTGGAGAGCAGAAAGAGGAAAGCAGAGACCATTGAAACTTTAGGAGAGCAATCTGATTTACAAGAGAAAAAGAAGATGCGAATAGACGTAGCCTCTACTGTGTCTTAATCATTGATTCCTTTGGGTTGTGGAGCCGATACTATGTCATAGACGAAAAAAAAAAAAAAAAAAAAAAAAAAAAAAATCCGTCAAAGGAAATTAACCAAACTTTAATCAAACCAATAAATTTCAAGAAAATTGTTTTAGAAAATATAAAGAATATAAAAGAAATCAAAGAACTTAAATATCATAGAAATATTATGTACGGAACTAACGTAAGCATAATTATGGTGTTGATCTCGATTTTATTAATTACAATCTTATACATTTTCAAAAAAAATAAAAAAGGTAGTAACATCAATATAATAAATGCGAAGCCGGAGGCTTCTGAGTCAAAGCGGGGAGGAGTTACATATATTGATATGCAACACCTAGAACCGCTTAAGTCACTCGAAATACAAACCAAGCCCAAACCGATGGCATGGTAAGCATTCCCACAGTCTGGGAATGTCTAAAATTACGAGACATAGCCAAAACCGCCTCCGATTACAATAAAGTTCTCACCAGAAAGTGATTACGCTAGTAAAACATAAAATGAATTTTAGAAAATGGAAAATGAAAGCAGGCAGCCTGCCGAGGATCTTGAATGAATTAAGAAGTCTAGTACCTAAGTAAAGTTGTGAAATAAAGAAATAAAGAATTTTGTGAAGTATTATAGTGAATCTGTGAAATAAAGAAGAATTCCGTTTGTGTAATAAGCATGAAAAATGTTTCTCTTATACCCAAATAAATAACTCGCGCGGCGTGCAGGAGCTCGAGTTGGGCACGGGATCATCATCGGTTGTACCGTGTATCACCGCGGATTAAGTTTGAATCTTCATCCGTTAACTTCATCCGAACTTAATCGGATGAAGTTCCGACAACTTAATTCTCAGCGAATGAAGATGGAATGCCTGGAAAAATCAGCTGATTTCCAGTGTCAAACTGTCTGACAGTGTCAAAACCGACTGGCCAAGGACACACAAAGTGGCAATAATGGATAAAAAAATAATGTGGAAGTGGAAGGAACCCGAGGATGTTAAATTCATAGGTGTTTGGAGGGAGCATATCAATGATCTGAGGAAAGCCAAGAGAAATAGGCATGTATACGAAAATATGGCGAGGGATTTAAAAAGGACCGGTGTGCATGTCTCATTTGCGGCAGTCCAGCGAAAAGTTAATAACTTTTCTCAAAGATATAGGTAAAGTTTTTCATTAAATATAATAAATTTGAATTCATCGACATTAATTAATAGAAAGGAAAAACTGGGCATAGGCTGTTCAGGGGGTAGCCCATCAGAGTGGAAACACTACCATAGTGTCCACTCAATTATTGGGGGCTTCGCCAGCAACGATAAAACAAAAATGCACGAAAGTATTGAGTATGTAAGATATTCCTTATTATTATTTGTATAAAAATCTCATGAGTTATTTTATCTCACACGTGTTTAGGATTCATCTTCATGCTCCATCCCAGAAGATAGTAATGGAGCAGTGGAGATAGAGTTGAAGTCGCATACCTCTTCACCACCGCCTTAACCATTGCCGATAACACCGTCACCACCACCAATAACACCGCCACCACCATCTCCTACGGCGGCGCCGTCATCATCACGTTCTTCTTCCTCATCGGGTGCTAGAAGAAGGGAAACAATTTCGGAAAAATTGTTGCGGGAATTAAAACAAACAAATAAGCTTATTGAAAAGGACATGAGTGAGACAACGGCATTGCTGAGGGAGTCTCAAAATATAGATAAAGAGTGGTTAAGTGTAATGAAAGAATTTTTACAGAAGATACCGAAAACATAATTAAGTAATTAATAATTGCGATTAATTATGTCTTCGGTATCTCAATGAGTTTTATGTTTTGTTTTTGGTTTTTAAAAGAATGTATTTAATTTATATTATATAGTATGTATTAAAAAAACTTATTACTGAAATATGTTGCTAGAGCGTTCCTCATTTGACTTCCTTCCAAATTTCCATCACCTTGCGTTCTTCTACAAGTAAGTCTATTTTGTGTAGGGCGAATGGTGTCTTGTTCTAGCCATGATGACAAAGCAAAATCCCTTTCCTCTGTGCAGAAATTATGTAATACGCAACAAGCTTGGATCACACGATACGCATTGTTTATATGCACATCCAATCCCTTGCCTATTTTCCGAAATCGTGCTTTTAACTGGCCAAAAGCATTTTCTATGACCCTTCTACTTTTCGACAGCTTGTAATTGAATGTTTTTTCTCGGGGACATTGATTCGCATTAAAAGGAAATGGTTTTAATACATATTTTGATAATTTAAATGCCGAGTCACCAATCAATAAAATTGAAATACTACACATTATATGAAAAGATTTTTCTACTTACAACAGTCCACAAAACTCGATTTCTCATCTCACTCAGCAAAATATTAGTAATGTAGTTAATTTTAAGTACACGGTACAACATATTTTTTTTTTTTTTTATTATTAAACTTTTAATTCTTTGTGATCTTCTTCTCAAAACCACAAAATTATTTAAAAGATTCATTAACTCCGCTGTTTGCATTTTGAACCGTCAAAACGAAATGTCATCGACTCGAATGAAGATCGCAGTATGCTCGTGTATCATGAATGGAATGAATTAAAATCCGAGTGAATTTTCATTCGTCGGATCTTCATTCGACCGTGTCCGTGTATCTTGGGTATAAGAGGGTTGAAAAATTGAGATCTTGAGCGGGTCGGACGCGTGGCGGAGTGGAATTGGAACCGGACGAGTCGTCAGACGCGCGATATTCAGATTTTTTAGCGCGACCGTGGTCCGAAAAAAAAAGTAAATGTTTGTACTTACAAATTGCGGTTAATATGGACTTAAAATTAAAATCGGAGGGATATATTAAATAAGTATTATGAGTGCAGTGAAAGTGATATAGTGATAAACTAAGTGAAATTTTGTAGAAACTCGCGTTAAATACAGTGGCTCAGTTATGCTACAGTTATGATGTTATGTATACTGGGTGGCATACAATAACAATTGAGATCTTACTCGGTGTGAATAAGATCTCTTGTTTTCACGGTTCCGGGTTCAGCCCTGGAGGTACCCTACGCGGGGATCTCGGAAGGAGCACGAATGCTTTACTTCTCGAGTTCGCGGCGGCTCTGGAGACAACGGTGGGGGAGTAGCAGGGATGCGTTTGCTCCCCCTGCGATGAAAGACACTGCACTTAGTATTATACCGTCTATTTATTTATCGCATTTTTACACTGCACTTAACTAGTCTATACTTCTATTTTACATGGCATTAACAATTCCACCAGATCGACCTCGCGACTCCCTTAATTAGTAAAACGACCGCGGCTTGCCTTTGCTTCTTCGACTTCGGCTTAACTTTCGACCCGACTCTGACTTAAGACTCCCGACTCGCGACTCTTATCTTTCGACTGCGATTTTAGACTCTGTCCGGCTTTTTCTGATCGAGTACTTATATCCCCTCGATCGGTTATTGGAACTTTCCAATGTTCCAATTGCCGACAACGTGCGCGTCGCCACTTGTGTGATGCACATGTTTTGTGTCATCATAAATTACACAGGTCGACGCACGCGCGGGCGGTCACCCCAGCGTGAGCTTGGGTCGATGCGCTTGCGGGCAGCGTAATTTGAGGGTCGCATTCCTTATCTTGCGACTTTTTATTTCTATTGAACCGCTTCAAATTTCAAGCCTGTTGCGTCTTGAATTCTGAAGGGCTCTCCAAAATCTGGATGAGATTTTGGTACATAACAATTCCTTCCCCCTTGGAAAAAGAGAATTATTCTTTGAAGAGGAATAATTCTCGGGGTTGAAAGGTTAAAGCGTAGAAAAAGGAAGTTATTGGAAAAAAAAAAATTTTTAAGATCTCGTGATGGTGTTCGTATAGCCGCGATTTGTTCAGGGAGTTGCGAGTACGTTAACATAATCAAAATCTTAATATCTAATACAAAAAGATTTTTTTTTTTTCTTATTGTAATACTGTTTTCCTAGCCTATGTTTTCCGTGCCCCTTTACATAGATTATTTATTTGCTAGTATTAATGTTGTACAAACTATTATTTATTTTTTTTTTTTTTTTGATTTTATCTAATTTCTTATGGGCTAAAGGTGTACATGCGTAATTTTGCTTAGGTAAACATATGTAGAGAATTCTCGATTTTCCGACCTACCCTAACACTGTTTCGCTTATTACCCGCGCAATAATCTACCTATGGCTAATGTGGTGTCTTATTACCTAAGTGGGCGCTTGAGCTGCGGAAAACCTTGAAGATTAAGTGAATTTATTTCTTTTTATTCTTTTGTCATTTTTTTTAGCGAACCGTCTCGGTGTTTTTTGTGTTTTTTGTTTTCCGTATGTTACGGTATTATATGTCTATATATCTTTTTTTTTTTGTGTTTATGACGGGAATTTTTAATTTGGGAAGGTTCGGAAGGGTAAATTGGGTTATTGCTTGCACTTGCTTGTTGCTGACAGGAACTGTGCATTTCCGTTGCACTTTTTCTGGGAAATTGTTTGAATGGATTCCTATTATTGTCTATTGAAAAATTATCTTGAAAAATGGCAATTTTTCCTTTGGCTTACTGTCGGAGTGGTGGTGTAGTGCCCCTTTAAATAGTCCGTGCTTTGAGGGAGGTTTCGCCAGATTGCTGTCAGTTTTCTTTCAAGTTAAGGTGTGTTAACGAAAAAATGAGTTTTAGTGTTGTGCGTTTGCCCAAAGGGCCCATGCCTTTGGGTTTCAATTTCAGGGTCACCGGTCTAGTTGTGACCCACTGCTATACATGGTGGCGCGGGCTCCCACGTTTAATGTGGGAGAGCTCCGAGGGTGCTCGAGCCCTAGTTGTATGGATCGATGCCTATGTGCGGGAGGGCTATTATCCCGTGGATTTGGCTTTTCCTGCTGGTGGCCGGCTGCGATTTTTGGGTAAGTAGTTCTTGTGGTAGTAAAGGGGAATTGTCTGAATGATTATGGTTTTAATTTTTATAATCTAGGCGGACGCTGCAATCTTGTCGGCTTGGTCACATATCCAGATTCTGAGCCTTGGGACTGGGCGCCTGAGGCAAATCCCACTCCTTGGGAGGCTCCCTCCTGTGAGGACTGGTCTCTGGATGAGGACGGCGCGGCACCGGTTGGAGGTGACTTCGAGGGCTATCCTTCCGATGCCGAGACTGACGAGTTTGTAGTGAAGCGTCGCCGTGGTTAATGTATAAACGTTTGATTTAATAAATTTATAATATATATAAAAACTGTTTTTCTTTTAAACCAGATTCATTCTTTTTTCAGCTCGGGGCAGTGTTTGCCTTAGGGTTGTTGGGGGATTTATAGCGTTTTCGGGAGTTTTTTCAGCTGGTTTTTCTATTTCCTCTCTTGGCTTTCCGATCCATATGGAATCAAATAAATCATTAATTCCAGTAATAGAATATAAATATCTTGCAACAAGACTTTCAACGCAAGAAATCCAAGAAATCCCTGATAAATGTATCATAACTTGTTATTTTTTCTAGTTTGTCCGATTATTTGTTTGATTTGAAATATGAATTTTATTTGCTGTTTTGTTTGGATTTTATCATATAATTCGAAAAATGTATAATTTTTTTATATATTTTCAAAATACAGGAAAAAAGAAGAAAAATGAGCTGCATATCAAAAATATCGTGCTATTACTTCTCCATATATCTTGTGTTTTATTTTAGTGTTACCCTTGTCCGATTATTCGTTTGAGTCACTGTACATATACAAAATGTTTTGCCGGAGAACTACGAGAAACAAAAATTTGTAAAGTTAAATATCTCGAAGAGTATAGCTTTCCGACAAAAAATACTTGCATACTCGTCAGTTTTAAAGCCATAGGAATATTTCTACAAAGTTTCATTAAAATCCGTGAGGTTTCCCTAATCTTGATTTATGCAAAAAAAACCCACATTGTATCACTTTACAAGAAATATGTAGACATATTCCATAAAGAAAATTCCCCCTTAAGCTTTTCTAATCAAATTAACCATAGTATTCGCAACTGACGAAATACCGGTGCACCAAAAAAGCTACCACTACCCGTTTATACACAAAATATACATTCAGGAACAAATAAAGAGTATGCTCGACCAGAATATAATAAAACCGAGCAACTCACCCATTGTCTCCGCCACTCTGAATCTCATAGATTATAGAAAAAGACCTTATTTTTCCACTTACAGGTAACGTAGGCATTGAAGCATCCAATTGTACGCTAAACAGTGCTCCTCACAACGATAACAGAGTACAGGAAAAAAATTCTGATCCTGTCAAGCTCGAAGTTAGCGTTCCGGAGGCTGCGCTGGCTCAGGCCGCAGTTCGACCTGAGGTCAATCGGTTTAGCAATGAGGAAAATTCAAGCTTTGCCACGAGGGAATCTAACCGTGTAACCAGCGCAGCACCAGAGCAAGAGGTACATGTCGTGGAGGAATTAGTTATCCCCGCGCGATGCGAAAAACTGGTAAAACTAACAATAAGTACAGATTTAGGGGAAGAAATGCTCTGCATATCACAGGAGATATGCCAAGGGGTATTCCTAGCAAACTGCTTAGTTAAACCGGTTAATAACAGGATAACAATCGGAATTTTAAACGTGAATGACTCCTGCAAAACTCTGAGTTCATGGAAAATAAAAATGGTTCCTCTGAGTCAGTTCCACATCACGAACCTGGGGGATAACTCAGCACCGGAAGACTTTGAGAGCAGTTCCGAGACGAGGAACCTGGGTGCGATTCTCAGAGACAATAAAAGCAATGGGGAACGCGATCGCAACATCGTAAGAAACAGATTAAAGAAGCTAGCGACGCAGATTAGGATGGAACACTACTTGAATGAGCAAGAGCGGGAGAGTATACAGAGATTGTGTAAGGAATTCAATGATATATTCCATTTGGAAGGCGACAAATTGACATCTACAGACGTGCTTGTTGCATAGCGATACTTATCGATAAATATCGATTATATTAAAACTGTAACGATGGGTACCGCCATGCAACCAAACCCCCCAGCCAGCAACAAAGCCAGACGAAATCCAGCCCAGGCGGCGAATCGGATTTCGATACGCCCGTGCAATAATGCGCCGAGCCAGCGGCGTCACCGCTCGGCCCGTGGGAAGTGCGCGGCTGGGGAAACGCACCCTGCGCGTGGGAATTGCGCCCTCAGCGAAGATTTGTTGTGTGGCGGGTCAATAAAAAAGATTAAAGAACGCGTCAACGGTCGCGGGAGTAAAGTTGTTCTAAAACGAAAAAGATATACAAGTAACGGGCATCGCCAGTGGTTTAACCCTCGAATTTTAAGCACAAGGAGATGTGTTAGAATTAGTGAAGTGTAGTGTAGTGGATAAAGCAAATAAACAAAGGACTTACACTCAGCCCGTTGGTTTCCCTACCTAAAAAGGTTAGCAAAATATACAATATAACATGCTGAAGCACTCGATTTGGCTTAACAGAGAACAAGGTGCAGTAAACCAACGAATGTCCAGACTACCAGATGCCCAGAAAGCAATAATACAGGAGCAGGTAAGAGAAATGCTGGATAACGATATCATAATCGAGAGTAAAAGTCCATGGAACTCACCGCTTTTAGTGGTGCCCAAAAAAGCGGGCCCGTCCGGTGAAAAGAAATGGCGTGTGGTAGTGGATTTCAGGAAGTTAAACGAGGTAACTATCGGAGACGCTTTCCCTCTGCCCCGAATAGAGGAAATATTAGACCAGCTGGGACATGCCCGGTACTTTACAACACTAGATTTAGCCAGCGGATATCACCAAGTTCTAGTGGAACCTGCGGATCGTGCGAAAACGGCATTTAGCACGAACCTAGGGCACTACGAATTTAGAAGAATGCCTTTCGGTTTAACAGGAGCACCGGCAACATTCCAAAGAAGCATGAACTATGTTCTATCAGGATTGCGAGGTTTTAAGTGTTTCGTCTACTTAGACGATATAGTAGTCTATGGGAAGAACCTAGCGGACCATAACGAAAAACGTCTACAAGTTTTTAGGAGACTAAGAAAACACAATTTAAAGCTCCAGCCGGAAAAATGTCAGTTCTTACGAAAAGAGGTAGTATATCTGGGGCATGTCTGCACCGCGAAGGGAGTGTACCCGGACCCCTCTAAGACACAATGCGTGCAAAGTTTTCCTACCCCGAGGACTGTCCGGCAGCTGCAATCATTCCTGGGCCTCGCGAACTACTATAGGAAATTTATTCCCAATTTCTCGAGAATAGCGGAGCCACTAAATAAGCTCTTAAGGAAGGAGGTGAAATTTAAATGGACTACTGAGTGTGAAAAGGCCTTTGAGGAACTCAAAATTGCCCTAATAACTCCACCGTTGCTGAAATATCCCGACTTTAATCAGCCGTTTATTTTAACAACAGATGCAAGTGGAGAAGCTTTGGGCGCAGTTCTCTCACAAGGTGTAATGGGAGATGACCTGCCCATCGCCTATGCTAGTAGGTCTTTAAATAAAGCCGAAAGAAACTATTCGACAGTAGAAAAGGAACTACTGGCTATAGTGTGGGCTGCTCGCAATTTTCGTTGTTATCTTTATGGGAAGAAATTCACCGTCGTCACAGACCATAAACCCCTAAAAGGTATTTTTAGTGTAAAAGACCCAACTTCACGTCTTGTAAGGTTTCATTATAAACTATCGGAATATGATTACGAAATCATATATAAACCTGGTAGGTACAATCTAAACGCAGACGCTTTAAGTCGAATTCCGTACAACGAAAGCGATGAGGAAGAAGTTGACTCGCGTGCAGTTCCTGCTAAGACCCAGTCACATCCTCCGCCAGCAGCAGAGAAGCTGACGTGCCTGCCAATCACTAGAGCAGCAGCCAAGAAGATCGCTAGAAAGGAAGAGAAATCCAAGCTCGATGTGAAGACCCCCCTTCCCGCAGCTATTCAGAGAAATAGCGTGAGTGAAGAATCCGGGGCCACCATGAAAAACACCCCAGGGGCTAAGGAAGGACAGGAAGTACCCCTACATAGTACGAGAGCCCCGAACTCCAGCAAGCCGGTGGCTCTCAGTCGGGATACTGGTATTAATTCCGATACAGAAAGTGAATCCGACTTTCCAGAGGATGAATTTCTAGATGGGGACGAACATGTAGCAGCTAAAACACTAACCAGGCCGGAAGAAATTGAGACTATACTAAAAGAATACCACGATTCACCTTTAGGAGGGCATCGCGGGGTGTATAAAACCTATAAGAGGATACGCCCCCATTACCGTTGGAAAAACATGCTAAGGGACATTCATAAACATGTTAAAAAGTGCCTAAAGTGTCAGCGGAATAAAAGCTCCCCCGCTTTAAAAATGCCAATGGTAATAAGCGATACAGCGGAGAAGCCTTTTGACAAAGTCTATCTCGATATCGTGGGACCACTGCCAGTCACCCATCAAGGGAATAAGTACATATTAACTTTCCAGGACGATCTGACTAAAATGCTAGATTGCGTACCCCTAGCCGACGGAGAAGCTGTTACTGTTGCAAATGCCTTCTACAAAAACGTGATCCTAAAATATTGCGCCATCCCGAAGAAGCTAATAACTGACCAGGGAACCAATTTTACTAGTGAAGTTTTTAAAGAGCTATGCAAAACACTTAAAATTAAAAAGTTGCAGACTACAGCTTATCATCCGCAATCTAACGGTGGACTAGAAAGGGCACATAGACCATTAATAGAGTACTTACGCTCAGTGGTAGACGATAACCCACTATGCTGGGATGATTGGTTAGGAGAAGCCGCTTTCGCGCACAATCACTCAATGAATGCGGGCAGCAGGCATACCCCCGTATATGCGTTATATGGATTTCAAACCCCATTACCGAGTAGATTAAGGCAAGAACCCGAACCTGTAAATAATTTCGACAACTATTGTTCCTACATTAAGATGCAGAATATCCACAAAAAGGCGAGAAATAATTTAATAGCAAGTAAACAACTTTCGAAAAAATATTATGATAAAAATCAGAGACCGCAGGAATTCCACGTTGGCGATCAAGTCCTCCTCAACAACATGGCAAAAAAACATAAACTGTCACCGATTTGGACTGGCCCCTACGAAGTAAAGCGAGTGGACAGTAACGTAAACTGTACCATCCAAATAGGAAAGAAATAACGACGCGTTCATTATAATCGTCTCAAAAAATTTTAAAACCACACACAGGCCGCCCTTTCTTTATAAAAGGGAGAGCGAAAAAAAATATAAACAGTTTACAGCAGGCATTTTTTTTTCCCCTCTACAGGAATCATGTCTCTTCTCCTCCTAATCTTCGCCCTGCCAACCGTATGCAGCCAGGTAATGCTCCAACAACTTCAACCCTCGGGCATGCTTTTTGAACCAGTAGCCCCAGCGTTCGTGTACGAATCACATTGGGATGTCTACACTAAAATATCCCTACTGTCTGAGGAGGATACTTTAAATATGGTAGACAATTTGGAGAAGAACATAGGGAATCTATGCAAAATGCAACCCGAGAACAACGAGTTCTGCGCCCATTGGCAGAGGACAATAGAGAGCGTAACAGAGAGAATAAAAGGGGAAATGAGGAGCATCAATTACTTTTTAAGTGGGACCCGGAGCAAAAGAGAGCTTTTTGACGGAATAGGACGAATCTCCAACTACCTGTTCGGCACAATGGATAGCAAAGATGCCAAGGAAATTTATGAGAGGTTACAAAAACTCGAGTCCCACGAAAATGAGTCACTGCATCTGGCCGAGAAACAAATAACTATCATGAAGGCAAGTCTGGACGCAGTTAATAGAGGTTTTCACAATTTCTCCAACCTCCAAAACGAGATGGCGGAAAAAGTGAACGAGATTTCTAGCAGGATGACTGAGAAGCTGAACCTTACCAGTTGGGAACTAAAAAGCGTACGTCTCCAAGCTGACCTAAACGAATTACTTATCTATACGCTAACAACTACCCTGCAAACTGTGCTCGGCCACGTAAGTGAGTACTTCACGATAATAAATTCACTCCAACAACATCGGTTACACCCACTGATATTTTCACCCGACTCATTATCAAAGGCCTACCGGTAAATCGCAAAGGGATCCCATCCCCTCTTTCTTGATCCTCATCTTTTAAACCAAGTTATTGAAGTACGGTATGTACCGACCCAAACAGAGAAGTGCATCTCATACGTGTTCGCCTTCCACTTCTGGAAGCAGAGAAATTCACTCTCTTGCAGTGCCATCTTCTTCCCTTCCAAACAGCTGGGCATAGCGTCCTCTACGACCTCGAAACGAAATTGGTGCTTAATAACACTGTAGAAAGGCAGCTGATACCACTGACTCGGGAGGAGTTTAGTGAGCAATGTACCGAATGTAGCTCCAGAACGCATACCAAAGTTTACATCTGCGCCCAAAAGCAGCCCAAACACCTTGGAATTGCGCAGCGCGACTGTCTCTCTGACCTAACCTTCGGCGTCCCCCAACCGTCCTGCAACTTACGAATTCTGAATAAGAACTTCGAATTTATAGTTAAACTAGTCCGCCAGAACAGTTGGCTGTTTAATTTTCAAACCTCCCGTTCACTCCTAATGCATTGCGACAAGACAGTAGCCTATCAAGAATTAAAGGGTACTGGTATCGTTACATTGGAAAAGCCCTGTAAATATACGATGGATACAATGCAAATTCTCTATGAAAACAACGGGGATTCCACCATTCCATTCCCGCAAAATCAAGAAAGCCCTATCCCATCACCACAGATCTTAAAGGAAATACAGAGATTACAAGAAAAAAACAGCAAACTAGAAAATCAAACTACGTCAGGGCTGTTGCTTCAAAAGTCCCATTTTCAGTATAACGAAATTTTGAAGGCTAGTAGTAAATCACTAGCAGATCTGGAGACTAAGTTTGAGCAAATAGAACGGAACCGCCGAAACGAAACTCGTGATTGTCACACCTACCTGAATAGTGGTGGAGTAATCTTACTACTTTCAATATTGGTGGTCGTCTCTATTTTTTTTGTAAGGAGGAGGTGCCAAAAATTGAGGAACGCGCCGCTCGACATTCCAATTAGAACGTGCCGAACCGAAAAGGCGGATGAGTCCCCCTACTTACCAAACCACCGTTTGGAGAAAGAGAGTAGATCAAAAGAAACACCCCCAGTAACGATAACCGTAGAAGCACCCACTGTAAAAGCGCAGTCTATTTCAAAACCACCACCCCCACCCGTAGAAGCACCCACTGTAAAAGCGCAGTCTATTTCAGTTCCACCACCCCACCTTTACCCAATTTTACTTCTTCACCATTGAAAAAATCGAAGAATCTCCAATTTGCGAGCCAAAATTTCATAAACCAAGGCCGAACTGCCACTAACACAAGCAATTCCCACTACGCGCAAGACAAAATATTAAGATCATTTAGAGTAAGAATTTGAAACAAAAACAAAATTTTCGTACAATCGCTGTTACCGTGAATAATGTCAAGCTTGAAGAATTAATAAATTTAAATCAGTCACATGTATGCAATAAGAATTCGTTTTGACTGGCAATAAATAACTTGAAAGAGGACACAACAAATAAATAAATAGGTGTCGAGAAATAAAATAAGTAGGTATATATATTAGATATTGTTATAAAAAAAAAATGTGTGAGAAAAAAAAAGTGAATTACCAGTAAACTATTTCTAACGAGAAGGAAATAATTAGAATAAAATTGTTAGTAATTAGAAAAAAAAAAACATAAATGAAAGGAAAAAATAAATGTATTATATAAAAGAAAAATAAATACATAGGTAAATAAAAACTGACAATGAAAAAGATTATTTTCTATTCTGTAAATTCATCTATTTGAGTATATTACCTGAAATAACTTGGGAGAGCAAGAGGTTGAACACTGTCTGATTGTCTGAAAAAAAAAGAGGGTTAACCACTCCCAGGGGAATGCGAACGTTTGTTTCGTAGATATCTTGTAATGATCCCGCTGCAAGCAATTTTAAAAAAAAAAGAGAGTAAAGCACTTTGTTTTTAATTATATAAAAAATGAAAAAAAAATTTTTTTTATTAAATAGATAAATTATAACACAAAAAAAAATAAACAATAGAGAAAAAAAAACGAAAGAAGACCACTCGCTTGCTATTAAGTAGGAGAGAATAAATTATAAAGAAAATAGACAGGTAAATGTAAAAAAAAAATAATAAAAGGGAGAGAGAAATAATTTTAATAGATTATAAAAAAAAAAAGAAAAAAGAAACGGATAAATAGAAAAAAAAAAAATAGACAAATAGATAACAGAAAAAACACCCATTTATAATTTTAATGGATTATTATAGAGAGAAATAATTTTAATAGATAATAGGAAAAACACCCGTTTATAATTTTAATGGATTATTATAGAAAGAAAAATAGACAGATAAATTACGGATTAAGAAAAATCACCGTTTATTACTATTAAACAAAAAAAAATAAAAAAAAAATAGATTATGGATAAATAAATATAGATTAGAGAAAAAGCACCCGTTTATTACTGTAAAATAATAATAAAAGAAATAAAAATAGTAATCATAATATAATTAGGAGAAATGATTGTAAACTACGGACGATGCCCGCCAACATTTAAAAAAAAAAAAAAAAAAAAACAAGTATCTTGAGAGTCATTCCTTTTCAAAGAATGACCCTCTTTTTCACAGGGGGAAGGAATGTTGCATAGCGATACGTATCGATAAATATCGATTATTATAATTATTCAAATTGTAACGATGGGTACCGCTATGCAACCAAACCCCCTAGCCGGCAACAAGGGCAGACGAGATCCAGCCCAGGCGGCGCATCGGATTTCGAGACGGCCGTGCAAAAATGCGCCGAGCCAGCGGCGTCACCGCTCGGCTCGTGGGAAGCGCAGCCGGAGCGCGGCCGGCTTGGAACTTTACTTTTGATTGAAAAAGTAAAGTTCAGTTGCTGTCTAACCGGGAAAAGAGTTGTCGGAAAGTAGCTGTTGCGCCGCGGAGAGTAATAATTGTTAAAAATATAAAGGAGGCATCGTCCGTGGCCCCAACGAATTGTGTGATTAACAGAAAGTGTAAATTCCGACAAATAAAGTAGTATACCCCACCAAGAAAAAGGGTTCGACATTTCAGCACCCGTTGTAAACGTAACAGTTCTGTAATAAGTAAAAATTCCAGACTATTTAAAACAAATTTAGGAATGTATTTTATTGTAGAATAATTATTTCATTTTTAGGATTACTATTTCATTCCTTGAAAAGGAAAAAACAACCCCAGTGGTAAATTATACTCCAGATATGCCAATTCAAAATCAAAACGTATAAAAAAAAGAGAATTCAAATAATATAGATGAAGAACTGACTGAATCACAGCAGTTCGATGAAGTTGATGATACCATAGCTCTTGCTCTTAAAACTGCCTTAAGTCGAGATAGCTCAGATTGGGTTTCGGTTTGCGACAAATGGAAAAAAACGTATTCTCTGCGGCAACGAGAAATAAAACTACTGACAAATTTTGAGTTCTTAAAGACTTGGCCAAAATTTGCTGACGCAAGGGCGCCAGAACTGGTAAGATTCTATTACTTGTACTTTATAACTTTATTGAATGCAAGTTTATCGGAATTTTGTATTCAATTTAATTTTATTTACTCTCATGTTATTTTATTTTCATTAATCTGCCTTATTTACTTTCCATTTAACTAGATAAACATAGATTTTGATCTTATGTATCCTGGAAAACATCATCTCCTCTTCAGTAAGTGGGAGAAGTTTAAAACTGATATAAGAAGATATTACGAAATAAATATTCACAACGACAGTTGCAAGAAAAAATTTGCATTATCAAAATGGTATGTGTATTACGAAAACATAAAAAAAATCTAATTTTTGGTTTTTCCTTAGATTCCGAAGACTACATCTTGGGAACTTTATTAAATTCAGTGCTTCCTCCTGCTTCAAGATTCAAAGACAAGTCAGGAAAAAACAAAAGGAAGGTAACAATAGCAGATTCCCAGGAAAGCTTTGTTTTTAGACTACCATATATTCACAATTATAATGAAAAACTAAGCGATCTTATTAATAAGTATTACAACATAAGTCTGACAATTCAGCCATTCATTATAGCAATAGGTTCAAGTGATGAAAATTTAGATTCCTTTTTCATTTACTTGGACAAAACTTTATATAAGTTTGATTATTTTATTGAAACTTTGGACACTTGTTTTAAAATATTCCAAGTCCTTGCGTTGCAGTATCCCTTATCTTGTCAACCTTGTTGGGTATTCATTCAAAAGTACTTCTATGATATAAATACCCCATTTGACTTAAAATCTCCCAATATAACGTCACTTGTAAGTTTCTTGAATAACTCAAAATAATTTTTAATAATTCCTGTAATAGAAATAGGGCCTGATTCTGGTTGTCGCCTCACTTTTCGTGACGTGACAGCTTATGGCTGAATTGCCTGTTTTAATTTTTATAGGAACATTTCTTCGTTATTCAGCCATAAGCTGTCACGTCACGAAAAGTGAGGTGACTACCAGAATCAGGCCCATAGTTTCTTAAAATGTATGTTTGCTTTAAGTGTTCAAAAGAATATCAAAGTTCTGAAACTCTTATACGTCACTTGAAGTATGATCATTTAATTTCACAGAATAACAACTTGCAATGTAAACAATCTGATTGTAATCAAGTATTTTCAAATTATAAAACTTTACGACGTCAATCCTATTTCAAACAGTTCAGTAAATGCAAACAGCACTGATAGTACTGCAAACTCGACCCAAATTCAATCAGACAAACATTTATCTAGAAGTAATTCAACTTGTCCATTGGAATCTTTTTTTTTAAATCAACCATTTGGAACCGTTGATGAAACTCATGATGAACTCAAAAAAACAGCAGTTACTTTATCTCTGAAATTATACGCAGAGACTTTCATGCCAAGGAAAGAAGTATTAAAAATTCAGAATATGATTTCCAACTTTTTATCAATGATCACTAGCTCTATCAAAATTATTACTTTAGGAAAACTTCCTAAGGAACTTTGTGACGACTTAAACAGCGTCATGAATTTCTGCAATAATCCTTTCGAGCAAATAAAATCTGAACATCTTATGTTGAAAATGCTAAAAGAATTAAAATTATTTGATGACCCAAAATCATTTCTAATACAAAATAAAATATCTGAAAAATTGGTTAGAGGACAACCAACTTTTGACACAAAGCCCATTCATATTTATAGTATGTCGCTTCGATTCCAGTTTAAGTCCTTCTTTGAATTGCCAGGTGTTTTGAATTTAACGTTAAAAATCAAGAAATATATTCAAAAAAAGAAAATATACAGAATTTTATAAATGGCGAAGTATTCAAACTGAAAAAAGAAAAATTTCATTCAAATTTGATTATACCATTTACTTTATATTTTGATGACTATCAAATCAATAACGCTCTTGGCAGCCACACTTCTTCGATATGTGCATGCGACTATACATTTCCAACTTTACCCCAACATTTACTTGCAAAATTTCTTGTTTCATGGTTCTTTTGTTTCAACTAACAATTTAAAAAAATTGTGGAAATGAAATAAGCTTTACTCACTTAGTTGAAGGAAGAGTTGCAACATTTAGAAAATGGTATAGATACCGTAAACACGGGTTTCTTTAGCCCTGGGGGGTAATTTTGGCCCAAAACGAAAAAAAGCTTGAACAGCCCGCTACTCTGCAAGCTCGTGTGCGAGCGCAGCAGTGTCAATCTTAAATCATAAATGGCAGTATTGGTTAGAGACTCGATGCTATCTTCACGTTGCTTACGCAGGTATTTACTAGTTAGTCTTGATCAACTGTGGGATAGTGAAAACGTGCGTAAATTGTGTCTGCAAACTTCCTCTTGAGACTGTTAAATCTGGTAAGTTTTCGTTAAAATATCTATTTGATCTTATCAGACGTGTATTTGGGGACATGCCAATTGTATTTTCAATTTATTTAATCCTTGTATAAAACGAGAAATCTTGAAAACAATTGTGTTGTAAACTTTGTACCATGTTTCATACAACATTGGCCCGCGGGCGAAGTTCATCAACAAGTTGCAGTGAGACAAACATAAGTCTGGCATCGTCAACAGACAATGAGTTTGTTGAATCAGAGCTTGAGGATGAAGTGGATGAGTTACGACAACCGAAATGGAGCATCGATAAATCCCAAAATGGGTCCCCCGCTAATGATACGAAATTAGTGCTGCCCAAACTTAAACTGACTGCCAAAAAAACCCGAAACTCAGCTCCTATTCAATTTCAAGACTTAACCAACTCTGACCGACCACAAAACAATAAAACAAACGAAGAATCACCTATCCTTCAAGTCGATATATTACGTAAAAAAGAGGTTCTTTTGAAGGATTTTGATTCGATACCCATTGAAAAGGGGCCAAGCAGCTCGCACTCCTCCTGTTCCCAGAATAAACCAGCAGAGTTCAAAGAAAATATCGGAGCTGGTGATCATGTTATAGTGCAGTGGAACCAACATTTTTATCCTGGTCAGGTAATATCATTATCTGAGGAGGCAGTCCTTGTTAGATGTATGAAGAAAGGAAAAGATTTTTGGCGGTGGCCTGTTATTAAGGACGAACAACTATACATGCGGGAAAATATAGTACAAAAAATCAGATTTCCTAAATCCGTGAGAAAAGGCTGCTTTTCTGTCCCGGAGATAAACAAATATAAGTAGAAAACTATCTCTTAAGACACTAAGGTTTAAAAAAGAACGTTCTAAACCTAATAATGTTAACGATGATTCTCATAAAAGGCTGTTGAATAAGGAATTAGTTAAGTGAGGTTTATTTTATTTGAAGAAATGTTTTGTTATGGTTGATTTTTTTGTTAAAAAACTATGTTTTGTGGCAGCACTGCCGGATAAGAACTAAAAAATTAAGAAGAAGAAGGATATGTGAAAATGAGTTGTCAGTGTCAGTAAGGACAGTGAAGAGTGAACACGGAATAAAGAAGCACATATAAAAATAAAAAAGATAAAAGGTCTTAAGTTTTTGGGCTCTTACAAATTCAGAAGTGGGATGAACGACGCCGAAGCCGAGGAACTCGCCCAGTTGAAACGCAGGTTGCGCGCGGCTGGCCAAAGTACAACAGGTAGGAAAAATGAATTAGTCTTGCGCTTAATGGCGACACCCATGGAGCGGCGTAGCGTGTGTCCTGACGACATCATCATGACATCATCGGATTCGGAGAATGATGTCCCGGAACAGCCGCTTGGGGCCGACGATGTGTGTGTCAACGAAGAGAGAGACAATGAGGAAAGCAACAATGAGGAGAGCAATAATGAACAGAACAACAATGAAGCAAAATCAAGTCAGTATAAATTGAAACAAATGAAAAAGGAGTTGAAATTAATCAGAAAAGAAATGGAACTGCAGAAGAGAGAAAATGAATTATTGAAAAGAGATAATGAATCAATGAGGGGAGCAAATGAGAGTGTTAAGAACATCAATTACAATAAAGGAAATTTTACACTCGCCAGAGATTTCCTCGCCGACGCGGCAGTGACGATTGTTTCGAGCACTGGGAGTTGCAACTAAGAAATGTTCAAAGAGCGTTTTGTCTTGATGAGAACAATACAAGAGCACTTATATCGGGCAAACTAAGAGGAAGGGCTCTAAGATGGTTACACTCGAAATTAGACCTGATGACAATCTCTATCGAAGAATTATTGAACGAGATGAGGGCACTTTTTGAGGATCGTTCGAGTCGATTAACGTTAAAACGACAATTTGAAGAAAGAGTGTGGATACCCACTGAAACATTCCAGGAGTATTTTTACGACAAAATAATCTTAGCCAATAAAACAAAAATTGTTGATGATGAGCTACTTGAACATCTAATTGAGGGCATCCCGAATTATATGTTGCGTTCACAAGCAAAAATGCAGCGTTTTCGTAACAAGGAACAGTTGTTGGAGGCATTTAGTAACGTGAAATTGGAGAGATCACCACCGACATCTTTTGCGAAATCAATGACAGCACAACGACGAGAGATATCAAGCGAAAAACAGCCAACGAGAGTACTAGAAAAAGGAATATTGAATGACAAACAATCATCGATGAGAGTTATAAGATGCTATAACTGCAATGCTATCGGCCATATGGCAAATGAGTGTCGTAAGCCAAAGCGAGAAATAGGAGCATGCTATGTATGCGGTGAAATGGATCACCACGCAGCTGATTGTTCTAAGAAGAAAAATCGGAAAGTCTACAACATTAACCAGTCCGAAGAGAGAGGCGAGATAATGCAACGCTGTGCGCGGCGGAAATTGTCGAGTGCTGTGTAGTGTCGTGCAGTGCCGTGTTATCGGGAAAGAAGGAAAAAGAAATTCGTACAAGCGAAGAATTCCGACAAGTGTAGTGATGTGTTGTTTTATTTTCCAGGGCCGATGTAGGAGCTGCTGCAGGATCAACAGGGGGCTGTCAACCCAACTGTCTCTTTCTATTCCCCCTCCCCAGGAGCGTTGAACGTTTAACGCAACAGTGCTTTCATACCCCTTCCATGGTAGCGTTAAACGTTTAACGCAACCCTGTTGGAAGTCGCATTAGAAGTTTTTTTTTTTTTTTTTTTTTTTAAACGTCGGTGGCGGAATCATTATGAAAACGTCCACGAAACAAACATTCAATGTTCGCATTCCCCTAGCAGTGGTTTTCCTTTTTTTTTCATTAATTACAAACTATTCTGCTTATCATAATTGCTCACTAAATTCCGTGCGACGGATTCTTTACAAAAAAAAATGTCCACAAGCATGCATTCACCTTCCTCTAGGAGCGGTGTACTTTTCGCTTGGACCAGGCCTATCCGATTTCGCGATAAGTCCGGTCTGTCCGCGGCGGTGTTCTGGCTATTCATCATGGAAGATGCTATTGTCGCACTTTTTATCTCGCCGGTTCGAGCGGTACCCGGACCAAGTGCAAGTTTTGTCGCGGAAATTATTGTCACTGCGTCCGCGACTTTAAAATGGATAAGATCCCTATTTTCCGCTTCGAGGAGGTTGTTTCGCCCGCCTTCCACGTTGATTATGTGGAGGTGGTAGATGTCTCGCCCCGGTGGCGAGGCTTTGTGAAGTTGGAGGTTGTCTCGTGGCGGTCGGGTCTTGTTTACCGCCATTATTTTTATGCTGTTGCGGGAGTTGTCCAGGCGGAGCTAGACATTCCGTGCCGGGCCAGGCTCCGTTTTCTGGGTAAGTTTTCCTTTTCATATTATCCAAATCCAAATTATAGTATTTTTCTCTCTTTCCCCCCTTTCAGGGTGCACTGCAGTGTTGCATGGGGAGGAGCTCCCCTGCACTGCGTCCTCTCCGGAGATCGGAGCTTTTTGGGCCCCCTCAGCAGCGGCCCCCGGAGTCCCCGCGCGAGAGGATTGTCCGGACGCGGAGGACGTCAGAAGTTGGTCCTCCATGTCATCAGAACGGGGCTCGGAGGGTTCCAGCACCGACAGCTGACCTCTCGGCTCGTTGGCGGATCCCGAGGATCCGTGGTCCGGGTCCCCAGGATGGTGGGACTCCGGTGATCTCCGGAACTGGTCTTCCACACCCTGGACCCCGCCGCCGGAGCGAGGGTATACGCTGGAGGCGGTTGTTCCTGAGGCGCCGGAGCGGGCGCCGTCACCGCCGGCGCCTCCCCCAATTTACTTATGGCTCCGTCGAGGTTTACATCGGCGGGGAGTGGCGCGTTTTCCGGCCACTGCGCGAGGCCCAGCTGCTGATCTGGAGGTGGATGTTGGTAGTCTAGTGACGGGCGACCAGTTCCTACGCGCTTATGTGAGTCGCGGCCGCCGATAATTTTGAGAGAGAAAAGAGGGAAGAAAAAAAAAGAAAAATTTGTGTTGTTCCCGAAAAAAAAAAATTTTGTGTTGTTCTCGAAAAATACCTCAATAAATTGTTCAGTTTGTGACTATTCCTGTTGTTTTTTTTTTTTTGTTTTGGCTGGCGTGGGCGGTGAGGTACATATTTTTTCGGCGTGTGTTTTTTTTTGTTTCAAATCAATTGCATTTGGTGTATTGGTTTAAGCCGCGGCAGTGTCTGACTGCGCGCTGGTGGCTTTGGCCTTGGGCCTACATTTACACCCTCTTCTGGTCCTACTTCGAGGGGTTTGTCTTGTTTTACTTCCCTCTCTGTTATGTTGACCCTGTGTCTTTTTAGGCGCGGTAGGCAGTGTTTATAAGTTAGTGTTGCCACCAATACTGTCACCATGGCCGTGCCGTGACTGCTGCCGCGGAATACACCGTTAGATGCTTGTGGATCCCTTTGTCAGGGTGTACCTTGATTTGTCTAATTTTGTCCTCCAATTCCGACAAGGTGTAGGTTCCCTTATCTATTGTGGACCTCATTTCGTCTATCTCCCCACCAGCCTTTGCCAGTTCTGTCGCAAAAGTTTCGGGCGCTTGCTTTATCATTTTCTCAACCCTCTCCCAGGTGTTATTCACTTTTGGGAATACGGGTGGTTGGATGATTTTCATCGAATTTATTTCCTCTTTCTCGAAATGGAGGATGTTGGCTCCTATTTGCAGGTTACAGGGCTCGGTTAGGGTGAGGATCCCTTGGCCGGTTAATAACGACGTGGTCATTCTGGCGGGGCAGTTAAATTGGGCCACCTGGGGGCGTATCAGCGAATATAGCCATGTGTTGGCCCTGTTTAGAGGCAGGGTGCGCCGTCAACAATCTATCCGTCTGTAGCAGCCACCATCAGCCGCATTATCCACCTGTACCACCCCCTAACGGCCGCAACGCAGGACCCCCATGGAACTTCTCATCAAGGTACCCGTCGTAGAATGTAAGTCTAACTTCAGGTTAATTAAAAGAAATATAGGTTTTTATAAATAACAAGGTGTTCGTCAACTGAGAAAATATAGGAAGTTTGTTTGTAACTATGGATTAATAGAAATAATGATTTAAGTTAAAGTTTTTGTGTTTCTACTCTTGGTTCTCTTCTCCACCCCTCCCCCTTTTCCTACCGGGAGGAAGTAAATAAAAAGGGACCTCCCCATAATTTGTTCTAGGCCAAGGGGAGGTCATCGGGTGGTTGGGGCTTAGGCCAGGGTGGGTTCATTTTTCATCCAGAACCCCTCCCTGAAAGTCATTCACGGGCAGATGCAGGGCTCAGTCCCGCACTGTCCCTTTCCTTCCCTTGCGATCGTGTCGTTCCGTCGCAGGAGATTTTTCGTTTGTTATCGGTGGGCCGTTCCAGCGGCTGAAAGCGGTTTTTCGCAAAACCCCCCCACAACTACCGCATATGCAAGCCGGCCAGCTCCCGCAGCCGCATACCGCTGGACAGGGGCTTTAGCCGGGCTCCCTGAGGTCTGTATCTCGGCTTACCTTCATAACAATCTTTTGGGAGAGATGCTTGAGTGGATGATTCATCGAGAGAAGGGCAGCATTTTGGCTTCCCGGGCTCGAAAGATGCTATCGGAACTCGAGGGTGGAAACGGCGTGTGCCAGCTCAATAGAGCACTCTATGGATTGAAGCAATCCGGACGTCGTTGGTATTTTAGACTTAGCGAAGTTTTGCGCTCTGTCGGTTTTCATCCCACAAGGTCTGACTCGTGCGTTTTTGTGGATAGTAAGACCAAAACCTCAACCTTCATACTCGTCTATATGGACGATATACTCATCGCATCGAATGATCCGGGCAGAGTTAAGGTCATCAAGAGCGAGCTGTCCCGTCAATTCAAGGTGAAGGACCTTGGTCAAGCAAAATATTGTTGGGAATTGAGGTGCGTCGCGCAGGGAGTCAGATTCACTTATCACAGACGGGCTACATACGTGAAGTCTTGGCTCGATTCGGCATGACGGATTGCAAGTCATCGCCGACACCGATGGTTGTTGGATCAGGGTTGTCGAAGGGCGAAACCACCGGTAACAACGGAAACTACGCATACAAGGAGTTAGTTGGCGCTCTCATGTACCTGGCTATGGGGACGAGACCGGATATCGCTCACGCCGCCAGTTCACTTTCTCAGTTCAGCGATTGTCCTGACAACACCCACTGGGGCGCCGCCAAGCGGGTACTCAGATACCTGCAGGGTAGTATTAGCCGCGGACTCACATATGTCGGAAACTCCGAAAAGCTAGTGGGCTACGCCGACTCCGATTGGGGTAATTGCATCGTCGATAGGAGATCATACTCAGGGATTGTCTTCATTTTTGCTGGCGCAGCTGTATCATGGGCGCCCAGAAAATAGCGTACCGTCGCGTTATCATCGACCGAGGCCGAATACCTTGTGTTAGGAAATGCTGAGATCACGGATGACCAGACATTTCCTAACACCTGTTCACCCAAGGCCAAGCGCACGGTGGCTAACACCTGGTTTAAAGTGCACCGAGCAAATTGTCACGACGGCCCGGATGTGCGCGCTCAGGGTCATGTTTCAAAACAATTGCACCCATTGAGTAGCACGGGCCGCTGACTGCCGGTGACTAAGCAAGCTGAGTGCCTAAGTGCAGAAATTAACAGCACTGACCTAGGTAACGAGGAAAACATTGGAAGAAGTTCTCGGCAGTCTAAAAAGTGGAGTCTGAAAAGTAGAGTCGAAGAAGTGCAGTCAACAGAAAAGCCACCAGAGCTTAAGCGAACGAAACTACGTAGTCAACTGAGTAGTATAATAGTACGCACGCGTGGATTGCTCGGCGAAGTTTACACTGAAACTTGAATACGTGTTTGAATTGTGCGGGTGGTCGCGGGGAAGTGGTGTAACATTTTGGCGCAGCCGATATTCGGAAGTTTTTCCGGGATAGAAGTGTGGACCTGTTTCTGCAACCAACAAGAGAGGACGAGAGGACAGCCGAACCCCGTGACAGCCACTGGACAGATCGAAGACGACATCGCGACCATCCATCCAAGGACTAGCACCACTACAACCAATTTACGTATGTACCTAAGCAATAGCATTAAGTAGTAGACTCACCTAGAATTAAGTTGTGAACTAGAATAAGGATCTTATACCAAAAAAAAAAAAAGTGAATTGTGTCGCGAATATACGAAAATTTGTTTTTGTTCGTTGTTTTCCCTTGTAGCTAATAGTCAAAAGTGTGTAGATTTTTACGAACAGTAAATAATAAACCATGCATAAAATCGACTTAATCACTTATCTCATCCTCTATCACCTCACTCAAGGATTAGGTGTAGATGTTGAAGAGGGTGGAGCCCCAAGTTTTTTATCAAAAATTGCGTTGCCATATATCACTAATCAAACTAAATGGACCCCAGTCATTCCCAACAAATTAAAATGTCCAGATCACATTGAGTCACCAATTATCTCAAATGGCAAATTCGTGTTGGTTGATATCCATGAACCCATTTTTCAACCTCATAACACAGTCAAAGGATATATATGTTCAAAAATTGAATACTCCACTACATGTGAGGAAGGATGGTTCGGTGGCAAAACAATTACCACAAGTTTTCAACACTTACCAGTCAAAGATGATGAGTGTGTCCAGGAAATTAGAAATAATTGAATTACAGAGTCACCACAGTATCCCTTGGAAGAGTGTTACTATGCAACTACACACACTTCTTCTAAGTCCTATACAGTACTTAAAGAACATTCTGTTACTATTGATCCTTATGTTTCAAAACTGGTAGATCCCATATTCCCTGGAGGCCAATCAGATGGTGGACTAGCTGAAACCATATATGAACATACCTTGTGGATTCCTGCTGACAATGATTTTCTATTGGAAAATCAGTGCTCAAATTTTGACACATATGAGGGTTATTTAATGTCGAATAAAATACCAGGAAACCTTGGAAGATTTTCAGAAGATGAATATTTAGTGAGTTTACACTTTAATCAGCTCTTTTTTAATGGAGCATGTCGAATGAGCTTTTGCAAATTCGCAGGAGTTAAATTCAAAACTGGAGAGTTTTTAGTTATATCTCCAAATGGAGAGCCAAGAAGTGTAGTAACTGCAGTCCTTCAAGCTATTCCAATATGTTCTCAAGATCAAGTCATTCTAGAAAAAACACCTCATCAAGAAACAGTATCTGAAATAAATTCAATCAGTCAAATGATATTTAGGATGAAATGTTATGATGTAATTGGAGATATTTTAACAAATGTACCTATCAGCTCTTTTGATCTATCCTTCCTGGCTCAAAGTCATCCTGGAATAGGATATGCATACAAACATACAGGAGCTGGTTTAGTTCAAGCTTTAGTCCGATACGATTTAATTGATATATCCCAAATAAATAGTAGAGAGGATCTAATAGGGGAAAACATCCAGACTCATACAGATTATTATTACACAGACTGGGTCGAATTAAAGGGATTATGGACAGGAGTAAACGGAATCGTCAAAAGCAGATCAAATAAAGTGCTATTACCTCATTTGTACCTTACTAGGAATCTAATCAATATGGAACTAAACCAACTGCTACCAGCACATACCATTTCTCATCCCATTCATTATATAATATCCAATCATACACCATCTGAGACAAGTAAATGGTCTCAAACTCAAACTCATGGAGTTGGGAATTTAGTAAATATTACTGAAACAAGCTGGAAAAGAATTGGACAATCCATATCAAATTTCTTTCATAATACATTCACTCATCTTGGACATTTCCTAATTCTCCTGATCTTTGTAATCATAGTTCTTATATTGACTCCAGTTTTAATCAAATTCGGATTAACCAGATGTAGAGCTTACAGAAGATCAAATTTCAATCAAAGAGATAATTTATCTGTATACTATCATGCAGATATGAGTAACAGATTTTTGTGAAAAAAAAAAACTAACAGGATTATTACAAAATGGATTTTTTAAGCACTGATGTTAACTTGCCTGAGTCTATGGACTTTGATGATTCTCCAAATTCTAATTTTGACATAGAATTTGATGCAGGGTCAGGCATTCTACCCCCTAAAATGGAATATTTGAGTAATGTTGATTACTCATTGAATTCCCCACTCATTGCTGATGAAATTGAAGAATTCATCAAGTATTTAAAACATGATGTAACCAATGTTAGATGGAATATGGAGATATGGAAAAAGAGAAAAGAAAGCTTTCGTCAACGTATCAACCTTGAAGATCTTAATTACCCACATCAGTTCCATTCTTGGATGGGATATTTCAACATCAACAATCTACCATTCACACAAAACTTCGAAAATTTTCTCTCTCAAGCATATGAAGATTCCTTAATTACAGGAGAAGTTGTAACCAGTTTTTTAAAAGGGTGGATCAATAAGGACTATAATGTACGAAATAAAACAAATGTAAATATCGCCACAAAAAAATGGGGTTCCTACTTCTTTGAACTTCATTTCGTAACGCTACTTCTTAATGCATCTACAGTGGATGAGATACAAAGGCTAACTGAAAAAGGATCATCTCATTACAAATTCCAGTGTGTACCCAATGGTGTTTCAATTGTAACTCCTAATTTTGGTGAAATTATAATATCATATGGGTTTTTATTGATGAAAGACTATTATTTCATATTAGATAGAAATACACTCTTGATGTTAAAAGATCTTTACATTGCCCGATTTCACACCTTGTTCGCCATCCAAAATAGAAATGACAATAAATATTCAGATATTTCATTAAGGATCATATCTGATATATATAAAATCGGTGACTTAATTCTATATCATAGCGGTTCTTCAGGATTCGACTACATCAAATTGATTGAACCGATATGCAATCTAAGATTAACTCAGTTGAGCAGAAAATATAGACCCCTTATTCCTCAATTCCCTGAATTTGAAAAACACATAGACACTGCCATCTCAGAAGCCTCTGCCAAGAATCCATACATTCTAACCTTATATGAAGCTATTTTACAAATCTCTGAAATTGATGATGTATTAATCATTTACAGCTCATTTCGTCACTGGGGTCACCCTTATATTAGATATTTAGAGGGACTAGAAAAATTGCATACTCAAGTGACAATGCCTAAACAGATTGATGATCATTATGTTGAACTATTAGCAAGTAACCTGGCATTTATTGTACTAGAAAAACAGTTTCAAGAGAAAAATAAATGGTTTGTGGACAAGAGCAAAGTAGAACCAATCCATCCTCTCTATGAATTCATATGCTCAAACACATGGCCGACTCCTGATGTAATTTACGATTTCGGAGATCACTGGGACAAATTACCTTTAATCAAATGCTTTGAAGTACCCGAGTTACTTGTTCCATCAGTCATTTATTCAGACAAGAGTCATTCTATGAATCGATCTGAAATTATAAATCATCTTTTAACAAACCTTGGGAAACCTATACCGTCTCGGAAGGTTTTGCAATCATTATTGGAAAAGCCTGCAACTCCATGGCCTGAATTCTTGCAAAAAGTCAATGACTACGGATTAAACTTAGAATCATTAGTGATAGGTTTAAAAGCAAAAGAGAGAGAAATTAAAGAACTTGGGAGGTTCTCTTCTTTGATGTCATGGGAATTGAGAGACTACTTTGTAATTACTGAATATTTAATCAAAACTTATTTTGTCCCTTTATTTTATGGTTTAACAATGGCAGATGACCTTACCACCGTTATCAGAAAGATTCTTGAAAACACTCTAGGCCAAGGCCTGGACAATTATGATATTGTCACAATAGCAAACCATATTGATTATGAGAAATGGAATAACCACCAGAGGAAAGAGTCAAATGAAAGAATCTTTCGTGTCATGGGTCAATTTCTTGGATATCCAGAACTCATATCCAGAACACATGAGTTTTTTGAGAAAAGTCTCATATATTATAATATGAGAGCCGATTTAATGTGTGTTGAAAACAATCAAGTTAAGAACAAACCCGGCTACCTCGTATGCTGGGAGGGACAAAAAGGAGGCTTAGAAGGATTAAGACAAAAAGGTTGGAGCATCATCAACCTCTTAGTTATAAGAAGAGAAGGATTACATCGAAACACACAGATTAAATCTCTTGCACAAGGTGACAATCAAGTAATTTGTACACAATACAAAATTCAACAGTACCGCGATGAAGGAGAACTTCGACAGCATTTACAAGAGATTGCTATTAACAACAACATCATCCTCAAAAAAATCGAAGAGGGAACTGGAAAACTAGGACTTATAATCAATAAAGATGAAACCATGCAAAGTGCAGACTACCTTAATTATGGTAAAGTCCCGGTTGTAAGAGGGAATATACGCAGTCTAGAAACCAAAAGATGGTCCCGTGTGACCTGTGTTACCAATGACCAAATACCAACTATGAGTTCAATCTTATCCACAGTATCCAGTAATGCGTTGACGGTCGCACACTTTTCTGAATCTCCTATTAATGCGATGTTTCATTACAATTTTCTTGGTAATTTTACTCGGAATTTATTGTTGATACATAATCCTGCTATCAAAACTAGTCCAGAAGCTGTTATACAACATAAAGAACGTTTAGATACACCAGAATTCAAAATCGCATCCTTGTATTTGGACCCCTGTTTGGGAGGGGTATCCGGAATGTCTCTATCAAGATTTCTTGTTAGGATGTTTCCTGATCCTGTGACAGAATCTCTCGCCTTTTTAAAAACTGTATATGAAAATACGTCAAATAATCTTCTAAGACGACTCTGCGTCAACATGGGAAATCCGCGTCTTGGAGCTGTCAAGGGACTGGATTCATTTCCAAAATTACTTGAATCTCCCCTCTCATTAAATATTCCACATGGAATTGACATTACAACAATTTTAAAGAATGAAATTAAATTGAATTTAATTCGAAACGTATCCAGTATTAAAAATGAAATGATAGCCAATGCAGTCACATATACTAGTCAGGAGGAATCGAAATTTCTTCATTTCTTATTCTCAATTCGCCCTGTTTTTCCGAGATTTTTAAGTGAATTCAAAGCAGCATGTTATTTAGGAGTGACCGAATCTTTAATATCACTATTCCAGAATTCTAAAACTATAAGAAATGTGTTTTCAAGAAACTTAAAGAAAGAACTAGACTCAGTGTTAATTAAGAGTGAAGTAATATCATTAGTGAGTTTAACAAACTTTGCAAAAAAGTCAACACTCAACACAATTTGGAAATGTTCCAGTACTCAAGCAGATAACCTTCGTCAACAATCCTGGGGGTTTCAAATAATAGGAGCTACAGTACCACACCCCCTCGAGATGATAAATCATTTCGGATCAGCCAGTGGAGATTGTTTGGATTGCAAACATTCAGATATAAGACGGTCCTATATATCTGTTTTAATACCCAAAGGACTTAGCAATTATTGGTGTTCAAAGGGACCATACTCCGCTTATTTAGGATCTAAGACATCAGAAAGTACTAGTATCATGCAGCCGTGGGAACGAGAAGTTAATGTACCAATTTTAAAAAGAGCAGGCAATTTAAGATCTGCTATTGGTTGGTTTGTGAATCGTGATAGCAACTTAGCAGCAGTCATCACACAAAATTTGGAAGCTCTAACAGGAGAGGATTGGTCAGTTCGAACTAGGGGGTTTAAAAGAACTGGATCTGCCTTACACAGATTCTCATGCTCCAGGCAAAGTGCAGGGGGATATAGTGCCCAAAGTCCCGTAAAACTAACACGAATGATATCCACAACCAACACTCTATCAGATATTGGGGAGCAGAATTACGATTTTATGTTTCAATCGTTATTAATTTATTCTCAAATAACAACTGGGGAGCTAAAAGATAACAATCCCAATCCCGATTATTTACATTTTCATGTAACATGCAAAGATTGTTTAAGACCCATCGAAGAACCAATATTAGAGACCATGTGTACTTATCAGCATCCAAATGTGTCGTCCTACCTGTCTAGATGGAAACCAGAATCCACCCCTTGGTCCAAAACACGAACTATCATTCAAATACCAACGGGAGACTGGGGAGAAGTAGGTCCACTTGAGATGTCATATCATATTGGACGATCACAGGGGTTTTTATTTGGCGACTTCATCAATGGAGGAAGCCGTCATGCGGATGACTCATCGTTGTTTCCACTGAGTATGGTGGGAAGACTGTGTCCTTGTCACTATATGGATGGAATCCTAGATGGATTAATTAGAGCAGCATCTGTTCATGTCATATTTAGAAGATCCGTGATAACGAGTAAGAGGCCAAGAGGAGCATTAACTGGAGCAATTTTATATTTGATAGATCGGATTAGTTTGGTACCAGGATTAATAAATTTATGGAGGAGTGATTCCTTTCAACGATTATTCTCCAAAATTCCACATCGAGTACCTGCATCTTATCCCTTAAATAATTATGATTTAGGGCTCCTGGGAAGAAATTATTTAAAGAATCAGTTTTATCGGAAAGATAATGAACTACACGACTCAGGGTCAGCCTATGATGATATCTGGATATTTTTAGACCTCAACTACTCTTTAATTGTTGGATTGTTAGCAGTATCAGGAATTCTCATGAGAATTCTCTACCAGGATAATCTACCCAACAGTTGAATAGAATTAGAGAACTTAAAGATGTCATAACCTGTGTGCGAAATGAGCAAGACCCGTTGGATATAGGACACCTCAGATTT
Organism: Eutolmus rufibarbis; assembly: GCA_963920795.1. NCBI lineage: Eukaryota > Metazoa > Arthropoda > Insecta > Diptera > Asilidae > Eutolmus > Eutolmus rufibarbis. Next base: position 23,644,974 of record OY987204.1, read on the forward strand.
ACAACTGCGAACATGCTGTCTATTGATCAAGAGATAAGACATGCAATTAAGTCGAATAAACCTCCAGATACAATTGCTCAAATTTATAACCCAGATATAGAGGATGAGTGGGATACTGAGTGTGTTGGAGATATCAGAGAGTTCACCGTCCAATTTACAAATTCACCCACCTACAAACAAGAACATTTCAGAACAGTTCCAAGAATCAAAGATCCACTCATATCCGGATTAAGATTATCTCAATTAGCTACGGGTTCACACTACAAAGTACGATCTATTATATCTGGATACGGATTAAGATACAATGATGTATTAGTTGGAGGAGACGGTTCCGGTGGGTTAAGTAGCATGGTTTTGAGATATAATCCAACAAGTCGGGTGATCTTCAACAGTTTATTAGAATTAGAAGGGGTCCATCTTAAAGGATCGAATCCATCCCCAGCTTTGATGATTAGTGAGTTGAATGAAAGATGTGTAAATTTTCAAGATGTATGGAAAGCACCCAGTGATTTAACTATGTATGGAACCTGGGAATATTTCTTGAATCTTAAAGAACAACATAAGATGAATATTAGTCTGATTATATTGGATATGGAAGTCCGTGAAATATCTGATCATGATGCAATAGTAAAACTATTAGAGAAATATGTATATGTTCAAAATATCAGATGAGGTAAATGTATTATATAAGACATATGCTCAACTACTTTTCATCCCTGAACACTCCATAATAGAACGATTAAGGAAATATTTTGATGCAATAACAGTATTTACGACTGATTGGACATCTTCTAAGTCTTCAGAAGTGTATATTTTATTTCAACATCCCAAAAAGAGCAATATAAGAAACTGTTATGTTTATTATCCTTCTTTGGTAAATTTTTTGGAAACACTGCCCGTCTTCTCAACAGATATAGATGAATTTAATAGAGCTCTCCATCTTAAAGAATATCATCCACTCCAAGGGGTTCCAAAAACATTGTTAGTTAACCGTAAGATTGAGATGAGTCATTTACTCTGCTCATTGGTTGTCAAAACTGGTTTATCATACCAATTAAGCTTACTAGCATCTTCAAACCCATTGGTTGCACCGCTCGAAATCAGTATGAGTATCTTTATAACTGCAATGAACTCTATATTATCAATAACAAATGGGAGAGTAACAGATCTTAAACCACCCTCTGACGGAATTGTTATAAATCTGAGATGTTTTGTTGTGGGATATTTTCAATGGTTTGCTTGGGTGACCAACAATTTAACAATAAAACAGAATGTACAACGATACATAGATCACTATTTTCCATTCGCTTGGAATCAAGTACAAATCAAAGGACTTTTTTACCATAACTGGAATCTTATACAGGATTTATTAGTGCAAAAATATTTGAGACTTGACAATAAAATGGCACTCATCGGTCAAGTTATAAGGGTCTTCTGTCGAATGTTCCCGAAAAAACTGAATAAGGCCAACATTAAAGAAATAAACAGACATCTCACACGGTTAAACAGAGGATTCAGTTATCAAAAGTTTGAGTCTGTTACTAAATTGTTTGAAACAACATCATCAACTGATATTTCTGTTAATCTAGGATCATTAACAAGAAGAGAGGTAACTCATCCAGACGTATATGACGAACTAAGTCATTGGCAATCTTGAAGTGAAAAAAAAAAAAAAAAAAAAAAAACATAAATGAAAGAAAAAATTAGGAGAGGTAAATAAAAATGTCTAGAGAAAAACGTAAATGCAAATAGGACAAATGTAAAAGACAAATATAAAACCATAATAATTACAAAAAAAATTATTAATTAGGAAGTTAAGAATCAAGAAATAAATGAAAATGTAATAAAAGAAAATAAACGCATAGGTAAAACCATGCCAAACATATATTAACAAATAATTCATCAGTAGATTAATGTAGTAGAAATGTAAGAATGAATGTAAAATTTTGTAACAATAAAAGCAAAAGCCGAAGCAATCTACACCCGTGCGTACTAACAGATATTGAAAAAAAAAGGAGAAAAAAAAAATTTCATATGCGAACTTAAAATTACATTGACAATGAGAACTTCCTCTAACTTCCGTTACTTGTGCCACACCTTCATCGCTACCGGCGATTTCGTCTTCACGACGGGGGAGGAATGTTAGGAAATGCTGAGATCACGGATGACCAGACATTTCCGAACACCTGTTCACTCAAGGCCAAGCGCACGGTGGCTAACACCTGGCTTAAAGTGCACCGAGCAAATTGTCACGACGGCCCGGGTGTGCGCGCTCAGGGTCATGTTTCAAAACATTGCACCCATTGAGTAGCACGGGCCGCTGACTGCCGGTGACTAAGCAAGCTGAGTGCCTAAGTGCAGAAATTAACAGCACTGACCTAGGTAACGAGGAAAACATTGGAAGAAGTTCTCGGGAGTCTACAAAGTGCAGTCAACTAAGCACAGTCGAAGAAGTGCAGTCAATAGAAAAGCCACCAGAGCTTAAGCGAACGAAACTACGTAGTCAACGGAGTAGTATAATAGTACGCACGCGTGGATTGCTCGGCGAAGTTTACACTGAAACTTGAATACGTGTTTGAATTGTGCGGGTGTTCGCGGGGAAGCGGTGTAACACTTGGCCTAACTGATGCTACGAAGGAAGCGGTCTACCTGATTCAGTTTTTGGGAGATGTTATGTACCGAAATCTCATCCAGATTTTGGAGAGCCCTTCAGAATTCAAGACGCAACAGGCTTGAAATTTGAAGCGGTTCAATAGAAATAAAAAGTCGCAAGATAAGGAATGCGACCCTCAAATTACGCTGCCCGCAAGCGCATCGACCCAAGCTCACGCTGGGGTGACCGCCCGCGCGTGCGTCGACCTGAGTAATTTATGATGACACAAAACATGTGCATCACACAAGTGGCGACGCGCACGTTGTCGGCAATTGGAACATTGGAAAGTTCCAATAACCGATCGAGGGGATATAAGTACTCGATCAGAAAAAGCCGGACAGAGTCTAAAATCGCAGTCGAAAGATAAGAGTCGCGAGTCGGGAGTCTTAAGTCAGAGTCGGGTCGAAAGTTAAGCCGAAGTCGAAGAAGCAAAGGCAAGCCGCGGTCGTTTTACTAATTAAGGGAGTCGCGAGGTCGATCTGGTGGAATTGTTAATGCCATGTAAAATAGAAGTATAGACTAGTTAAGTGCAGTGTAAAATAGCGATAAATAAATAGACGGTATAATACTAAGTGCAGTGTCTTTCATCGCAAGGGGAGCAAACGCATTCCTGCTACTCCCCCACCGTTGTCTCCAGAGCCGCCGCGAACTCGAGAAGTAAAGCATTCGTGCTGCTTCCGAGTTCCCCAGATAATCACCCGAGATCTGGCGAAGTTAAAGCATTCGTGCTGCTTCAAAGATCCACGCCTAAGTACCTCCAAGGCTAAACCCGGAGACGTTAAACAAAGAGATCTTATTCGCACCGAGTAAGATCTCAATTGTTATTGTATGCCACCCAGCATACATAACAATTTGGCGCAGCCGGTAGGATCAGGGAAGCCTGGTTTTTAACAGCTATAAAAACCGTAAGAGCTTGAAAAGCCTTGATCCTCGAACAAGAGTTCGATAAGTTGCTTAAGTGCAGGGTAAAACAATTTTTACCCATAACCTGAAGTAGAAAAATAGCTTCAGGGGCACACAGTACTTTTAAGCAACGAACTCCAACGCTCCCGGGTAATCATCTATAGTTGCCTCTGCTCCAGGCGAGCACGCAATTACCCGAAAAGAAAAAGGTACTCAACTTTAGTTGCCTCTGCTCCAGGCAAGCAAGCAAGTACCAAAGTGATTGTAAAAAGGCACCGATCGGGCACTACAACGAGTGAATGCCAGGCCCAGAGACCGCAGAAAATACGACGGAAGACGAGCCCCAAGAAGTGAAAACATCGCCCGAACCCAACTCCGCAGACTCCAACGAAGACCCCACTACACCGCAGCCACCGAGGGAGCAACCCAACGGCCCATCGCAGCGGGACACAGCATCTCAACCGCCGAGGGAACCGATGACACCGATACCACATCGAAGAGCATCGCGGGACACCCCCAGCACCTCAACACCGCATCCACATCAGGGACTAAAGCTAAGAAGCGGGACGATCCTCCCCCGCGGAGCAGCGACAACAAACCAGATAGCTGTAAGTTTAAAAAATCAATTAATTAAGTTAGTAGAAAAAGCACGAATATCAGGGGGACTCTCGAGTGCGCAAATTGACGAGCTTAGCGCCCAGATCAATCAGACTGGCGAATTGAGACAAGCTCAAATTAAAAAATTTAAGCAAGAAACCGAGAGTTTCCGAGAATCCCTAAAAGATTTTAAAGAATATTCGTGCTCTTTCCTAAATAAAGGGCAAAGCAAATCGGAGCCCGATTTAAATTTAAGTCGCGAAAGTGATTTAGAATTAAGTAGTGAAAGTGTAAAAAGTGCGAGTGAATCTGAGGCTACCGCGATCGCGATAAATTGGTTGAACGCGTCGTTCCCAATTTCGGATTTTTCGGGTGAATTAAATAATTCCCATACTCCTCCCTTATTTCCAGCGAAAAATAAAATAAAAATAAATGACCAACTACACTGAAGTCACGAGAAATCTGACTCAGATAGTGCCCATCTTTTCTGGGGAGCCAGGCCCAAATTTGAGCAATGAGCTCCAAGCTTTCCTGGGCTGCTGCAGGCGGTGTTTAGAATGCCTCGCAGACCCAGATAAAGCAATTTTTATTAAAATGATCCCGACGAGACTCCGGGGCGAAGCTTATCAGCTTTTAGCCACAGAGGAACCTGCCACCTTCAAAGAAATTGAAGATAAATTGAATGCAGCGTTCCTACCCCGCGAGTCTCATCAGGAACTTGTGAATAAGCTAATAGCCATGCGCCAGACACCGTACGAAGACCTCACCCGGTTCATCTCGCGCATTCGGAAAGCTCTGTCGCAGTGCAAAGAAGCGGCAGAAACAAAATACGGTGCCGCAGCGGCAGCAATTGTGAATCGTCAATTAGAAGATTTCGCGAAAAACACTTTGCGAAACGGGTCCTTCAGTCCTTACCTTCGTCAGTATCTACTGACTTTAAATGAGCCCGACCTGGAGGAACTGGCTAAAAAGGCACTGGACATGGAAAAGCTCCAGCAAGGAGCCTTCCAAATACCCAGCCACACCTTCACGCCACCCCAGGACAATAAACCGAGCAATTCAAACCTGCCGGCACCCCCGAGTTACGGCGAGCCGTGGGGATATCCATTCAATGCTACCATGGCAGCTGCATATTCAAATTCAGTATTTGGATATCCTTACACGGCTACCGGACAGGCACAGAATTACGCTCAGCCTCCGACGAGTTATCCCGCGAAACCGAATGCGTTATCAAAGCCACAAAATTCGGGCGCTGGAGGAGCATCTAAGCCCCCAGTCAATATCGTGTGTAGTTATTGCTCCAAACGGGGGCATACGTATGACGAGTGTTTTAAAAGAAAAAATACCCCCGTTTGCGTAAAGTGTAATAAAATGGGACACGATATCAAAACGTGTCGCAGTAACAATAGCGGTTCACCTCGCAAAAACGCACAGACGGCCCACGCAACAAATAATAACGGGGCACGTCGCGTTTATAACGTGCGGGTAAAATGCGATTGGTGCGGCCGCCGTGGGCATGAAGAAAACACATGCCAAAGAAAAAAGGAATACCAAAGCCGGAATTCGGGAAACGGCGACGAGTCGAGCCCGAAATCCCCGGCTCGGCAGTAAATACTAATAGCAAAAATACAGGGTACTCTCAGCCGCCCAAACCAAGTACTCCAGTAGTGGAGCTCCCCCTAGATTTTGGTCTGAAAGAAAAGACTCAACTAGTGGTGGACACGGGCGCTGAGATAAGCTTGATTAAAAAACAAGCTTTGAAATCTTCCGAGCTGATAAACGCCGAGAAGATTCTTACCCTGCAAACTCCTTTTGGCACGGGATACACACTGGGAAGCTGTCAGGGAAACCTTGTTACGAAATTAAATGAACACAAGGTAATCAAAACACCCTGCACTTTCCAGGTAATAGAAAATACTTCAGGCCTCTCTCACGACGGTCTGTTAGGCAACGATTTTCTTGCCCAAAACTGTAATGTTGAGGGCCCAAACCGTGAACTTCGGTTTCCTCGCACGGAAACTAATTTAGAGGAATTTTCTTACCCTATTTTTCTCGAGACTGAGAAAAATAGCTCCCGAAAAACATCTGAATCCGAGAAACAGGCGAAGGTGATGGAACCCGTAGGGGTTAAGCTTTCTACCTGCCATGTTCTCGAACCATCATATGATGGGGGATGTTGGGCTAAAGTTAAGCCACGGGAAGACGAGAAGGCAATTCCAGCGAAAACATCCGCAATCTCACAAGTCAGGCGGCATAGCGTGGCCCTGATCAAGCCCATATGCGTACCTGCGAGATCACAGGTAGTGGCTAGAATTCCGCTGAATTTGCCGGAAGATATGCTTTGTCTATCTCAGGAGGTAGACGACGGAGTCTTCTTGGCAAACAGTATAATTTCCTCTAGAGAAGAAAAAGAAGTTCTGGTTGGGGTCCTCAACGCAAAGGACTCCAAAGTAGCGCTCACCGCCCTTGATTTACAATTGGCTCCGGTGAATGACTACACATTAGTCCCATTGTATCCCCAACAAAATGCAGAAAAGCCAAAAGAGAATGCACAGGACAAATCCCCGGGCCCAAGCGGCACAAATAATTCAGCCCTGACCCAGGAGAAAAAATTTATAGAAACTAAAATTATAAATAAAACTAGTGTTACACGGTCCGAGAGCGCGCATTATAATTCTAAAACGCCCGGAAACACCGTACACACTACTATAGCCGCCAAGGAGCGCATAGCCAGGTTAGAGGAAGAGCTCAACCTGAGCCCCATTCTCAATAAAACAGAGAAAAATGAAATTTTGGAACTATGCCGAGAATATAACGACATATTCCACTTAAAAGGTGACTACCTCACTCATACAGATGCTATTACACATCTAATCCCAGTAGTGCAGGATCAAGCACCTATAAATCAAAAAATGTATAGGCTACCTGAGATACAGCGTAGCATCATAAACGAGCAATTACAAGAAATGCTCGAAAATGATATAGTACAGCCTAGCAAGAGTCCATGGAACTCACCTCTACTAGTAGTCCCCAAAAAGCCGGGACCAAACGGTGAGAAAAAATGGAGAGTAGTCGTCGATTTCCGCAAATTAAATGAAAAAACAATTGGCGACGCTTTTCCCCTGCCTCGAATCGAGGATATACTGGACCAATTAGGCCACTCGAGGTACTATTCTACCCTCGATCTCGCTAGTGGTTATCACCAAGTACTAGTCGAGCCACAAGATCGCCCAAAGACGGCGTTTAGCACGAATTACGGGCACTACGAATTTAAACGTATGCCTTTCGGATTAAAAGGAGCCCCTGCCACTTTTCAGCGCCTAATGAATTACGTTCTAACAGGCTTACAGGGACTCGAATGTTTTGTATACCTGGATGATATCGTCATCTACGGAAAAAATTTAAAAGATCACAACAATAAGCTGCGAAAAGTATTTACCAGGTTACGTGAAAACAACCTGAAATTACAGCCGGAGAAATGCCAATTTCTCCGCAAAGAGGTAATCTACCTGGGACATAAATGTTCCAGCGAAGGAGCACTGCCCGACCCCAGTAAAACGGCCTGCGTACAAAATTTTCCCGTTCCCCGAACAGTAAGACAAGTCCAATCATTTTTAGGACTTGCGAATTATTACAGAAAATTCATTCCCAATTTTTCTAAAATTGTACGCCCAATAACAAATTTACTCCGCAAGGACGTTAAATTTAATTGGACCGAAAAATGCCAAGAAGCATTTTTGAATATAAAAAATTCTTTAATTTCACCTCCACTTCTCATTTATCCAGACTTCAATAAACCTTTTAATCTAACAACAGATGCGAGCAATGAGGCTATAGGAGCAGTTCTCTCCCAAGGAGAGGTAGGAAAAGATCAGCCCATAGCCTATGCAAGCCGCACTCTGAATAAAGCGGAACGCAATTACTCCACAATTGAAAAGGAGTTACTGGCCATTGTCTGGGCAACCCGAAATTTTAGGTGCTACCTTCAAGGTAGAAAGTTCACGGTCTATACAGACCATAAACCTCTAAAAGGGGCATTCAATGTAAAAGACCCCACTTCCCGACTAGTGAGATTCCATCACAAACTTTCGGAATTCGATTATACAATCGAATATAAACCCGGAAAATATAATACGAATGCAGACGCACTCAGCCGCATTCCTAGGGAAGAAAATAGTGAAGATGAAAGCCACAACTGCACGGTAAAGGCCCAAATTCATCACACAACAAATGCAAACGCAAAGAAAAATAACTTTGCCAAAATAAGCGCAGTAACTCGGGCTCAAAAAAGAAACGCCCAGAGTAATAAACAAGAGACCACGCAAAAGTCTCAAGAAACTAAGCAGACAGACAATAAGCAGCAACAAATTAAATCTAAACAAGATGTAGATTCAGAAGCCGAAGAAATAATCCCGGCAGAATTTTTTTCTCAGGAATCAAACTCTGAAGAAAACAAAGGTCTCCACGACCCATTACAAATTGGGAAAAATAAAAATTCCCCAATCTTAGAATCACAGCATGAAACCCCTGAATTAATTACGAGCCCCGAAGAAATTAAAATCATATTAAAAGATTATCATGATTCAGTCTTCGGAGCTCATCAGGGAGTGATAAAAACTTACAAAAGAATAAAACGTAAGTACAAATGGAAACACATGCTGCGTGACATAAAGCGGTATGTGAAAAAATGTCCAAAATGCCAGAAATTAAAGGCATCTCCGCAATATAAGATGCCCATGGTTATCACGGATATAGCCGAAAAACCTTTCGACAAGGTTTACCTTGATATCGTTGGACCACTACAAAAGTCAACGTCAGGGAATATATACATCCTGACCTTCCAGGATAATCTAACGAAATTCGTAGACTGGTACGCGATTCCAGACGCGGAAGCAGAAACAATTGCGCGAATTTTCTTCGACGAAATCGTCACGCGCTACCGCATCCCCAAGAAAATTGTTACAGATCAAGGAACGAACTTCCTAAGCGATCTGTTCAAACAAGTCTGCAAATTATTAAAAGTGAAAAAATTACAGACTTCGGCCTATCACCCCCAATCAAATGGGGCACTAGAAAGAGCACATAGGCCCCTAATTGAATATTTACGCACCTTCGTAGACGAAAATTCCCAGAGCTGGGATCAATTCCTGCGAACAGCTGCGTTCGTGTACAATAATAGTGTACACGAAGGGACAAAACTCACGCCCATGGACTGTGTATACGGTTTTACAGCGGATGTCCCATCCAATTTAAAAAGGGAACCAGAACCCCTTTATAATAGTGAGGCCTATTATCATAAGCTCCGATATAGATTGCAGAAATCATATGCTACCGCAAGGAAAAACCTCTTAGCCGGTAAGCAAAAGTCTAAAGAGTATTATGATAAGAATGCGAAACCAATAGCATTCCACGTAGGCGACAAAGTCCTCCTGAGGAGCGAGAATAAAAAACATAAGCTCTCAGAAATCTGGGTAGGACCCTACACAGTAATAGGTATCCCCTCGTCAGTAAACACAGAATTAAAAATTGGCAAGCGAACTAAAATAATACATAATAACCGCTTAAAGCCTTATTTTGAGTAAATGCAGCCTCAGTCAAACTTTGCTTCACGAAAACCCCATTCAATATTTTTTTTTATCGCTCCTTTTACTTTCTCCCTCACATCTCTAAAAATTTTTTTTTAAGTAACTTAAGAAAAAAACAAATTCTTGAAAAACGTCACTGACAATGATAAATCCCATTTCCAGGAAATGTGGACCCTAATTCTCGTATACCTGGTACTGGGATCAACGAAAGGGGATCCGACTAATGGAGCCTATACTATCACGCCGCTAAAAAACTCGGGCATTATGTTCGAGGACATCGGCACACTAATGGTATATCACAGAACTTGGATGATTTTTACCGAATTAGATATAGAGGAACTGGATCAACATATAAAATTAGCTGAAAAAGCCGAAATTCTGTTAGGCCAGGTTTGTGACAGACCAAACATAAGCTACAACCCCTGCCTCACACACAGAGTGCACATCCATTCCCTAATAATTAATTTAAAACGTAGAACAGAAGCCATACGGGAATCTCTGGGAAAAACCAGAATCACCCGTTCCCTATTCGACGGGGTAGGGAACGCACTACATTCCCTATTTGGCACAATGGACAATAATAACGAAAACGAAATTTATAGTCGATTAGACCAGCTAGAGTCTGATACACAGACGCTAGCCAAATTAGAGAAACAGCAAATAAGCATTATGAAAACCACTTTCGAAAAAGTGCAAAAACCGTTTTCCACTATTATTAAGAAACAGCAAAACCTAACGCAGCAAATTAATCGTATTGAAGCCACTGCTAACGATACAAAAGCAAATACAACACGATATAATTCTAGGAATTCTATTCCAAGTGATTGAAATCGAACTCAGGCAACAAGCCCTACTCGGTATAATCACTGCAAGTAAAAATAATCAGATCCATCCGCTATGCATATCTCCGGGAAATTTGCTAAACATTTACCAAAAAAGCCATACAAAATGTGCCCGTACAGATGACTGCCTATCATTAATATATCAGACATCTAAAGTGCAAACGCACATCTTACAAGACAAATTAATTATAAAGATCAGTCTCCCCATTCTAAATTTACCAGCGATGAATCTGAAAAGAATACATAGCTTTCCGATCCATATGGAATCAAATAAATCATTAATTCCAGTAATAGAATATAAATATCTTGCAACAAGACTTTCAACGCAAGAAATCCTATTGCTGAATAACGAGGAAACAAAAGATCTAAGAAAAATTACGAGAGGCCTGAACAGAACAACTTACGTTATAAAGCCTCAACCGCCAATAACAAAGATTTCTTTAACAAGCAACTGTGTAATACAGCTATTTCTGGAACAAATAATAAGTACTTCTACCTGCGAGCTGCGAGTGCAGACCCCACCGCAGGACATATTTACCAAACTCCAACAACCAAATGCCTGGCTTTACTCCGTTACGCACCCGGTAACTGTTAGGATCATATGTGAAGATCAACATATCACACTTGCGATAGAAAATCAGGGAATACTAACGCTTAATAAAGCTTGCAATATGCAAATAGAATCCAGAATCATACACTATGAGATGAGGGAAGTACACCCCTTCACATACCAGCAACCTAAATACTTTCCGAACACTAACGAAACCTACAACCGACTAGTGAAAATTGCTCAAACAACCCCTTTTGCAAACAGTAATAAAATTTCCAACGAACCGAAAATACAGTATGACGTAGATAAAATATTAAAATATAGCACGAAATCCCTAGAAAACTTGGAAGACGAAATTTCAAAATTTAACACACACCCCAAGATATTAGAGAATCGCCAATTAGTCACCACCTCATTGGGACTAACAGGCACCATAATACTTATTCTATTGGCAGCCACGCTAATAAAAATAGTTCAAATCAAATCCACGATCGGAAAGCCAAGAGAGGAAATAGAAAAACCAGCTGAAAAAACTCCCGAAAACGCTATAAATCCCCCAACAACCCTAAGGCAAACACTGCCCCGAGCTGAAAAAAGAATGAATCTGGTTTAAAAGAAAAACAGTTTTTATATATATTATAAATTTATTAAATCAAACGTTTATACATTAACCACGGCGACGCTTCACTACAAACTCGTCAGTCTCGGCATCGGAAGGATAGCCCTCGAAGTCACCTCCAACCGGTGCCGCGCCGTCCTCATCCAGAGACCAGTCCTCACAGGAGGGAGCCTCCCAAGGAGTGGGATTTGCCTCAGGCGCCCAGTCCCAAGGCTCAGAATCTGGATATGTGACCAAGCCGACAAGATTGCAGCGTCCGCCTAGATTATAAAAATTAAAACCATAATCATTCAGACAATTCCCCTTTACTACCACAAGAACTACTTACCCAAAAATCGCAGCCGGCCACCAGCAGGAAAAGCCAAATCCACGGGATAATAGCCCTCCCGCACATAGGCATCGATCCATACAACTAGGGCTCGAGCACCCTCGGAGCTCTCCCACATTAAACGTGGGAGCCCGCGCCACCATGTATAGCAGTGGGTCACAACTAGACCGGTGACCCTGAAATTGAAACCCAAAGGCATGGGCCCTTTGGGCAAACGCACAACACTAAAACTCATTTTTTCGTTAACACACCTTAACTTGAAAGAAAACTGACAGCAATCTGGCGAAACCTCCCTCAAAGCACGGACTATTTAAAGGGGCACTACACCACCACTCCGACAGTAAGCCAAAGGAAAAATTGCCATTTTTCAAGATAATTTTTCAATAGACAATAATAGGAATCCATTCAAACAATTTCCCAGAAAAAGTGCAACGGAAATGCACAGTTCCTGTCAGCAACAAGCAAGTGCAAGCAATAACCCAATTTACCCTTCCGAACTTTCCCAAATTAAAAATTCCCGTCATAAACACAAAAAAAAAAAGATATATAGACATATAATACCGTAACATACGGAAAACAAAAAACACAAAAAACACCGAGACGGTTCGCTAAAAAAAATGACAAAAGAATAAAAAGAAATAAATTCACTTAATCTTCAAGGTTTTCCGCAGCTCAAGCGCCCACTTAGGTAATAAGACACCACATTAGCCATAGGTAGATTATTGCGCGGGTAATAAGCGAAACAGTGTTAGGGTAGGTCGGAAAATCGAGAATTCTCTACATATGTTTACCTAAGCAAAATTACGCATGTACACCTTTAGCCCATAAGAAATTAGATAAAATCAAAAAAAAAAAAAAAAAATAATAGTTTGTACAACATTAATACTAGCAAATAAATAATCTATGTAAAGGGGCACGGAAAACATAGGCTAGGAAAACAGTATTACAATAAGAAAAAAAAAAAAAAAAATCTTTTTGTATTAGATATTAAGATTTTGATTATGTTAACGTACTCGCAACTCCCTGAACAAATCGCGGCTATACGAACACCATCACGAGATCTTAAAAATTTTTTTTTTTCCCAATAATTTCCTTTTTCTACGCTTTAACCTTTCAACCCCGAGAATTATTCCTCTTCAAAGAATAATTCTCTTTTTCCAAGGGGGAAGGAATTGTTATGTACCAAAATCTCATCCAGATTTTGGAGAGCCCTTCAGAATTCAAGACGCAACAGGCTTGAAATTTGAAGCGGTTCAATAGAAATAAAAAGTCGCAAGATAAGGAATGCGACCCTCAAATTACGCTGCCCGCAAGCGCATCGACCCAAGCTCACGCTGGGATGACCGCCCGCGCGTGCGTCGACCTGAGTAATTTATGATGACACAAAACATGTGCATCACACAAGTGGCGACGCGCACGTTGTCGGCAATTGGAACATTGGAAAGTTCCAATAACCGATCGAGGGGATATAAGTACTCGATCAGAAAAAGCCGGACAGAGTCTAAAATCGCAGTCGAAAGATAAGAGTCGCGAGTCGGGAGTCTTAAGTCAGAGTCGGGTCGAAAGTTAAGCCGAAGTCGAAGAAGCAAAGGCAAGCCGCGGTCGTTTTACTAATTAAGGGAGTCGCGAGGTCGATCTGGTGGAATTGTTAATGCCATGTAAAATAGAAGTATAGACTAGTTAAGTGCAGTGTAAAAATGCGATAAATAAATAGACGGTATAATACTAAGTGCAGTGTCTTTCATCGCAGGGGGAGCAAACGCATCCCTGCTACTCCCCCACCGTTGTCTCCAGAGCCGCCGCGAACTCGAGAAGTAAAGCATTCGTGCTGCTTCCGAGTTCCCCAGATAATCACCCGAGATCTGGCGAAGTTAAAGCATTCGCGCTGCTTCAAAGATCCACGCCTAAGTACCTCCAAGGCTAAACCCGGAGACGTTAAACAAAGAGATCTTATTCCCACCGAGTAAGATCTCAATTGTTATTGTATGCCACCCAGCATACATAACAGCGTCTTTGAAGGACAACCCATGTCCATGTGTTTAAAGAAAATTTGTAGAACTATGCGGCTCACCAATGAAGGGTTTCAGAACTTAGAGTCAACTTTATCTTCAATCTCAGCGTCTGGCCAACTATTCATCCACCAATGTGCTTCCATCTCAGAAATAAATTAGATAAAAAGATTAAGATTCATAAGAATAGACGAAGACAACCCGCGGAGAAAATATAGCAAGGATAAGAATATATTCACAAAAAGAAAGGATGTTGCGATCGAGTACAGTGATAAACCATATCTAAACTTATGTTTGATCTTGGAGAAACTGTCACTCGCAATGATCGACAACAAAGTGCAAAAGCTAGCTTTATCCATGAATGAAGAGATATTTGAGTGCATTAACATTGTGACATTTAAAGAGAAATTTAACCAAGTACAAGAGAAATTACGGAGACAGAGAAACCAATTTTTAAGGATAGTACTTGTTGTGGTCAGGAATTAAATTTTCCTTTGTTAGAAATAGAAAGAAATTATCATAGTTTATTTTGAATAGCCCGCTCTTATCAGTATCAGTATTAGTCTATAGCTGTTCTCACTAACATTGTTATTACTTCTGAACTCACATCACATATGACAAATAAATCAGTTCATTGTTACATCTCAAACAGTCTGGTCTTTCTGTTAAGCCCACTGCTTATCCTCTGTTTTAACAGGTTATGGGCCCAGAGCAGCGTTAGAGAATCTGTGGTATTGTGTTACGGAAATTTGCAGTAAATTCTGCCCTGATAGAAGCTTTTTTTGCGTGCAAGCTCAGTGCGTAAGATAAAGTGCAAATAAAAGGACAGTGGATATTTCAGAGTGCAAAAAGTCACAACTTTTCATAGATTTGCGGACGTGAGCGAGGGACCGAGCTGCCGTCTCACAGCTCGGAGCGCGAGGCCAAGGCCAGCGCAACGAGCGATGGGCTGGCAGAAGTAACGGTTCCGAGTAAATGGACGCGGCTGGCGGCGTGGGCTCGAGCCGGCGTGAGCTCGAGGAGTCGAACTGGAGAATCGGAGGCATCCGGACGTGCGCTAAATTTCGCTTAAAAATAAAAAGAAAATAAAAGAAAAGAGTTGAACTTGGTAGTCGGGAAAAATATAATCGTGTTCGGGGGAGCCGCGGAAAGTAATTCGAGGAACTAAATAAAAGAAACAAAGGAGCCGAAAATCCGCGCTAGTGTTGCTGAAAAGTGTAACTCCCTTAGTGAAAGCCAGTAAATTTAGTTATTGTACGCGAAAAGATTTGACCGCGTTCCCGGACTGTGAGTTTCTTTGAAAGACCCCAAAAGACGGGAAAAAAAAGAAGAAAAAGGGGGGAAGGAACAAAACCCAAGTTAAGGTGAGGTGCGGACCGACCATAAAGCTGACGCTTCGGTCGCCAGTGAATTAAATCGGACATTAGTCCTAAGTTCGGTACTCATTACTCCATGTTCGCTTGTGTGAAGTTCCGCTAAAACTAAAAGAAAAAAAAGTATAGTGCGTGGAGTCCCTCCGCGCGGAAGAAGTGAAACTTCGTAATGTGGAAATGAAAATAGGAAGGGGTAGAAATTGATTGTTACAGAATTGGCCTTTGCCTAACCAATTCGTGCCGAGATAACTTGTTCCGAGAGGGAGTTTTATTTTTTCTTGCGTTCGCTGCGGACAAAACAAAAAAAAAAAGAATTTCTGGCAAACCCCCAAAACTCTGACAGTGAGGCGCGATGGCAACCCTGTGCCGGATGAGTGCAGGCAGAGTCGGCTCACTGGCTGAATCTCCCCTTCGCCTCGCTCGGGCGCCTTAGCTGCGCGGCACGCACACGGAGTCGTCTGCCAATTTCCCCCGACTCTCCGAGCGGCGTGCGACTGCGGGAAACCACGGCGGAGCAAACAGCTCGCTCAGCGCACGGTGGGGCAACAGCTCGCTCGCTGTTTACCTTCCAGCAGCGGCAGTTTGTTTTCGGCGTCGGTGTTTTCGATTTGGGCGTCCGAAAGTCGGCTCAAATACGAGCTGTGCGCGGCGGAAATTGTCGAGTGCTGTGTAGTGTCGTGCAGTGCCGTGTTATCGGGAAAGAAGGAAAAAGAAATTCGTACAAGCGAAGAATTCCGACAAGTGTAAGAAAAAGGTTTGTGATGACTGATAATTTTCTAAAAATAAAATTGGGATCCCGAGTTTGCATGAAGAAATCGCGCAGTTTAGAATATTGCGTCGGGACTCGGGATACCTAAGTAAATATCTTAGGGTTTAGATTTGCTTAGGGCGCATGGGATTCTTTGTTTCGAGGCTCAAGAGCTGGGATTTGGCGCCTCACTTAATGATATGCGCAGCTCTTTTTGAGGGTTTGAGTTAGCGTTTTATGAGGGTGTTGTAAAAATTGCATGTGAGGCATCGAACTTGTCCATGCAGGAAAATTTGTTAGGTCGATTTTGAGAAATCCTTCAAAAGCCGCTCATTTTCAGTTGTGCTGGCAGTGGAAGTAGTTATAGTTGAGTTCGAGAAAAGAATATTATTTTGGAGTTTTTTTATAATTGTTTGCAATTGAAGTATTTTTCTTATTATTTTTTTTAAAGACAGAAAGAGTAGTTGAAAGTAGTGAATTTGGTTGTTTTTTTTTGTAATTTGCATTGTGGTGTTGTATTGTGTGTAAAAACGTGAACTTTATTCACGAATTGAGGTGAGTTATTCACTGAGGGCATGTGCACGTATTTAGTTGAATTAGTGATTATTTCGTGAAAATAAAGTAGTTGTGCTTCTCAATATTGGGAGGAAAATTAAAACATAGATTTCTCAAATATAATAAATTATACATGGTGGCAGGCAAAGTTATTTGAAGCTTTAACTGAAATGTTCCCTGTGAGCCTACGTTAGGACAGAGGCTTTGGGGATGGTGATCCTCCTCATTGGCCTTGAGGATGGCGATCCCCCTCACCGCTCAGGGGTAGATTACATCGTGTGACGGTGATCCTCCACGATTGTAAGGAGACGGCGATCCTCTCCACCCCTTTATTTTGTGCGGTTTGTCGTATCATCTCGCGCGTGTATCCCTTGATGATGACCAGGCTCACAGGAGTTTGAGTTTTACACCCTAAGCGAGAGTGACAAAATGAATGTAATTACTATGATCTGCCCAGTCACCATGCCATTTCTTGTTTCTTTTAAACTACACTCCTGGAAAAAAAAAAGTTCGCACTCATTAAAAATAACGACTAAACCGCTTCATTGGCGCCAGGGCAGGTAGAATGCGACATAACGGTAATAAAAATGATGAGATCCTTATCCTTAATGTCTCCATCGTCATTGCATTGCAGTTTGAGCATTGTAAGGGTTAAGAAGTGTTAAGATAGCTGAAGTGAGTTAAGTGAACTGAATAGAAATGGCGAGACAACGAAGAATGTCTATTGAAATAAAATCAAAAATCATAACTTTGAAAGGTTTATTGTGGTCAAATAGACAAATTGCATCTGAAATAGGATTCAGTGAATGTGCTGTGCGTAAATTTTTGAAAAATTACAATGAATCTGGAAGTTGTGAGCGAAAGCAGGGCTCTGGACGTAAAAAAAAGACAACGCCTCGGCAGGACAATTTGTTAAAGCATTTAACCCTGCGAAATCGGTTTGCTCCTTCCGGAACTTTACGGGCACAACTTGAGGAAGCAACGGGAGTACAAATATCCGATCGCCTTGTTAGGTATCGGCTAAAGGAAATGGGGCTTGTATCCCGCCGACCAGCGAAAAAGCCGTTACTAACCGCACGAATGAAGCGCAAGCGCTATGAATGGACTCAAGAAAGAAGAAATTGGACGGATTCCGATTGGGGAAGAGTCATATTCTCCGACGAGTCCAAATTTAACTTGATGGGGTCAGATGGAGCTGCCAGAGTTCGCCGTCGAAAAGGTGAACGTTATAGCGACGACTGCATCATATCAACCGTAAAACATTCACCCTACATAATGGTTTGGGGATGCATTACTTCGGTTGGTGTTGGCCCTTTACTAATTCTGGAGGGGTCTGTGAACGCAGGGAAGTACAAAAAAATAATACTGGATGGTGCTGTTCCTGCTCTAGAGGAGATGAGTCAAGTTACAGAAAACCCTATTTTTCAGGACGATTCAGCCCCTTGCCATCGAGCTCGATCTGTGAGTATTTGCAAAAAGATCATATAAAATTTCATTCCCTAATTCATTATTCGTATCTTTTCTATCGAAGATTGAAGTCTTCAAAGACGAACTGGGAATAAATTCTTTGCCATGGCCTGCAAACAGCCCGGACCTCAATCCCATCGAAAACGTTTGGGCTATTTTCGGACAAAGAGTCGCCCAAAAAAGGCCTCGGTCATTAGCTGATCTAAAAAAAATTGTGGAAGAGACTTGGTACACTGAAATTGACTTAGAATATTTGAAAAAATTGTACTCATCAATGAAAAGTAGGGTTGACGAGGTAATAAGAAAGAAAGGTGGTGCAACTCACTATTAAATGCAATAAAATGTTACAGAACAACAACAATTGTTTTATTATTCTTTAGAAGAGCTGTGTAAGGATATAATTTAGTGACCTCTAATACTAAAACACCGAAACTTTAATTTAATTCCTTTAATTTAGGGGCATATTCAATTCACAATTATTAATGAAAAATTGCAAAATATCTTTCTAATGCTTTCATATGTTTGAATGGTCTCTAAAAGTCCTTACATATCAATGTTATTACTTGTTACTATATTAACTAAATGTTTAAAGCCAATTTTTGGTATTTTATACCGTATAAATAGGATTAAACTGCAAAGTAGCCATTTTCTGGTACTGCGAACTTTTTTTTTTCCAGGAGTGTACTTACGTTCGCGCACTCATTGTTTGTCTTTTTCTATTTTCAATTACAGAAAATGATGGTTCATCCAACTGTTAAATTCGGCTCTGGTCATCCATGTCCGTTTAAGTTACTTTGTTAAATTATTCACACTTTAAATAAATACATAAGAGTTTAAAAAGTTCACAATATTTCTATTTAATGTCCTGACTAGAATGAATTGAATCTAGATTCTTATACATTCTTATTTATTTACATATATATTTTATTATACAAGTGTAGTGATGTGTTGTTTTATTTTTCAGGGCCGATGTAGGAGCTGCTGCAGGACCAACAGGGGGCTGTCAACCCAACTGTCTCTTTCTATTCCCCCTCCCCAGGAGCGTTGAACGTTTAACGCAACAGTGCTTTCATACCCCCTCCATGGTAGCGTTAAACGTTTAACGCAACCTTGTTGGAAGTCGCATTAGAAGTTTCACTTAAAAAAAAACAGGAAAAATTTAAAAATAAAGGAAAGATAAGGGGAGAACTCCAAAAAAGAAAAAAAAAAAAAACTTAAAGTGGTGACTCTTGTGCGCAAATTAGGTTAACTAATCGAGGTGCCGCCAAGTTAGTTTGGTGTATAGTGCGTAGATAGAGAAAAGAATTTGTGACAGAACGAAACGGTATAATAAAAGAAAACAAATGTCTGTAGAAAAAAAAAAGGGAATTTGTGAAATAGAACGAAACGATAGAATAAAGAAGAATTATATAAAAAGAAAAGAGAAAAAAAAAAAAAAGTGAGAACTTGTGAAACAAAAAGAAACGATAAAATAAGAGAAGCCGACCCGGTGGGACTTGACCAGTGAAGATCATCCATAAGAAACGGTGCACCACGTCGGGGCCACAGGAAGAGGCAGGGTGCGCAGTCAACAATCCATCCGTCTGTAGCAGCCACCATCAGCCGCATTATCCACCTGTACCACCCCCTAACGGCCGCAACGCAGGACCCCCATGGAACTTCTCATCAAGGCGCCCGTCGTAGAATGTAAGTCTAACTTCAGGTTAATTAAAAGAAATATAGGTTTTTATAAATAAGAAGGTGTTCGTCAATTGAGAAAATATAGGAAGTTTTTTTGTAACTATGGATTAATAGAAATAATGATTTAAGTTAAAGTTTTTGTGTTTCTACTCTTGGTTCTCTTCTCCACCCCCTCCCCCTTTTCCTACCGGGAGGAAGTAAATAAAAAGGGACTTCCCCATAATTTGTTCTAGGCCAAGGGGAGGTCATCGGGTGGTTGGGGCTTAGGCCAGGGAGGGTTCATTTTTCATCCAGAACCCCTCCCTGAAAGTCATTCACGGGCAGATGCAGGGCTCAGTCCCGCACTGTCCTTTTCCTTCCCTTGCGATCGTGTCGTTCCGTCGCGGGAGATTTTTCGTTTGTTATCGGTGGGCCGTTCCAGCGGCTGAAAGCGGTTTTTCGCAAAACCCCCCCACAACTACCGCATATGCTAGCCTGCCAGCTCCCGCAGCTGCATACCGCTGGACAGGGGCTTTAGCCGGGCTCCCTGAGGTCTATATCTCGGCTTACCTTCATAACAATCTTTTGGGAGAGATGCTTGAGCGGATGATTCATCGAGAGAAGGGCAGCATTTTGGCTTCCCGGGCTCGAAAGATGCTATCGGAACTCGAGGGTGGAAACGGCGTGTGCCAGCTCAATAGAGCACTCTACGGATTGAAGCAATCCGGACGTCGTTGGTATTTTAGACTTAGCGAAGTTTTGCGCTTTGTCGGTTTTCATCCCACAAGGTCTGACTCGTGCGTTTTTGTGGATAGTAAGACCAAAACCTCAACCTTCATACTCGTCTATATGGACGATATACTCATCGCATCGAATGATCCGGGCAGAGTTAAGGTCATCAAGAGCGAGCTGTCCCGTCAATTCAAGGTGAAGGACCTTGGTCAAGCAAAATATTGTTGGGAATTGAGGTGCGTCGCGCAGGGAATCAGATTCACTTATCACAGACGGGCTACATACGTGGTCTTGGCTCGATTCGGCATGACGGATTGCAAGTCATCGCCGACACCGATGGTTGTTGGATCAGGGTTGTCGAAGGGCGAAACCACCGGTAACAACGGAAACTACTCATACAAGGAGTTAGTTGGCGCTCTCATGTACCTGGCTATGGGGACGAGACCGGATATCGCTCACGCCGTCAGTTCACTTTCTCAGTTCAGCGATTGTCCTGACAACACCCACTGGGGCGCCGCCAAGCGGGTACTCAGATACCTGCAGGGTAGTATTAGCCGCGGACTCACATATGTCGGAAACTCCGAAAAGCTAGTGGGTTACGCCGACTCCGATTGGGGTAATTGCATCGTCGGTAGGAGATCATACTCAGGGATTGTCTTCATTTTTGCTGGCGCAGCTGTATCATGGGCGCCCAGAAAACAGCGTACTGTCGCGTTATCATCGACCGAGGCCGAATACCTTGTGTTAGGAAATGCTGAGATCACGGATGACCAGACATTTCCTAACACCTGTTCACCCAAGGCCAAGCGCACGGTGGCTAACACCTGGTTTAAAGTGCATCGAGCAAATTGTCACGACGGCCCGGATGTGCGCGCTCAGGGTCATGTTTCAAAACAATTGCACCCATTGAGTAGCACGGGCCGCTGACTGCCGGTGACTAAGCAAGCTGAGTGCCTAAGTGCAGAAATTAACAGCACTGACCTAGGTAACGAGGAAAACATTGGAAGAAGTTCTCGGCAGTCTAAAAAGTGGAGTCTGAAAAGTAGAGTCGAAGAAGTGCAGTCAACAGAAAAGCCACCAGAGCTTAAGCGAACGAAACTACGTAGTCAACTGAGTAGTATAATAGTACGCACGCGTGGATTGCTCGGCGAAGTTTACACTGAAACTTGAATACGTGTTTGAATTGTGCGGGTGGTCGCGGGGAAGCGGTGTAACATTTTGGCGCAGCCGGTATTCGGAAGTTTTTCCGGGATAGAAGTGTGGACCTGTTTCTGCAACCAACAAGAGAGGACGAGAGGACAGCCGAACCCCGTGACAGCCACTGGACAGATCGAAGACGACATCGCGACCATCCATCCAAGGACTAGCACCACTACAACCAATTTACGTATGTACCTAAGCAATAGCATTAAGTAGTAGACTCACCTAGAATTAAGTTGTGAACTAGAATAAGGATCTTATACCAAAAAAAAAAAAAGTGAATTGTGTCGCGAATATACGAAAATTTGTTTTTGTTCGTTGTTTTCCCTTGTAGCTAATAGTCAAAAGTGTGTAGATTTTTACGAACAGTAAATAATAAACCATGCATAAAATCGACTTAATCACTTATCTCATCCTCTATCACCTCACTCAAGGATTAGGTGAAGAGGGTGGAGCCCCAAGTTTTTTATCAAAAATTGCGTTGCCATATATCACTAATCAAACTAAATGGACCCCAGTCATTCCCAACAAATTAAAATGTCCAGATCACATTGAGTCACCAATTATCTCAAATGGCAAATTCGTGTTGGTTGATATCCATGAACCCATTTTTCAACCTCATAACACAGTCAAAGGATATATATGTTCAAAAATTGAATACTCCACTACATGTGAGGAAGGATGGTTCGGTGACAAAACAATTACCACAAGTTTTCAACACTTACCAGTCAAAGATGATGAGTGTGTCCAGGAAATTAGAAATAATTGAATTACAGAGTCACCACATATCCCTTGGAAGAGTGTTACTATGCAACTACACACACTTCTTCTAAGTCCTATACAGTACTTAAAGAACATTCTGTTACTATTGATCCTTATGTTTCAAAACTGGTAGATCCCATATTCCCTGGAGGCCAATCAGATGGTGGACTAGCTGAAACCATATATGAACATACCTTGTGGATTCCTGCTGACAATGATTTTCTATTGGAAAATCAGTGCTCAAATTTTGACACATATGAGGGTTATTTAATGTCGAATAAAATACCAGGAAACCTTGGAAGATTTTCAGAAGATGAATATTTAGTGAGCTTACACTTTAATCAGCTCTTTTTTAATGGAGCATGTCGAATGAGCTTTTGCAAATTCGCAGGAGTTAAATTCAAAACTGGAGAGTTTTTAGTTATATCTCCAAATGGAGAGCCAAGAAGTGTAGTAACTGCAGTCCTTCAAGCTATTCCAATATGTTCTCAAGATCAAGTCATTCTAGAAAAAACACCTCATCAAGAAACAGTATCTGAAATAAATTCAATCAGTCAAATGATATTTAGGATGAAATGTTATGATGTAATTGGAGATATTTTAACAAATGTACCTATCAGCTCTTTTGATCTATCCTTCCTGGCTCAAAGTCATCCTGGAATAGGATATGCATACAAACATACAGGAGCTGGTTTAGTTCAAGCTTTAGTCCGATACGATTTAATTGATATATCCCAAATAAATAGTAGAGAGGATCTAATAGGGGAAAACATCCGGACTCATACAGATTATTATTACACAGACTGGGTCGAATTAAAGGGATTATGGACAGGAGTAAACGGAATCGTCAAAAGCAGATCAAATAAAGTGCTATTACCTCATTTGTACCTTACTAGGAATCTAATCAATATGGAACTAAACCAACTGCTACCAGCACATACCATTTCTCATCCCATTCATTATATAATATCCAATCATACACCATCTGAGACAAGTAAATGGTCTCAAACTCAAACTCATGGAGTTGGGAATTTAGTAAATATTACTGAAACAAGCTGGAAAAGAATTGGACAATCCATATCAAATTTCTTTCATAATACATTCACTCATCTTGGACATTTCCTAATTCTCCTGATCTTTGTAATCATAGTTCTTATATTGACTCCAGTTTTAATCAAATTCGGATTAACCAGATGTAGAGCTTACAGAAGATCAAATTTCAATCAAAGAGATAATTTATCTGTATACTATCATGCAGATATGAGTAACAGATTTTTGTGAAAAAAAAAAAAAAAAAACTAACAGGATTATTACAAAATGGATTTTTTAAGCACTGATGTTAACTTGCCTGAGTCTATGGACTTTGATGATTCTCCAAATTCTAATTTTGACATAGAATTTGATGCAGGGTCAGGCATTCTACCCCCTAAAATGGAATATTTGAGTAATGTTGATTACTCATTGAATTCCCCACTCATTGCTGATGAAATTGAAGAATTCATCAAGTATTTAAAACATGATGTAACCAATGTTAGATGGAATATGGAGATATGGAAAAAGAGAAAAGAAAGCTTTCGTCAACGTATCAACCTTGAAGATCTTAATTACCCACATCAGTTCCATTCTTGGATGGGATATTTCAACATCAACAATCTACCATTCACACAAAACTTCGAAAATTTTCTCTCTCAAGCATATGAAGATTCCTTAATTACAGGAGAAGTTGTAACCAGTTTTTTAAAAGGGTGGATCAATAAGGACTATAATGTACGAAATAAAACAAATGTAAATATCGCCACAAAAAAATGGGGTTCCTACTTCTTTGAACTTCATTTCGTAACGCTACTTCTTAATGCATCTACAGTGGATGAGATACAAAGGCTAACTGAAAAAGGATTATCTCATTACAAATTCCAGTGTGTACCCAATGGTGTTTCAATTGTAACTCCTAATTTTGGTGAAATTATAATATCATATGGGTTTTTATTGATGAAAGACTATTATTTCATATTAGATAGAAATACACTTTTGATGTTAAAAGATCTTTACATTGCCCGATTTCACACCTTGTTCGCCATCCAAAATAGAAATGATAATAAATATTCAGATATTTCATTAAGGATCATATCTGATATATATAAAATCGGTGACTTAATTCTATATCATAGCGGTTCTTCAGGATTCGACTACATCAAATTGATTGAACCGATATGCAATCTAAGATTAACTCAGTTGAGCAGAAAATATAGACCCCTTATTCCTCAATTCCCTGAATTTGAAAAACACATAGACACTGCCATCTCAGAAGCCTCTGCCAAGAATCCATACATTCTAACCTTATATGAAGCTATTTTACAAATCTCTGAAATTGATGATGTATTAATCATTTACAGCTCATTTCGTCACTGGGGTCACCCTTATATTAGATATTTAGAGGGACTAGAAAAATTGCATACTCAAGTGACAATGCCTAAACAGATTGATGATCATTATGTTGAACTATTAGCAAGTGACCTGGCATTTATTGTACTAGAAAAACAGTTTCAAGAGAAAAATAAATGGTTTGTGGACAAGAGCAAAGTAGAACCAATCCATCCTCTCTATGAATTCATATGCTCAAACACATGGCCGACTCCTGATGTAATTTACGATTTCGGAGATCACTGCGACAAATTACCTTTAATCAAATGCTTTGAAGTACCCGAGTTACTTGATCCATCAGTCATTTATTCAGACAAGAGTCATTCTATGAATCGATCTGAAATTATAAATCATCTTTTAACAAACCTTGGGAAACCTATACCGTCTCGGAAGGTTTTGCAATCATTATTGGAAAAGCCTGCAACTCCATGGCCTGAATTCTTGCAAAAAGTCAATGACTACGGATTAAACTTAGAATCATTAGTGATAGGTTTAAAAGCAAAAGAGAGAGAAATTAAAGAACTTGGGAGGTTATTTTCTTTGATGTCATGGGAATTGAGAGACTACTTTGTAATAACTGAATATTTAATCAAAACTTATTTTGTCCCTTTATTTTATGGTTTAACAATGGCAGATGACCTTACCACCGTTATCAGAAAGATTCTTGAAAACACTCTAGGCCAAGGCCTGGACAATTATGATATTGTCACAATAGCAAACCATATTGATTATGAGAAATGGAATAACCACCAGAGGAAAGAGTCAAATGAAAGAATCTTTCGTGTCATGGGTCAATTTCTTGGATATCCAGAACTCATATCCAGAACACATGAGTTTTTTGAGAAAAGTCTCATATATTATAATATGAGAGCCGATTTAATGTGTGTTGAAAACAATCAAGTTAAGAACAAACCCGGCTACCTCGTATGCTGGGAGGGACAAAAAGGAGGCTTAGAAGGATTAAGACAAAAAGGTTGGAGCATCATCAACCTCTTAGTTATAAGAAGAGAAGGATTACATCGAAACACACAGATTAAATCTCTTGCACAAGGTGACAATCAAGTAATTTGTACACAATACAAAATTCAACAGTACCGCGATGAAGGAGAACTACGACAGCATTTACAAGAGATTGCTATTAACAACAACATCATCCTCAAAAAAATCGAAGAGGGAACTGGAAAACTAGGACTTATAATCAATAAAGATGAAACCATGCAAAGTGCAGACTACCTTAATTATGGTAAAGTCCCGGTTGTAAGAGGGAATATACGCAGTCTAGAAACCAAAAGATGGTCCCGTGTGACCTGTGTTACCAATGACCAAATACCAACTATGAGTTCAATCTTATCCACAGTATCCAGTAATGCGTTGACGGTCGCACACTTTTCTGAATCTCCTATTAATGCGATGTTTCATTACAATTTTCTTGGTAATTTTACTCGGAATTTATTGTTGATACATAATCCTGTGTGATGTACCGATAATAATTCAATGAAACCAATATGTGATGCACAAATATAAAGCACCTTGGTAACTAAGAACATACGAAGCAATTTTCAAGTTCAAGTTCACTCCCTAGTTACCAAGCGAAAAGCCTTAGCAACGCTAGCTCGAGACCATAAACAAAAAGGTCTAGTAAACAAACTACGAGCACGTTGCGGGAAAATGTAAACAAGTGCCACATAAATAAAGCACGCGACTCAGCAAAACTGAGCGACGCGCGCCGCGGTCATCGCCTCTTGCGCTAATATCAAAGCGCAACCCGCCGATTTATTAATTACGACATGTGACACATTAAAAGTTACACTAGAGGGCGACTCAGCTATTGGGTAACATCCCCATAGCCGCCCAATGCGGTCATTGGGTCTTCGTGATGCATATTTGGTAATCTGTATCGAATAATTTGTGAAAGTAGTTGTAAGGTAAGAATTGTATAAATAGTTTAAGAATCATGAATAAACCAGGGATTATTTGATCGTACTTTGCGTCGTTCACTTGGAGTTGAGCTTGAGAAAGCTACTCTATCTGATCCCTTGGAGTTGAGCTCTGTTAGCTACTCTACCCCCTTTCCAGGAGTTAAGCTGTTTTAGCTACTCCTTCCCTCAAACCACCGACCGTGGGCAATCTTACCACATGGCGACCGTGACACTGTAGAAGACTACGCAGGACCGAAGCAGCAACAAAGACAGAATAAGCAAACACCCATGACAAACGAAATCAGCGAGGCGTTCGACAGGCTGCTCAAGAAGGCAGAAAAACTCTCCAGGCCGGAGAAAAATACGTCGAGCTTGGTGCTATACCCGAGAGGCACACCGGTGGAACCCTACATCCCTAAGGCAACGCCAGGGACAAACCAAGACGCGCTAAAATATACTCCAGGACCAAAGAAGCTGTCAATAGAAGAATACAGGAAGAGGCAGGAGCAGACCCACGGGAGGATCACAAAGCAGAGATCCAGAGGAGGCAGGCGCGTAAGAAACGCCAAGGAAAGGCAGTACTTCAGTCTCCGAGCAGCCCTAGCTACATCAGAGGAAGAAAAAGTAGCATTTAAAACATTAGAGCAGGAAAAGAAGAAACAGATAAATAAAGAGAAAAAACAAAAAAATGTAAAGTAACGTAAAATAATGTAGAGGAATGTAAAGTAAAGTAACGTAAAGTAAAGTAATGTAAAGTAAAGTAAATAATTTGTTAATAAAAATAATATATAAAAAGAAAAAGATTTAAAGTACTTAAGTAATATGGGTAAAACCCAATCGAAAAACGCAGACAACAACGGGGAAGTAGTTAACAATGTCATTATCGATGACACGGTAAAAATCGAAAATAAGCAGATAATAACACTGTTGCTGGTAATAGTAATTATTAAACTTGTGCAATTTCTTTACTTCCTTTATAAAGATCATAAGAGAAGCTTAAAGAAAAAATATTCAAATGCAGTACTAAAAGTTTAATTTCTTACTGTATTGAACATGCGAGAATTCATAATAGGTTTAGTTCAGATATTGCTGTGCGTAGCACTAATGACATTTGTAATAATAGAAATACAAAAATGGGCGAAAGAGTATAAGAAGAACCCGCTGGAATTATTTCAAAATGCGTACCGATTTGTAAGACACCCGATTAGCGACCAAGCGACAGTAAACGAATGGACCGATTAATAAAAATCGAAGAGGAATTAAAAAGGATCCTGTCAAACTTTAATAAGAGTAAAAAAAGACAATACACGGATAAAACTCTACAAGAGAAAGAAGATTTAACAAATAGCCTCCATGAGGAGGCAAAAGATATAGTAGTCGCACCGGGAGAATTAAACACAATCTTACAATATAAGGTGATTTACGGAAAAATCAAAGAATTAGCGGAAGGCATTCTGAGATTAATTACAGAACAAAGAGGATACACCATGGCATTCGACATTAGAACTGCGACATCCCTGCTTCAAACCTATGATGGGAAGCATGAGGATACAGAAACGTTCATCGAATCCATGGAGCTATTAGATGAACTGACTTCGGCAGAAAACAAGAGCATAATGATTAAATTCATTAAAACTCGAATGTCAGGAAAAGCTAAACTCGTAATGACGGGAAATTTCAGCTCCATTGAAGAAATAAAAGTAAGACTACGACAAAAATTCTCAGCCAAATTTTCATCTGATGCAGTGCTGGCACAGCTGAGAACATGCCGGCAAGGAAACAGGAAACTGTCCGACTTTAGCAGTCAAATTGAAAATCTCTCCAGCCAGCTAACAAGAGCTTTAACAGAAAAAGTGGCAACAGGAGAGGCGGTAGAAAGATTGGCTGAAAAATTTGCTATACAGTCATTTATTAACAACGTAGCCAACCAAGAAACAGCACTCATACTAAAAGCTAGCAACCTAGCAACGCTGCCAGAAATAACAACGAAAGCAACGATGGTGGATAAAGAGCAGACAGCTAACATCCTCCACTATAGAGGTAATCAACCTGGAAGATCGGGAAACTACCCGAACAGGGGAAGAAATAACTGGCACGGCTACAACAACTATAACAGATTTAACAACAATAACAGATAGAATAGTAACAATAATAATAGACAAGGCTATAACAGTAACAACAGGCAAGCTTATAGTAATAGCAGAGCTAACTATAATAACAACAGCAACAGCAGAAATTACCGGCCCGTACAGAGACAACAAATGGAAACAAGACCGAGCCCCCAGAGTAATAACAACTAGGGCGGCCCACAAAATAGAAGAATTCAGCATTACGAATCGGGGGAATATCAGAGCCCTCAGCCAGAACCGCAAACGGAACGGTTGGGGGTACGAGCAACACCTGCATCTCAAGAATATTAAACATAAACCTCTCCTTGACGAATTTTATAAAGGCATATGTCGAGATGTGTGGAGCAGTATGTACTTTCATAGTAGATACAGGAGCAGATATTTCAATATTTAAAAGAGGCAAAATTAGTGAAGATCAATTATATCAGCCAAAAAATACGTATTTAATCCAGGGTATAACAGATATCAGAAAACAGTCAATCGGGTCAACAAATACAAAAATAATTTTTAATAATCAATTTTCGGTTGAACACACGTTTCAGATAATAGGTGATGATTTTTCTATTGAAGCAGATGCAATACTGGGACTAGACTTTCTAACAAAATTTAAAGCAAATATTGATTATGATACGTGGACACTGACTATAAATACGGCGGATGGAGTAATGGAGGTGCCCATACTCAGCGGCACATCCCCAAACTCAATCAGCATTCCCCCAAGATGTGAAATAGTTAGAAGAATTAACACCGAAACGCAAAATAATTCTGAAGATCAGGTCATAGCAAGACAGGAAATTCAACCTGGTGTATACATGGCAGGAACAATTACCTCAGCCAGTAACCCAGTAGTAAAAATTTTAAACACTACAAGTAAAACAGTAACACTTCAAAATTTAAAAGTATCAACCACACCACTTTCAGATTTTAATATAATAAAAACACCTATAACTAAAAGAACAGAGAACATAATATCGAAATTAAAACTAGAAACCATCCCAAGCTATGCCAGATCACAGTTCAAAAAGCTATGTTGCGAGTTCAGCGATATTTTTGCGTTAGAAGACGAGCCACTAACGTCAAATAATTTCTATGAACAGCACATAGAAGTAGCAGATAACGTACCTGTGTATACAAAGAATTACCGAATTCCGGAAGCAGATAAAACCGAAATAGACCAACAGGTGAACAAAATGTTATCAGAAGGAATTATAGAAAATTCAGTGTCCCAGTACAATTCACCAATATTACTAGTTCCCAAGAAGTCAAATAATCAAAACAAAAAATGGCGATTAGTAGTGGATTTTAGGAACCTGAATAAAAAGGTTTTAGCAGACAAATTTCCGTTACCTAGAATAGAAGAATTCTTCTCCACTCTGGATCTAATGTCAGGATTTCATCAAATTTCGCTGGATAAACAATCCAGAAAGTTTACTGCATTTTCAACAAATCATGGCCATTTCCACTACATACACTAGATTACCCTTCGGACTTAACATTAGTCCAAATAGTTTTCAAAGAATGATGGCAATAGCCATGGCAGGGTTACCACCCGAAACAGCATTTCTGTACATCGACGACATTATAGTCGTTGGATGTTCTCAGCAACATCATCTGAAAAACCTAGTAACGATTTTTAAAAGATTAAGGGAAAGAAATCTTAAATTAAATCCAGAAAAGTGTAAATTCTTTCAAACAGAAGTTACCTATTTAGGCCATAAAATATCAGCAGAAGGTATTAGCCCGGACACTTCAAAATATGAGGCTATTAAAAATTATCCAGTACCTAAAAGTGCTGACGACGTTAGGCGATTCGTAGCCTTTTGTAATTACTATCGCCGATTTGTTCCTAATTTTGCGGAAATCGCACTTCCTCTAAATAAATTACTAAAGAAAAATGCTAAATTTGAATGGAACAAAATTCAGGAAAACGCATTTGAAACACTAAAATCAATTTTAATGTCACCGACAATTCTACAGTACCCAGATTTTAATAATCAATTTATTATTTCAACTGATGCCTCAAATTCCGCATGTGGTGCTATATTATCACAAAATATTGACGGAAAAGAACTCCCCATCGCATATGCCAGCAAAACTTTTACCCAAGGAGAAAGAAATAAATCAACAATCGAAAAGGAACTAACAGCTATTCATTGGGCCATAATGCATTTTAAACCATATGTATATGGTCGAAGGTTCACAGTAAAAACAGACCACAGACCTTTAGCATACTTATTCGGTATGAAAAACCCAACATCTAAACTAACAAGAATGAGGTTAGATCTCGAAGAATTCGACTTCGAGATACGTTATGTTAAAGGTAAAGAAAATGTTGGACCAGATGCACTATCGAGAATACAACTCGATATTAATGATCTAAAGGACATTAAAATTTTACGCGTACAAACGCGAGCTATGATAAAAGAACAAGACAATAAAACAATCACTACGACGGACAAAAGCAACATAAGTACGCAGCCTGATCAACTGCGTGTAATAGAAGCACTGTCCTCAAGCGAAGTCAAGAACATGCCTGAATTACAACTTAAAGTTAGCAGCTGCAATAATGAAGAAATTAAATTACATATGAGTATCGTGCACAAAACTAAGAAACTCTATGAGCGGTATATGAATATAACGAAAAACCAATCAGTAGAACCCGCACTAGAGCAGGTATTCGAAATATTGGAAAATAATATACAATTTCAGACCAAGACTCTGAAACTTTCTGCAGAAAGTGAAATATTTGAATTGATTACGTTAACCGCATTTAAAATTACAGGCAACAAAAGACTAAGAAAAATAAATATCATAATATATAAACCACCGAAATACACAGTAAAAAAAAGTGTAGCATTACATAAGAATTAGTCACGATTTTTGCACAAAAATTATGTATTTTTAAGAAATTTCCATATAAAAAAGGTTATTTTTTCTTCTTTTTAAGTAAAATTCCACAATAATATGTAAATCATTAAATTTGACTAAATACTATGTACAATTTTCATTTTAAATATGTAAAAAGACATTGATTTAATGCAAAGTAGTATTACATAAAAAATATTCACAATTTTTACATAATAACAATGGTTTTTTTCTGGAATTTCCATAAAAGAATTGTAAATTGTGATTCTCTTTATGTAAAGATCAATTAAGTACAGTGAATTATTGATTTTTATTCGGTGTTAGGGAAATATTCCCTTCGATTTATTTAAAAATGTACGTTTTTTATACATCGTCAGCAAAATTTATAAGTAATCTGTGTAACTTTCCATATTTTGTGTGCACTGACAACACTAAAACTCACGCCATACTAAAGAAATTCGAGGAAATGCGAACGTCAGTTGTCATCCCTCCTTGCTTGCGCCTCTTGTTTATGCATGCGCACTTGCAGGCTCATTTACATTTCAACTTGTGTGCAGGGAAGTGAAGTTTTTTTGCGGTGACAAGGATTAATTATTTCAAGTATTTAAACGTGATTTGGATTTTGACTTTTGTGCAGTGCCGGTAAGTTTTATGTTATATGTAATTTAGCTTTGTAATTCCATCAATTACACGGGAATGTGAAAATGTTTTGGACCATCAATGCTTCGCGAACTTGTAAATTTCCGAAGCAAGCTTTTCGTAGGTTGAAAAATAATTCTGAAAAAATTTGTCCTCGTTTGATTTCGATACTCTGTCGAATATAGGAAGAGTATGCCTTCAAAATTGGAAGTTCTCAAAGCATTAAAAGGGTCCTAAAAATTATCACAATACAGTATGTACAGTGTAAACTCTATACAGCGAAACTTAAGGGACTGATTGTATTGCCAACCAACCAAAGTCAAGTAATCTCTACGTTTTAAGGAATTTTTCGTTAAATAGGATTTCGTTATATGAAGTTTACACTGTATTTACATTTACATATTCTAAACATTGAAATCATATTATTAAAAATTTTTCAGAAAACTACCAGAAATAATAAAAATGCATTTCATAAAGATTTGGGATAGCACAGGGACTGTAAAAAGAATTGTTAAAATAGAAGAGGACCTCACAATTGCAAAAGTGCTAGCCGAAGATATTAGAAACAGGGCAAATTTAAGAAATAAAAGTCTTCAATAACTCTTATTGAGCAAACTGCCAAATAAAACTGAATATGTGCATATATCTGCTTCTTTGTTTGTTTGTTTCGCATAGAAAGCTATAAACACTTCATTGATTGCTTCGATATAGGTGTCGTTGGAAAACTAACGGCGTCTACAGTGTTTATAGAGGATAATATTGTGGAAATCGAACAATAACGTCAAACTTTATTTGAATTAAGATTGTCTTTTTTTTTTTTTTTTTTGAGGAATAACTGCGCCTGGGAAATGCTGGGTACGGGATAGCTAGTGAAAACTAAAATCGAATTTAAATCTTATTATATAAATGAACGGTGCAAAAATAAGAGTTATTCTCTGATTTAGTACATAAAAAATGTGCGTTAATAACCGTTTTGTTACGACTTTTATCATATAACATAATTATTTAGGTCCTTGATTTAAAATAATTATGTTTATTATTTTTAGCTAAAACAAAAAATATAATTGGCGATCAAATCAGTTTAATTGACGGAACGTTAGTTGAGGATGCAGAAACTCTGCAGCACTTTTGTCAGGAGACACTTGTAATAAAAAGTTCTGTTACAGAACACCAGCCTTCTGAACAAGAACAACAGTCTAGAAATACTGAAAGTATATCTTTGGGATCCATTATAAGCTTTAATGAGGTGGAGGCCATAAACATATGTGAAGACGAATTTAAAATTCCGTTTGACAATCTTCCTGTAATAATAATAATATGCGATAAAATTTTTTCTGGCGGGAAGTTGGAAAAAAAAGAATACAGCCTCTTTGTGTCTGCACTTACCACTGAAATTTTTAAAGTATATGCAAACACATCCAGGCGGCTTCTTCGAGAAATAACAAACACGATTTGTGTAAAATATAAGAAAAGTTTTGCTGATATTGATGATGATACAGGCAAACTTATTGGAGATGGGAACATTACGTTGCTTAAGAGAGTAGAAGAACATTGTAAGTACTTAAAGAGAAAAAATAATCCTGCTGATCTGACTGGCTTCAGGCCAAAACGTTGTAGAAAACTTCCAGATGTACCCTCTGAAGCTGCTTCGAAAGCCGATGAGCAACGTCTCTGGCTTAATGCTGAAATATGTAAAGCTAACAGGGATGAGGAAAAACTAATACAAATTTTCAAAGCTACATTTCCAGCACAACGAGTGTATATAAACAGTGAAAGAATAAAGTCTATAAGCGATATATTAGTATCGTGGCCAATTCTGTTTGAGAAAAAATTTCTGCTTTTACATTTTGAACTTCTCTTTCAAATTGACCTATTGAATAATGTCAGAGGAAATTTGAGTAAGGAGGCTGCAAACATTAAGAAACTTTCCAAGACTGTCGGTCAAACTCAGAATGACTGTTATCATTCTATATTTAGCTGTCTTACAGAATATTTTAAAGAAGATGAGGATAATATAATCAAATATTTCGATGTAAGTTTTTTACACCCAAAAAAATTTCCAGGATTTCTATTTGACAACAATGCTGTCAAAACAACCGCAAGCCATTTTTATATGAACTTAACCGCATTTCGGTTGAAATGACTTCATACTGGAAGGAATTTGTGCTGTTAGCACAACAGCGTTGTTGAGGTTACATCTACTATACATAAAATGTGCGAGATTAACCTTAGTTGCAGTTTACATAAACGTATCTTTGCGGTCGAATTGAGAAAATAACCTCAAATGCGGTTATCTCGTCCTATGAGAATGACAACAGTGGCGATTAATCTTTGCAGCGAGCCCGTGTCATGCGTACCTCGCTCATTTCACTTTTGTGTGTGCTGTTGAAGTGATCGAGTTTTAAAAAGATGAGCGAGAAAACTAATGAAAAGGTCTGTTTTACTGACAGTGCGTATTCAATAATTGAGGAGTTTACATTTATATCAGAAAATAGTGAACTGAATAATGAAATTAGTGCTCAGGAGGAATGTTGTGATAACGCAATAGACGAAAGTGTTTGTGAAAGTGAGGAATTGACAACGTTATTAACGTCCTGGAGTGTATCATCTCACAAAATACAACAATTCGTAAATTTAGGCTTTACAATTCAGGACTTAAAAATCATTGAAATCGAGGAAATAAATGTACTTTTCCCAGATTCAGAGCTGGTAGAAAGGATTCGATTTAAGGACAAGCTTAAACGCTGGAAGCAGAATGTAAGTATTTGAGTAATATTGGCAACTAAACCGTAATTTTTTTGTGTTTATTACGTAAAGTTGTAAGCAATATTACATTTATTTTGATTTTTACTTTTTTTGGTTTTAGTATCATAGTTTACGACTTTGTGTAATTACCCACCCGTTGAATGTTTTGATGTTACAAATGTTTTTTTTTTTTGCTTTGCTTTCTTGTTCCGAAAGTGTAGTTATTACAAACCTAAACTTTATTACAATTATTTCAGTGCGAAGATAATAGCGAAAACCATTCGTCCAAAACATTATCCATGATCGATGATGTTGACCGTTGGATAACAGAAAATCCAGGCTCTTCAGACCCGTCTTCATCGAGCGAAACTTCAAGAGATTATCTTGACAAAAATGTAATTAAGCTATTGTAGACTCGTAAGTGATGTTTTCCATTAGATCCGAACATTTCCTTTGATGAAAATTTAAAGAATTGAAATTATTGAATTTTTAAATCGAAACTGACTTGTTATCTTGTTTAAGTATACGAGTCCTTAACATAATCGCTTTTCGTATTACGATACTTTTTTAATGATTACAAAAAAATATAATAAATATGTGTTACTTTCGGTTTTTGGTATACTTATATGTATATGGATATGTATATGATTAATTTACCTTAAATTAGAAAAATATTGGTGGGTGTTTAATGGAAAGCATATAATAAAAAAAATGGCACTTAAAAGTAAAAATTAATAATTTTGAATCAGAATCTACCATGTATTTTAAAAAACAGCGCGAATGGAGAACTTGTCATTCAGCGTTACAAAAATAATAAAGTCTTAAATAACGAAGACCGGAAACTGCTTGTGGATTCCATATTAGATTATAAATTAAAGTTTAAAAGGGAAATAAAAGTAGAGGAGTTTGAACGTTTAGCACAAGACATAGAAATGCTATTTCAAAGAGAAAGTAAAGATACCTATTTTATAAAAGGAGAGTCTGGTAAACACCACAGGGGGAAATTGTATGATAGGTACAATAATTTATTAAAAAAATTTAGAAAAGCCGGGATATGGCCTTACACTAGGAATAAAAAAAGTGTAACAAATTCTAAAAATCCCACAGAAAATGGAGACCTTGATGCAACCAACAAAAATTATTTAGAGATAAAAACGTGGTTAAGGTACAATCACGAACCTTGGGAAGAAGTTTTAAGGAAATGGACTGAATCAGCAGAATTACGACTTACAGAAGTAAATAATTTTAAATTTAAGTCAACAAGTGTTATTTTTACATCTTGGCCGCTGTATAAACATTCAAAGGCTAAAGAACTGGTATGGTGACTGGTCATCATGTAGCATAATCAGAATTTTTATTATAAACTTTTTGTAGATTGAAATCGACTTCTGTGAAAGGTATTCAGGAAAGGAAAACAACTTAGTATTAAGGTGGGAGACTTTTGCGGAAAAATTCAAGGGAACCTATAAGGACTATGTAAAAGATAATTGGTGCTTGACTTTGGCAAAATTATTATTCGAATCCAACATTAATGAAAGTAAGATTTTTTCCACAATATTCTTCTAAACAAATAATGCTTCTCATTTTGTTTTTACAGATTATCGAAATATTATTATATTTTTTCTAATACATGCTGCACTAAAGCCGTCATCAAGAATTGTTTACACAAACAAGGATACAAAATTGAAGGTTCAATGGAAGCCTAGTATTTCCGACAGCCAGGAAAGCACCGTTCTACGAATCACAACTATTAGTGACTTGGAAAATAAAATTGAGCAGAAGAGACAAAAGTACTTGGCTTTTGGCCTCACCCTTCAACCTTTAATTGTATGCGTTGGAAAGGACTGGAATTGCCTCGAAGAATTTTTTATCTACGTAGATGGTGTAATGTATAAATGTTCCACGTTTTTGTCATCTGTT
Source organism: Eutolmus rufibarbis (assembly GCA_963920795.1). NCBI lineage: Eukaryota > Metazoa > Arthropoda > Insecta > Diptera > Asilidae > Eutolmus > Eutolmus rufibarbis. The sequence goes on from OY987204.1 coordinate 23,682,194, forward strand.
GATCTATGTTTTAAAATTTTTCAAATTTTTAATCTGAATTATCCGAAAGAAAGTTCTTTGCCGTGGAGTTTCCTTCAAAAATATTTTTACAAAATAAGCACTTTATATGACATAAAGAATCCAAATATCGCAAATTTCATAACTAATATAAATAACAAGTGAATTTAATATACTTCCTATTGCTGTTCTCTACAATGAATCCGGAATTAACTTACAATTATTTTAAGAATAGTATTTTGATTTCAACATGATAATCATCAAAAAATATTTAACTATTTATCACAAACTTGATAACTAATATAAATAGCAAGTGGACTTTAAAATACTTTTTATTGCTCTCTATAACAACTCCAGAATTATAATATCTTATTATATAATTATTTTAAGAATGATTTTTGATTTTTCTTCAACATAACGAATTTCTAGGATATAAATATCAATATGTATAATTGCTTCCTTTGTTGTCAGAGGTATGTACAAATCAAAGATTTATTATTTCACTTGAAGTATAGTCATCAAAAAAAATCTTCAGATTTATATATTTGCAAACAAGGTAATTGTCCTCAAACATTTCATTCAGTTTATTCTTTTAAAAGACATTTAAAAAATCATAATATTTCGAGTTTTGAGGAAGAAACATTAAATTGCATTTTTAATTTTTGTCCAGACAATAATGAAAGCAATGACGCTGAAAATAATGATAACGATTTAGATGAAATCTGTATACTAAATGCAAATAACGAAATGTTTGATTTAGAACATTTGAAAGAAGAAATTTTAAGAGCGGTTGTTAAATTCACATTAAATTTACATGCTAACAACAATTTTACAAGAAAGAACGTTACAGAAATTCAGAAACAAATATCAGAACATATTTTACCGCCGATCGTTAATGGATTTAAATCTATAGCAAATTCTAATGATAATTTTGTTCTGAAGGAAAATGTTTTTGCTGTTCTATCAGAAATTGAGAATCCCTTTAAAGTAATAAGCACAGAATATAGATTTATGAAATTCTTAAAAGAAAAAGATTTATTTGAAAGCCCAAAAGTATTTTCGATAAATAATCAAATAAGTGAAATTATTGTTAACAATCAGTCCACATTATCAGAAGAAATCATTAAAGGAATACTAATGCCAATAAAATTTCAAATTAGAAAATATTTCGAATCTCGTAATGTATTAAATGAAACTCTTCAAAACTTAGTAAATATTGAATCAAATACATTACTAACTAATTTTGCGTCCGGTCAGATATGGAAAGAAAAACGAGAAAAATTTGGTGAAAGGACACTTGTTCCTATTTTCATTCATGTAGATGACTATGAGATTGATAATTGCTTAGGATCACATGCTAAAGAACATTCAATTTGTTCTATTTATTACAGTTTTCCAATTATTCCTTCTTTTTATATTTCTAAACTTGATCACATTTTTCTGGGTGCCATACTAAAAACTAAAGATATAGATACTTTCGGGAATTCTTCCTGCTTGCATCATTTTATTGAAATCTTAAAAGACCTAGAATCAGAAGGAATTCTTCTAAAAGTCGATGGAGTGGAGCATAGAGTGTATTTTACCCTTGGATTAGTTTTAGGCGACAATCTCGGTCTAAATGCAATTCTTGGCTTCACAAAATCGTTTAACTCCAATTACTTTTGCAGAATTTGTAAATGTTCAAAATTTGAAACGAAAGTAATGAGTAAAGAAAATCAAAGTCTTGTTTTAAGAAATCGAGATAATTATGCAGATGATGTTGATTTAAATAACGTACAGATGACCGGTATTAAAGAAAATTCAATTTTTAACTCTCTTCCAAATTTTCACGTTACGGAAAATTATGCATTTGACATAATGCACGACATATTTGAGGGTGTAGCAAACTATGATTTATGTGAAATTCTGTTATACTTTATAAAACTTAAAAAAACATTTTCCTTAGAAGTCTTTAATTATAGAAAGCAACATTTCAGTTACGGCGAAACAGAAATTGGAAATCTGTCTCCGCCAATACAACTTGAAAATTTGAAAACGAAGAATTTGAAGATGGCTGCACGAGAAATGCTAACCTTTGTACATTTTCTTCCTTTAATAATAGGTGATCTCGTTCCAGAAAATGATCCAGTTTGGAAGTTTTCTCTAGTTTTAGTAAAAATGTGTGATATGCTGCTTTCATCATTATTCAATACAGACGACATATTAATATTAGAAAGTTTAATTGAAGAACATAATAACTTATTCCAAAAATTGTTTAAGAAAAATCTTAAACCAAAGTACCACTTTCTTACTCATTACACTTCAGCAATTAAAAAGTCTGGACCATTAAAATTCTTATGGGGTTTTAGATATGAGAGTAAACACAGAGAATCTAAAATTTATAGTAAAGCGACCACGTCACGCAAAAATATTCCTTTAACTTTAGCTATCAAGGCGCAATTAAAATTTGCTAATTTTATTTTTGAAGAAAATGTATTTTTCAAAAAATTCTGTCTTCAAAGGGTTACAAGAGAGAAACTTGAATCAAAATCTTATTTCAATCTATTATTACATAGTGATTTAAATCCAGTTAACGATAAATATCTTACGTTTTCTAATAGTGTACAATACAAAGGAACTATGTATAAAAAGTCTTATCTTGTTGCACAAAAATATGGAGATAATATTAGTTTATTTGAGATTGAAGACTGTTTCTGTACCGAAAATGATGTTTATTTAGTTCTTCAAGATAGAAGAGTTATTTATTATAACAACCATATTATATCTTATATAATAAGTGCTGAAAAATTAAATTACTCAATCATTAATTTAGATCAAATTACTACACCGCCACTTCATCAACATTTGTTGCCAAATGGAGAGTTAGCAGTAAGACTAAAAACATTTTTTTAGTTTATTTTATTATAAATAAAAGGTAAATGTTATTCCATGATTTATTAAAACGCTTGTTAAAAATACATACATACATTTATAAATAAATAAAGTACATGATGTACATATTTTCATTGTTTTATTTTGTTCAAACATATGGTTTCTCTCATTGAGATTATTGTGTGTCAGTGTGGCTTAGAAGCACATTTAAAATATGGGAGAATATATTGGTTCAAAATATTGAAGCAGTTTTCGATTTAAAAAATCTAAAACTTCTTCAAATCTGTATTTGACCAAGATATTTTCTCCTATATTTGTAATGTGCTTTTAACCGCACTGAATTTTCTAGATCGCATTTGATAGGTATTCTTGACCGCATTGTCTCAGTATTTTTGACAACATTAGTGCGGTTGGTTTAACCGCATTTAGGCCTTTTTTAACCGCATAATGACTATATAATGACCGCATTTCTATGGTTACCCGAACGTCACGTCAGCTAAAAAGAACTGCAGTATGAAGTTATCTCAACCGATTTCGTGTTAAATGGTTTAACGGCAAGACTGCGGTTGGCGCAACTTCGTAATGTAATTAGCTAATTTTTATTGCGGATTATGGTTGAAACAACCGCAATACACATTGTCAGTAACCGCACTTTTTTTTCAGTGTATATATATATGTACACATATTTTTTTACTTAAGTGCTGATCTTTTTAAAAGGAATACTGTACGAAAACTGAAATGAAGAAAGCTGTGGGTGATAAGCCTTTTCCAGTGATTTTATGCTTGGGTGGATCCAAATCATCATACAGCGTTCGCTACTATCTACATGCAGAAGGAGAACTAGTAACTGACTGCGACAACTTTGAAGAAGCTTTTGCGTGCTTATTCGCAATTTATTTTAACATAAATATTTGTTATCCAAAAACAGCTTGTTCAACCTTAGAATTTCTTCAAATTTTGGTATGTAAAATTATATTGTCTCAAAGTAATGTAGGAAAAACCTCGAGGGCGAAAACAAATTCCGTTCTTAATAGAGTTATTACAGCATTAAATAAAATCAAACAATAATTATGGATAATTTAAAACTTTGCCATAATTGCAATACAGCTATTCAAAGTACCTTTTATTTGAAGCATTTATATCAACATAAAGATATACCTAATGGAATTTTTCCTTGTTCTTATAATAATTGTTTTGAAATTTTTAAAAAATACTTTTCTCTTACATCTCACATAAGACGTTTTCATTCTTTTAAAGACACTAAAAGCAATATTTTAAAGTGCAAAGTTTGCGGAACTAACTTAAATCTTACTTCGTTTTTTTCACACATGAAGTCACATATAAATAATGAAGGTATATCCACACCTTGTATTTTTGAAAATTGTGATAACACATATTCAGTATTTAGTTCCTATCGTTCTCATATTTATAGAAATCATAAAAATCTTTTCAAAAATGCTAACAACACACCGATTTTTGACCACATTGATGAAAACAGTGAAAATTTGAATTTACTTATTTCACACGACATTTCGTTTTCAAAGGAAACAAATATCGTACCTATTACTGAAGCAAATAAGGAGCCTATTATCATGGAAAACTTAGGTCTGTTTTATTTAAAACTTGAAGCTAAATATAACTTGCCTTCTCATATTCTTGGCGATATATGTGACACAATCAGCATTCTTCAAAAAGATGTTGTGAATAATACTATATTAAAATTACATAAAGATTTGAATTTAGAATATCATAATATCTCGCAATTACTGCAATCTTTTGAAAGCAACGACGTTGTATTAAGAAATGAAAAATTTTTAACCACTTACAAAAGAAAAAAATTTTACGAGGAACAATATTACTTCGTAAAACCAATTAAATTTAACTTGGGTCGAAATGACACGCATAAACTACAATTTTTTTATTATGTACCCATTTTAGATAATATAAAATTTTTAATCAAGTCTTTAGGAGTACGATGTAACTTTGATATAAAAAACCCTGTAAATAATGATTCTTTACAAGACTTCACTGATGGTTATATTTATAAAAATAATAATTTTTTTCAAAGCGGAAATAAAATAAAGTTAATTTTATATCAAGATGCCTTTGAGGTGTGCAATCCGTTAGGTTCGGCAAGAAAGAAACATAGTATCGTTGCAGTGTATATGACTTTAGGCAATCTTCCACCCTCAAAACGTATGAATATTAATCAAATGCAGCTCGTACTGCTTTGTAAAGAAAAAACTTTTAAAGAGTTTCCTAAAAAAAAATCTTTGAACCATTATTAGAAGACCTTAAAATTTTAGAGACAAAGGGTATTTATATTGAAGAATTTTCTGATTGGATTACTGGCTCTCTTGTTTTTATATGTGGTGATAACCTTGGTAGTCACTTAATCGGAGGTTTTACTGAAAATTTCAGTACATCTCAACATTTTTGTAGATATTGCTACGTTTCTCGCGAGCAATTTCAAAACAATCCCTTTGTTATCTGCCCTTATCGTACAAAAGAGTCATATATTAATGATGTTAATGATATAATGTCGTTCAACTTAAGTATAAAAAATGGCTTGAAAAGCGATTCAGTTTTTAATGAATTAACATATTTTCATGTTGTGTCCGGATTACCCCCTTGTTTGGCCCATGATATTTTCGAAGGTGTTATCCAGTATGACCTTCCACTTCTATTACATAAACTGTTTAACCAGCTTAAATGGGTTACAGAAAGCCAGTTAAAGTATCTTTACTCTAAAGTCGATATAGACAATGTGAACCAAAGCTACAATTCTGAGCTTTGCTTAAAAAGTGGAAAATTATACGGAAGTGCAATGCAAATCAGGTTTGCTCTACCATATCTACCATACGTTTTGCAAGAATTTGTGCAAGATGTAGATGAGCCTTTTTGGAAAATGGTTTTGCTTTTAAATCATATCGTTAATATTGTCCTAGCTCCTAGAGTCTCTATCAATCAGACTGTTTACTTAGAGGATTTGATCCAAGATTATATGTCTTTACGTTTAGAACAATTTCCTATGCACAGTTTAAAGTCGAAACACCATTACATGCTACATTATGCAAAATTGACAAGACTGTTCGGACCTCTGATAGGAACGTGGACATTGAGATTTGAGTCTAAACATGGTTATTTCAAAAAAATTTTAAAGAAGTGTCCAAATTTTAAAAATCCTATTAAATTACTTGCTAATAAACATCAACTTTTGCAAGCTTATTACAATTGTGGCAAATTTTCATATGATCTACCAATTGCAAATGATTGCGCACCCATAAATCACTTGACCGAAAGTATCTTTACTTACGTAAAAAATAACGTTAGAAACTTTAGACAATTTTCGGTATCAACTAAAGTTGAAATTAATGGTATTTATTACTATAAGAACTTAATAGTTTTTTGCTCCAAAATAAAAGAAGATACTTATGTAGCATTAAGAATTAAAAAAATTTTGTTGTTGTTAGAAAAACCTGAAGTAATATTTGTAGGCGAAAAAATACTTCTTGAATACAACAGTATTTTTGGTCTTATGTTTGAAAAAAACACAAATTATAATCTTTATCATATCTCATATGAAGATATACTGGATTACTATCCTTTAAAAATACATCAAAAACAAAACGAAAGCTGCGTAATTTTACATCACTCTTTATTTGAGGACTTTAGGTCCTAAAAACTTAATGGTAATTTTTGCTATAATTTAATATTATTATCCCTGGGTTAAAAATATTATTATTTTTCTTTCTTTCGCGGTAATGAAACAAAGGATTTTCATTAATTTATATTACAAAAAGGAAATAAATGTTTATATTATCAACATACAACAATTGGTTTTCATTTCACACATTTTTACAAAGAAATATAAAATATATTATCGACAAATATAATAATACGAATCTTATGAATTTCTATGTAAGTCATGTTTCTCTATAAATAATATCTACATACATTTCTAAATTTGATTGAGAGAAAACTTTTTCAATAAATTATTTAAGTAGAATCAGAATCTGTAGTATTTTAGTTATTGTTACTACTACATAAGCATGGCGTATAAGACACAATGCGATTTAAATAAAAATATACGTGACATACATATATATATATAAGCTGCGTTTTTTTTCAGATTCGCACCTGGATCAAATTTAGCAGGAAATTTTGCAATGAATTCAGATTTATGGAGAGTTACCCATATCAAACATTTTTATTTTGTTAAAATAAAATCGAATTGCTTTGATTTAGACCCACTTTGCTTCAAAAAATTAATCCAAAAATTTGCTTGGTTTAAGATTGGATTAACAAAAATCAAAGCAATTTGATGGGGTTTTCACAAATTTTAAAATTTTTATACACAAGTCGGCTTATACAATACTTTTCCTAACTAACCTGATCCGGATCCGATTGTGAAAAAAAAACACAGCTAATGTGTCAAAACATACATTTTATCTGTGTAAATATTTCCATAAGCATTGTGGAATTATTTACACAAAAGTATGACACAAATATGTACATTTTATGCTTAAATACCTAAAATTGACAAAATTTACCTACATTTTATGGAATCAATATTTCCCCAATTTTTATGGAACCAATATTTCCCTAATTTTTATGGATCATGGAATTGCCTAAAATATGGGTAATTTTGCAGTTACCTAATGTTATGGAAATTTACATATTTATGGTGGCACAAGTTGTTGCCACAAATTTTAGGGAAATATTTTTTACTGTGTATGTCAAAGACGAAGCGCAGATTAGAGACTTACTCCATGCTTTTCATTCAACACCTACTGGAGGACATCTAGAACAATCTAGAATGTATAAAAAACTGAAAGAAGTATACAGATGGAAAAAGATGAAGAAAACGATAGCAAAATACATAAATAATTGCGAACTCTGTGTGAAAAACAAACATCAAACACACAATAAAGAACGCATGGAAATAACAACAACACCAGCAAAGGTATTCGACGTAGTATCTATAGACACTGTAGGTCCATTTACTAAAACATCCAGTAACAATAGATACGCAGTAACTATTCAATGCGACTTAAGCAAATATGTTGTAATAATTCCGACAGCAGATAAAGAAGCTAACACTATTGCACGAGCAATAGTTAACGGATTCATAGCTTTAGTTAAAATAAACGAAAAATTCATCTGCAAGGAATATTTAATGAAGGATGCCGCTTGTTTGGACCCGAAAAACTTCAATGACATCAACAAAAATGGGATTCCTAATGACGTACTAAAGTCTCTCGCATCAATTGCAAATGTCGATCGAGAATTGCTGTCAAAAGAACTGGAATCTTTTGCAAATAGTTTTAATGAACTCTCTAAAACTCTTTGGGATGAGCACGTTTCACCTAGGCAGCATAAGCAAGATAAGAATGACTCAGATTCTCAGAGTGAGGAAGAAGACGATGAAGATATCTTAGATCAAACAGCAAAGGACGCCATGTGTTTTTCCAGAAGTGGTTTGGACGTTTGTCAAAGTTGCATACCATGTGCATGTAAACTTTTATCACAATAAATATGCATATCAGCACGTACAGCACCTTATATGTTGCATATTGTGTAATTCTCACAATTTCGTTCACGCAAGTGACTTGTGAAAGACGATTTTCAGCGTTGAAGCGCATTAAAACAAGACTTCGCTCTTTACTGGGGCAAGAACTTTGGATTCGTTGATTCTATTAAGCACAGAATCGGATCTAATCAAAAGTGACGAGAACAGCAGCTTTTACGATACAGTTATTAACAGCTTAGCTGAAAGTTCTCATCTTTTAAAAAAAATGTTGATTGGCTAGCTTCATATTTTTTATATTATTGGAATATAATTGGAACTGTACTTAGATACCTAATAATATATATCATTGATAATTAATTAATAATTTGTATATTTCATTATTTTCGGGTAGTATCCTATCTACCATTATCCAGTCTCGGGCCCCGGGCTTGTAGGGAGCCACCCGGACCCTTCCGGCCCAGTCCGACCCTGGTTACACGCACCTGAAAGACTACCAATTCCATTTCACACGATTCATATAGACCATTTGGTGCCGCTGCCGAAAAGTAAAGCGGGAAATATGTATATTATTGGATTAATTGATGCCTTCGCTAAGTTTATTGTTTTGGAACCAACCAGGACCACAGCAGCCAGGCCAGTCATTAAACTACTAGAAGATATTATACTTTGGTATGCCAATAAGCGACAGAGGGCTTTCACCTCACACTCGTTTAAAAAATTTTGCAATGATAATGTTATAAAACATATTCTCACAACTGTAAAAACGCCTACAAGTAATGGACAAATCGAGAGATACTTTAGGACCGCAAAAAGTGCAATAGCTACTATGGCACAAGATATAGATGGGCGGGATTGGGACAAGAACGTCCGAGCAATACAGTGGGCATTAAATAGTTTAAAACATTCAACAATAAAGGAGACGCCGCAGGAGTTGCTAATGTCATCTCAGCCAAGGAACATTCTTAAGAACAAATTGATTCTTGCTATTGAAAGAGAAGAGGAGGAAGATGAAGAAGAACGGATTCTATTTTATCAGAACTACAGGAGAAAGTTCTGCAGCGAATTCAGGATAAGCAAAAAATCCAGGTGAGGAATTATAACGCAAAGCACAAAACACCAAGGCAATACAAGGACGGCGATCTTGTTTTGATTCTACAAGAAGCTGCATCTTCTGGCAAACCAAGAAAAGTTCAACCCAGATACAAGGGATCTTATATTATAAAATCCATTCTGGGAAAGGATAGATATGTTGTGGGAGATGCCAAGGAATTGCAGATCACTCAAAAGCCGTACGAATCGGTTCATTCCTCAGAGCGACTGAAACCTTGGTGCGAACTAAATCAAATGGATTTTTATATGAGTTCGGACGAAGAAAAGGAAGAATAATAATATTAATTTCAAAAAAAAAAAAAATGTAGTTGTAAGAGAGTGATAGACCAATCTTGGGGAAGCCAGACAGACAGCGCACAGTGTGAGATTTCGGCAATCTAGGGGAATTTTATTCGATTTTCCAACTTCGTGATTTTTTTATAAACCCTGGTATTTAATCAGCTAAATATCCCAGTCGAAAGGAAACGTGCCTTACTTGCACATTAGTCACCCGCAGTATGGGTATAATGGGTCTCAAAACAACGTATAGACGAGCACGCGCTTGGAGCCCTGCGACAGCCGTTCAGCGTAGGGCATGTTTATACGACTGCTGTGTCGCTGTGTCTCGGCTGAGTGGTCAGTGCTGTTTTTCTACAATATTGCCCATGTCTACAGGTAAGATCCTGTATTTTAACTTAAATATTTGTTAAATGATTAGATAGAAAACATTTTTTAAAAAACAGTGTGTTGTCGTCATTGATAAAAAGTAGTTTTTGGTTTTCAAAAAGGGTTTTAATTATGTGTTCCAAAGTGTTCCACCCTAAAATTTGATTCTACTTGTAGCTCATTTAGTATACTACCCAAAACATTAAAAAAAACTTGCGCATGTTTGCGCGATAACGTTAAATCGTATTTTGTTCAGAAAATGGCACACGTGTTTACATGGCGAGCGTTATTCGATGTGTGGGCCCAAGCTCATTCAAACAAGTTGGAGGTTGTTTCAAACTTCATAATGGAACAAACAGGAGTCAGACAGATGTCTTCTAGTACAAAGGCCAAAATACGGAAATGTGTACATAGTATACAGGTTAAATGGGACAAAGCTAATCGCCACCGAACGAGATTTTTAAGTGACAACACAGCGTGGTTGGAAGAGCAGGTCACGTTCAACTTTGCGCCCGATCCTTCGATAAACCAAATTCAAGCGGTAGACCTAAAAAGGCGTTTGAAGAGTGTTCTTCGAAAGTTCAGACTAGGAAAATCAAAGGGCTTGTCGAATCGACAAGCACTGAAGAACTGTCGAAGGCTGTTGAGCTTCAATTGCGCAAGGCAGAAAAACGCGACTCTGCTGCGATCGTAAAGGAACTCTGTTCTTCTTCTCCTACAAAGGGCACTAAAATAAAGAAAGCTCGAAATTCGTCACTCGATAAAGCTGTTGCATAGCGATACATATCGATAAATATCGATTATATTCAAATTGTAACGATGGGTACCGCTATGCCACCAAACCCCTTTAGCCGGCAGCAAGGGCAGACGAAATCCAGCCCAGGCGGCGAATCGGATTTCGATACGCCCGTGCAAAAATGCGCCGAGCCAGCGGCGTCACCGCTCGGCTCGTGGGAAGCGCAGCCGCAGCGCGGCTGGGAAAACGCACCCTGAGCGTGGGAATTGCGCCCTCAGCGCAATTCCCGAAGCGGCCGGCTAGGAACTTTACTTTTGGTTAAAAAAGTAAAGTTCAGTTGTTGAAGAACCGCGAAGAGTTGTTAAGTTGCTGTGAATTACTGAAAGTGTCGTGACCTAAAAAGAGCCGAAAAGGAAAAGTCAGGCTACGGGAGAGAATTGTGAAAAAGTGAGATCGGTCAAGCGAGGCATCGTCCGGGATTGTTAAGAAAGGAGGAACCCATGTTCTGAATGGGTAAAATTGTTACAACGAGAATAAAGTGAATGAAGTGGAATAAGAACGGTGGTTTTCGTGATAAAACAAAGAGGCCCTACGTAAAACTTAACAAAGCGTCAAAATTATCAGCAGACGAAGCGTTAGCTATGATAGTTGATGCGAGTCTTTCGACGAACCAATACACTATTATACGTGACCAAGCCAAAAAAGTCGGCAGTAAAATTTATCCATCTTATGATAAAGTTAAGGATGCTAAGAAACTTTGCTACCCCAAAGACATTACAGTTACCGAAACATACGCTGATATTGCATTGCAATCTCTTCTTGACCACACTATAACAAGACTTTGTAAAGCGCAAGAGGACGTACTTCAAACTTTGCCCGAGGATGTTAAAAACATTGACATCATTTTTAAGTCGGGATGTGACGGTGCTCAACAAAATGTTGTTATATATATCCGATGTTCGTATGTAAAGCAGCCGTCGGGCCATGGGTAATCCGATGTTCCTGTTAGTTTTGTGTTTGCTCTCTTGCTCTGAAAAACTCAGGGAGTCCGCGCCCTGCCTTTGAACGATTCGGATGTGTCCTGCCCCGACTGCTGAGTGACTGCCTCAGAACTTAGATATAATTAAGTGAAGTACGCAATTTCTTTGAACTGTAGTGAATTAACTAGAAATAAAAATTAATTTGAAATAAACATAACAGTGGCGACGAGGATAAAAAGTAGTTAAAATTGTATTTCAAAAAAAAAAAAAAAACTGAACACGTGAGTGGAGAAAAAAAAAAAAAACAGGAATAATGCCGGACGATGAAAAGAAAATTAATCTCACAAAAAATATTGGCTTTGAACAATATATACCCAGAAATAATTTTGAAGTATGGGAAAAAAGGTTTCGTCAGTTTTTATTGCGAGAAAAAATAAGTGAAGCGGAAAAAACCATGTGGTTGATAACGGTTATTGGGGCAGAGCCATGCGAAGTGCTTATGAATTTAACAAGCCCAAAAGCAACTCAGCCTTAGTCGGAGTAATAAATAAAAAGGAGGAAAGTCAACCATCCAGTAGGAGGCGGGAAAGGGATCGTGAAAGTAATAAAAAGTTTCCAAGAGGTCGCAGTAGGCAGCGTGCGAATGGCAATAACCAGAGTGGTCAACGCTATCGGAGTAGCAGTCAGGCAGGAGAACCCAGGAGTAACTTTCGTAGCCGAGGAAGCTGCAGACGCTGTGGCAGACAGCACCCGGAGGACACGTGCCCCGAAAAATATTGGACTTGTTTTCGCTGTGGGAAAGAAGGTCATACCAGTCGAGTTTGCCCGCCAAAGCAAATGGGTAGCATCTTGGCTATTGGAAATTTTAGTCACCCAATGGAAATGGACGTCGAAATAGGGGGCCAACGGATGACAGTCAAGGTGGACACGGGTGCAGCAGTAACGGTGATGAGCGAACGAGAGTATCGAGCCAGTTTCTCTAAATTTCATTTAAATAAGTCTAACCATGGTTTAACTTCTGTTTTAGGTAGAACTATTATTGAAGTAGGGACAATAAAGAACATCGAAGTGCGACTTGGAGGTTACAGCAAGAACTTGAAAATGGTAGTGTTAGAGGGGGGTCAGCCGAAAAAAAACTTGATGGGAAGGACATGGCTGGACGCCTTGCTCCCGCAATGGAGGAACCAATTTTCGGTAACTCAGTCTCTGGCGAGAGCTAACGATATATACGGCGAAATCGTGAGTAGATATCCATTAGTAGTGAATCAAAATGGCGACTATTCGATTTGTGGGTTTTCCGCGGACATTGTGCTGAGGGAGGATTCTAAACCAATTTTTCACGCGGCTTATGGGGTGCCATTTAAATTAAGAGATAAAGTAGAATCGGAAATTGATAGGCTGTGTAAGGAAAATATACTGGTTCCTGTAAAACATAGTAGATGGGCTAGTCCGATTGTAATTGTACCGAAGCCCAACAATAACATACGTATTTGTGTCGATTTTAAGGTCACTTTAAATAAAGTCATTGAATCGGAACATTATCCTCATTATCGAAAAACTACTGTTAGAAAAAATCCAATTAGTATTAACTCTTTGCGTGCCAAGCAGCGATAGATCGCTCCTACATACACTTGCGAAATGGGCCAAGAGGGATATATCGCTCCTCGAATTTTCAAGTGCGAAAACTCATTGAAAAACCAATTTTGTTTTACGAAAAGAACGTCAATATCTAATCCACATAGATTTATATGTGCAGTTAAGTTTTTATTAAAATACCGTTATGTGTAACGGTTGATTAGCTAGCTTCTTCTTCAGTTGAACATTAGCTGGCGTGTAAAACGTTCGTGCTAACATATTGATAATGAGAATTATATTGTCAAATATTGAATCGTAAGTTGATTTAGTTTTTTTTTTATATTTATGATTACATATGTTAGTATTTTAAAATATTAACAGTAAACTTTTCACAACCTGTTACATGCTCATTTGACGCGTATCACGTGAGGCAATGCCTGGAATGAGAAGTGTTGGTTAAATGTTGGTGAAGGGGCGGTTAAAGGGTGTACTTACCAGAGTGTTATTGGTGTAATGTCTGGGTGTCCCAATGGTCTATTTATCGGAGCCTACAGAAAGATTTGTGCTCGTTTCAGAATTAAATTCAAGGATTTGAGGTGTTTTGCTACGTACCTGGATTTTGAAGGGCCACCGGAATTTCGCAAACCAAACACATGGACCCGAATACATACACACATTACTCACACACCACTTCACACACACCACTGCACACACACCACTGCACACACACCACGGCACACACACCAGCACTGACATGCAGCAGCACCTAGGTTCCCCCACAGTCCACGGAGTTCAGTTATACAGCAGTCGTTGAAGGCGTTGCCAACAGGAACATACGCTCACACACTCACACGCTCACCCACTCACACAGCACTACAAGTTACCGTAAGGGAGTAATCACGGATTGGAGTTTAGTAATCAACACACACCTGGACCGAGCTACAGTAGTATAAGTACATTGAATATTTGGGCGTTAGATTTTTCTTAAAAGCTAAATCTAGTTAACTAATTAGACATAGGTTCCTAATTCAAATCTGCGATAGATTCGTTCAGCGAATAAAAACTGGTTGTTTGAAGAATAAGTATTTAGCTGTATGTGAATATCTGGATCAACTTATGTTACATTTTGTAAGGCTTTTCCCATTTACGCGAAGTAGCTTTTGCATCTTTCTAATTTAGACTGTAAGATAATTGGATTAGATATATTAATGCTATTATATTTTGTAAAACCATGGAGGTATTTTTGCAAGTTGTTAGCAGACGTTGATGACCCGTTACATAGGTTGTTTTGGTAGTTTTGTAAGTGTATTATAGAAACATGATCTACGTACTAGAAGGGAAGAGGAAATTATGAAAAGAGAAATAGTGATCTAAAGTAATTTGATTAATTAAATGAAGAATGAACACGGTAGCCGCCTCCTCCCACGCCTAGTTAATCAATTAACAATTGATTGGGGAAAACAATAATTAAAAAAAAAAAAAAATATAATAATATATAACAAACTCCATAGCGAAATCAGGAAAAATAAAATAAAAATAAAAATATAGTCAAAGCTGATAACGCCGATCATGCCCGGGTAATTCCTTATACCAGTTACTGACCGTCAGGCTGTCCAAAATTGCCGAATAAAGTTCCGGCTGAAGGATGGTAGCTGGGCGAGAGAGCCCAGAGCCATTCGTTAGTCAATCCAGGAGTGTCTTTCAAAGTGACCGGTAGCGCCGCAAGTGGCCCTGATCGGAATAGTAGCGTGGTTTGTGCAAGGGCCGGTGCGTTTTCGCAAAGTTAATAGTTAATGTGCTTGGAGTAGAAAAGGGGAAAAACACACTTAAGGCGGACGAGGAGGAAAGGCATCCCAATGTTGCACGAAAATGACGTCGTTGCATGCTTCCGTGCTGACTGCCTTGCAGGATTTTGGTGATCGAACGCGTGCTATTTTTGGCTGCAATTTTCATGATTAACATAAATTGCTTCCAACTTCAGATCTCAAAGAGGGATATGCCCCAAAGTTCACTGGCAAGTCGCATTCAGTCAAATGTCAAGATTGTGTTCGGTTTTTATTCTGAGTTCGCTTAACTTTTGGGTGGAAAAGATAAGTTTTTGAGTGAGCATTACTTGTTGCTGTAGGTTGAGTGTAAAAACAATAACAAGATTGTAGCAGTACCGCTTGCCACCATATGGCTTCAGCTGCTGACGCAAAATGGTCAGCGGACCAAGTCGTATTGTTAATAGACTCTTACAAGGAGGAAAGTTGTTTATATGCGCTTGATTCCCCTAATTATCATAATAAACACTTGCGCCGTGAGGCCTTAAAAAGGATTAGGGATGCAGTGCGGCGTTTGAAACCGGAAGTCAGCGAAAAAGAATGTTCTTCAAAATTTCATTCCCTGAGGACCCAATTCAATACAGAAAGCAAAAAAATTAGTGCATCACTTAAAAGTGGCACGGGGACTGAAAACGTAAGAATTATCTTACCAGCAATTCATTTTTCAACTTTTAATTTTAGGTATATGAACTTCGATTAACCTGGTTCTGAGGACGGAAACTCACGAACATAACACAAGGACAGCCACTCAGTGCAGACGTGCCTTATTAGTGCAGTTGCTATCAAAGTTTTTCCTCAGTTACAGTTGATCAAATTTGTGAACAGTTATCATTTATTGATCTCATTACATTTTGGTTCATTGACTATTGAATCCTACAAGTGACTTTGGACCTCTTCTTCTTTGTTTTATAAGTGATCACAGACGCTTTTACATTAACAAATAATTTTGATTTCTGATACGAAGTGCCTCACAGACTTCTGCCCCCCTGCGGGTGCATATAAGCCGTCGGCCCCTTTCCCGAGCATGCAGCGAAATCTCATATCATTGCTCTAAGCAGAGGCAATCATCGCAACGTTCTGTTTCTTATCTCCTAGATATCAACTTAGGCGCATTTATGAGCACGTGCCTACACTTACCGTTATTCGTCAACGGCTTCCCCTCTTTACCGTTGGGTTTCAGCGATATTTCTAGTACTACAACAACGTGTACTTTTGTACAGCTGTCACAGTAGTGCTCATCAGTCGCTCTCACATCGTCGGAAAAAAGAACTTGACTTTTAGTGTCGCAGTGCCTTACAGCTTATTTAATCTCTCACTCCAGTGCTCTAAACAGTGGCAATCATCGCATCATTTGGAGCCCTCAAGCCCCCGGCTGCACCTCTCGAACAGTGCTTCCCAGCCCACCGCCCCCTGTTGGAGTCATCAAGCCGCCGCTTCCATTTTTTCGGATCGACCTTGAAACACCACCTCATCGCTTTAACCAGAGGCAGTTCCCTCATCGTCGTACACAACACAGGATTTTGGATATCTGCCTGGATACACCCCAGAGCTTGCACATATTCCCCCGTTGGGAATTATAGGCCCTATCATTGAATCTGTTCGAATCGAATCGAAAGGAGCTTACAAATGCCCTTTTTGCATACAAATTAATTTTTTCGTTCAAAGTCTTAAAATAATTTGCTTAGGAAAATGCAATCGAATTGTTTTGACGTTATGGACGGAAAAATTAACTGGAGTGTAGTTTACACCTTTCATTTCAGTTAATTTTTCCGTCCATAACGTCAAAACAATTCGATTGCATTTTCCTAAGCTAACGGCTGCGTTTTGTAGTAAAACAACTCTCCTTAATTCACTAGTCTTTATTTCATGTGAAGGCTTCTTGAGTTACATCGAGACACACTCGTTGGCTGAGATAGCAGAGACTGTCTCATTGCTTAAATGCAATGATGATTTGTCATTAATCTGTTACTCTCTGTTCTCTACAAAAGGTAACTAATATGAATTTATGGAAATTTTAGGAACTTTACTAAGGAATTTGTATACAAAAACGGCTTTTGTAAGCTCCTTTCGATTCGATTCGAACGGATTCAATGATAGGGCCCATAATCTTATTTAATGTGCTTTTGAATTTATAGTTTTCACATAAACGTAAAGCAATTTTTGGAATCAAAAATAAAAATCAGCAGTGATATTTCCTTTTTATTTAAATACTTGTTATGTACAGATTTAATTTTATTTCCCAAATGTCAGCTGAATTTCAAGCGAAAAAAATCAAGACTTTCTAAAATTTTTTGTTTTGGCTTCAAATAAAAAATAAAAGAAACTACAAAATTTTACATTTTATTCTTATGATAGGGCCCCTGATTAATGCATTACAAATTTCCTTTATTTACTGCATCGTATTGCCAGTTCACAGCGCCGACAGTATTAAAATATTCAGTGAAATTATTACGAACTGCATTTGCTGTGACACTGGAGTGGTTTCCTTTTTGATTAGATATTTTTTTTAACTCTAAATTTGGACGTTTATCACGTTCCCCTCTGTAATGACGTTGTGCATACCAATTTGATTTTTTGGATAAAAGGTAATTATGGAGAAGAATACAGGTGTAAGTTACAATTTCAACTTTTTCAACAGCCAAAGGAATGGGATTTAACAACACACGAAACCTGTTCGACAATATCCCAAATGCATTCTCTACTGTTCTTCTCGCTCTACTCAGTCTGTAATTAAAAATAATTTTTTCCGGAGTTAAATTGCGATCAGGATGGGGTTTCAGTAAATTTTCTTTTAGAGAGAATGCATCATCGCCCACAATAACATAAGGCATTTTGTGAGGAAAATGAGGTAAATAGCTGGGCTCAGGCAAATTAAGAGAGTTTGAATTTAATTTCTTTCCCAATGGACTCTCCCGAAACAGCCGAATCATGCATCTGTCCATTTCGGCCTATATCAACAAATATAAATTTGTAGTCTGCATCGACAAGAGCAAGCAGAACAATGGAATCTCTTCCTTTGTAATTGCGGTAAATTGATCCGTCTCTCCGCGGAGGTCGAAAACTAACATGTTTTCCATCTATAGCCCCAATACAGTGTGGAAATTGCCAGTTTATATAGAACCTCTCAGCTATACTTTTCCATTCTTCTGGCGTTGATGGAAACGTAATGACTTCGTTTTCCAATACTTTAATAATAGCCAGACAAGTCGAATGAAAAATTTTTGATAATGTATTTGGTGCAATTCTTGTGGGGAACGACATGTCCTTAAAAGTATTACCAGTTGCCAGGTAGCGAAGAGTAACACTAAACCTATCCCTGGGTGAAATAGCTTCCCTCATGACCGTATTTTCCTTCTGGATGTATGGTGTTAGCAGCAGAAGTAACTCATTTAACTCATCTTCGGACATACGAGTGAAGTTCACAAATGCTTTAGGATCCTCGGATCTAATCGAAGAAAATTATAATCTCCGAGCTTTTTAAATATGTATGTTTGTTTACCTAAGTTCGTGGAACAACATTGTCAAAACACCATTTCCCCTGTCCCTTCGTTGCAGCCAGGGCTGACTCCACAATTCGCGTTTACGTTTAGCTTCACTTTTCTGCTTTAAAGTTTCAATCAGCATAAAAATTCCGATTGATAGCCACCTCCGGCGAACAGCTTCATTGCAAACAGAATCCATTTTTGCTTTTGAAAACAAATGTCAAATTCAGATGCCAACTTGCAAGCGCAAGGCTACGAGCACCGTGTGAAGCCGAGCCTTCAGCACTGCCTGCTTGATCGCGAGCAGTGAAGGCAGCACGAAACAATCCTGCAAGCAACCTAGCAAAGAAACTTGCATCGTGTGCGCTGGGCTTAAATTTGTATAGATTTCTCGGATAAGTTAGTGGATTTTCTGTAATTTTTTTTTATTGATCGATAATTAGCATGTTTAAGATTATTGTAAGGCAGGAAACGCTCAAATGAAATCTTATAACGTATTCCGAAATTGCCTTTTATTTTCCGCCCGAGCCGCATGCCTATCATCGATCGCCGTTGAAAACGGTTTCGTGGTTTGATCCGCTAAAGAAAAAAAAAATCACGTGGCGCCCGTTAATCCTACATTTGATCCCGCCCTCCTCCCTGAGTTAGTCGGCTTTGCGCATAAAAGGGGGTGCGTAACAAACCCACACAAATGGATTCACCCAGTGAATATGATAGTGATGGCGATATCATGGAACATGTTGAAGGTTTAGATGCACAGGGTTGCATGCAGAAAGAGAGTAATGAGGAGAATTTTAAAGGAAGTGGAAGTGAGATTAGCGAAATAATTGCTCCGTTGAAACGCTGCAATATGATATATGATAGTTCTGAATGCAGTGAAAATGAAGCAACAAATTCTAATGTTTTTTTCGAATGGACACAAGTTGAAATGAACAACGATAATGCAACTTATCGTCGTCATTTGTTCAATGAATCACCTGGACCAAAGCTGATTGATCTGTTTTTCACATTATGGTAAAGAAACCAACAGGTACACCAGAATAGTTCTCAGCTCAGATCAAAAAAATTTACCTCATGCAAGAGTTAGAGCATGGCGACCAGTAACTTTGTACTAATGATAAAATAAAATCTTAATGTTTAATAAAAACAATTGAAACAAACTTCTAAAATCTTCATGAAGCGTGGAAACACCGGGCGCCTTTTGACGGAAATTATTGGTAGGTGCGGCCAGACTTCAGGAACAGCAACCGTGGCCGGCAATTGGTTACCGTTTGGGCTTTCTAGAATGTCTTCCTCATTTTCACCAGGCTTCTCGGAAAACTTGGAGCAAAATCCTCTATTTGTTCCATGTCGACCATTCTATATTCTTAGCAAGACGACACCGATGTCGCACTTTTGAATGCGGAAAATTATTTCTAACAAACACTGGTCGAATTAGTTTAGAAATTAAATTTGCAGATCTTCTATTTACAAAATTCGTCAAACGAATAACCTTTTATTGCGTAAATTGTAAAAACAATTGTGTCGAACAAATTGGCCTACTACTTGATGTAGCGTAAACCACCTCGCAAATTGATAAATAAAGGCAATGAGGGTTAATGCTCAGTTCACATTTTGAGAAATAGAATTATACTTTTCATACAATAACATTTAGAAATAGACTACTCAATTTGCTGTTTCAAATGGTTTCTTTTCGACAGTTCTCAACTAAGGATAGTTCAGATATAGGGAATATATACAGTGGAACCTCTTTAACTCGAACCCCGCTAACTCGAAATCCTCTCTAAGCCAAAGAAATTAATTATTCCCTCTTAATATTGGGTCTACAGACACCATAAAGCCAGCATTATTTTTGTGTTTTTATAAGCTATATTTTTACTGAGAATGATTTTTTTCGATAAAATACTTACTTTTTGAGTTATTCGCGACAAACCGTCTGAAAACGTGGTTTCTTTGGTTGAAAAATGCACATTTTCATTCGCGAATAATTCGAAAAGTATTGACTTTGGGTAAAAATTTTATAGAACAAAAGTTGCTTAGAATTACTCTATCTATCCATTCCCCGGCTTTTTTTCAATCAGTTATTTTTCACCCCTGAGAAGGGGTGGCATCCACCTCCAGGGTAAAAGCACCCGTCGGCACAGGGTCAACTTTGATCTAGAGGGTAAGTGGTACCTAAATCCAAATTTTCATGCAAATCGGTGCTGTTTGAAGAAATCGAGAAGGAAAGCCTGCATTGACTGGACTATTAGCTCACGGGTCGGTTTGTTGTGTCCTGTCCTGCGAGAGTGTCATTCATTACTTCTTGTGCTGTCTGCATCGAATTTTTATTTTCTCATGACTCTATAACTTGAAGTATCATACATAGAACATATGCCTCTATAAGTCGAAATTGACAGTTTAAAAACTCTTTATCCCGAAGTCCTCTATAAGTCGAAGATTCGTTAACTCGAAATTTGTAATCTTTCCCTTGAAGTTCGAGTTAAAGAGGCTCCACTGTATCTGTATATTTCTTTCGCATTCAGAGAGATAGGTGCCTTTAAATGGTTGCAAATTTAATAATTGTATTTATTTATTATTTGTATCCCTCACGCTTAATCTAATTCCTCTAAACGTAGCATCAAATCTTAAATAATGTCACAGTAAAAAGTTTCTGGAATATGTAACACCTTTTTCATTGAAAAATATTAAGTGAAAAGACGACTGTAAATGTGGTTTACATCACTAAACAACTATTTTAAGAATTCAAAAGTCATAATAGGTGCGTTTTCTTTTCATCGGGTTACGGCTCTGCTTCTAGGTTATATGCAAAGAACGATCTGCGTTAGCGATTCGTTGTGATTCAGAAGTTGGTATACCTGCTTGTCTGATATTTTGAGAATTCTGCCTGTTTGGGGAGCTTTGAATTTGGGGAGAACGCCGAGAAAAAAGTAATTTTATTTTGAATCAAAAGTGAATTACTAATTTGGAGAGAATGATATGATAAATTAGGTAACGATTCCTTCGTTGGGCTTTTCTGACAGTCTAAAATTCCAAACAGAATGACAGGACGACAATATTTGCGAAACAAATCTCGACAATACCGCCTCTGCAGTCAGCTTTAGGTTTGAATTATAGTCAAATGAATTTTTCGAGAAATATTCAGTTTTAATAAAATAAACCCATCAAGTAATTACAAAAATTTTGTTATTAAATTATGAGAATTAGTCTTTTAGCATTCCATATTGCAAATTCTTAATTTATGCCCGATTTATCGACGAAAGTTGCATAGAAACCACAAAAAACCTAGGTAGCGTCATACGGCAAATTAATTCGGATTTAATTGCGTTTATATCCTTTTACTGTAACTAAAATGAAGTAGGAATTGCAGCAAAATCACAAAAATGCTCTAATTATTTAATATAACTTGCGTTCTTAAAATAGTTGTTTAGCGATGTAAACCGCATTTCCAGCAGTGAACATTTCAACGTTTTGCTGAGAATTTTTCACTGAAAAATGTGTTATTCCAGAAACTTCTCACTGTGAAAATATTTGAAATTTGATGCTAAGTTCAGGGGAGTTAGATTTAAGCGTGCAGGATACAATTACAAATTAATATAATTCTTAAATTTGGCGCCTATCTCGCCTAATGCGAAAGAAATGGACATGTTTCGTATATCTGAACTCTCTTTAGGTGAGAATTGTCAGAAGAGTGCACCATTTGAGACAACAAATTGAGTAGTCCATTTGTAAATGTCAGTGGTAGTTCTTTGATCAAGAACTGGATAAGTTTGTGGGTCAGGACTTATTGCTGTATCTACATGTAAAGCGCTTGAACTAGAGCCAAAACACGATGAAAAGAATTAGAGCACTTTTGGATTTTTGCATAACAAATTTTTCTTCATATTAAATAGATCTGTTTTTAAAACAATAAAAAAAACCGGCCAAGTGCGAGTGGGACTCGCACACGAAGGGTTCCGTACCATTGTACAAGATTTAACACTATGTACTTTTTAAATACTTTCGTAAAAAAAACAAAAGTTTATTGTATGGGGATTCTATTTAATTTTTAACTTTATTCTATTTTCATTATTTGTTGCTATAGCAGCTATAGGATTACTCACTCTTTGAAAAGTTCATGTGTCTACCTATTACGATTCAAGAGATACAGCGATTGTTAAGGTCGAGCAAAAAACGCCGCCCCCTTAATTCTTAATTTTATTTTATTTTTATTATTTGTTGTTATAGCGGCAATAGAAATATACATCTGTGAAAATTTCAACTGTCTACCTATTACGGTTCATGAGATACAGCCCGCTGACAGACAGACGGACAGCGGAGGCTTAGTAATAGGGTCCCGTTGGCACCCTTTGGGTACGGGACCCTAAAAAACTGAAATTAGACACAAGTAATAGCACAAAAGCCTTTGAATATAAAGCCTAAGTAACGCTGTATCGTGTAAAAGCCCGTGAGCGTAGTAAAAGCGGAGGTTCCCATAGAAAGAGAAATACAACTTTGAGGGGTTATTCTACTAATCAAAAAAATTGTTTTCAATTTTTTTTTTTTTGCATATTTCGATAGAAAAGTATCTCAAGAATAACAGTTTAAAATTTCACATCGATATCTTACTTCGTTTTGATTTTATAGCACTTTCCGCTCCCTTCGGTATTTCGAAAGTTTGTGTATTGTGTATAGCAAAAAATTCGGTTGCAAAAACTTTAAACGCGTTTTTCTCGAGACGTACTTTTTTTGCGCACATGGTAAAATTTCAAAAAAAGTAATTAACCGATCGACTTCAAATTTTGTGTACATACTTATTTAGTAGTTATCTACTGCACTGACCGCAGTTTAAAGCGAAAAAAAGTTTTTTGACAAAATGGCAAGTTATTTTTTAATCAACAAAATGTCGAAAATTAACACCTTTTTTTCAAACTTGTGGCAAAGTGCAAAAAAACATAAATTTTGGCCTAAAGTTAGGTCAGTGCAGTAGTTTATAGTCCAAACTAATAATTTTATGTTTTTTTTTATTGCAAATGAATATTCTCACCAGTTTTACCAGGCGCGAAACTTTTTTTAACTTTTATGTATGACGTCACTGGACTTGGCAGCCGCCATTTTGTTTTTAAATGTGTTTTAATTGAGAAAAATTTAATGTTCATTCGATAATAAACAATAATGCAAAATTTCAAAACGATATCTATTGTAGTGTTTTTTTTTATTTTCATTTTAAAAATATCTCTTTTTTACCGGGTGATTAGTAGAATAACCCCTTAATATACAAGGGCGAAAGAGCGAAGTTGCATGGGCGCTCATTGACTTCATACGGTTAGGGGTGCTCTTTTTACAGGCGGCGTAGAAAAAGAGTTTTTGGGGAGGTTTCTGCATAAGAAAATTTGTTTTATTCCTGTCTCCACCGCTGACTAATTCAAAAATTGCCTGCGCTAACACTAGTCGAACTTTACTACGCTTTCTTAGGCTTTATATCTTCAAAGACAAAAACCGAAAGCTGCACAAGCTGTTTCCACATATCACTCGCAACGTATTTATTTATTTATAATTTATTCAAATGAAAAAGTACAAAGGTGTAAACTTAAAGAGGTACATTGAATACATAAAATATCTGTATAAAATCGCACGGGTGAAGATGTTAAAAACAAAAGTAGAGTGCAGTCTTAATTTAATTTAATTTATTTTAATAATAAATATCAAATAATCCGCCAATGGGAGGTTTCACGCGAAACTCGGCTCAGTTGACGATATCAGCGCATAACGTAAACGTCGAGACAAAATCCAAGGAAGAACCCAATGCCGCCGACAACGCAAACGACAAATGCGCTTACCAGTTCAAAATAGTTTAGTGAAGTTTTGCGGAAAACAGAATCAATCATAGTAAAATATGGTGTTTTAACTATCATTGATTTAACACAATTATTATGGAGTCGTGGTGCTTCTCTTAAAGGAAAGATAAAAGATCTATATAGTTCACTGGTAGAGCCATCTGAGCCGAGTTTCGCGTGAAACCTTCTCTTATATGAATGATTCGACATCACTGACATATAGAAATAGACCACTTAATTTGCTGTCTCAAATGGTGCATCTTTTTGACAGTTCTCACCTAAGGAGAGTTCAGATAAAGGAAGCATATATCTGTCTATTTCTTTCGCATTAGGCGCTTTCATAAGGCGCTAAATTTAAAAATCGTATTTATTTTAATTGTATCCTGCACGCTTAACTCTAATTCCCCTAAACAAAGCATAAAATCTCAAATAATTTTGGATAATAATAATTTTGAATAACAGATTTTTCATTGAAAATTGTTCAGCAAAACGTTGAAATGTCCATTTCGGGAAATGCGTTTTACATCGCTAAACAACTGTTTTAAAAACTCAAAGAGCACTTTTGTGCGTTTTCTATAATCCCCACATAATTTTAGTTACAGTTAAAGGACATAAATGCAATTAAATCCGAATTAATTCGCCGCATTACGCCACGTTGGTTTTCTGTGGATTTTGTGCCATTTTCGTCGATAAATCAGGTATATAATAAGAAGAATTTGGAATATAGGATACTAAAAGACTAATTGTCATACTTTAATCATAAAATGTCTGCCGTAAACTTAGAAATAGTGTGAAATTCAATTGTATCTCAAAGTTGTGTAATTTCATGTTTGCGTACTTTTTACGGTACTTAAGATGCAAAACGAATTATTTAATAATTTGCGGTGTAATTCCTTGAAAGGTTTACGTCATTAAAACTTAGTAATACTCTAAAAATGCATTTGACAATTATTCAAACCCACAGCTTACTCCCCAAAATCCGTTGATGGTGTGAGCACGAGGGAAGTAAAAGTGCACCATTTTGCTAAAGGCATTTCGTAAGGGACGTGTGGCCCATTTCTATAAGTCAGTGGTCGACATACGCCACTGCCGCAAGCTACACAGTGTTGTTCAAGCTGGAAAGTGATAGCATTTTTATATAATGTTGCCCCAAGTCTTACCCTACAAATGGATCTGAGGCTTATATAGCCCAAAACACAACCGACAACTAAGAAAAAATTCAAATCTGATCCACCGAATGAATGGTCAATATTGCTACACTGGCCAAGGCCAAGTAAGGCCCTGGAAGGGGCGCTGTCAAGAGTAGCAGCAAAAAGAAGAGACGACCACAACAACAACAAAACCTATACTGTCAAACTGCCAAAAATTGATGATATTTTCGCCGGCTTAGCCAACTGTTAATTTTTTTGTGTGCTGGATCTTAAGGGGGCATACCAGCAACTGCGCGTAAGCGAGGAGTCGCGAGAGTATTTAACGATTAACACGCATAAAGGTCTATTCGGATTTACGCGACTGCCTTTTGGATTAGCAAGTGCCCCATCTATTTTTCAATCCATTATGGACCAAATTTTATGTAACCTGCCTCAGGTGTTTTGCTATTTAGACGATATTCTGATCGGTGCTGCGACCCAATTCGAGTGCCGAGGAAAATTATTCCAAGTATTCGAAAGGCTGCAAAAGTATAAGGTACGCGTCAATGTCGAAAAGTGCAAGTTTTTCCAATCCGAAGTAAAATATTTGGGACACGTTCTAGCCCACAACCAAATTAAGCCCAATCCGGAGAAAATTAAGGCTATTTTCGATGCTCCTGCTCCTAAGGATGTGCAACAACTTCAGTCCTATCTAGGGCTTATAAATTTTTACAGGAAATTTGTCCCTCAGTTGTCGTCAGAGTTGCATATTCTTTATCGGTTGCTGCAACATAATGCGAAGTTTTAATGGTCTCACCAGTGTCAACAAATTTTTGAAAAAAGCAAACAGCTTATAGTTAGTCACCAAGTCTTAACGTTGTATGATCCAAACAAACCTATAGTCATTTCCACAGACGCCAGTCCGTATGGAGTAGGCGCCGTTTTGTCTCATCTAGTAAACGATACCTTAAAACCAGTATTTTATGTGTCCTCTTCCCTCTCCCCCGCCAAGAGAAATTATTCACAATTGCATCGCGAAGCCTTGGCGATTATCTTCGCCCTAAAAAAATTCCATAATTATGTGTATGGTCATAGGTTCAAAATAATAACGGACCACCAAGCCTTAAAAGAGATATTTAACCCTAAAAAAGTGTGGTGGTCGATGTTATAGATGTTGTTTCCATGTTAGACTTTGTTTCCGTCGCGGAATTTATTTGGTTTATTTAAATTGCTTATTTCTGAGTGTATTGGAAAGAGTAGAGTAGGTTTGAGATTTTTACTTGAAAATTATAAAAAGCGAGAAGGCGTTTTGAAAAAATAAAAAATAGAAGTAGCTATTGACTGATATTGTTTTCAGTTAGAAAATATTTCCTGATCTAAAAGGTTGTTTAAAAACTTAGAAAATAAAATATATTGTGCTGCCTAATTAAATATAAAAAATAAAAATAGCTTAATTATTTGAAGAAGCTGTTTATTTATGTAAGAAGAATAATAAAAGCTAAAAGCTGAATTTATTAGAAGACAGTGAAGGCTCTCTTCAAATTGGTGACCCCGACAGCCTAGTGAACAGGCTAATTTTTTTTACGAGTGTAGGTTAATTTTTCCTCCTCCTGCTGTGCTAATTCCAACAAAGCAGATATTTAAAATAAAGTCCACCCTGAAGACATCACAGTGCTTTTCAACAACATCAATCAGCACCCGCAGCTCATCAATCAGCACCCGCAGTTCATCAATCAACACCCGCAGCTCATCAATCAACACCCGCAGTATATCAATCAACATTAAGATAAGTTTTTCTTTCAAATAGTTTAGTTGATTTTTTGTAAATTTCTAATACACTCCGCGTTCTCTTTCGTTCGGAACTCATGAGTTTTTCGGAGAGTGATTTTTCAGAAATCTCAGTGGTTCCCGGGAACCAAAGTCGCGGAAACTTAAGTGGTACTGTTGATGAGAATAATTTTTTCTCATCCGGTCCACTTCCGCAACCACGTAGCGCGGTTAACACAATACCACCTTCATCCATTTCAACTATTTCTTTTTCCGCACCATCTTTTTGGAGGAATGCACCGAAATTCTGGTTCAAAAAGCTTGAGGCACAATTTGAGCTAGCCAGAATTTCTTCCGAACAAGCTAAATACAATCATTTACTCTCGGCATTGGATGAGAGTCTTGTTTTCGTACTTAGCGACTTTTTGGAAAATCCGGATCCACGTCATCCATATACCGAACTCAAAGAGGCGTTAATATCTCGTCTCTCGGATAGTGAAACATCAAGGTTAAATAAGCTTCTCGGAGATGTTGTTTTAGGTGACAGATCTCCATCTCAGTTTCTAAGAGAGATGAGAAATTTGTCAGGTGGAAGTTTCAGTGATGATGTTTTGAAGACTCTTTGGTTGCAGCGTCTCCCTGATTACATGAAAGCTATTTTGTCATGTAATTCAGGATCCCTTTCTGAATTAGCTAATTGTGCGGACAAAATTTTTGAAGTAAGTAGTAAACCTTCAGTTTTTGCTTATACTTCTAGTCAAAATTTTGGTAGCAATAATATTTTGGCTAATTTAACATCTGAAATTTCAAAAATTAAGCAGCAAATGGAAGATTTGACTCATGAAATAAGGTCATTAAAATACAGGGATCGTTCTTCAAGTCGTTCTTCGCAGCATAGTTCGCGTTTTTCGGGAAATCGTTTTCCTTCTCCGCATCAGGTTAAATCGAGTCCTAAGAGAAATTCTGGTAATTCTAATTTGTGTTGGTACCATTTTAAATTCCAACATAACGCTTCCAAGTGTATACCTCCTTGTTCATTTAACATTTCTGAGACACCAAAAAAATAAAGTGTGTGTCATCTATGACGACGGGTGATACATGTAAGCGTAACTGTCGTCTTCATGTTTATGATAAATCTTCGGGTCAATCTTTTTTAATTGATACAGGGGCAGATCTTTCTGTCATTCCAGTGCCACCCTCATCTAAATTGTTACCTTCAAGTTTACAATTATCGGCCGCCAATTCTTCGCCAATTAGTACATACGGAAATAAAATTCTGAATTTGGATCTTGGTTTAAGAAGAAATTTTCAATGGCAATTTGTAATGGCTGATGTTGAGAAAGCTATTTTAGGCGCTGATTTTCTGTACCATTTTAAATTAGTTGTAGATCTTTCTAAACGGATTCTTATTGATCCGCTTACTAATTTGACTTCAAATGGCCGTATTTTTACAGGTCCTTCTACAACTTTATCCGTCCTAATTAAATCATCAATTAATGACGATGTTAAAAAATTAATTCGTGAATTTCAGAGTATTACTATCGAATCGACGTTTTCCAAGCCAGTAAAACATAATATCACACATCAAATTAAAACTGTTGGTCAGCCAATTTTTTCTAAAGTTCGGCGTCTATCTCCTGAGAAGCTCACAATAGCAAGGAAAGAGTTTGAATTCTTGCTTAGTCAAGGAATTTGTAGACCATCCAACAGTCCTTGGTCGTCTCCTTTACACATGGTCCCTAAACCTAATGGGGATTGGAGACCATGTGGCGATTATAGACGGCTTAACTCTGTTACAATTCCAGATCGCTACCCGATTCCTCTAATTCATGATTTTGTTTGCCAACTTCAAGATTGTAAAGTTTTTTCTACTTTGGATTTAACCAAAGCTTATCATCAAATTCCAGTTGAACCAGAGGATATTCCCAAGACCGCAATTTGTACTCCTTTTGGTCTCTTTGAATTTACTCGAATGACTTTTGGTCTTTGCAATGCGGCTCAATCTTTCCAGAGATTTATAAATTCAGTTCTCCAAGACTGCCAATTTTGTTTCGTTTATCTTGACGATATTTTGGTAGCCTCTAATTCTGAGCAACAACATCTGGATCACTTAAAACAAATTTTTCAGCGATTACAAAATCATGGGTTGATTATTAACATCGAGAAGTGTAACTTCATGCTTCCAGAAGTAAAATTTCTCGGTCATTTTATTAATTCAAATGGTATTAAACCGTCGCCTGAAAAGGTTAAAACAATTTTAGATTTCAAGCAACCTACTACTGTTAAAGAACTTAGAAGATTTCTCGGCATGGTTAATTTTTACCGCCGATTTCTTCCTCATGCAGCGGAGCATCATTCGCTGTTAAACCAATATTTAACAGGAAATAAGAAGGAAGGCTCTAAACCAATAGATTGGAATTCGGATTCAATTAAAGCTTTTGAGAACATTAAATCTCAACTAGCGAAAATTACCCTTCTTGCTATCCCTAACAGTAAGGCCCGTTTGGCTTTATTTGTGGATGCCTCGGATAAAGCAATTGGTGCAGCCTTAAATCAATGGGTTGACAATTTGTGGCAACCCCTTGGTTTCTTTTCCACAAAATTGAATTCAGCGCAAATTAAATATAGTGCCTATGACAGAGAATTATTAGCAGCTTATCAGAGTATCAAATATTTTCGTTATCATTTGGAAGGCCGGAATTTTACACTTTTTACAGATCACAAACCTTTAATTTTCGCTTTTAAACAGAACCCTGACAAAGCCTCCCCACGTCAAGCAAGACATTTAGACTTCATTGGACAATTCACTACGGATATCAAACATATTTCTGGGACGGATAACGTTGTTGCAGATTCCCTTTCGCGTTTAGAAGAAATTCATCTACCTTCATCTATAGATTTTGAAGCTATAGCTATTTCTCAGGAAAAAGATAGCCAGCTTAAAAATTTTTTGAACAATTCTTCTTTTAAATTTGCTAAATTACCCGTTTTAGGGAGTAGTAAACAAATTTATTGCGAAATTAAAAAATCACGTCATCGTCCTTATATTCCGGAACCATTCCGTTTTCAGATTTTCAAAGCAATTCATAATCTTTCACATCCCAGTATTCGTGCTACAAATAAGATGATAACATCGAAATATTTTTGGCCATCCATGAATAAGGATGTAAATAATTGGACTCAAAGTTGTGTTACATGTCAAAAGAACAAAATTTCACGTCATGTTAAAAAATCTTTTGGCTCATTTCCACTCACTTCATCTCGATTTGAGATAGTTCATTTAGATATTATTGGCCCTCTTCCTCCTTCGAACGGTTTCAGGTATTGCCTTACCATCATTGATCGTTTCTCTCGTTGGCCTGAAGCGATTCCTTTAACGGATATATCAGCAGAATCCTGTGCAAAAGCTCTTTTTCGTGATTGGATCTCCAGATTCGGTATCCCAAAAATTATTGTTACCGATCAAGGAAGGCAATTTGAATCTAATCTTTTCAGTGAGCTCTCTAAATTCTTAGGTTTCAGACATAATCGGACTACACCGTACCATCCTCAATCGAATGGTTTCATAGAACGATGGCATAGAACGCTTAAAACGGCTATTAAAACTTTCGATGCGTCGTCATGGTCAGTTTCCCTGCCATCAGTTCTGCTTGGTTTGCGAACTGCTTTTCGAGAGGAATTTGTCGCTACACCAGCCGAATTACTTTATGGCCAATCTCTAAGACTTCCAGGAGATTTCATTCTTTCAAACCAACAAAATTATATTCAAAGTGATTTTGTAAATCGTTTAAAGAAATTTTTTAATTATATTCGTCCTGTTTCGGCTTCCAATCATTCAAAAGGTAAATTTTTCCAATTTAAGGATTTAGGGACTTGTTCTCATGTTCTTGTTAGGAATGATGCAACCAAGGAACCTTTTAGATGTTGTTACAATGGACCGTTTCCAGTAATCAAACGTCACCCAGATTTTTTCACGGTCAAAATTAAAAATAAAGACATTAACGTCTCTTTAGCTCGTTTAAAACCATATTTTATTCCAATTTTTCAGGACTCTAATCCAATTGAGAAAAATACCATCAATTTTACTCAAGCTAGCTCACGTTCAACGGAACAGCCAGCGTCTGTTCGTACTCAACAAATTTTTCGTCATAGACCAGTGTCTATAGCGAATAAAACATTCAGAACCACTAACATCCCCATTCCACAAAATCCATCACAAAAAAAAAGTTAGATTCCTATAATGTTTTTTATTTAAAATTTTTTGAATCAGAATTTTATATCGTGCTTCGGGTGAATCACTGGAGGGGGGGTATTGTGGTGGTCGATGTTATAGATGTTGTTTCCATGTTAGACTTTGTTTCCGTCGCGGAATTTATTTGGTTTATTTAAATTGCTTATTTCTGAGTGTATTGGAAAGAGTAGAGTAGGTTTGAGATTTTTACTTGAAAATTATAAAAAGCGAGAAGGCGTTTTGAAAAAATAAAAAATAGAAGTAGCTATTGACTGATATTGTTTTCAGTTAGAAAATATTTCCTGATCTAAAAGGTTGTTTAAAAACTTAGAAAATAAAATATATTGTGCTGCCTAATTAAATATAAAAAATAAAAATAGCTTAATTATTTGAAGAAGCTGTTTATTTATGTAAGAAGAATAATAAAAGCTAAAAGCTGAATTTATTAGAAGACAGTGAAGGCTCTCTTCAAAAGGAACCCCATCCGTAGCAGCCGCTAGGTTGCAAAGATGGTCGATACAATTATCCATGTATGACTATGAAGTGTGTTATCGCCGGGGTCAAGAAAATGCGGAAGCAGATTTTTTATCCAGATTTCTCCTAGAATCCCCGACGGAGGTCCAGCAAATAGGGGTATTTCATTTTGAGTCAGATCAGGTAGTGGATTTAGAGCAGGTCAAAGCAGAAACACAAAGGTGTCCCGTGCTATATAAAGTATATCAAAGTCTCGTGGGGTTAAGTGCGTGGCCGAGTGAGAAGGAAGGAGAATTGTATGTTTATCGGAAGTTAGAATCTCGTTTAACTACCGACGGCGGAGTAGTACATTATGGTAACAGAGTAGTCGTTCCAAAGAAGCTTCGAACTAGCCTTCTCCACATGTTACATGGAAATCACTGGGGAATAGTGAAAATGAAGATGATAGCCATGTCGTATGTATGGTGAGCCCAACTGCACACTGAAATAAAGAACTTTGTACAGAAATGTGAAATTTGCCAAAAAACTTCCAATGTTCCAAAAGAAATAGTGGACTCCAAGTGGGCTGTAACTTCATATCCCTTTGAACGTATTCATTTAGATTTTATGCATTTTGGAGGAAAGAATATGCTTGTATTGATGGATACCTATTCCAAATATTGCGATATTCGCGTCCTATCGTCGTGGACGGCCCAAAAGTTGGTCGAAGAGTTGATGAAGACATTCCTTATATTTGGGTTTCCGACAGAAATTGTCTCAGACAATGGTCCTCCTTTTAACGCGTTCTATTTTTCGCAATTTTGCAACAAAAATGGTATAAAATGCACAAAAAGTCCAGTGTATCACCCACAGTCGAATGGTGCTGCCGAGCGAATGGTACAAACAATTAAAAGAGTATTTTATAAATTTTTATTAGAGCAGTCCAGCCTGTCCTTATCACAAAAAATTGATAAATTTTTATTAAATTGGAGAAATACACCCTCTACGATAACTACCAAGTCGCCCTCCGAATTACTATTTAAATATAAGCCCAAAGTAGCCTTAGACAATCTTAATATGAAGAAGAAAATACAATTTGATTTAAATAAAAATGTAATAATTAAGTATCCCGCCAATCAGAAAACAAAAGAACTAAATCCTACACAAAATAGAGATGTAAACGGCAGACAAAACTTAGAAATTAAGAAATGTAGTTAACATTTTAGAGAGGGAGAAGTGGTATGGTATAGGAATCACGAAGCTAGTTTTGTTCATTGGATTCCTGTGAAAATTGTTAAAGTAAAGTGCCTTTATACTTATTGGATAGATATAAATGGGAACAGACGATTAATTCACCGAAACCAAATAAAAAAATCCCGATTAGATTTACGTGTTAGTGCTCCCGTACCTATAACTGAGCAACCAGCCAAGGCTGAAGAAAATAGTACCGCAGATCTACCTAAGTCTTTCCCGAAACCTAGGGCCCCGAGAAAGAAGAGAAGCTTCTCAGAAAGCCTGGATGTTAGGCGATCGCAGAGACTTAAACTTAAAGGAAATGTCTAAGGGTTCCGACCACATAGGAACTCTATCACACGTTAGGCAGACTAAGTCATGTAGCGTTTGAAGTTATTTATTGTTTAAGATAAGTACGGATTAGTGGTTCCATTTTAAGAGGAGGAAGGTGTTATATATATCCGATGTTCGTATGTAAAGCAGCCGTCGGGCCATGAGTCATCCGATGTTCCTGTTAGTTTTGTGTTTGCTCTCTTGCTCTGAAAAACTCAGGGAGTCCGCGCCCTGCCTTTGAACGATTCGGATGTGTCCTGCCCCGACTGCTGAGTGACTGCCTCAGAACTTAGATATAATTAAGTGAAGTACGCAATTTCTTTGAACTGTAGTGAATTAACTAGAAATAAAAATTAATTTGAAATAAACATAACCGTCATAATCGTCAAAAATTTTCAGATGAACAATCGACTGACGAAAGTTTGTTTAGTGTCTCTATGGTACCTATTCAATTGTACGATGTTAATAACACTCAAAAAGTTGTAATTTGGCATAACCCAGCTCCATCTTCAACCAGATATTGTCGCCCTATAAAGTTTGTTTTTGCAAAAGAAACAGTTGATGTTGTAAAAAGTGAAGTACAAAAGGTCGAAGAACAAATTGATAATCTGACTCCCACTATAGTAACTGTAGGCCAAAGGGAATTTACATGCAAGCCAAACATGATACTTTGTATGATCGACGGAAAAATTTGTAATTCCATATCCGATTGCTTGTCAAAGCAAAGATGTTATCTATGCGGAGCCTCACCTAGCGAAATGAATAACCCTCACGCACTATCTCAGAAAAATGTAAATCAGAATTTTTTGACTTTTGGTCTTTCGCCTCTGCATTCTTGGATACGGTTTTTTGAATGTATTCTCCACATCTCATACAGATTAGATATCCAAAAGTGGCAGGTAAGGGGCACAGAAAACCAAGCAAAAATAGATGAGAAAAAAAAGCAAGTCCAAGAAAAATTTCGTAGTGAGCTCGGCTTACTGGTAGACATGCCCAAGCAACAATCAGGAAACACTAATGATGGCAATACTGCTCGTAAGTTTTTCAGAAATGCGGAAAAATCTTCGGAAATAACTGGGGTAAATGTAGACTTGATAAAGAAATTTCATGTAATTTTAGAAATTCTAAATTGTGGTTTTCCGATCGATACACACAAATTTAGTGAATATCTTCGATGTACTTTAGAATTGTACCTAAGCCATTATGCTTGGTATTACATGCCTGTAAGTGTTCACAAAATACTGTTTCACGGGAAAGAAATCATAGCTGCAAACATTTTACCTATAGGCCAGTTATCAGAGGAGGCCCAAGAGACTAGGAATAAGGACAATCGAAAATATAGGGAACTGCTTACCAGAAAATCGTCCAGAATTCTTACCAACACTGATCTTGTTCATCGATTGTTAATTACATCTGACCCTTATGTCACTAGTCTTCGTGCTTGTCCTAAAACTAAACATTCGAAGATATTGCCAGAAGTCTTAGAAATGTTAATGGAGCCTGTTGTGATATCTGTTCACTCTAACAACAGCAGCAGTATTGATACAGATGATTAATTAAGTTTTTCCTTTCTTTTTTTTTTGTTTTGACTGCGCTCTGCGTACCTTGTTACATGTTTTTATTTTTTGAAATCAAAAAACGTTTGGTTAGTTCTTTAAAGTTTTCTGTGAGTTGACCTGGCTGCATTAGAAGCCAAGAGAATATATGTTTTTGTACATTTGACGGCAACACTTGCCAAAAATATGTACGTACTAAAAATAATGTTTTTTTTTAAACAACATATAAAACGTTTAAAACCTCTTATTGTTTATTTGAACGTTTATCTTGATCAAAACAACAATTAGAATCGGCTAAATGTAAGTTTATTTTCTTCAGTGAATAAAGTTCCCCTAGATTGCCGAAATCTCACACTGTGCAGCGTCTGATTAATGGGAACTGAAGTAAAGGTAGTTGCGAGTGAGGTAGACGGCGCCTGAAGGTTATATATTGATTGAATTATGGGATATATAGGTAGATGGAGCCTATATTGCCTAAAAATTTTAAATTGGAGGGATATAATAGGTAGATGGAGCTTATATTGTCCGAAAAGAAAGAAGGAAAAATCTAGTAGATGGGGCATATATTTTCTTGAAGAAAGACGAATGTGCATCACTGGGGACAGTGATAGTCAGGTTGGCCGAACTGTAACACGCATAAACAAGTTACGATCGGAAATTGCCAGTTGCAAGGCAGCTGGGTAAAGAAGGATGATAATTAGGAAAAAAACCTCCTAAAGCAATAAACAAGAAAGGAAGAGCCTTCTCCTGTTTACGGGTAATTGTATCGGCGCCTCAATAACAGCTTCAGGAGCCACAGAAACAAAATGCGTATTCGGGTGTTGTTGTTTGAAAAAAATTACTATGGTAGAAAGTACCAACATAAAGGTTAAGTTTGAAGTTTGACGAGCTACGTTGTTTAATATTTGTTTGGTAGCCAGCAATAGTGAACGCTCAGTTAGCGAAAATCAAATTTTAATTCATCAAGACAATGCACAAGTTATACATCCATTATCTGGATGGCCAAAATCAATGAGTTAAAGTTCAAATTGCTTCCTCACGCACCCTATTCGTCAGATTTAGCCTCCTCGGATTATTTTCTGTTTCCAAACTTGGAAAAATGGCTCGATGGTAAAAGATTTGCTTTGAGTGAATTGTTCTCTTTTATAATTTGAGAAACGGAGAACTATCGTTTGGGTTTAATGATAATAAAAAATTTTTTCTTGACTACAGCTTTTTATGGACTTTGGAACTGACTGACTTTCAAAAAAGCCTTTGAAAATCTACTGGGCCAATTATTGTGGTGCAGGGCTCGTATGTCAAATCTATATACTCCGCAGTATTCTTATTAGTTCAGCTTTTATAGTGATTTAAAGTCAATGAGCGATCGGCTATCCACTTCCTCATACCAATTGTAAACACGCTTTTCTCGAAACAGTATTATTCGAGGTTGTGTAGGCAAACTTTAATATATTATTTTATAGATCTACGACTATTACCCGTAGCAGAATTATATTATTTTGAAAATTTCATTTTATTTTTTAAAATAAAAAAATAATAAAAAAGAACAAAAAATTTTCTTACTCCAAATTTATAAATTTAATTTTCAATAACATTACTTAATTCTGGCAGTGGCGATATGTTACACTTAATTTTTTCAGATAAACCAAAGTGGAGTAATTGCGAGTCGCAATTTTAAAGCTGTAATTTTGCAAGAAGAAAATTTATTTTTAATTTCTGTTTTCATTTTTTGTAAATAGTATAGCTTTAGAAAATATTGAATAAATATTTAAAGTTAAGTAAAATAAGAATTTTTCTTGAAAACAAAAATCATAAAAATACCCCTATTTTATTTTTGCAGTTTTGTTATCTCATGACAAACAGTTTTTGTACTTATGATTCATCACTTAAAAGATTTAACAGCTTTATACAATACTTAGCAACAAAAATCTGTGGGGATCGTCGAAGTCGTAAAATTATATTTGTTTCTTGATGAGGTTTTTCTATACGTCTTATGAAAATTATTGTTCGTCTACACTGAGCCTTAAGGTCTTTGACAAACGAAATCTTCTGTAATAGTCGAATTTTAAATATCTTATAAATCGTTTTATATGACAATTTTATAGGATTATCGAATTAGTCATTATTCTTAATTATTAACTGTTAAGTTTGAAGTAGAACACATTTTTAACAGCTTTAAAAGGCGTTTAATTGTATGGTAATTCTGAAACAAAATTTTTGCACATTTGTAAATTGTAGCGGCATATTCCCCGAATGTAAATTTAATAAATGCGATAACTTTTTGGTATAATAAAGATCAAGATTCATTTTATATACTATCATCATAAACATGTTTCATTGCACTTCCAATAATTACAATTTACATCATAATATCATATAAAAAAAAAAAAATGCAAATCGTGGAAATATTTCTTAGTTCAGAAATAAATAAATAATCATTCGTTAATTTAACAAAAATAAAAATGCTTTGACCAGAAAATCTAAGTCTTACCTGCGCTTTAGAAGTGCATACACATCACTCTTTGGGTCTGGAGCGAAGGTGCTCCAATTTGTCTCTTTACACATTTGAAGAACTTGTCCACCGAAAGACACGTTGGCGTTGATACTGCAGGTGTCCTTTAGCAAGAAGAATTTATCTACAAGGCCATCAATCCAGTTCGTTAAGTTATCGCCGAAACGTTTTGCATTAACTTCAGCTCTATCCTTTAGGAGTTGAAGGTCCGATTTCGGAGGGAAGTAACTCTTCCACTCAGCCGAATGCGAAATATTGATCCTGGATCCAAAGTTGACTACTTGCGAACGAGCTTGTGTGATTGGTTTGCCCGCATCGAAACTGAGGGGAGTCACAAGGAATTTCGCTTGAAGGAATAGTGCTGTTCTGCCAATAAGTTTTACTGTCCAGATTCCAGGTGTTAGTGGGTGCTTCAAAGTCGCCTTTGAGTAATTAATAGAACTTGACTGACTGCTCTCCACGTGTATTTCATTGAAATCTTGCAAGGATCCAGTGGGATCTATCCATAAGATGGTCAGATTGTAGGAGTGATTTTCAACATGCTCAATTCCAATGAAGCGAAATGATAGCACAAGATCAGTAAACGGACCCAAAAATTTTGCAAAATTTCGAGAGATCTGCTCCTTCTGATCGTACTCGGAACTAATTTCGAACCTTTTTATGCGTTTTACGAACTGACTATTTCTGGCCGTTCGTATCGACTGAATTGGTGTCGCTCGCGT
Organism: Eutolmus rufibarbis; assembly: GCA_963920795.1. Taxonomy (NCBI): domain Eukaryota; kingdom Metazoa; phylum Arthropoda; class Insecta; order Diptera; family Asilidae; genus Eutolmus; species Eutolmus rufibarbis. Next base: position 23,720,699 of record OY987204.1, read on the forward strand.
CTCCAGCTCAACTGATTGATTGCCAATTTTTGCGGAATATCGAAGTATGAAAAATTGATATTCGTCGTTTTCTTTGAAATTTATTATCTCTTCCAAAAGAACAGGCTCAAAGCCGAGTATTTGTCCATTTATTCGCATTATGCTGTTCGCTATCGTCAATGCAGCATCATCTGGTGTTGGAGTTCTATCCTCGCGATGATACACACTCTGCCAGTATGAATTTAGATTAATGTAATCGCTCGTATACGGACCAAATAGCCATTCCTCCAGTTGCAGAATGATTGCTTGATTAATAATGGGCTCAAATTTTCTTGCAAAAAATAGTAATTTTTGCTCGGTGCCCAGAAGTCGAGGCCAATCTTCTGGTTTAAAGTCGTTCGGACTGCAGCCGCACCAATCTACCACGTGTTTGTATTGGCATTTACATCCTAACCGTCTTTTCCAATTCGTCACATGTAAATTATTGTCCACATAAGTTCCACAAAAGTTCGAATTTCGCAAGACTGTATGAAAGAATGATTCCGCCGCGAGGAGAGTGTGACCGAATACCGTGAGAAGGCCTCTTATTAGTTCATCATTGTTTTCGCTAGTGACGTAATTTACAAATTCTTTGGAAAGTGCAATCCAATCACTACCACCGTCGATCTGAATTCCACTAGGTAATTCTCTTTCTCCAATACGCCACATGTGTGTGTCACACTCCACAAAAATTTTGTCTAATCCTTGCTTTTGTATAAATCTCTGTGTTTCCCTACCGTGGCTTTTTACAAAATTCCTGCCTTTATTGGCCGTTAGAAAATCGACCAATTTTTCATTTGTTTTAACAGGGAAATCGCTCTCGCTTAAGTTAATTACAAAATCCCACTCCCACGAGGAATCGAGAAGGTCCTTCATACAGTTTAACAACATCGTCAGCAATGATGCTCCGCCCCAAATTGTTGAGAATCTTCTTCGCGCCAAACGGATATTGCTAAATTTTGGCTCCAATTTTAAAAGTTCTCTATACAGATAGTCTTGACGCTGAAAGAATTAAATAATATATTTTTCTGATTAATTAAAACCCAGTCTATAGAAATGAAAATATGTAGTTTAGATTTTAGAGGGGTGATTTACTAGTACATATTATTGAACTATAGTTACAGAACGGTCTTATCCTTTTAAGATGACTACACGCTACATAGGGTACGCATTTGCTGTGTAATTGCAAAAAAAAAAAAAAGAAAAAAAAAGTTCTGATCCGTAAGTTCGAATATGATATTCTATGCAAAATTGTGTGATGCTCACAAATCTGCCATTGAAAAAATCCCAAAAAAGAAAAATAACAAACATTTTCTGTTCAGTGATTGGTGTAGGAAATAAAGTTTAAATAGGTTAATAAAAACTTTTTAACAAAAAAATTAAACCGCCGAAAAAACTGAAAAGCAAAAAATAATAAACCTTTTTAATTTAACCTTAATAACTAAGTTCTTAAACTAATGTAAGTATACCTAAGTAATTTTGAGTCGGCGCCAAATATCGTCGGGTTGCTGTCTCGCTGAACTTAACTTCGTGAACGCTCGGCATTTTCCGGCGAAGGGGTGTGTCGCGCCGCGCCGGCCGCCGCGCATCACGCTTTACGTAATTAATTAATTTACTTGTTTGGCGCCGACTCAAAATTACTTAGGTATACTTACATTAGTTTAAGAACTTAGTTATTAAGGTTAAAAAAAAAGGTTTATTATTTTTTGCTTTTAAGTTTTTTCGGCGGTTTAATTTTTTCTTTAAAAAGTTTTTATTTTATAATTTTTTGTGGCTATAATGCAGAGACTGAGAGGTCTACACACAAGAGATTGACAGGTCTAAAGCTCATTCATCGTGAGGTTTTTTTTGTAAATTAATTGTAATACACAACTCAGCATTAAAATCTGTGAGTGAACAATAAATCAACCCTATTTTCCCACCCTTAAGGTAGCATTTTTTTTTCCAAATTTATATGGGACCAACTTCGAGGTATATCCTATCCAATAAAAAAAGAATTACCAAAATCGGACTACTGTGTAAAAAGTTATGCGTGGTCATACATTACAATTAGTGAGTGAATAATAAATCATCCCCTGTTTTCCTACCCTTAGGGTTGGAATTTTTTTTCCAAATTTATATGGGACCAACTTCAGGGTATACCCTTTCCAATAAAAAAAGAATTATCAAAATTGGACTACTCTGTAAAAAGTTATGCGTGGTCATACATAAAAAAAAAAAATATATACGCGTCGAATTGATAACCTCCTCCGCTTTTTTTCGTCGGTTAAAAAGTAGCATCTACTACTAAGGATTGTAAACCATCCCCGCAAAAGGGGGCATTATCCATAAAATTAAAATAAAGCTTGAAAATGTTAAAAATATCTCCAAACGTTTCAAGTTGGAGATTTTTCTAGGAAACAAGGACTCAATGGGATAAGAAGTAATATCCACTACTAGGGTTGTAAACCACCCCAGCAATAGGTGATTTATCCCAAAAATTAAAAAAAAATTGTAAATTCTGAAAATATCTTCAAAATTCTAAAAATATCTGAAAAACGTTTCTAGTGTGGACTTTATACAATAATTGTGCCAAGTCTCAAACTATTTCAGCAATTTTATTACATCGGAAATGTTCATGAGGAATGGATTTGCGTTTTCCCATTTAAAGTTTTAATCACTTTGGGGGAAGGAAGTCCTCTATAAAAACGAGTCCTAACAACTTTTGTCAAAGCAAAACCGAACAGTTCCCTGCCGGAAATTTTGTTTTAGAGTGCTGAAACTCAATCTGTGAAATAAGTTAGCACTATGAAAAGTATCACATTTAATATTTCGAAGGCCAATAAGAAATTGCTGACTAGTCCCACAATAAGTGTTATCACCTCGCTAAACACTTAACTCTAAGAAAATCAAATCATAAACACCGCGATGACTGAACCATTCGCCTTATGTTTCAAATGCGAATGAATGCACACATTCAGCTCAGCCAGCTCAGATTTCATCTAGCCTGGTGGTTCGGTCTTGCAAAATAAGCAAAAGCCATTCGCTGCGAAGGTGGAGGAAAGATTTATCGAATTTATGAGATCGGAAACGTGCGAGTGGTTTTTTATTTTTTGAATTACGCAAGATCCTTAAGTCGCCAATTTTCTTGACTTATCTCAACTGGGTTAATGGATGAATCTAAGAATGCGTTTCTGGGTACTTACCGAGTCCACATGTACGTAGAAGACATGTCTGGGCGAATAGAGTGCCTTGATTAAGCGGTGCACTTGACGCAGTGCCCTGCCGTTCAATGTTAACAGATATGCTATGCGAGCTCGCTCTTCGTCCGCCTTAGGAACGGTCTCAGCTATTTGGGGCGTGAATTCTGCGGGGTATTATTAAGCTAATTTTAACTGGTTAAAACATTTTTGCTGCAACTTACTGGAAATTCCCGTCTCGTAAATATTTATGCTGAAATAACCTCCACATGCCTCCTTGTGATCTCCTGGGCATTTCATATTGCAGCTAGGGTCTGGCAGCTTTGCAGCTGTTGGCGGCTCCTCTGTGCCACAAAAGCACTCAGTTCTAGATACAGTGGAAGCATTAACAATGTTATTGTAGAATTAAAAAAAAAAAGAAAAACTTACGAGTACTGCACTCCTGCGTAGGGAAATCCGGATTGAAGGCACATGTGGATGCATTTCTTTGGCGAGTTGCTAGATTTAAAGTTTGTGTAGTAGCCGGACAAGAGACGAAACTCTTTCTCGTCCTTGTAGCAGCCGAGGGACTTGTTTGCTGTATAATTCCCATGGGGACAGAGGCTAGGAAGCGATCGGGCGTAAAGCTGGCCCGATTGATTCAAGCAGGTTATGTTTGCGATATGTTTTTTGCAGTCTTTCGTCTTAGCGCGGTGTATAGCTGATATTGCTTCTTTGGTAGTAATTTCACACTCTGGAACGAATCCCAGCTGATCGAGATTTAGGATCGCTCTAGGTCCCCCGCTGCCTGACTCTTTCAGCTTAATTGGAGCGTTTAAGTTACTGTTGAGGTCCTCATCGTCGGCCACCGAATAGTCAGCGTTCTTCTCGTGTCGACCGCCCGTGCCGGACTGCCCCAGGAAGGTTGCCGCCAAATTCAGCTGAGGAATCTTGAGCGACTTGTAGGCGAGGAATATCTGAATCACCAGGATGAGCAGGCCCAGCAGGAAGAATACTTTGTAGCGACGCATCCATCTAACCGCTAACGTCTCCGACATGGTGCACTCGGCGGGGCAGAGGATCTGCGATGGCTCATTACAGTTCAGAGTGGCCGGCCGCACCGAGTTTAGGGTGTTTGCATTGCTCCGATCGTCAGCACTGAAGCGGTTCGTGTTCGCGGCGATACCATTTCAAACGCGCCCCGAAACTTTGTTGTCTGACCGAGCCGAGGTGACTTGTGTCAATTCAACTCAACCCCGCAATTTAACAGTGTAAAAAGCAAAGTGGCTGATTGTCAAAAAGTTAACAACGGCCTTAGAGAAACAAACTATGAATGGAAAGGAAATCTCTAAAATCTGTGTGCAGTTATTTCATTTTTCGAACATTTTTTTTTTCAAAATGTTATTTGAACGAATTCATAAAGTTTGCTTTTGATTTACTTTTCAATGAATGATTTGTTCGTTGTTTTTCGTTACAAACATTTTTCTTTGCAGTGTCACACTTTGGTTCCATTAGGTTATGTCCTGTAAATTTAAGATTAAGTAACATCGTTGGCAACATACAAATAAAATTTTTTTTTTTTTATTTAAAACAAATAAAAATATAAACTAGTCAAAACGGCTGTACCGTTAAAAACCCTGTGCGTGTCTTTTATGCTTTTAACGATTATTAATTTCAGTGCGATGAACTTATAATAGACTGTAATTTGCAAAATGAAGATCTCGGTATCGTTTTGCCTGAACAATGCGAAACTTCCGCGTGGGAAATCATTTTTTTTAGGTAAGTGAAAAATTATGGGAATGCAATATAAGTGGTTGTTATATTTCATGAAATTTGGTTAAAAAGAGTTAAATCAACTTCAGCAAATTGAAAAAAACATCATATTTTCATTTCGCTGATTTGTTTACATCCCGCAAAAGCAGGGTAGCTTATCGAGTGAATTGTTGCGTGCAAAGTAAACATCCGGATGGGCATATAATTTACGCCAGGTACTTTGAAATATATTTTTAATAATTTGGACCCAAACTTTCTCTGGGATTGTTTCATTTGCCGTCTTCATTTTTGAATTGTTCTATTCCATTCCAGCAAATTCAAACCTTTCAAATTTTCTTTTAAATGCGCCTTTTATTATTTCTATGTACATACATACATATTTACGCCTGGCTGTCCAAAATTGTATGCTTAATCTGCATTACAGCTATTCCGTCTTTATTTTGCATTACAGGTATTCCGTCTTTAATTTATATTTCGACGGTTATGATGCAGTGCGGGGCAGGGAACGTACTCACAGTTTCTGTTCACTTACTTTCCGTTTGGTGGTCAAATTTACATATATTCTGTCCGGGATGTAAACTTTAATTTGGTTCTGTCCAGTACGCAAAATGATCAACACTCTACGTCCAGTTGGTGTGTGGAACAATAGTACCGGGGAGTTTTCGGGGTATGTGTCTTTTCGTCAGGATCATCTTTTGGTACACGAAATCAAACACAAGGCCTACCTACATATATTACACGCTTCATAATTAATTTTTTGTTTGCTTTCAATAATTCGTATAGTATTTTCACGTCAGTTAAAATGTATATCATATTATTAACACGTTGAATGCTACAATTTACAAGAAAGCTTTCGTGAGTAAATTAAATGTAAAAATCCCTTTGACGGAAGAGAGCTTTCAAGCGCCGGTCACGGGTGACCTCACGAGGTTGTTATCACAGAGGTTATCAGTAACATTCGAACCGTTAACCGACGTTCTATTTCATCTTTCGGTTCACCAATTTTAAAACAAGATCTACATAAATATATCCAACAATTTAAAATCAAATTTTTGGTCTATTCTCAATATATGTATGTATTTTCACGCCAGTTAATATGTCATATTAAATCATAAATATTATCACCATTACAAGATTATGACTGATTTTTAGACCAACGTTGCTATTTCAGAGATTTTCACTTAAACCGTTAACAAAACTGTATATCTAGCCTAGCTAAAGAATTCAGCACGAGGTTGAAGAAAATTTATCTGCTATTTATGAACGTGAAATATTCATTAAAAGAAATCTCTGAACAAATTTGAATAGGTTCACTTTAAATTATCACAAATTGGAGAGGTCACCACCTAGCAAACTCGATATTCTTCGGATATCCACTTCATTTGTGCTACCAAAATTAATAACCACAAAGCATAAGAATGCACTTTTCTTGATCAGAAAATCATTTCTTTTTAAAAGACCGGTCCTTCAATTTGCTGAGCTATGTTAGTTTAAAGAAATGGTGCTACATATCAAACCTAAAACTTTAAACGCGTTTTTTAAATTACTTAAAAATCCACTTGGCGTTGACCACGAAATCTCAACTACTGAACCGATTGTAGTACCCTCATTTTTAAAAAATTTAAATTTAAATTAAAAAAAGACACAAGAACAAAAATAACATAAGTACACAAAAAAAAAATTTTCAATAAGCATTTGAGGATTTCTGAAATGAGAGGATAGATACATTAATTTCCCGACCATATTTGTAAATATCAAAATAATTAGGGCCGTTCATATATAAGTATAAACAAGAATCGCTGATATTATACTAAAAAATAAAAAGGCTTCTAAAGTAACAAAAAATCCTGTCTTTAAAGAACTTAAAATTCTTTACCAAAACTATAACTTCAAAAATAATAAGTTTTTCTCATGTGGGCGGGATTTTCAGATCGAAGGTGTATATGAATGCAGAGAAACGGTTCAGGTGATTGGTAAAGAAAACTTTATTGAGCGATGTAGAAAAGCTTAAGATCAGAAAGGTACAACATGACTAAACATTTGAAATAAAATAAGAAATTCGTTTCAGTTTGGTGAAAGTGAGTAAGGAGAGTTTTAAACTTGGGTTCCGTTGATGTCAGGCATATTTTCGCTCTCATCCCCTGATGGGTTGTGCGCCATCCCCAGGCCCATAGCGCCAAGGAGATTTGAAGTGGGTCCAGATCCACCCATTTGTGATTTATAGCTGTCCATCATATTTCTCAGTGTGTTTACGTTGATGTCGATTGGCTTGAACGACTCAATGTCGTCGAAATCATCTCCATCGGATCTCTTAGAAGTCTCAAAAGTCTTCCCTATTGTTGTGGTCGCTAATTCGCGATCCATTTGGTCCATGTACATTTTTATATCTGTCTTGATGTTCATCTTAGTTTTTTCCATGTCCTCGAAATTCTTTTCTAGATCGTCTTCGTCCTCGTAATCACTCATTTCTGAATTAGACTCCCAGTCATCTTCTGGAATGACGAAATCCAGAAAATGTTTAACATGAGTCTGAAATGAGTCGGGGTCGAAATTTATATCATTAGACTGAGATCGCTTTGATTTGTCTTCTTTAATCGGATGCTCATCGACAGCTTTCCGCATAGAAAAGTTTTTCCTAATACCCCGTCTTGTTGCCGTGGACGGACTGTTCGTGGGCTCTATGCCTTCTAGCTCGGACTTTTTATCCAGAAATTCAGAGATGTTTTCTGTGAATTCAGCTGCATTAATTTGACCGTTGCAGTTAAACAGCTTTTTGACTCCGTACTTCGTAGTAAGCATAGCGTCCAGTTCTTCTGCCGATATATTCATCCAATCGTCTTTATCACTTGGTCTTAAATTGTTTTCGTCGATCTTTAGCTGTTCGGCGTTAATATCTAGCGATCTTAACAAAGTGAAGATTTCCTTTCCGACCACTGGGGCTGTTCGAAATTTCTGCAAATTCTCCCTGTAATACTGTTTTGCCTCCTCCATAAGACGCGAGTAGTCTTTAGACCCTTCTAAATTGTCCTTAAAGTATCCCTTCTTTACCAAACTGTTTAAGTACTCCTTCCAGCCGCGATCGTTTTCAATATTATCGTCGTCTTTGGCCTGCGATGCGAGAATTTCAAAGCCACAGGCGATCTTTACTCCAAGAAGATCTTCCTTGTGGATTTCTGTTCCCGGGGGCGGCAAATCCCAGCCAATTCTACGATCAGGTACGTAGTTATTGTGCATAGTCATTGCATACAGGCAGCGAGTAAATTTCAATGAAGTTCTCACCCTGTTTTCGGGCGGGAAAAATCTCATAGCACGGCAGGCTTTCATGTCGATCGGATCGCGCTCGCAGAATGCTCTGCAAACTGGAGCGATTAGAGAAGGCTTTTCTTTGAGGATCGCAGCAACTGCCAGTGGGACCCGAACTGTCTGATAGTGAAAAAAATCGTCCATATTTTTAGTGAATGTTTTGAGACGATCATCTATGCAAGTTTGAATTTCGTTAGAGACTCTGTAAAGCTTTGGATTCTGGAGGACTTTTGCGATGCCTGTTGAAATCGGGAGAACTGCCGAAGTATTTGACGGAGAGTTTTGTACCAGCTGAAGATGCCCCTGATAGATGTACACCTGGAATTTAAATTACAACTGCACTTTAAGTTTCTTTTAATTTATAAATACATCAGACCTAAAAAACATAAATAAAAATACATATGGTTATCAAAAGAAGGGTCCCGATGATACGATTTGAAAAATATACATACATATGTGAATAAATCCAATAAAATTTGTCAAACAGAAACATTACAATATTTCAAAAAGTGAACAAAAAAAAAAATTGGAAGGTGATGGAAAATGTCACGGACTTTCTACGTACATTATGTATGTGGACATTTCGGAAATTTTTTTATTTTTTTTTTAAATTTATTTCAGGTTGGCCTATTATTTTACTTTACAGATCATTGTAAAATTTGAAAATAAATTGAGGTCTGTGATTGATCTTGGATTGTGGGCTCAATTTTCTGTCGGGCACGATCACGAGCAATTTGTTACGAAATTAATACTGAAGTTCCAGCATTATTATACTATTATAATAGTTATTTAGTACGCGTACTTCTGGAATTTTTTCTGTGCGTCAGCACGCAATCGTGTTTTGAATTCATACAAAAATGAATTGATTGCAAAAATGCGTGCTTCTAAAATACCGAATTATTTATCTAATTGCCTAATCATTGATTTTACCGCTCCAATAATAATTGCACAGGATATTTATTTAATCTACTGATCGATAATATATAAATATAAATAAATAATAAAGGATTTAAAGGCACAATACTCTCTGATAGCCAAGCGGCAATCAGGGCGCTCTCTTCGTAGAGCTTTCGTTTAAGACTCGTCAGAGTGGTTTGACTGTCTCCAAAGTCTGGCTGCCTCTAATAGAGTCACACTCGTTTTGGTACCGGGACACTCTGGCGTTGGGGGAAATGAGGTCACTGATGAACTGACCAGAGAAGGGTCATCAACAAGGTACCAAAACTCTGTACCCTACTACAGCATTGGCTGGTCCCCAGCGCCCACCATATGGGTGGAATTTCCATAGCTTTAAATATTTTTTGTGTAAAAGTTTTTACATTTATTAATATGTTTTGTAAATATTTTAAATAAATGAAATTGAGCTCATAGTTTTTGATTAGTGCCGCAAGATAGTGAGTCAAAGGCTTTTAGGATTTTTAAAAAAATTGTACTTTCTTTCGCTATTTTAACTTTCGGTCAAAACGTATAATTCCATTTTAGGGGCTGTTTTGTGCAATGTTGAAGTCAGCGTTTTAATCGTTCGGTTTAAGATTTTTCTATAGGCTTTGAATAAGTTATAAAGAGAATAGGATAAGTTAAAAGGTGGACTATTATATGTCTACATGATTTATAGTTATAGCAGATCCCTTAAGAGCGGTTTGAAAGGCTGCCCGAAAATTTACTTTCATGTAGCTTTACACAAAAAAATATTTGGGGTATTTTTTTATGGTTGCTCCTCCAACTGAAATCTAATGTCATGCACAAGGTAAACTGTTTCCTCAGTTATAAAATAATGCAATGGTCCAAGTAATTACACATTTAAGTTTCAGCAAAATGAAATATTTAAATAATTAATTGACTGTTTTCAAAAGGCGCACGCACCCCCAATGCAGTCATGCCTGCAGCAAGCTTTAAGTTGCATCGTCATAGAAAAAAAGTGCCTTACCCTTTGTTCGCAAGTGTCAGGATTCGCCCACTTGGGCAGCACGTCTGCGGCCTCGATCAATAGGAACTCCCCGTCGGAGTCCACGATGCGGCTCACGATGGCCGGGAACTTCTTGGTGACCTCAAACAGGAGGAAGACAATGAACCACTCGTCCTGGATATTGTCCCCGTAGTGCGTGATGCCGTACAGGTGCGGGGGCAACCGCACTGTAAAAATACGTGAAAAAACTGATTAATCACCGGAATTCCCCGAAGCGCTGGGCTGAGTCAAACGAACCGTTTTTCTCGTTGTTGTCCTCCTCGATCAGAACCTGATTACAGTCGGTGCGGATAGTCAAATTGAATTCATCTTTGTGCCAAATATAATTTTGGGTGTGGCCGTCGACGAACTCCTTGACCTGCATCAAAATGTTCTTCAGTTGGCTGTGCACCTTTTCGGCATCCTCGCTGTTATCACTTAATTGTGGAAATAGGAAATATTCCACAAAATCATCCTCGCGAACGAACTCAAGTCCGGTACCCACTGACATTTTACCTCGACAAAACAATGCGGAACTGGTGGACATGGCACAAGACTCGGCACGATGGCCGCTCCACGCTTTCGAACATTTCGAACTTGTCTCCACTTTTTTCGCATAGGTGGCAGTGCAATTTTCGAGATTATTTTGAATTTTTAACGGACAGCACTTCGACATTTTAATATTATGTAAAAGCTAACGTAGGTTAGATTAATTTAAATTAATCTGAATAGGGTAACTTCATTTATTGAGAATTAGCCGTCGCAAAAATTCGTTCTTTATATTATAATAATATTAGATCAACATAATTTTAATAGGACTTTTTTCAGATTATGAAATCGGAAATTACAATTTTCTTATGACGTTATATCTCTGAGAAAAATAGGTCTAAAACTAAAACTAATTGTATTTTGAGAATTTCGGAAGATTTAAAAAAAAATAACAGAGCGTGAAAAGAACCAGATAACGTAGCTCAAATAAAATCCTAAATCCTTATGAAATACCAATCCATAGCTCTTACTCCATATTTGGGAACTGAGTGTACGCTTGCTGTGATTTTCATTCACTATCAATATAAAGTAATAAAGTAATTGGTTAAGGTAGTAGTCTGGTATCTAGCACCGTTTTTCACACTTTTTTTCAGAAACATTTTTTTTTGGGGAACATAAAAATGAATCGTTCTGATTTTTTAATATGTTATTAGTACTAACATCTAAAGGATATAAAAAAAAATTATTTTGAATCAATTAAACATATTCTTATTATTATTATAATTAATGGAAGTTGGCGCTTAAAAAAAAAAGTGGGTGGCTGGCCCGGGTGATTTAGGCTCTTGAGGACATCAGAAATAAAAAATTGAAGTTGATTATTAATCTATAGATATGTCATTCTCGTCGGAACTAAAATTGTTAAATTTTATTGAAAAATAACAAAATGGCGGACTTGGAAAAAAAAAGTCATGTTTTTGAAGCACAAAAGGGGTTGCAAAATGGAAAGTTAGGGGTGAAAAAAATTTATTTTAGTTCCGACGAGAACTACAGGTGTGTAGAATAACCAGTTAAAATTTCAGACCAATCGGTTGTATAGAAAAAAAGTTTTCACCTGGGCCGACCGGAAAAACGTTGTTTCGAGAAAAACGCGTGTAAAGTTTCAATCGATTTTACCACACCGTGCAACCACGAGGCGCTCTCGAAAATTCATTATAACTCCGTTCGTATTTCGAATTTCAGTCTAAAATTTTTACAGTATGTTCTCAACATATTGTACTTTCGAATTAACTAAAAAAAAAAAATCGATTTTTCCAATTCTAAACACCAGACTACTACCTTAACGGAATAAAATGAAATTAATAGAATAGGTGTATTAATTTTTCTGTGTATTTGGTCTTCAGGTCTTGTATCATAGCAAATTCTTGCTACATTGTACTTAAATACTAAGTGATGCAACAACAAAATACACGTGACACATATTGTATTAAATGTAAAAGTTAACAGTTAAAAGCCTCTAGGTTTTGAATATTATACCCTTGTAATATTTAGGCAGAAGGCTACTGGGTTTTTGTATTGCAATTTACTTATAAGTACATATTTGGCGTTTAAACAAGCAAATACTACCTATAAATTTGCTATTTGAATAAAAATGCACCGAAGAGTTAATACACCTAATTTTCGGCAAGTGTTACAGCCTTTAGTATTTTAATATAATAGAATAGGTTAAGGTTCAAACTCTTATATGAGCCATATTATACGATCTCCGATTAGTATCCTTTATTTAGTAACGAAATATACGATATTTTATTATCTTCAAACCAATTTTTCTCGAAAACGTGACGAGATTTGAAATAATGTATCACTTGTTCGGTGTAAAAATTTGTGTTGACTAATATAATTGTAACCTGAACAGTTAAGGAACTGATGACATATTATGCATGCATATGATTTGTTCATTGTTCATTTTATATAATCTATTCTCTTGTTATTCATACACAGTAAAGTAAGATCTCGCTTTTGTTATCCTAATGCAATAATTTGCCATAAATAAATTAATAAATCACAAAATTTATCATTTTTTAATACGTACATACGATTAAATTCACATTTTTTACAAGAATGTCAATATTTACAACCAGATTAGGTCTACGAGTTGCTCAAATTAATTATTTTTAATTAAAATACAGTACGGCGTTTTAAAGTCGTCACCTGTGGGAGTTTTAAAGGTCACGAATTTTATCAAGCAGATAGAGAGAAAGGTTTGGCATTTTATTTATTTTTAAAATTTTTTCATAAAATATAGAATTTTTCCGGGAGATTTAAAAAAAAAACGTATTTTCCAAGATAGTGGTATGTATAAATAATTCTCTCTCCGTATATACTCAGAGTACATGCCAAAAATATATGAGTTAAGTTTTAACTGAACTTTTTTTTAAAAAAAAAAAATTACTTCTAATTTTCATATCATAATAAAAGCTCATGACTGTAGCTTGCAGCAAATAAGTACATCGCCTACATGACTTAGTAGCGTTTAATGGCTACAATGTTATTAAAGTCGTTGTAAGGCATCTGAAATAAATTATGGTATATTTGATTTTGTATTGTTATATCACCAAATATATTATTTATCGCATTTTCAAATTACATATAGGTGACTCTTATTTGCCTCAGCTGTTATTCATCATATTTTCGGCTACAAAATGTTATTTTTACGAAATATGAGTTTACTTTGTGTTTAAAAGTTAATCAAAAATACTTTAGAACGCATTCTTATTTTCTGCCCCTAGCAGCAAGATAATATTTTTAGGGTTTAGAGTACTATTAGGAAGATGAATTGTTTTCTTATATGATATAAAAAATCAAATGGCGGACATCAAAATCCCCAATATCCAAATTAAAATAACAATGTTTTTTTCATTATTACCATTTTTGAAAGTAGCACCATGACATTTTAATATTTTTGTGTGCAGGAAAGTCATCTATGGAAAAAACCAACGATTTTATAAAGCTATTCCGAGATTCAAAAGGGAAAATTTATTAGATTAGAGCCAAAAAGGACTACAAAACATTTTGAATTTTTATAATTGAATTAAATATGTTTTTTAGCAAATTTTGAAAACATACTCGCCAAGTTCTTTGATCAACAAAATTTGTAATGCAATAAATTTTTTTTATTATTGTTAGTGTTGTAGATAAAGTTTGGATGAATTAATCTCGATATTGTTATCCATCCAATCGAGTTGCGAAATAGGAGCCCAGGCTCTGAAAAGTACAATTCTTGATACATTTTTTTACTCTTATAAATTAAACTAGCTTGTCCATTCCCGGCGTTGCCCGGGCTAGCTATATTATGTCTTAAATATGATTCTCAAGTATCCCACCTAATATTATAAATGTGGGGTTTAATGAGTTTAAGTAAAGTACGGCTAGTGTAGCAAGGATCTGTTGCTTAATTCATTTAAACCAACTATTTACAGCTATTTTGTATGACCTTTTTATGAAGAACATTTGTGCAAAATTTAGAAGCAAAAAATAGTTTAAATCATGCCCTACAAAATACTATACTTTCCAGTGAAAGTCCCAGTGCAAGTCCCATCGAAATCAGTTTAGTAGCCGTTTCCGAGATTAGCCTGGACAAACAGTAAGACAGACAGACAAAATTTTGTAGGCAATGAGCTTATAAAAGGACTGTTATTTTGAAATTACATATAATACTGAAGTTTTATTAATCCAAACTATGAGTAATACTATAAAAGTGAATCCGGGATGAAAGCTTATGTTTATGCTTAGGTATGTATTGTCTATGCCTATGTTTATGTTTAGGTTTGTATTATTTAAAGTCTGAAACCTAATCGAAGAACCAAGCTATCGAACAGTGAAAACCCTATTCGAATCCATTCAGTGGTTTTGGAGGAGAAGTGTAACAACGCGAAAAGCAACTCTCATTTATAAGTAGTAGTAGTTAGTGCTGAAAAATAAAACTTCAATTTCAATTTTAATTAAATGACAAAAGCGAAAACTAAATGTGTTTCATAAGCTAATTAAATAGGATTAGTCCAGAGTGCAGTCACGCTGTTGCATTTTATGGTTTGACGAACAGCGTTTTCAGGTGCGTAATTTTGAATTATTCACCTGTTAAATTTCCATTGAACAAACGTTCCACTTAACCCAAATAGCATCTTTAGTGAGCCTAATGCAGCTGCTGAAATTATATGCAACCAAACGCAGGCATGAGGAAAGTAATGTCGTGTTGTACTGTTCGTAATGAGATAACCGCAATAGGAGTTAATGGGCATCGAGGGACGCGTACCCTGCAAAATTTGCACGTGTATTCTCCGCAGAGTGCTTAAAAGCCGACTACACACCGGTTACATTACACATTCCACATTCCACACATGTACATGGATTTATGTTGCAATTAAGGGAATTTTATGAACTATTTTAGTCATTCCACTTATATTGTACACATACATATCTCCTTCCGCAACAGGTAAAATATGTTTAGGTTGAAAAGAAAACTCCGAATTTCGACTTCGTTGTTTATTACATCGCCTTAAATATATCGACAGTTTTTGTGTAAGCTTAGCAACTGTCCTTTTACATCTTATGTACACGAAGGCATTTAATACAATTAAGTTTCTACATACAAGGTGAGTTAAAGCATGTGTTCGCTTCGAATTATTAGAGACACGTTGGACTGTAACTGATTCGTTAATGGTGTTAACACTGGACTATTTTTCTTGCGGATTTTTTATTTAATATCGATTGCTCTCCCTATCCGAGTACTTTCCGCTAATTTTACTGATCGAATAACGATCGGAATACCCGTCGTATTTGTCTGCTTTGTAATTTATCTCCTGCGGTGTATAGCCGATGTTCTTCTGCCAATGCTTTGTCCAGTATAGGTCCTCGTTTCTGACTTGCGATGGTGTCTTGGCGTCACGACATACATAAACACAGTATATCATACTTCCGATGAGAGTCATGAATCCGAATATTAGGAAGATTATTCCGAGTACCCTGTGAAATCAATGAAAGCATTAATAAATTTGAAAAATAAGATTAAAATTTTATTGTACTAACCACACAAATATTGGATCTGTAAATTGTATAACAATTACAAAACCAAGCGTAACAAGAATTAGACCTAAGTTGAGCAGAAGCATTAGACAGCAAACGCCTTTTATATTTGGACAGAATGGGTTTGGAGCTGACATTGCTTCAATTTTGGCACCATGTTGTCTTTGCGATCTATTGCTTCGACCAGTTTTAGCAGAACTTGCTACTGAATAGATGCTTCGTGGGCCTCCACGAGATTGTGGACGATGAGCACTATACCGACTGAAAGTACGAAAGAAAAATTTAATTATTGAAACAAAATAAAGAAAGATGATGATATATTTAGATGATAAAACAGACGGTCGTTTTTGAAAGAAAGTACCTAAACTAACTAGAAAATTTACAACCAAGGTTTCTGAATTGGAGATAATCAAGCTTCTTAAAGATCCGCGGGTCCAATTACTCAAAAATGTTAAGGATAATGCCGATTGATTTCTTTTAAGTATAAGAAATATATGTACCTACAACTTATATTTGTTGTATATTAAAAATAAAATATAATAAAGATATGCGTAACATATATTTTGTTTAAAAAGCGGTAAAATCCATATATTTAATGTATCCATGAATAATATTTCAGATTTATATTTTCTTCGTATTTTAAAAGGATTTAAATTCTTTTGGATGTTTCAATTTAAATAATATTCATACTGCATCCATTTCATCAATATTATTTATAAAACGATACCTTCTCTATAGGTTATAAATTAAAAGTAAAATAAAAAGTATATTTCTTTTTTATATATAATATTATATTGATGAAATTGATTGAATTGAATTGATGAAATTTAAACATACTATTATTATATTCGTATTTTCTTCAATACAAGTATATTATGTGTAACCACATTGATTCCTTGACCGCTTTTTCTTAAAATTTTCAGTCACATTTATGGAAGTGGTTTAACCACAATCAGTCTTTTTCAATTATATAATTAAGATGTATTAAAGAATTTTAAATATGGTCCAAAAATCGATTTTAATTTATTATTCTTACACCCTCTAAAAAGTTAGCATACATATGTTAATAAAATAATTGTCTCAAAATATTAACTCGATTGACCAACTTTTAAGATATGTAGCTCAAGAGCAAATTTGGTAGGTATTTATTCACTTCATGGAACTGAAAAAGAATAAGAAATCATTAATTGTTTTACACATCTAATGCTTTATTTGTCAGTAAGAAATTCCACTAGTTCATTAGTTTAAAATTTTAATGAAAACTTTACTTTTGTTTTTTCAATTAGATATTTTTAGCTTTCCCAGTCCTTTTTAAGCTAATACTTATTGCAAACTGCGGTTGAAAGAATCGCAAATTTGTTTTCAATCTATAAAGGTCCAAATAATGAATTTCAAAATGGTTCTTTAATCACTTCTTCATTTTAAGAATTGAAGAAGTGTAACAAGTCAGATGACATAATTAAAGTAGGGTCTTGTCTTTTGCCTTCAAAATAACATTCTCATAATGTTATCTACCTTAAATTGTGTAGTAACTTGAATCGAATTTTTGCCAAGAATTCATACCCGTTTATACATAATATCCATAAATTCCAGATTCCTCCAGTAAATGAAAAATAAGAAATATTTCGTTTTGGTGGAAGACGTTTTTATCCCTCACTGGCCAATTGTGTTTTCTAGCGAACGGGAAGGTTTTTCTCTTGACTGACCAGCAATATTTTGGGCAATTTATGAAATTGTATTTCCGTAGAAAAAATATTATTGGAAAACCTTGATGACCAAGACATGTCTCGTCGAGTTGTAGTATATGACAAAGTAACTGGCAAATATTTTTATACTTTTTTTTTTGTTTTAAATTTTATTCTTCCTAGAGATTTTATGGGTGAAGTGAAAATTTCAAAGACAGGAAGGTAGACAGCGTAATCGCAACAGAGCTTCCGCTCACTGACGGGGATTCCCCGGAAGTCGAGGGAAAGCGCTATTTTAATGCTAACGCTGTTTGCCACATACTGCTAAGAACTAAGAAACTCCTTCGAAAGAAATGATAGCGTCGGTGTCGGGAACTGTTGTTGCTATCCAATACACCTGTGTATTTTCGTATAAAAAGCAGGATATTAAATTTTATTTACCTAAGTTCTGATGGAGCTTTGTAAGCAGCACTTGTTACGTAAATATCGCTGGCGGTGTCACCGCCATGGTCGTAGCTAAGAGCTGACGGGGCCCGGGGGGGTATCCTTGAGGGAGGACCATTTAATGGTCCCAGAGATCTCGGTCCTCCATTTTCCACACCGTTTGCTCTTGGTTTCCTGGATGTGTGGTTCGAGGGTGAGGCGCGCTCAGTTGCCACTGTGTACTCAGACAGGGTGCGTTCCGATGGGGCCCTGTGACTTTCCTCCCCGTCGGTTGAATAACCCCGATTCGAGTGGACATATGGCGGATCCGGTGTAAGTCTCCCGTGTGTAGCGACGTAATGGCCTCCTTTAATCCTGAAGTGTAAAGGAAGTTACTACTCTTTGGACTAAATTTATTTCAAGGACATACTTTTTCACTCGTCGTTCGTGCATCCTGTTCGATGGTCTTATTTTTTAATGTCGTCCTTACCAACGTACTAAGACCTAGCGGAGTTTCTTTGGTCTCAAAATGCCTAAGGATCTTGGTATGAAATTGGGCTAATTTGAAATCCGCATGAATTTGTCTCCTTCAAAAGCAGTGGGGTATGTGCTGGCCGATTTCTTTGCTGTCCATTTTGTCTGCAATAAAATTAAGGGAAAAAACTTCGTTACACAATTCGGTTGACTTCATGCAGAGATAATGTTACTAATGGTAATGCTCCTTATTTTGCATAATTCGCAAATAAAATTAGTTGATTACTATATGTCAGATTAGCACACTTCGCTATGGCCGTGGAACATTTATTTTCATCGAGCTTCCCCTAATTAATTTAGTTATGCGTTGAATTTTCTCTTAGTATTGAAATCGACAATTTGCTCGTGCATTTGCTCTATCAATAAGATTTATGAAGTCAGCTCATATATAAACATTTTATTAGGCGCCTAAAATATGTAGATGAGTTTGTTTCAAGGTTTTCTAGCTCCATTTGCGTTATGCTTGATTGAATTTAGTAAACAAGTTTGTTAAATAATTCAGTAAAATTATAACTTAATGACTAATGAATGTATGAAGGTATTATGGTTAATGGGTAAAAAGCCTTAAGGCATTAGTTTTGAAAAATTATTTTGTGATTGAATATGAAAATATAACCCAATAATTAAAAGTGCCAACTGAGGAAAATTACGATGAAAGTTCTACACTGTAAGTAATTAGTAAAATTATATTAACATTGTACATCACTACTTTCAACACATTGTTGTTATGATTTTATTTTTATTATTTCCTAATCGATCTGAGTTTAATCGCAATAATATAAAGGATAACATTAATTTTGTGTACAAAATATTTTTATTATTTATAAATTATACACAAATGCATACTAAAATATAATAAGGTTGTCTCCGCTAATGTTCTATTCAATGCGGCACTCTTAATATCTTTTCTAGGTTACGTTTTCCTTCACCTTGAAGATTTATTTATTTATTCTTTAATTTAAAATTTTAATCAAAAGTTATAAATGAGAATTCAATTTGGAATTAAATACCAAAATATTTTAGACCATTAATTACAATGGTGGACTAATTAAAGAACCTTCTTATTGTAAAAATGCAAACAAACTAAGCTGAAGAAATACTTATTTTATTATTAACTTTATTAAGAGAAACTCCATCAAGTAGAGTCTACGTCTGGCCAAAGTTTGGAGATTAAATAACGATTTCGTGGTAATCGAATTTTAATAACGTGATTTTGGTAAATATTTTCTGCATAGATTTTATCCTTGTGGAATATGTTTCAGATAGGGATTTCCTAACTTTACCGTTGGTTGCTTATCTAAAGTTATGAAAAGATTCTAGCAGTTTTGAAATCTAAAAAGCTAAGAAAAACTAGCAAAATTTCAGTTTGCATGATATCATCATTAGTCGTTTAAATCTTTTTCTAGTTGTATACAAGCTATATTTTGCATATTATTTATACGAAGTTTAAAGATAAGATGAATGAAGAGGTAAACATTTAGTAAAAAATTTGTTGCCTGGATAGTAGAATAATAATATTGAGAATTATTTTTCTAATTACAAGGCATGGTTACATTAAAATACTTTTGTAAGTTGTTAAACTGACTCAAAGACATTATTTTGTAGGATAATGATTTCGAGGAGAGATGATGAGGTCTATGGGGTTTAAGAAATCTAGACGTGTGGGATGGTGTATGTATTTTTAATTCACTTTAAAATTATGATATGAGGATATCAATGTCGATAATTATTTACTAATTAATTTTGAACATTTTCTCTTTTAACATTTGGTTATATGTATAATGTAAATGCGTTAAATCCGTGTTGGGCGTAGGTACTAATTGTTTTCAATTGATCGATTAGTTAACTAAAGATTTAATTATTACCAATTAGTCATAATTTAAATAATCATGATTGAAAAAATTAGCCGTACTTCTATAATTAATTGGATTATTCATTAATCACTCATTCATCATTAAAATTAGCTCACTTATTATTAAAATAGCTATCTCGCCAAATACTACGATATGTACATATATTAATTAAAACTTAATAACTACTAAAAACATAACAAAATAAAATAAATTTTAAAGTTCTTTCCAATTTTTTACATGTACATTACATATGTATTACTATCATTTTCTTTGCGAAAAGTGAATGGATTTTACTTTCTCAAAACAAATTTTGAAATTGCTACTGATTTTGTCTGATCGCTTCCAAGTTTAGTATACATTTCTTTTTCGTATTTTCAAGGAAGATGGGGGATTAGATTAAAAAAATTCAAAAATCACCTAATTAAAGGTCATCCTAATACAATATGTATGTAATAATATGTATGCATGTCCATACATACATTTTAGTTATTTTTAAAAAAAATCTGTTATTTGGCTTTGCGTTTGGTTTTATTCTAGAAATTTCTTCTGTAAAGTGGAGTAAGAATTTCAACTAAAAATGGATGATGTAATGCCAATATGCCTTGCCCTAAAATTCAAGTGTCCCAATTAGCGAAGTCATTATTTTTGATATTTCGTGTTTAGTGTTCCATTTGCGACGTGCGTCCCAATTTAAGAGGTCCTAGGTAGCTATAAACATGATGCATTTTACTGTCCCAATTAAAAGGTGTCACCTTACAGATGTCCCGATTATCGAGGGTATTTTATATGAAAAATCCAGAATTCTAATTAGGAGATTTTAGTGTAGGGGTAATTGGGGAGACTTGACTCAAGGGCATTTTTTCATAAAAGGAAAAATTTGAGGGAAATTTGGTTGGCATCATTGATTGGCCAACCACCCTGTAGTGTTTTAGAGGGAACAGTCTTAAAGAAGAGTCAGTAGCTTTGAAGCAGTTTAATGTTGATTGATTATGCAGATTAAAAGTAAATTCTGGTGGTTTGTGAACTTCTTGGAATTTAGGTAAGTGAATTTCAGTATATAATACTTATTTTTTGTCTTTTCTTAAGCTAAATATTGGTATATAGTAATTTGATATATCTTTGATGTAAGTAACCAGAAGTTGAGGTTAAAGACAGCAATGCTAACTAGGGAGAGTTGACCTTAGCCTGCTAGGGAGCCTGACAGGTCAAGTCTCCTTAGCAGTCTTTATCAACATGGTATTATTTTTCTTTGTTGTTTTATTTACTAGATAACTAAAACATTTAATATTAGAAAAGGTCATACAAAATAAGTCACAAAATACTGCAATATATTTATGGAAAGCTTCCTCTTGGTTCTTCACTAAGCTCAATATTCATCTAAAATAGTGCATTATTTTATAAATGCTAAATGTTTTGATTAGGGTCTACCTAATTTCTTCTAGGGTAAGTTTTTTCCTCAGTTATCATTGTTGGCTTGGTAACAAGAGAGAGAAAACCTGTTCACTATAAGTGCACTTTTGAACTTCTCCACGTGACCTTAACCTTAATTTTAAAACGTCCAACTTACTGCGAAGAATTTTGCATGCACAAATATTATAAAGCACATAAAATTTAAACCACGCAATACATTTCCGAAATGTTGAGAAAACTAATTACTAAAATTGATAAGGACTCAGCAGGCAAACTGTTTAAAGGGTGTATTAAGTAGGCAAACAAAGTTCCACAAGGAAGTTGAAGTTCTTGAAGATTTTTACTACTTCATTGGTTACTTAGCAATGCACTTATCATCGAAAGCTTTTGAAATAAACTTCAAAAGGCTCGGTAGAATAAGTTTTATTGTTTTATAATATTCTTCTTAACTTGCGGAGTACGGAGGCGTTTAATTTTAGTTCTAATTTTAGAATTTTGTCCCTCCGTTGTTGTTCCTTTCGTCTTCCTCAAAATTCCGATTCAGCTTAATGTACCACAATTTATTAAACTTCTAGAGGATGAAAATTACTGGGGAAAATTGGAAAGTTTTCCAATTAAAAATTGTAAAACGACGCACTCACCGATTAATACTGGATTGGCAGTGCAGTAGTAATTTGACAGGATGGCAACGCCTTGCTAAACCTTTTTTTTAATTAAAAATCCTAAACAGGCTTTTAGATGATCCAAAACTAATTTAAATTTTTTTCTCCGAAAAATGGCTTTTCGATTACTGCATTTTGTAAACTTTTATTGTGATGTACTAACTTCGAGAGGCGAAAGTTGGATCAGAGGGTGCGTATCTGCAGCGTTGAAAAAAGGTTCCCACATTGCTACCATTTTCCATTTTTAATATCGAATACCATAGTCACCGTTGATTGAAAGCGATTTATTGGTATTCGGAAGTTCGAATTCAAATGAATTTTTAATGACAGTTTTATCTGAGGCGAGATTAAATCAACGGCCTCTGATTGAGTATTTGGACATGCCGCGCTGTGGGTATTTCGATTCTATTAATTAACGGCTACTCGCTTAAAGTGAAATTAGCCGAAAAAGTAATCGAGTTTTTGTATATTCATTTA
Source organism: Eutolmus rufibarbis (assembly GCA_963920795.1). NCBI lineage: Eukaryota > Metazoa > Arthropoda > Insecta > Diptera > Asilidae > Eutolmus > Eutolmus rufibarbis. The sequence goes on from OY987204.1 coordinate 23,743,508, forward strand.
GCTCACAGCTAAGAGTCGTTAATTAAGAAAAATTGATTAAATTTGTTTTTTGGAATTAATGGCTTTATAAAATAAAGATAAATGTTTAGGTCGAGGTGAAAAGAAGATCGGAAATATGTATGTAACAATAACGTCATCACCATTTTCTTATTACTTTTATTTAGTCCTACAATTCGTCATAATAAAAAATGTAGTTATGAAATGTATTATTGATTCAAGATTTTGGATATAAAAATTTTTTGGTACCTATATCTCGGTTTTGATTTCGATAAAACTTTTAATTAAAGGGAGGTTATCATAAACGGAGTGAAAAGTATAATAGGTAAATTTTTAAAAGATTTTCATACAAAAAAAAAGCAGATATCAATAAACACTTTTTGTCACACAGTATTTAATAAAATTTGATGACTGAAATAGTTGCGAAAATTTTTATTTTAGTAGAATTCACTATAAAATTAATAGTTTTCTTCACTATGGACAAAAGTCAAATAATAAATTCCTAGCCATCAGTGAAAATAACAAATAATTTTTATTATTTTTCTATTTCTAAAGTTGAATGAAATAATATCATGCTATATTATATTTGTATGTATATCATCCTTATTCATATTTGGCTAAGCGGTTTGACTGAGAATATGCCATTCCGGTATTGTGGGTTCAATTCCCATATGAAAACTTTGGTTGAAAATAAAAACAATATTCACAGAAAGCGCCATATGAGCTTTGTTCCCCAGTGCGCGAAAAAGAAAGCTGGTATTTATAACTCATACAGTAGTTCAGCCAAGTATCAAATTTTCTACTTCTCTGAATTGAGTCTTTTTTTGAAATCTAAAAAACAGTAGGTAAACAGTGTACTGAGAGAAAATTTGAATTACAGATTCTAAGGCTTAAATGACATAATAAAATGTATCTGTTTTCTATGTTTTTTTTCGGGCGAAATACTATGGTTTTAAAGTAATCATCCCATCCCAAAAGAATGTTTACTTTGAGCATACTTGTTTTATGTAAATAATGATTAAGTATAGAAATAACAAATAAAAGCACAGCGTCCAAGCTTTGTTTTCTTGTAGAAATAAAAAATTTGAATTCCATAATGCAGTAAAAATAACACAAATATATTATTTCTTTGAAAACAGCAAGATGAGTAGGTATGCACTAAACCATCATAGTCATTTGAATAAGTGAATTAGTTTTAATATGATTAAGACCATAAAATTGGCGAAGAATTGCTAATTATCAAAGTATCTTGGAGAATGTAGGCTGCCGGTGTATATATGTATGATGTACATATGAACTCATGAATAGAATGAATAATTCTAGTCTTAATCTCGCTATGGGAGCATGATTATCCTCGAGTTTGGCGATTTTGTCTGCTGACAAGGTGCCCGTATGCATAATTAAGCCTTGTATTAAGTGATTATAGAAAACTACTCGGCAGACATGCTCCCAGCATGATAATAAAATTATTTCATTATATGGAGCAAACCTTAGAGGATTTCTGCTGAGTCGGCTAATTCGCGAATGGTTCGTACTAGCACCGGAGCCCGGGTGTTGCTTAGTGGCCCGACCACCCGTACTTGGGCCAATTAACGTCTGCAGGGGATCATTAATGATGTCGTTCGGAGCTAACTGCTGCGTAAGGATGTCGCCGAACAAACAGCACCCGACTTGCTGGTAGCCAGCTCGTCAGCAACTTGTTTTGTTTTTGACTGGTCGCGGTGCAGGCCAAATAAAAAGTCTAATTGCCGCCATTAGTCTGCGGCATCGAGTATTATATCATTTAACATAATTTAACAATTACCCGGGGTGCACGTTAATCACTTTAGTACGACTGGGCATCTGAGACATACGAGCTGTTATTTATGGGTAGCTACAACACAAATCAGCCTGGGCATTTGGTCCATCATTTTTCTCCCCAGCACAGAAAAGGTTCGCAGGTTTGCTCCCCTGTAGGTTCAGCATGGGCTGCATAATTGCCCATGTCGTCTGCGAATTTATGGGGCCGCTGTCCAATAACATTGGAGACGCTCAGGAGTTATCGAATATTAGTGAAGACGATAATGACAAAGTGGATGCCATACAGCAGAAATCTCTTCGGTAGATTTCGCTGTACGATATCATTCTGGAATGGCTTTTCTCTCTCCGCCGATCCTATGATGCCGCATCAATTCCAATCTTGAGGCGGAGGATGGAGCCATAAGAACAGGAAAAATGTGCACGCTCTGGCTTGTCTAGGGGTTGCGGCGGATTATATTGAACATTACACCGCATTCTCGGCAGAGATAAAAATTGCGCTACCTGTGTTCTAAATGACATGAACATGTCGGTATCCTTTGCCATAAAACTTCTGAAATATTTCGAATATTTACGATACATACTAAGCAAAATTAGAACTCAAGCTATGTGCAGGTTTATGTCTATTTTTTCTTTTCGTCAGATTTTTGAAATTGAATATATTCCATCGAGAAACGTTAATGGCTTTTTCACTTGGGATTGAGTGCGCCTCCTCCGTTCCGATTCTCCTAAGGTATCATCAGGCATTGGTATGTTCCCATGGATTTTGTTTTCCTTTGGTATTGCTCTAAGGAGCCTGTCTTTGCAATCTTCCTAGTGGGATATTTTCCTTTGGTAAACAAAACTTATACATCTGGGGAGCACAATGTAATAAACAACTGTCTGTTGTTCGATCAATGATTGCAACGAAAGATTTTTATTTGCTGTACCACTTCAGACAAGTTCTTGAGTTTCAACGCTTCTGCAGTTGGTAACGACTATAAATGAAAATCTGTGGAGAGTCCTTCATAAGTTTGCTCCACTTAGAAAAATCAAATCTTGATTAAATTATAATTGGAGTAAAATTTGTTATGGTTTTAGAGAAAAATGCTTCATATTATGTTAGTTTAATTCGAAAGTATGAGTGTTGAGATATCAGGACGAACTACATTTTTTAATATATCTAAGGTGAAAATAACCAACATGCATCCCATAAAAATGAGTGAAACATTAGTAAAAGGCAAATATTTCAAATTGTTCATTCATTTCCATTTTTCATTTTAGAATTAGGTATAATGTTTTTTTTTGATTTTTCGATCCCTTTCAATTTGTCGGCAAAAATAATTGTAGGACCATGATATGGCGAAAATAAATATGTAGAGAGATATTTCATCATTCTTTACATACATATATTATAGAACCTACAAATAAATTTCTTTTCTTAATGGTACCTTCCCATCAAAATTTTTGGAAAAAGCATACATAAATTATTTACTAATTAGATTACACGTGTTTTCCACTTTTACAGATGTACCATATACATATAGTAAATGCAGCTTGAAAAGAGCCTTAAAAAGTTCCCAAAATCGCGAATATGTTGAGTGTTTTAATAGGAGTTATCCTCAAAATGTAAGGATTTACTCCCTGATTATTGTGTCAGGGTCACGGGTTGAGGAGACCGTGCATTAGTCGCTCTATTTTGTAAAGTTTAAACATAAATATCATACTAGTAATACGAAAAAAAAACATTCTTTTTCTTCGGCATCGTAATTTTTACGAAAGTGTCAAACTTACAGTTCGAAGGTTTAACGTTTGCAATTCAAACTTTATCAAAATGAAGTTTTTCATATTATTTTGAAAAGTTGTTGACTACATAATTTGTATATGCATATTTATACCAATTTTTACGTTCCAATTTTTCCAAAGATAGCGGTTAACCTACATCCCCATCATTCCGCCAACTTTGCAAAATAGTAATTTTAAAACTTTTTTTTAATGAAGAATGCATAATTCAAGCAGAATATTCTTGAATCATATTGGAAAAGTTTTTAATGAATGCTGTGTATATATTTTTAATTAGTCCCACTTTTGTTTCTTCAAGTTAAGAAACATTTTTGATGACGTCTGACGAACCCGTTACATACAGGGCAAGCACAAAAGTTTGCTTAGGACACTCCAACTAATCGATTGGTATAGCGTTTCCTACCTAGAATCCGAACACCTTATCTACAGGGTAATGATTTTTTTAATGTTATATATGTATTCTGTTTGCTATTATGTAACTATTGCTTGTCGCAAATATGCAATTTAGGTTTTCTACACAAAATTTCTTATTCGGCTACACATGGGTGGTATCCACTAGGTTTTCAAATGTTTAGAAAATTCAAAGTGTTCAAGGTAGAATTACAGAAGTCTACTATAACTTACTCTTTTACCTAATGAAATATTATTTTTAAGTTCCCAAATAACCTACCAAATTACGGAAATTATGGTGATGATAACATGTTAGAAGAGTTTAATAATAAAATTGTTTAGTGAAATTACGTCATAAAGCAAATAAATAATAATTTCAGTCGGGAATGAATTTTTCATCAGTGGCAATGTTATTGCTGCAGCAAACTGGCCATCAAATTGAATTAGCAATATTACGACTGATGTGGTGGCGCAAACAGGACGAGAGTATTAATATGAAATTTTCCGACGGTCGAAAAGCAAACACCACGAGTTTTCTTCAATTCCATGGAGCGTATAATTTTCAATTACTGGCAATGGCCCGTTGATTTGGCGAGTTCCTCCACAAAAGTACTATTTGCGTTTGGCAAATATGGAAATTTTTCGCAATGTTGACATGGTGATGGTATTTGGTATTTCTCTAATTTGTTGCTGTTACACTTTTTACAATTGACGGTCAGCGCAGCCCTATCTCGTAAGCAGCGAATCGCGGTAAAACAGTTAAGAATTTCTCTGCTGTTTACCCACACTTGCCAGAAGGAGGCTCTGATTGAGATGAGAAACACTTTTTAACAATTTTCTGGCATGAATGCGCATTTTGCAGTTTTTATGGTTTATCGGTGGCCATCAATCAAGTGACTAAACAACTGAAGCGAAACAATTACCTGGGATTGAACCGTAAATCGTAGTCGCAGTAGGACAGGAACCTCACGATCTTCGCGGCTGGGAGCTAAGGTGGAAAAACGGTGGGTAGTTACTAACGCCGAAATAGGGCTTGCATCGCACCGAGTTCCGCAATTACGAACATGTCGTACCCGTCGTACACACATGATCCAAGATCGCAAGATTTATATCGAACGACTCACCCGACTTTTTGTCGGAAAGCTCTACGTCGTTGTCAGGCGTTATTACCTTCAAATGATGCGGTTTATCCAGTCGTGTGCAATTTATTTGAGGACAGGGAGGAAAGGTAACATCTTGAGTAATGGTGCACTTGAGCACTTCTTTGTTCTACTTCGACCAGCGTTTTACCTGTGAGGTGTAGGGTCTCGTGTTTTGCCGCTAAGAAAAAGTGCTCACTAAGTTGAGAGAAATGGCACTGTCTTGAGCGATCACTTGTGTTTTTCTCCAGACTATGGAGTCTTAGCCGAAATGGCAATAAATGTTCGAGGTTTGATTTAAAGCATTTTTATGTTCGCAATAATAGTCTAGTCTGCGGCCGCCAACAACAAATGAATTCGATTTGATCTAATAGAGTTCATTCCAAAGTGCTTCCACTGAATGGCTCACGAGCGTGCGTCCCTTCCCAGTAGGAAAAATTATATGCGCTTCCTGAAGAAACGCTGTTGAAGCGCTTCGTACTCCGTTCTATACTGCTTCCACTGAAGCACTACAAAAATGCAAACATGCGGTAGCACGATGGAAGATTTTTCATGAATTTTCCCGTTGAGCACCATTAGATTTCTGCGTCCTTCTTTTTTGTGTTACTCATTCGTGTTGTGGCTTTCTATAAGTGCAGTTGAGTTTTATTAAAAAGTGCAATTTATAATTCGAGGTTTTATTAAAAGTGCAATTTATAATTCGAGGTAAGTACCCTTCAATTATTTACGTAGAATGAGTAATGTAAGTGAATTTTAAGATAGACTTTGTTCTGCCCAAAATGAATTCAAAAAGCATTGCTGGAATAAGCAAACGACATTTTAGACGGCTAGTGGCAAACAAAATTAGGAACAGAAACGTGTTTAATCCCAATTTGATTGATAATACCACCAGCAGCGATAACCAAGCTGAAAGAGCATCATCAGAATTTGGTCTGATGGGAAATGGCGAATCTGATGAAAATACTTCGAATAGTATTGAAACCGTATCAAAAAAAATTAACTTACACTCAGACTTAGTAGACTGGTGCGTTAGACATAAAATAAGGAGGGATGCGAGTGACCATCTTCTTAAAATTTTACGAAATGCAGGGTTAGACGTACCAGAATCGACGAAAACTCTTTTAAAAACGAAAAGCAACAGAATCAGTCCGGCCTCCATTTATCCTGGGGAATATTGGCATTTCGGTTTAGAGAAATCATTGAATCGATTGCAACTACACTTGCCGGAAGAAGAGGTCGTACTTGAAATAGACATAGGTGTGGATGGTTTACCTTTGTTTAAGAGCTCTGGAACTGCATTGTGGCCAATCCTTGGTGCAATCGTGAATAATAACATAAAGCCATTTGTAATTGGTGCTTATGTTGGCAAAAGGAAACCTGATTCGGTAAATGAGTACTTAAAAGAATTAGTGGAAGAAATGAAACATTTAAATTCAGAAGGATGCTTAATTAATGATAAAATCGTGAAATTAAAGATAAGAGCTTGGGTTTGTGATGCTCCAGCTAAAGCATTTATTACTGGCACAGTCGGCCATACAGCGGCTGACGGCTGCCAAAAATGCACCCAAATAGCAGAAAGAAAACGCAATAGACTAGCTTACAGTACTTGCGCGGGAGCTTTAAGAACTGATGAAGATTTTAAAAACAGAACGGATCCATCCTTTCACAAAATTTTTTTTCGAACAAATAGACACATTCTAGAAGAAATTAATATTGGAATGATAACTCAATTTCCTCTAGACGTAATGCACTTAATGGATTTGGGTGTGGCCAAAAAGATTTTCACTTTCATATGGAAAGGAGCTCATAGTGGCAGAAAATTATCGAATGAAAATAAAATTGCTTTGGACAGGGAACTTATTTCAATGGCAGCGCATATCCCAAAGGAGTTCGGCAGAAAACCCAGATCGATGAATGAGCTTCGCAGATGGAAAGCAATAGAGTTCCGTCAACTCCTACTTTATACGGGAATTGTTTTATTTAAAAATTTCGTAGACGAAAACGTTTATATTCATTACTTGTTACTTCATACAGCTTACAGGTTACTTTCGTGTCCAAATAAATGCCAACAAAATATACAGTGTGCCGAGGAAATCCTAGAAACATTTGTACACAATTTTAAATATATTTATGGCGAAGATAAAATAAGCTACAATGTACACAGTTTGCTTCATTTGCCACAGTGTGTCCAGATGTATGGAAATGTCGAAAGTTATTCTGCCTACAAATTTGAAAATTTCATGCAAGTATTAAAAAAAGACTGCCGCAAACCCACAAAAATCTTGCAACAATTGCATAATAGACTTCTAGAAAAAACCGAACTACAAGAAAAGAATGTACAATCTGGTCCTGTGCAACTTAGGAGTACTAAACCTCCATCAACTCTTTCAACTATATATAACGGATACAATTTTGATTTATTTTATTTGAGCTCCAGTCATCCGGATAACTTTTGTTATATAAAACCTCTTCTTCCGATAAAAGTAATTGGATTTCGTAAAAATTCAGAAGGACATGACTGCATAATTGGGTTGCAATTTTTACAAATAGGAAACTTCTTTACTGAGCCTGTGGAGTCGATGCAAAGTTTAGGAATATCTCTTGTGAATAACATTAGTAGCGAAGAATCACAATATAAAGTTGAGGACATTCTCTGCAAAGTTGTTTCCTTACCTTTTGGAACTGGTTTCGTTTTTATACCAATTCTTCATCAATGTGCTACTTAAAGTATTTTATGTAATTTCATTTGAATTTTGCGCTAAAAATATTTTAATAAATTACAGCTAAGATGCTTCCAATGAAGAGAAACTTCGGTGCGCCACTTCAGCGTTGCAATGCGACATTAGGCGAATTATTAGAAGAGACACATACGGAATATACTGGTAGTAATTTGAATATCTGAGAAAAACATGTTGTAAAATATCTTCATTAGGTCCAGAAAAAGATAAAGAAAATCCAGAACTGCGAGCAAAGTATAATGAAATAGGTAAATCAATTATTTCTAAGTCTTTTTAATGCTATACCAATAAAAAAAAAAACTATTTTTTAGGAGAACAACTCAAAAACAACTTAATAAAAGAACTTAAAGTGCAAACAAATGAAATAAAGGAACTATTACAGCAACAAAAACAAGAAATCGCGAGACAAGGTGTTCTACTCGAGAGAATCATTAAAAAAATATATCCCCACAAACCAAATATTGATATATTTCCTTTGAAAACTGCAGAAGAATTGAAGCAGATCGAAAGCAACTTAAATCAAATTCCTGCGGAGGACCTCGTAAGATATCTCTAGCATTCAGATATGATTAATTTTAATAAATTTTTCAAAAGATTTTGCACATCAAGACCACAGTGGGAAGAGAAAAAATTTCAAAATGTATTCCCCTATTTTTTGAGGACTCGTTCCTTCTCAAAGTAAACTGGGATGGTCTCCAAAAAAAAATTCCGCTTAAAAAAACGAAACTGTTTAATAAATTCGTTTTCGGTAAGTAAAGTACAACAGTTTTTTTATATCCCCAACTTTAATAACAATTATTTCAATTAGATGCAGTTCGATCGGAGCAGTTTGGATATTTGGAATATGAAAAAGAAATGAGAAGGGGATTTCGCATCGCAAAGAACAAATTTTATAAGGAAACTCACAAATTGAAAACTGCCGAAATTTAAAATGAAATATTGCTTTTGTTACTTTTTAATGAAATATTGTTTTTGTTTTGTTCTTGTTACTTTTAATGAAATATTGTTTATGTTTTGTTTTTGTTTTGTTATTACATATATATGTATGAATTTTTTCCTTTACAACAATAAAATGACTTAAAAATATACTGAAATACTTGTTTTTAAAATTTGTTCCCACTCCGCCTTAACGCTATTGAGTATGAAGGCAAAGAATCGCATTCCACTTTTGAGTGATTTGTGGCGCTTTCAAAACGAGTGAGTTTTATGAGGTGCTACTTAAATGCTTCTGCAGAAAGACAAAAGAAGCGCGTTTTTGCTGCTTCTGTGGAAAGGCGAAAGAAGCGCTTCTTTGCTGCTTCTGCGGAAAGGCGAAAGAAGCGCATCTTTTAGCGGACATGCAATGCTAAAAAATACATGAACTAGGGTACCAGCAGGAAGCACTTCCAAGCTTCCCTGAAACCGCTTCAGAATTGTGGTAGAAGCGCTCTTTTTCCTATAGGGTTTGAGCGCCCTAATGCAAATAATTATGTATGTATGTAATGTAAATGTATTAAGAAGCTCGTTGAGTTAAATTATACTTCGCTACAACGAATAGGGGTCGAAACGGTGGGGTTTTAGCCCTTAAAATTAAAAAAAAAATCATATAAATTGTGATATGTGTGTATTAAGATCTGCATGATCAGTTCTGAGATTTAACTATTATAAAACAAGCATATTTTTGATAATTCAATCAAGAAATTTAATACAAGCACAGTGGGTAAGTTCTTTCTTAAAAAGGTTTACTATAAAATTTATACTAAGTAATACAAGGTACATTTCTTTGAAATTTAGGAAGATCGTTAACTTCGAGCAATTTTTCGATGTCATGACCATAAACTTTGATATTTTTTTATTCTGGTTTTTGCAAACAATTACTGACGGAGCCTCCTATCAAACGTAAGCAAAGATATTTCCAATATGGCTGTGGTTTTCTAACAACAAATAAATATTTTTCAATTTTATGTGGATCAAAATGTTTTTCTTCAAGTTTGACTTTTCATGCCGTAAAAACTATACTGAGCTTAACTGGCCACTTGTCCTAAAAGTTAGCGCATGTAGTCCAAATTTTGAAAAAGATATTACAAATACCACAGTTTTATTATACTTAGGAAATGAGATTTTCAAGATTTTTACTTAGGGTAAGTTTGGATTATTGGAACAGTCATATGAGTTGGTCTGTCATCCGGTTTTTGGAATACCTAATACACTGTATTAGGTAATTCAAAAATCTTAAAGTGCTGAAAGGGGGTGGAAAATTTTGTATGGGAAAAAATACCTTTAGTGGTATTTATTCGAAAGAAACTTGCCACAAAATCTAAATAAACAAGATTTGTATATACAAAACTTGTATAAAATAACGTAATTAAATTTTAAATTTTATTTGGGATTAGGTACTTATTAGCTGCGTTATTTTCATTTTCCAATTTGGTTCACGTTAGATAACAAAGTTTTCATTGAATTTAATTTTAAAAATTGAAATGCACTGCAAGCACAAGGCATATGTACAAATGTATTATTTTCTTTGAAGATGAAATCCAATCTCTATTTCATTCAAATTTTGTGTAAAAATAATTCTCATGAGTCGTCCAATCTAACAAAAAGATCATTGGGAAACCGAAACATTAAATGTCTTGAACATTTTGCTGCAATTTGATGTTGAATTCTAAAGTAAGACAAATACATATGTTATTTCAAATTGTGGCGCCATATCCGGATTTCCGGTTCGAGCCCTAAGAACAGAGTAAGAGTTATTGCTTACTTTTTGATTTTTCTGTTTTATTCAGTCCTTTTTAAACTGCATTGAAATTAAATTAAAGACATTATTGTTACCGAAACTATTTGTACCTCATTGAGGGAATCCATTAAAATACTATATATCATGAAAAGATCCATGCTTCGTAACACTCTATACTTACAATTAGACTATTTTGGAGTGCAAATAATAATTGTTATAATCTCTTAGAACAATACCTTTTCCAGTTTGAAAGCTCATTTGATAATAATGATAAATGGGTAGGGTCAGATTAGGTTAAAGTAGCTGCCAATCAAGACACACTTAGGCCAAAGAAGTTTCATTGTTATACCACGTGGGACGAAATCTTTTTCCTAATCTAACCTAAGTATGGGTAACTTGAGACAAGCTTTTAAGTGAAAAATTCATAATTTCATCATCTATTTTATTTTAAAATCGCAATTACATACTTTGTACGCAATGCGCGTTTAATAATTCCGTTAGTAGGAAAAAATAAAACGTAACTTATACTGTATTAGCAGCATACTATACATAATGTAGAATATGTATAATATTTCTAGCACTTAGCCTTAATTAGGAGTACTTACGGAAGTTTTTTAAATATTTTTCTGGAAAAGATTTAAGAATGCATCGAGAAATCCTTTTTTCGGCAGGATTAAATGGAAAATGGTTGTTTTTTCCCCGAAACTCATTATAAGTACATATAGTAATTCGAGCAAGTGTTTGCCAAGTCAAACTAGATGGAATTTTCACGTTTCGAACGACTACATACATACATAGTTGCGAAAAATTGTCAGTTCCCTTTAAGGGTAGTTGAAAAATCCATTTGTATTTATCACAAATTTGTATCGAGTTAAGAATATTAGAAGAAATTGCTTAGGTTACACATTTGAATCACTGTTTATTAGTGTTTAAAAATGTATAGCCTTAATTATTAGGAAATGTTTAGTTCAGAGTCATCCGTTGAAACACAGCACTAGTATTTGTAACAAAGTTGATATGTAATTACATATATTATACATATAATATAATTATTCAAAATAATAAAAAGTATGCCGAATTTTAGAGATATAAAGTACCAATATAAGGGAACAAATTGTATAAAGTAGCCCGCTTATGATAAAAAAGTGAAATCTACAGAATATTTAGGAATGTTTTAAAGCCTCTGGCTAGCTGTATTACAAGCTCCTACGAGTACGGCAATCCATTATTGTTTAATAAATTTTCAACTATATTTAAAATACAATTTACTTCAAAGCTATTTTGCTTGGAAATGTGAAAAGATATAATATTTTCGTTTGTAAATTTGTTATGTACGAAAAAATACTATACTACTACGTTGATTTATCGCTTTTTCATGGACAAAATTGGTGTTAACAAGTGAATCAAACAGAATTTTTCAGAGTTTTATGAATCAAAATATATTCTTATTTTGATTGATTCAGCTTGTACGGAAATTAATTACAAATGCAATATTTTAAGTGATTATGCGTAACTGATCTATCATTTTACAACAAAATTACAATAATGAACCGATTATAGTAATTTATTTATGAAGTACCAAATGTATTGAAATTTTAACTCAAAATTGCTTAATTTGTGAATACCACTACTCGACTGAAAAGTGATACTCTCAATAGCCTCCTAACTAACTGGTGAGTGTAGTCATTGATTAGTTAATGGGTGTAGAGTACCTACTCATGACTTCCGGTTTTCAAATTTCAACCTATATTACAATGAAAATTCCCAAGCTTACAAGTGCTTACAACTTGGAATACGTCATGTCGACCAATGGATTACACTGGGAATTAGGTTTATGGCTTACATTCGTCGAGGACGATTAAAGTGAAGTTCTGCAAAAATGTGCACAAGCACAATTGAAAGCAGCGGGGTTTGTAAGAGCTCAAAGTGAAATATTTTCAAAAATCAGAAAATTCTATTTACCTCAATTAGTGCACGGTAATTTTCTCACTGAGCACCAAGTGTGCGCTAGCATTCTTTTTATTTTGCTTTTATGTTGCAGAAATAAAATTAGCCGGGCGCGCACAGGGCAATTCAACACAAGACTTTAAAAAAAAGCCACACGAAACAGCACCTCAGATACAATTTCTTTGGATATAATCTGAATAGGTCAAATGCGCAACTTTTAGTGTTATAACAATCACGGAACTTGTAGCGGAATAAAATTAAAAACAATTATCCCGCACCATGTTCAGTCGACCAGATTTCCACAACTCGCCCCGTTACGAGGTATAGGTGCACTTGGAAGACGGTGTGGTCATGTGATTACCTTACGTTCCGAGCCAGAGCAGATGTCTTGGATTTTCAATGAACTCCTGGAAATTTCCTTCATCGTTCCCAGAACTGTTTGCAGCTCCGTGATCTACTTCTGCGTCATAAGATCAGATCAGATCAGATCAACGCGAAGTAAACGTAAACAATGCGCCCTGCGCGGAAATATGTCCATTAGAGCAGATAAACGTGATATATTTCAGAAAATTGATGCTAAGTTTTGGGAACAGTTTCTTGGCGCAAGATAAATAGCCTGGTTTAAATTACTTTCCGGTTTCAAAGATCTAATCCTTCGCAGGTATCTGGAAACAGATCACCACTATGCGGGAAATTTAATGCTTTAGGCTATAAGGTAGATGAAAAAGGTACGATTTGGGTATTTTAAGAAGTAATAGGTGAGGTGCCTCACGGCTTTTACTAAGTCCAATAGCTTTTATGTCCAATTTATTTAATGCGTGACTTACCTTTGACTTAATTGATATTTGATAAGAAGATTTCGTTTTCTTCACGTTCGTTAAAATTTTGTCGGCTAAGTACTTATTCAGCAGTTAAATTGATAATTTTTTTATTTATTTATTTGTTTATCGAAAATAATGATCTTACAGATATCAATATTTCATTAAATGTATAATATAAATTCAAAGTAATATCTACATTGAAACGTGAATACAAATTAATAAAATAAAAAAAAACATTTTCACATTGGTTCAAAAATTACATACCATAATACGTCTTATGTTGTGAAGTATGCAACAAGTTACTAGAGCGAATTAATTTTTTTGGCGCATATAAAGGAACTAATTGCATTAATTCAGGAGAAATAATCCTATTAGAGAGAATATCTTCTATGAATAAAGCGCAATTAACATTACGTCTTACCTTTTAATTTTGAATACCAAGAAGCAGTCATTTACTTGTGTAAGATGGCATATCAGAAAAATTTAGCTCACGTAGTGCAAATCTTGTAAACGATTTTTGCACAGATTCAATTCTATGAATGATGTTGATGTAACTAAGGAGGAAGAGAGTATATTCAATGTGAGGTATAAAAGTTAATTTTTTGGCAAAAATTACACCTAGGTTTGTAACTTTATTTAATCTCGGAAACTACTGAGCCAATTTGGATAATTCTTTTACCAATAGAATGCTTATAACCTCACACTAATAAACGCTTTTGAATTAATTTACACTACTTTTTTGTGTTAAAAATAGTGTTTTTTTTTTTTGTAAGTTTTTTAGAGTAATGTCGGAAACTACTGAGCCGATTTGAATAATTCCTTCATTTGCATTTGTATTTGTAGACGAAAATTGGGTAATTTGATACAAGCAAATTATTGTTATGGCAACTTTCCACAATGTAAAATTAAAGTTCATAACCTTCTGGCATTTAGCCCTTAATTTAAACAGTTGTTTCACATGCACTGTTCTTGGAAGAAATTTGAAATTTGAATATCTATTTGTAATTTAATAACTATGATATGCTTAGCATTAGGCTGCCTAAATTTTGCTTGCTAAATTATTGTTGTGAATACATAATTTTAATTATGTCGCTGTCGCGGGCACAGCTAGTGTAAAATAAATGTAAAATTGAGGCAACATTTTTCATCCCATTTTTGGTATCAAAACCTTATTAAAAAAAAAAATCAGTACAGTGATAATTTCAAATTCAGTATTAAATTTTGAAAATTCAAAATAGTGAATCTACAGTAATATATAAGTTGTTTCGTTGAGGTCTGAACAGGGGTATGTCAATCGATTCTACATGGTCTCCTGATCAACATTTGTTCGGAGACTTCCCCCTAGCATGAATAACTTCAGAACGAGTCGTCGGATTCGAGTGTGGTTTTTTTTGAGAAAGGTTACAAGATCGCGATGCTTTTGCTCCAAAACAATTTCGATCTTCCCGTACAAAAAATCGGCAAAACGAAGGGCCAAAGTCAAATTTTGGGCTTTGAAATTGTCATTTTTCAAGTTTGACGCGGCCTCTCTCGCGTGTTTGTTGTTAAATTGGGTCATGATCGGTATCATTAGAAGGCTTGAAGACTCAGCTTCCTAACACACTATTAACCAATATTCTACGATGTTTCTGACAGAACTTATAAAGCATTTTCTGGTTTCATTTCCTCCAAATTTTCAATTGCGTTTTTCGGGGTAAAGGACCGATTTTAGGGGCTGGTCTCTGAACAAACGTTGCTCTGAAGACTATTTAGAATCGTTCAGATCTTAACAAAACATCCTGTATATTAAATTTTTGATACTAAATTTTGCTCCAATAAAACTGGTCAGAGAGATGTTTTTGAATCGCAATGTGTTATTTTGTACTAAATCTTAGTCTCGACTTACACGAGTTAGATTTACACGGAACCAATTAACCGTGTAACTCGAGGGATACCGTATAGAATTTTGTATGCACATAGTATACATTAATATCTTATGTTTTCTGGTAATTGCATAACTCGTTGTTTTAATTGCTTTAAAAATTCCAAAATTTACATTCATGTCTAATTTGCGACTTTCTTTTCTTAAATAATTTTAAGGGCTGCCTCTTAGCAACTGAAACCAATTAACATCAATGAAGTTTACTTCCCCACAGGTAATAATATTCAAAGGTGGCTCTTGCCGTTGACTACGATGAGTATCGTAAATTAAATTAAATGTGAAATCATAAAACGGTCGAAGCTCCCTATGATCGCGGAACACAACAAAACAGTCGTCTTCTCTGGCCGGACGGCTGTTATGATGATGATGCGGAAACTTTTCACTTCTCCCAGGGTATTCACCACTTTATTCAGCCGGGATGGTTTCACAAGTACGCGGAACTTCTCTTCAATGCGTGCAAATAATTTCTACTTTGCTGAATGGAGCCCGAGAAGTTGGTCCCAACTCTGATTCAATTATCTTCGATGTTGCCATAAAGACTGGCATTTGAAAACCCCGAGGTCTAACTTAATGCATTCTCATAAAATGCACCTGAGAGTTTTAATAGATTTTTATTATGTTCGGTAATTTATTATGGTCATGGTTTTGCTGAGGAAAAATACTTGGAAGATGCCTCTGATGCTAGATTTTTACACTATTCCTCCTTAGCGGAAAACGTTTTTACTTGTGCTGAAATTAATGAAGTTCACTCTCGCTTTTGAGGGAGCAGCCCAATTAAAACCGCATTATTGCCTTGGGTCAAGTGCAATTTGTTTCTAGTCCATGAACTAAGTTTATTTCTTGCTCTGCACAAATTACAAAATTGTTATTTTTAGAGCATATTACAGGATGTTATTAAGCTTCACTGATTTCTAGTTTGCAACTCAATATCAAAGCTATTATCTGGTTAATAATCTTGTTGAAATATTAATTTAATTAGAGGGAAAGAGCTATGTTAGGAAAACACAATCTTTTAAGACTATTATCATACTTATTACCAACTATTATTATAAAAGTAAATTTTTTTTCTGACTGTGAGAATAATCTTTGGAGTCGCTTATCTGATTTAAAAATTGAAAATTCAGAAGTCTTCAATTAGCATTTTTGCATATTATATTATATGCTTAATGTTTTACTTTACGATAAGACAATGAAGCATTGTCATCGTCACTTTTTACAACTTTCGATTACTTGACTGAAAAATGAGCACATTACCATGTTGGAATGAGCAGCCTAGTTTTTAATTTTATATCTTATTTATTGTTTTACGGCTAAAAATTAGAGGGACTCTAAACATATGAGAGTTTGCATATTGTAAAAGAAATTTTTCTGTTTCATAGAGCAAGTGCGAGTTCTAGAGAATAGAGAATCGGGAAGATTTTCAGGGATCTTACTGCAGAAAGTCTAAATTTTTTTAAAACGAAAACGTGATGCATTTATTTTAACTTATTATATTCTGGTTTTTATTTATACATATAATAAAACTGTAGTGTACTTATTTTAAATATCGAAAATATGGAATTTTATGTAGGGTTGTGTTTAAATCAATTAATCATATTCATGGATTATCTCGCAAAAAATTAAGTTATAAAATACGATGACATTTTCTTAGCAAAGTATTTGGGTAAGTATTATTGAATCCTAAGCCTCTGAAAAATTTGCATAATACAGTTTATAAAAAAATATCTTGATGAGTAGAATAGTTTTTCAAATAACTAGTCTTAAATTGTGGGAGCAAATATCAATGCAGGTCTTTGTGATTCTGAATTAGGTGTTTTTGAATTAGGATTTTGAAATATTGTTGACACAGATCCCATGAAATTGTTCATGATTTTATTTAATAAAAAGCACTTAACTCGTTCCAATGAATCAAAAATCACTTCTCTACAATCTCTTTCTCTCTCTCTCCCTCATCACTGTGTAAAATATTTCTTTTCGAAAGCCCAAGATCAAATAGCCCTTTTATCAATAGATTTTATAATCCACAAATAAAACATTTTAATATCCCAACAATGTTAAAACTATTTTTTGTCATAATTTTCCTCGCACATGTATAGTATAGTAATTAAAAACACAAAATATTTAATATAAATGATCGTATAGTATCGTCTTACATTCTATGCGTTGAATACAAAATTAATAAAAATATTATTGATTATCGCCTTACTTATGTACTTGTTT
This sequence comes from Eutolmus rufibarbis, assembly GCA_963920795.1. Lineage (NCBI taxonomy): Eukaryota > Metazoa > Arthropoda > Insecta > Diptera > Asilidae > Eutolmus > Eutolmus rufibarbis. The sequence goes on from OY987204.1 coordinate 23,760,976, forward strand.
AAAAGACAATAAGTTTATTAGATTTTATTAGCATTTATTTTAAAGGCAATATTTCGTAAATTTTCGAAAATAGAGAAATACGTAGGGGATTTTAAAAATATTGATTTTTGTGTGATTGGCGAGTATTTGAATTAAATCGTTAAATTTTCAACAAAAAAAAAGATAATCATTTGTTAATAAATAATGATTAAATAAACTTATCGAAAATCCCCTACGTATTTCTCTTCAAAATCTTATTTTAAAGATATTGTAACAAATTCGAATGAAAAGAATGAAAATTGTTGGAGTTATGCAGGGGGCCGCAGAATTCTACGTGCCTCGCAAAAATGGCTGTGGTGTCGTCATTTTCGAATATTTTTTAATAATAATTTTCTATTTTGTTACTTAAATATACGCTAAATAACTTCCTCCAATATTATAATTTTATTACCTTTCCTTCCACCCAAAAAAAAATGACAAAAAAACACGTTTTTTTAGGCTGTTACAGTGGTGTTACCCCTTAATCCAATTGTTGGCAAGGCCTAAGGAGCATAAAACCTTTTTAAAAACTTGTGCTAAGTATGAATAAAATTTATATAAGTAGAAATTACGGTTAACCTTTTTTAAAGATTTTCATTGTTCGTGGATAAAGTATAATATAAGATTTGCTCCCATTATTTTTCTTCTATTACTATAAGGTATTTTAGAAAATAAAATTATTTTAGAATCGAAATTGGAAATTTTTGCAGCAACATATGTATGTATGTATGGACATATGTATATAAAAATACAAAACTTGAACCATCCAATACGATGCAACGGCGAGAAATAATTTGATTAAAAAAGGAGTTAAATAAAAGTTCTCACGTTCCTTAATTAACCATTGCCGCTAAAACAAGCCAAAGAACTGCGCCAGTGTCCGATGGTGTAAGTTCAATATACGAAACGTAACGACCATAAAGTAATAAATTATGAAGTTGCCAACACGTCATTTGGTAGAAATTATGACAAGTCACGGACTAATCCGCACACTCTCTTCGTGCCCACTTTCAGCATTAGTCTCCCCAATCCTAGCGACTTTTATGGAGACGTTCCTTGAGATAAATCTGCCAACTTATGAGGTATCAGATAATGCTATCCAGGTGCACAGCATATTTCTGAACGATGCTTAAATCGCGCTGGGAAAGCGTCGCATCTCGGCTTTGTGGCTGTACAAAAGTTGATTTCGTCTTCAATCATCTTTGGAGACACAAATCAATTTTTTTCGCTTAAGATAAGAAGCGGATATATCTGGTAGTAATTAGGCACCATGATTGCGCAACGTTCGTTTGACTCATTCTAAATGAGCCGAACAGTGTATCAGAAGGTTCGGAATGCTCCTGATTTATTGTTTTTCGACTCATTAGTTAGTATATCTTATAAGGTTAATGTATTATCTTGCGCCTAGTCAAGGAGAATAATTTAAATGGAATTTTTCCATTTACTATTTGCTATTCTCTCCTCGTATCTTTAGTTTGTTACAAAAGATTTCATTTTACTGGCAACGAACTATTCCTGGTAACTTCTAATACATGCAGTTTACTTTGCTTTGGCTTTTTTAATTATAAGTTATATAATTTTAATGATTAATAAACTTGCAAAACCTATAAATTTATTGTAAGATATATTAAATTAACTTTTTTATCCGTAATGTAGTACACACCGACGAAGTTCCTTTTTAAACCTTATTTAAGGAAGTTACTTCCATACATTTAATTCGTTCAGATCTTGTCCAGTGTCAAGTTAGAAAATCGACAAAAATTCTCTGTAATAATGGAAAATAACTTAATTCATTTTTCAATGAATTATTTCGTACAAAGTTTTGTTTCGTAGCAATTAAATGCAAAATTTGTTCACAATTTATGACTTTAGTTTACTGTGCCAAAATGAGCAAAACGAAACACTTATGGAATCACTTTCGTGTTCGTTCGACCGTCAATCTGTTATAGGAGCTTTTTTCTGAAACTATTCGACGTAAAAATTTAAAATTTAGCACAGAGATAGAATCTAGTTGCCCAATTATAAACGTGAAGTATTAAAAGTTGAATTTTGAAATTGGGGGTTAATTTCAGGGTATAAATTCGGAAATGACAAAAAACTTCAAGGATACCGTGTAGGGTTTTAAATGGAAGCTTGTTGAAATACGAATTCAACAATATACATATGTATGTGATGTATGTATTTCTTTATGCATTTTTTAAAAACATTTTTGGGGAAAAAATCTTAAAAACTCCTATTTCCCACATTTATCACTTAAAGGATCCCTCAGAAAAGTCTGAAAGAAATTATGAACATTGAGAATTTATGGATAATTTAATTGTTTATTACTTTACAACTGCTGAAGCATTCGTTTTAGAGAAAATATTCTTCAACAAGAAATATTTTTCACGAGCATACCACTGTAGAATCACACGGATAGTAGTAAGGATGGTATCATAAGTTAGAAAAAAGTTTATTATTAAAATTATTTAAAATTTGTTATCCTCCCACCCTACTTCCAAAAGTACTATAGAAAATCATAAACATTGAGATCTAAATTGAACGAAAGGTTATAACGAGTATACATTACTATTAATATAATTTAAGTGGGAGCATGGAACACTGCATGTGCAAGTATAACTTGCATTTGACCGATTTTTCATAATGTAGATAAGGAATCCTAAAAATCTTCACAACCTTCTTTTTGTGTACATACTACTACTACTACTATTACTGCCCCTTTAATAGAACAAAAATGTCCTCGTTTGGTACTTATAGTGCATTTTCTGCAACAGCCGTTAATGTTAAATTATGAAGATAATTAGTATTCACCTCTTTTCTTGATAATATTCAAAAATTTTGCATTCACACGATTTATGTGGGAAAAGATTCCGCAAGGCCAGAAACAAGTTGGAAGGCAGTAAATAAACTAATGGTCATAAATTGCTAGCTATGTTTTCCCATAAATGTAATGCTAGCCGGACACAATTTCAAAGAGAATGAAAACGAGGGAACAACAATCTTAGTGATTTGACAGACGATTGCAGGGCAGCACAAGTCCAAGATATTTCTTGCAATATCATGAGCATTACGTTTCTTACCGGACTATGCAATGACCCTGTGCTCGAGTACACCTTAATTTTATTGATTTGTTCTGCTGTGATAATTCTAATGCTTACCTAGCTTAAAAATTTACCATTGCAGGCGCAGCCAGTTCTTCGAGGGCGCAAATTGGTGCCGCCGAGCCCACGACTTCCTCTAAAGTGCTTTAACGCCACCGCCGCTAAGAACCGGTCAAGTTGAAGTTAAAATCCGTCGCGAAAATGCACGGAACAAGTGCTGCAAGAAAAGGCATCGCCTTCAGAAAGTAGAACATCGCGTTACTTCGCGCTCCCCAGCCTCTGCAGATGCAGCGGTGGAAGCAAATTGCTCGAAGCGGCGCGGTTTAACGAAGCAAATAAATATTTGAAATCGCACTTTGCGCCCGTGAAAGAGTTATTCCTGCGACAGTTTGGAAATCCAGTGGCGTAGGTCGAACTGCCTACAGCTTCACGGACACCCTGTGGGCTAAGCTAAGACGCTGAGACAATTTATGAGCGGTGCATGCATTTTTGTACTGAGCTGCCGTTTATTGACTTGTATGACAGCGTGTGGGTCGCTAATGTCTAGTGGGTTCAAAAACAATAAAACTGATTGCTGTTTGAAGGCCTTCAATTGAAGTGTGCTTCTTGTGCTCCAGCTGCTCCCCATGCCTACTTGAATAAGACAGTCGCATATTTGCATTTGCATCACCTCCATTGTAGCGGTAATTACGCGCGGATTCCGTAATAATTGTTCAAACAACAGGTCTCCGCTTTGTACTTTATCCAGACATGCATTACTTTTTTCTTTTTTAATGCGAGTTCGCCACAAATTAAGACCGGCTCGTTGAATCGAAACGCGTCAAGCGCCAACAGCCTTTAGTTACCATACCTTGCCGGCAGGTGAAGGGACAAAATCGAAATATGTATATAGGTACCATTTTCAAGCAACATTTTATTTTTCCCTGGGAAAATTATCTTATTCGATTTTAAATGTAATTCTTTTTTGATTTTCAACTAGGTACTATAATAAATTCCAAAAACATTAGTATTAAGGTTTAACTGAAAAGTGCTTAATATTCTTAGGAATTAGGTTCCCATGAATTAGAAGACGATAAGTCTGACCAGACAAGGTATGTACGTAGAAATTTATAACTTCTTATATATGTATGTACAACAAAAGTATTCTGATTTAGACTAAAGAAGCTGGAAAGTCTTCATACCACAATACAATTTTTTTTAAATCTACGCCGTATAATTATTATTATATTGCTACGTATTAGCTACATCAACACTAACAACTGACACAAACATAATTTAATTATCTAAAAAGATTTATACAGGACACTTTTCCAATAAATTCGCTTTGGAAATACTTAAACATTTGTAAAACTCGACCAATTCCAATTAAACAATTGAAGTACAACTGACTCGAATTGGTGAATGCCAATGGCATAATTATTGAGATTGAGGAGTTCTCACGGAATTTGATCAAACGTTATAGGTATGTTCATTTCAGGTCAAAACTGACAAATACATTTACAAACACAGTTGTCGGTCGCTTATACTTCCCGAGATATAAGTATAACCTTAAAATTTCGAAAAGTGAAATTTTTTGCCACAATTTCTCCGTATTCCCGCAAGGTTTTCGTAAAAATTGAATCAAATCCCTACAAGAGGTACTTCTATCGTTTTCAAGCAAAAAACGAAATTAAAAGAAATATTTCGATTTCATAATGACAAATGCGTAATTGTCGCCGTCGAAATATTTTGAGAATTGCGCTAGAAAAATGTAGATAATTTTTTGCAACTTTAAAATTAAATATTTCGGGAAGTACAAGCGACCGAAATATGTATGATATTTTCACATATTTCTCACTTTTGATTCAAATATTATAAATATTTTTAGATTTCTACAAAATACGTAACGAAACCTCAAACTCTGTTCCCCTTATCTTATTGGTGTGAACTTGCCTAAAACACTCTGCAATTTAGTATTTGCTTATGAAAAAATATGAAAATGTTTTGTTAGCTAACATTTATCACTGGAAATCATCAAAATCGAAGATTGCATGAAATCTAATTCACTTGTTGTTCTTGTAGTACGTATATTATAAATTAAGACTATTCAGAAAACATGTTGATACCATCTAAATGGAAACAAATAATAATTTTGGCGGTCTCCATTTCCAGATTGTGTTTATCTTGTCCTATCCTTGGAATGCGACAAATAGACAGCAGTAGCAATCAATTACACCTTACCATTTTTCGATTTATATTATACTTTATAGTCGACAGATTTTATTTATATTGGTTTTTACAGAGAGTCCAAACATTCTAAGTGTAATTTGAAAACTGTTCAGAGTAAGTTTCAGATTTGAATTTCGCACAAAAATTCCAGTTTGCCGCTCGAACAGGTGTTCAAGTTTAGCTGAAAAGCCTACACGATCTTTTTTTATGGCAAAAACAACTGGAAATCAAATCGATATGTTATCTGCCTCTGGGTCCAATTTAAATTGGATTTTGGATAATAAATCTACTGAATCAATTTACCAACTTTATAATCCCTTTAGGGCGCATAATTTATAGTTCGCAAGTAAATTGGATCTGAACATCCAAGAACTGCAAGGAATATGTAGCTCTTCGTTAATTTTGCAGATCTAGGTTAATTTAATGGAAATCATGCTTTCGATACATGTTTGAATTAAACTGCAATTAAATAATATTTCGATTTAAATACTTTCTGTTAGCTAGTATTTAGAATTAAATTATTTTCACATCATGCCATACAGTTTTACATTTCGATACGTATCGCATTTTATAGATAATGATATTGTTGTTTTTTTATATAGTGTAATAATATAATTCGGATATTTTTTGTCAAATAAACAAAGCTATTATAAAACTTTTATTCGCGGAGACTAAAACGCCCATAAAATAAAACTTTTATTCGCGGAGACTAAAACGCCCATAAAATAAAACAGAGTTAACAAAAATTGTATGAAATTCGTCTTTTTGACCATTGGAGTCATCTTAAATCGAAAACTTTTTTTTTAAATGAATTATTACCTCAAATATTATAAATAGGTGCTTAACGAATATCTTGGTTTGCGATTATGTGACATCGAACTTTACTTCCATTATTATATTGTTTTCCATTTTATTGTGTTTTTTATCACTGTTGTTACAAAGACAGCAAAAATATCAAGAAGACACTTAATCAAAGTAAGGCGTATATAAACGTGTTTCTGGTTTTCAAAATTAATAATATTTCTAAAGAAAACAAATTTATTGGATGTTTCAATGTCATTAGTTTTTCATAATATATGCAAATATATAAGCATTCAAAAGCTTTATAAGAATAAAAGTACTTTTATTTTATTTAAAATTGAAACGTAAAATCTTCCATACAGAATAATAGCTCTGAAAATAAAAGATATATCTAAATAGAAATAATTAAATATTATTGCGTAGAAAATTGTAAAAGTATGCCACAATTTTTCCGTTTTGGATACAATTAAATATTTTGTTTATTATTTATTTAATGGGAGATGAACCTTTTAGTATGGAACCCCATTATAAAAGCAATTGTCTTAAGTAGGTATTATAAAATGATGAAGGAGTTATAAGAAGTTATGGAAAAGTAACCAAATATGAGGTAATTATTAAATTATTTCATGCCAAATGCGTAAACGTAATTGGCGTAAACATGGAATTAAAAAAATGTAATCAATTCGGAAATACGCCCACAACCATCAGTTTAAAGTTTTCAGATAGAACCAATAATTTATACAATTACAGCATTCGTTGTATAATTGGCCACAACAGAAATATGATTAAAAATTCAGAGCGTCAAAACATACATCGAGTGACACTCAAATAGCTGGGCCTTTTCGACTCAATGCACTTTGAATATTGAGTGATGGGCGCGTTACATAATTTGTTGGCTGTAAAACCCACGAACTTGGCGTTGGGTGATTTCACCAAATAGACGTGTTCAACATGATGTCATCGGAATGTCACTCGTTTCTATTCACCTGAATGGAGTTCTAATTAAAATAAACATCCGACGACAAGCATTGGACCTTGCAGCGACTTTTAAGCAAAACCTCATGTCGATGTATCTTCGAACTGGTTTTCGCTATATAAATGATCGCCTCTACGTTTCTGCGCTATTGTGGCCTCATTAACCTTAAACTTATGTCAATTAGTCGTGAAAATATAAACCTTACGACAGTGCAGCAATATCTTACTATAATTTAAAACCCATGATAGAAAGTCTTGATGTCAAGGTGGCGAAAAAGTTTACGCTTATTATTTATTTAACATAAAATAAAAATTTTACTTCCTATTATTTGCAATTCTAATTAGACGCAAAAGAAAAACGAATAAGTTGCAATATTTGCAACTCTTTTAGTGCAGTGACCTTCAATTTCAGTCTATTGTGCGCCAATACTTTAAGCACGCAATTGATATTTAATGATTTCTCTAATTCTCCGTAATACAGCGAAGTTGTGGTTAAATGTTACGCTAATTATTCTGAGGTAATTGTGCGATGCATGTTAGCAAAAATTAATACTATTGTAATGTATTATTCTTTGTAATTTATAGTAGTCGCATTTAATTCTGCAAATATAATTAAAATTAAATTGTAATTGTCTAATAATGTCATCGGAATGCAGCTTTGCTTTAATTATGTCATTTTATAATACATTAATGAGTTCTCTGGCTTTGAGATATTTACGTACTTTAATAAATGGATAATTTTAATTAGAAAGTTTGTTTAAAGTAATCAGATTGATTGGATTTTGCAATCCATTATTATATTTTTTGTTTTTCTACACTGCTTAGTTTCCTAAGACGAATTATAAAGTTATACGTCTGTAGTAGCTACAATTTCGAGCGCTTAAGGTTTCTTGAGTTTTCGTAATGAAATTATGTAGCTATTACCTACATATATCTAGGCCTTTTATATACATATGTATTTATAAATGATAATTTATTAAAATTTTAATAAATAAATTATATTTGACTTGTGCTTTCGTCAATCTTCGTTAATTTTTATACATATTACGTTTAAAGTTAAAATAAGGAATTTTATTCTTTAAAATTATAACTAAAAGTTCTTATATTGGGATGTCAGATGTCTTAGGCATTTTATCTTTTAAATATTGCAATCATAATCATAACTACATCAAAATAATTTCATTCAACTTGAACATATTTCCTGTTGAAACAAATTTGACTTCTGCACAATGAAGTTTTTGTTGATTTCGGAATAATTAAGAAAACTAATGCAAAACATTTTTTTATAAAAGACTAAAAATACTATTTTTTAACTATCATTTATGTAGAATGTTATACAAATTACAAGGTTTTTTTCCTGTTTCGAAACACAATTTTTACCTTATTATGTAGGCATATTTGGTTTAGGATCTTTCTTTTCTTAAGTGATCTTTAGCCACTAAGTCAATTTTAATAATCGAATAATTCGGAAAATTGAAAATTACGACCGATGATTTGAAAAAGAAATGTCAAACACATATATGTCTATTGGTAAAGTTTGATATGAAAATTAGGTAGCAAATGACTGAAAAGTTTAGAATAAACTTGAAAGTACTCGTAATACAATTAGTGATTAACATTCTTAGTTTACTGCGACAGTCAATGTTTATATTTATTCCATAAACATACAATTGACTAATATTTACAGCAGTATGTGTAACTATGTTTTAAAAAGCCAATGCTGATAATAAGTCCTTTGTTTGTTATTGACGATATTCGGTACTTTCTCTGATTTGAAAATCGCAATGCAACGTATATAATACTACTAGTAAATTATAAGGAGAACCCTAACATCACTCGGCAAATAAATAGAAGAGTAAGATCTTAAAGTTGAATTTTTTACTGGAATTTGAGTTTTATTCATAAAATTAAGCATATGAGGTACTTTACGTTCAACGAAGAAGAGTCTGATAAATGCCTTAACAATTTTATTTCATTTACTATATATCCAATGAGCTTTAATATGTAATTCAGCTTTCATGAAACTTTTGAAGTCAATTCAAATTACTTAATTGATTCTAGACATCGCAAGACTGTGGTGTTAATTTTCCGAAGAAAATAGTGCTTTTTAATACAATGACAACAAAAATTATAGTTGTTTCCCAGTAAGCGTCTGTTATGTAATCAGTTTACATGGTCCAAAGAAATATTTCTTCGATATTAAAACCTTTCTCATCTAGTGACATTGATTAGTTTATAATGACTGGCTCAGCACGAGAGTGTATCTGCCTTTGCCCAATACTGGAGGCCTCATGCTGTTTTAATTAACTAGAATGCTCAAGTAATTTCCTTAAGAATTTGCACTTTGTCATGCCTCTTTTTTCCTTTTGTTTGCTTTCTATACTCTTTACAATAAGCGTGACAAATTCTCAGGTTGGCAGGCAAAACAATAACGAAATTAAGTCATGTCTTTCATGATTTATGATCACTTTTTCAAACATTCCGTTTTTCTGCCACTTGGTTAAATTACGGAAATTGTTGTAACTTTGTTCATGTTTTTCCTTGGATTTCCCTTTACAATGGCTTTCTCTTTATGCGAAGAATGTGTGCTTTTAAGACACATTTTATGAAGTTAATTTATGCATCTTTTTCCTGACCAAGCCCAAATGCTTGCCTCTTTTGCAGATGAATGTTCATTTCGTTCGTACTTCTAGATAATGTAGGAAATAACCATGTCACGTTGCTGAAACATTAGATATTTTAATTAAATTGAATCCATGTCTAACACTAAACAAGAATTAATTAAGTAACAAATTAAGGATGAAATTCATTGAAGCCGTAACTGATTGATACTAAAAACAAATAGAAACCACATGTAGCTTCTAGTAGACAATGTTCAGCAGATAAAATTGAAAAAAAGAATTAGTAATGAAAATTTGAAGCTTTGGTACTGCACCGATGTAAGAACAGCAGCAAACGTAAAGAACTTTCCGACTATGGTTAAATGAGTTACATTTACATTTATTTAAAATTGGATACAAATTAATTTTTCTTTTGTTGCATATTTTTCACAATAAATAAGACAAGTTTTCATGAAATTGCCTCTTTCATTGGATGTCTGGACAAAGTCTAGGTTCTTCAAACAACTTTTTTGAAACGGTGGGCGAAAAGGTCAACACTTTTTTGAGTGAAGCTTTAAACTCTGCATTTATTTTATTATCAATGCTCAAGTACTAAGTAGTATTTACATAATTTTTTGTAAAAATGAAATACTTTGTAGTGTTTTCTGGATGTTATACATAAATATATAATACATAACTACTAAATAAGAAGAAATGGCTTCTATTTTAAACTGAAAATTATGAGTATTGAAAAAATACTTTTTTTTTACTAATTCCATTATACTAATTTAAAATCCTACGTAGAAAAACTGAAAAACAAATTTACTATGAAAATAAGTATCCCCTCAATAAATAATCTTATTGGAAAAAACATCTGAATATACAAATATTGTACTGTTGTAACCATTGTTAGTTTTTTCACTGTTTGTAAATTTTGAGTATGGAAATAGCCCCTTTTAAACAGACACTCCTCGTATTGTTTCATAATTGCATACATGCAAACGTCAGAGTTTTAAAACGCAACATGCGCTGCAAATTACCGCAAATGTGCATGACGCTGTGAGTGATTGCTTTTGCAATTTAAAAAGAAAAAGAACTAGATTTTGTCGTCAGGAAATTTATTTATTTGCCGAATATAATCCTTGTTCTTTGGAACCTTTCTTTTGTTATCTTTTTGTTTAAATATTGCACAAGCGCATTTTTTACTGAAATTTTCGAATGAATATACATATTTTCCTATAGGGCTAGAAATTCGAAACGTTTTCCATAATCGTGTTAAACGCGTACTCTGCAATACTATCCATCCCATAGAAATATAAACTAACACGGAACGGCTGTACCGTTTAAAAACCCTGTACGTGAGCGACCACCCTAAAGTAGCTTGTCGTAGAGTACAGCAATAGTGCGCAAGAGGGACGCAACATAAGCAAATTACCGGAGGGTAGCTTATCGCGTGAATGGTGGCGTGCAAAGCCAACATGCGAGGGGGCACAAAGTTTATGCCTGGAAATTTAGAATTTATTTTTATAAGTATGTGCTTAAATTTTCTATGATTTTGTTTCATTTGCTGTCGTTATTTTAGAATTATCTTTCAAAACTTATTATTATTATTAATTTTTGAAATACCCTTCTTATAATTTCTATATATTTACGCCTATACTGCGGACTACTACTAATACAGCGATTTCGAACACATCAAGAAATGTGGTACGCTCAATCTGGCTTACAGCCATTCCGTGTTTAGTTTATATTTCTATGATCCATCTTTTTTGATTTGTTGTTTCTTAACCTCAATCCTAGTTCTTTGACATGACAAGGTTAAATGCCAATACAAATGGCTGAAAGCGTTCATTAATGCATGCACAATGACATGCGCAATAGGTTTACCTGACGTTAATTTAATTGCAAGTTTAACGTTACACTTGCATGCAATCATGTATGTATTTATGAAAGAGCCCAGTATTTTTGATAGTACATACATAGTCCAGAAGAAGAGCTGAGGTGGACATTTTTTTAAATGATTGGATCAGGTATGTTTTAAGAGGCACTTATAAACATGTACAAGATCTACGAGAAAATATTGGTAAGACTACTGCATTTTGAAGTAGAAATGTTCAGGTAAATCAGGCCCCTAAAATTCAAATCCAATATTATATGGTATTTTCTAACACTCAGTACAGAAATAACAATTTGTTTTAGAAAATAACCTCAATATTAAATATATTCCCGAAGGCACATTGATAATAGTGAACATTAATATTGCCGTCTCTTTTTCCTGACTGGACTCAAAACTACTTTATTTATTATCTAGGATAGAATCAGTTAAGGTGACATGTCTGCAAAGGTATTATCTTTAACTGACTTATAAAGAAATTACAATTACTCTTATCATAAAGACTGACATTAATAGCACCTCATGAAATTTCAATTTAAAAATCCTAGAAATATTGTTTGAAAACAGGTTTTTAATTCGTAACGGTTTTCTTCTATTTAAGGTATGGTATGATACCATTTTTCGATATTGTTTAAGCCATCCATTGGATTATCGTCTAGTTGTTGTGAATTAATTGAAATTACAACCCAATGACGCTATACATTGAAGAAAATCAGACAGATAATTCATTAAAATTCACCGATTTTGGGTTCAAGATATGTCATCTACTTAGCTGATCCCCCATTTATTAAAGCATTTTATTGACAAAGGTCAAAATAAAAAAAAAATAACAATAAGAGAATCAAAAATGTTTATGTTAATTGGCAGATTCGTATCGCGATTGACGAATACATTAAAAAGATTGTTGTTCAATGACCTTCCTATCAAATGTAGCAGGAGTAGAGCAATAGTAGAAGAATTAAAAATACATCATCCCATCTGAAGACTCGATACATATGCAAAATTTTGCAAAACTGGTTGAAATGGTTTGATTTTTGATAGCGGAATTAACAAATTTTGGTATGTTCTGTTTTAGTTTGCTATTATTTGTATATGTACATTGTACATATATTATGTTTTAAATATCACGTACTTTCAAGAAATATTACCTGAAGATAAAATATATTATCTTATCGAAACGAATATAATGAAATATAGTATGTACAAAGCTAATGATAATTATTTTTAAAAAAAGAATTTGCGCGAAACTATACATGTAATGACAAAACTGAAAACTCTCCCAGAAGTTTTTTTAATCTGTTGTCCTGTTTGGTTATACGCACTATTTTCGGCTTCCGAATAGATAATAAAATGATATAAGGTAAAATTAAACAAAAATGCCATTACAAAAACTCGTTGGTAATTGATAACGGCGGATCCAATATGGTCACCGAAATTCACAGAAAATCGATGGTCTGGCTTTTATAGGTGTAGAATTAAGAATTCTCGAAAAAATTGGGTGTAAGACCTCCATGCGGGTTTTGATAAAACATTGCAATAAGTTTCTACAATGTTTTATCAAAACCCGCGATGGGTTCATAGCGAGCGGATTATATATTTGTACATATATGTTGGCTAAATAAATAAATAAATAAATAAGAATCTGTTAGCGTCCAATTGACATTAAGGCTAGAACAGATTGCAGATCTGATATGTATTGCTTATTTTCATTTTCAGCATCTTACTTTTAGACCTTAATAAGAACTTTGAAATAATTTTTGTTAAAGTGGGAAGGAAAATATTGAAGGTTTTGTTAATATTAATATTATTAATAATTCAGTTATTAATACTAAACATAACTTGAAATAATTAAAACAAAATTAATCAAAAATTTTTAAATATATGGAAATTACGAATCTAAGAAAATTTCATAACTCCGTGTAACCTTTTTTTTTCTGTTGTCTCTTCAATTTTTTTTCATTCATTTGGTATAGAATATTTATTTCATGTCGAGCATTCTAGAATTGAATTACGAAAATAGTAAATTTTTGAATGTCTGTTTTTCTATTCTCATTTTAAGAGTAGCAAATGAAAAGTGCTTCAATTAATAAATAAATATGTACCCTTTAGGTGTCGGGTGGAGTTGGGTACTTCTATTATATTAGTATTTAATAAGAGCCCTACCAATTAATGTTTCATTTAAAAATAATTTTGGAGCATAGAATTCAAGTTGATATTCTTGGAAACAAGTCTACCGCCCACAATCTTTGTTACCTGTGTGTGTTTTCTGCTAGTATGCTTTTGTCGAGTCAAAGCTGAGATATCCGCTTCGAACATGATATGGCAGCACTACCACTTTATAATAGCTTACACAATGGGAGCCATATGGCAAAAATATAATACACAGACAATGCCTCTACAAATGTTCGTGGTAAACTTTTTACCGACTTTCCGGATTTTAGGAGTTGCGTGCGAGTACGCCGTATAAGCCGCAAGATCAATCGGTTTCTGGCCTGGCTGCACACTGGAGAATTTCATTACGAAACCACATTAGCAGATTTAAGCAGTGAAAGTGAAACCTGTCCTCGCATCGTCTCCACCGCACTGTCTTTATGCATATAAGGCGAGGTTATAAATTTGGATGACCGAATCAGCATTAAAACCGCCTGGTGAAGATTTGAAGACTTGAAGACTATCTTCTTCGTTATTCAAAACCGCTTGAATAGAGCTGAATGGTAATTTGTCTACGACAAAGGTGTGGGTCTACCGAACCCAAATATAAACCCTGACGTATGAAGTGCAAGGTCTCAGAAGTAACGACTTACCTTTTAAAATATTCACCACATAATTTCGTGCATCCGACTCAACAGCTGTATCTGTATTGCTTTTTTTCTTTCCCGTAAATCCAATGTTGATCACCTTCTGAGCTAATCCGAAATGGTAATGAGTCGTGGTTGGGTGTTTTTTTAATCTCTTTGTTTTGCCTGAATCGAAGAATTCCGGAAACTTTGCACTTTTCACAGGGCATAGACCAGCACATGTAACTTAGCACCTGGTTATTAGGATTTTACATTGGTGAAATCAAACTTTCGTTGTAACACGCAATTGTGAAGCAGGAAGAAGAAAAGTTGCACTGTAACTCGAAACTAGAGGAGACTGCGACGTCGCGATTTTCACTTTTCAATCCTGTGTTGCGTGCAATTTACATGATACCATCACCATAACCATGTTATTAAAAAGTTAAATAAACAGGAAGCGAGGAGAGTGATGGACTTGCGCGTGGTCTCAATTCATCGCGATCATGATCGTGGCGGGCTAAATGAAGTACGAAACTGACTAAGTGAGTCTGCGGATCGTTTCGTACCTGAGCCAGGTAGCTTCGAGGTTCGTTGATTTTGAAGTCATACCTGAGTTGTTCGGCTCGCGATCAAGACGGTGTGGGGATCATGCATTTGTATCGCGAGTCCCCTCACAGGTGTAAATACTGTGTTATACCTGAAAAGCTAGAAAAGTCCAGTAATACCGCCGAGTTAAAACGGGATAGGTAGTGATTTCCAAATCTTTTTTCGAAGAAATTACTTCTGACCAACTATCCACCTTAGTTTCTTGAGAGAGAGAAACGAAGTTGTGGTCGTAGATTCATCTCGCGGGATGAATTAATTGCAACAAATAGCGAGGCGTTCAGGCATGCCTCGGATGCCAGGTTTATGGTTGGCTCTTTCAAATGCCCGCAGTTCTTAACTGAAGTTCACTTACTTTTACCTGTAAAAAAATTAACCTAGTTTTGTTTTTATTGTCTGTAATTCACCCAAGCAGGCGTGCAATTTTTCGGTTTTCGAACATACATAAATGCTGAGATTTTCTACCGGCTTTTCTTTATGATTTTTAGTTGTTCTATAGAAAATCTTGATGTTGTTTTTGAGGTGAACTTACGAAATTTGGAGCGTCTTAATTTGAAACTTTTATATCTCATGAAAAACTTGAAATTCTTTTTCAGATCTTGCAAGCGTTTCGCTTGCTTTAATGCCAAGGTGAAATTTTATTTAAAGAATTGTTTTGCATTTATATTAAATAAGTAATTTGGGAATATATTTGGCCAAAAGTTTAACATATTACTGCAAAAGGTCTTAGTAGTTTTGAAAGTATGAGTATATCCTGTCTTCTCTAAGCTTAGCATTTTTAGTTAAATTAAACAAGAAAAAGTTCGCTTAAGAGTCTAATTTGATAAATTGACAACAAAAAATGATTTGTAATATCTAATTTGCTCGGTTGAGGTGCTTTAAAATTTTAACGTGATATTGCGAAAATTCAAATCATCAATGGAGGCGCATTGTGCTACTGCAATGAGGCAATTTGCAATAGCAATAAAAACCCAGCGGGAAAAAAGAGTGCTTCAACTGCCCTACTTAAGTGCTACTTTGGTAGCACAAAGTGCTTCCAATTTCCCTCCAACTTCATTGTTCTTTTATAATGTGTATGTCGCAGAAAGAAACGTTTCAAATAAGTTTACTTCAAAGCACTTCTGAAGCGTTCAAAATGATTGCAACGAGAAGCTCTTAAATACGAAATATGTTTTGACTCAAGCTGCATTTGTGCAACCATTCCTACTGAACCAGCAAAATATTGCATTGAATTGAACTTTAAATACGAATAATGGTTTTATTGCAAAGGCTCAAAATTCTGAAAAATATTTCCCATTAAATTGTTATAAATATATGCATATAAAAAGTTTTTGTTTAGGCGCAATTCATTTTGCATTTTCCGAAATCTTAAAACATATTTAAGTTATTGCCTTTAACTCTAGAATTACCGCACCAGTCAGAATCACTGGTTTTACAATTTTGTTTTAAAATTTTCATCTTATGCTATAGTTTTTTGTCGCAATGATGTACCTAATGACTTGTGCATCGATAACTGAAGAATATAATATAATGATTTTTTGTATAGTATTAAATTCAAAAAGAGTTGGGCAAAAGGGACCTATTTACATTGCGTATTATTCAATAATGTGATGGCGAAAAATTCGGGATTGATAATGATGAACCAAAAATTATACCGTCATTCGAAGATATCTTTGGTCGTTTAGATCTGGAGACTTAGGACTTAAATTGAGGTTTTTTTTTTATAGCTAGTAATAAAATTTGCTTTAACGGGTTATTACATTGTTCAAACGCGGAGAATTGGCCTTTTTTTAAACTGCTGTACAATAAAAATGACAAAAGATATCTATTTGAAATTTTCAAGGCTATTTATTAGCATTATTAGATTTTACATTTTTATAGTGAAAAAAATTTTAAGAACAAAATGGCGGCCAACCTAGACAGAGGATGCAACATTGCTCGATGGGAAAAAAATATGCTCGATGTGACATCTTGGAAAATATATCCATCTGTAAGCATAATATAAAGAAAAACTCGTTAGTTTTGATAATAATCTACTGGATGAACCTCAATTTGAGTAAAAATATACATTTTTTGCAATTTAGCCTGTGTTTGAACATAGATACCTCGATTTTGGTCATTCTTTTCATTAAAAAAGTGTTCCCAAGACGCCCAAAATTTTTTTTTCGCTGTAAATTGTGGTTCATGCAGTAGTTAAATGTGAAATAATAATGTGCACACAATTTGAAATAAATCGGTTAAGTGGTTTTTTCACATTTTGACATTGCGCACCCATCGAGCAGTGTTGCATCTTCTGTTTGGGATGGCCGCCATTTTGTTTTTAAAATTTTTTGCACTACAAAAATTTAAAATATAAAAATGCTAATAAATAAGCTTGAAAATTTCAAATAGATATCTTTTGTCATTTTATTGTACAGCAGTTTAAAAAAAGGCCAATTCTCCTCGTGTGAACACTGTACTAACCCCTTAAGGATTATGGTCTCAGATAGTTTAATATTTCCAAACATGCAATTTCTTTTATAGGAAATAAAAATATGTAGGTAATAATAAATATAAAAATATTATTTTTATGAACTCTTCACTGGTTTTGGTAAAAATAGGTTCGGTAGTTCTTATGTTAAATTTATAATAATTCAGTGAAAAATATTCCTAATCTAGGAATGCTGAATATAAATAAATTTTTATTTTATTTAACTATACCGCACTATTTCAACAAATTTTAATAAAGTATTTAATCCAGCCAGTTACCTAGTTCACCACACCTTTTTTGTAGAACAATTTTCTCACTTAGTTGTATTAGTAGTCTGAAAATAGTTATTTATTTTTTTTTTTTAACCACTGGGTAACTAAAACAAAAATTTCATTGAATTTGATAAGCATATTAATACTTACTCAAATAATATCGTAAATGAAATAAATAAATATCAATATAAGCTTATAATTAGGAAGTACGATATGTTTTTTTTTTTATAGTGAACGGACCTAGCTAGTAAGTAACACAATAAGTAAAACGTAGGGAGGTCAACAAATTAAAATGTGTCTTATTTTTTAAACATGTAAACATTTTCATTTTTAATTAATATAATAACATTTGTAAATATTAGCCGGACTACAAACATAGTTTTTATAATGTAATTTTTCAAATATCTATTATTATTATATCAGTAAGGAACATCAAATATAACTGTCTCTTTCAAAAGGCGAAATAAATGTTTATTTCAATTTTATAGAACTCTTGAGAAAAGCTTAATTTAAAAATTGAATTTGCTCCCAAAGCGTATCTTTTTCTGCGTACGTATCTTGTTTTTTATTTCTTAATTTTCAGTAGTCGTTTATGTGAGAGAACAGTTTACCATCTCTACCAAATAAAGTCTGAATTAGAACCCTTCCGTCTATTTTGAGTTTGTACCATCTTACAAAACTGAAAATCTTTAATGGGGTTCTCTAAAGTAAGACAGAAGGGCTGTTTTCTTTTTTTCTCTGATTAATGATTTTCTTCTTGGCTTTGTTACAACAGTTGGGTCAGTTGAAAAGTAACCTTTTGTCTAGATGAAAGATATTCCCTCCACTTAAATTGCTTTTAACGACAACGGCCGGAAACCCACAGGGACTTCCTACAATTTTTCTCCGTTTAATTTTTTCAAGCAAAAGTTGTCACTTCTTAATTGGCTTGTTTTATTACACCAGTTTCATTTGCAGCTATACAATACCTACCAACTTTTCTTATTTGCTTAATTATGTCAGAACTTTCGCATTTCTTTGTTTAAAATAACAACATATGAATGTTTCTGATAAATAAAGCAATTCATAAGTCTTTCGTTATACATATTTTAAAATTCTATGAACAGAAATGCTACATATGTACATAAACAATTTTTTAAGGCTTTTATAGAAAAATCACGTACAAAAAGAATAATAATAATTTGGATGTACAGTACCCCGCCATTAAATTATGAACGACTAGAAAATTTAAAGAAATTTAATTTCTCTTCTAAATAAAACAAATTTAATTGGATATTTTGTACAATTTCATAATATATGTATATTGATTCTTACATTATTATTCTTACGTTCTACAAAAAAAAAATATTTAAAATTCTAATATTTAGTGCTTCCTCCCTTAGCCCTTATTACGGCGAGAATCCTATGAGGTATGCTCTCAATACATTTTTTTTATCATATCCTTCATTCCGTCATCATTTTTCCACACTTCAATATTTTTCTTCAATTCGTTGATGATGTTATTTCTTCTATTATACACCTTTGATTTTAAGTAGGCCCAACAATTCTCTATTGGATTGCAATCCGGAGAATTGACAGGCCAAGGTAAAACTTCCAATTCCAGGGAGTTAAGGCAATCCATGCTTGCTCTCGAAGTGTGGCATGGAGCACCATCTTGCATGAAGATGTATTCCTCCTTGGAATGTTGAAGAGTTTTCAAATATGACAGAAGGACATTCCTCAGAACGTTCGTGTATTGATTGGAGCGCATTGTTCCCTCAACGAAATAAATTGGGCCTGGTCCCTTAGCTGAAATGCAGCTCCAAATCATCACTGCAGGTGGATGTTTGACTGTTTCGACAACACAATCCTCTGAATACCTTTCGCTGGGCCTTCTTCGAACAAATCATGAACTCTCGGTTATTGCTTCTGAGCAATTGTGCCCAATATAATCTTTTTTGGCGCATAACTTTGGTTAATTTTGGCTTTTTTGCTGGCCGTCTACAAGAAAGATTGTTTTCTTTGAATCGTCGTTCCAAAGTTCTCAGCGATATTCTGACGCCATTGTTATTCAGATCCTTTAAAATTTCTCCAGCTGGTTTCTTACGCTCCAGCAAAGCTTTCTGCAGGATTTGCCTATCCGTTCTCATTGTTGTCTTCCTTGGTCTACGACAATTTGCTCGTTTGTTTCCAGTGACCACTGCGAATTCAATTGAACTACGCATCGTTTTGGCAATGTTCGCCACGGATGACTTCGAAATTCCCACAATTTTGGCAATTTTGGCATAGCTTGAATGCTCTGCCTTCAATAAAGCAACAACTTGTGCTTTCCTTTCTGATGAAATATAGCGTTTTTTGCCCATTTTGTCTAAAATATACACATTAACATGTTAATATTATTAAAATTCATTTCACTTTAAAATTTTCAAAATCGTTTACTAATATACTTACTTTTTAGTATATTCACTCACAGTTTCTAATTTTTTTCAACACACTTTCAGTACTTATCACTCAAATAACTATCTCAAACAAGTATCAAATTGAACTGATAAGTAATGATCTTTTGCACTTACCTATAAATACTGTTAACAACAACTGTAAATTGGGATTTTCCAGTGAAGGGTGCAGGGTAATACCCAATAAATTCATAATTAGTCCTTTTTCCAGGTCAAAAGCAATAAAGGAGTTCCCAGTAGTCATTAAATGACAACAATTTTGCATAAATGCCATCGGTCATAATTTAATGGCGGGATACTGTACATATATATGTATATTAATGGACATACATATGGATTATAATTACTTTATTCTCATCTTCTCGAACCTAAGTGGCTGCTTATTCAACATAAAAATTAAACACCTAATCAAAGAAAATAAAAATTTGTGTTTACATTTCCTAAAAGTTCATACTTTAAAAGTACGTGCAAACATTTTTAAGTCCTAATTCGTAAATGACGAAACTGGCCTTTTTAACGGATGAACCTACATAAGATTTAGATTTTGCTTTACATATGTTGCTTAAATCCACTATCCAAGAATATTTAGTTAACAATTTAGAACGACATTTTAAATATGTAACGAGATATAGCCAGTGCCGGATTAAGACTACTCGATGCCCTAAGCAATCTACGCCTGTAGGCCCCCCCTATCCACTAGTAAAATAGTATGGGTCTTAAAAATTTTTTAACGTATTTATTATAACGAGATAGATCACTACGTATACCTTAGATATTGTTTATGTCTTTGATATCAAAAAAATTCGCTGGTCCTCACTGGGTCCGACGACGGGCACACACGTCCCTAGGAAGGGTGATGTCGGGTAAAAAATCAAACTCACGATTTGCGCTTTACTATATTTTTATTAGCGCTTAAAAAACTGAGGAAAAAGCCTTGGAGATGGCATAAAAAACCTCATTCAATTTACAAAATTACAAAATAAAGACTCTGTTGCGTTTTCAACGGCCGATCGAACAGTGATCGAAATTTTGAGGTATATCAAATTGAAATTAATATCAAATACTCAGGTCTGCAATCCCTTGGAGCTATGAAAAAATCAAACTTCCAAATCAACGCAATCAAAAGATACGGCCGTTTATGCCGCATATTTTGACACCCGCGAGGGAATCAAAACCTATAGGGTACTTTCCGTTGATCTAGAACCATGAAATTTGGAAAGAGGCAAGGTCTTATAGCACAAGTAGTGTCCGACCGAAGGTCGATTTTTGGCCGAAGCTGAAGACGATTAACCCGAAGCCGAAGGCTTAAAAACCCTAAGAAATTCAGTTCGAGATTGGCTAAAAATGAATAATATAATGATTTTAACAACTTTTAAATTAAAGGTTAATGTTGACTCTATATAAAATACTTCTAGAGATTATTAAAATTACTTTGCAACTTCTCAAAAAAATAATAACATTTCGAAATAATGTGAATTGTAAGATTTATAAGTAACATTTATTTATTTAATTAAAAGTAATTTAACATTTTAAACAATCACAATTAGATCAATCAGACTTAGTTTACTAGTGCGAAACTAGGCTAGCAAATAGACACTCACTTTCTTAATATACTTTAGTCAATGAAATGCGCAGTTTTGACATTTTTAGAAAATTAAAAATATAAGTAACAATTTCGGCGCTTGCTAGAAACCTTCGGCTTCAGCCAAAACTTCGGTCCATTATGGCCGAAGCCGAAGCTTCGGTCGGACACTAAGCACAAGTACAGGAAAAAATCTGAAAATTGTTAATTTGTAGTTGTATCACGTAAAAAAAGCCAACTAAGATTTCTTGTGCTTCGTCCTTATACTAAATGTATGAAAAATCAACACAAGTGTAAGTGGTCAATGATTTTTTCCTTGCAAGGAACGGAACCCTCGTGCGCGAGTCTGACTTGCACTTGACCGGTTTTTTGGTAGTTTTTACCGTCACGTCAGTCGTAAGTTATTTGCGTAAATAAGAAATTAAACTAAAGACTTAAGGTACTTTGGCTTTGGATAAAATAAAAACAAACCAATATCAAAAATATTAAATTACCTGAACGAACAGACTTTGAAATAATTGTCGACACTCTCTCACAACACACCGCACTGTAAGTTTATAGCTTATTTATAGTAATACCTAATTAATTATTAATTATCAAATTAATTGAATAACGAACTCGTATAACAAAACATTCGACTGACACAACCGGGGTGGGACAGGAGTGATGATCGAATGCTCGCAAATCCCCGCCTTCAAATTTCGGAATGGTGCCAACGATGCACGAGCAAGCGAGTACGCGGGGTCATGACCCCAACGGTAACGCAACGACATCTCGCCCAACTAGAAATGGTAATCAGGCATTCCCTAAATCGATTCAGATCCTCATAAGAATTTCCAAAATTTAGAAAAGTCTAATTATTCCCTAAAGAGGTCCTTATGAGGATAGTCAAAATAAGGGGTGCCTGAATGATTTTAAATTAGATTGTCGTAAGTAATATTGAAGGCATTCCCTAACTGAGGCAAATTTTGGAGTTCTACTCTTGATGATATTTATAGATGTAATAAAAATATATAATTATGTAGACCCATATTTTTATCTAGAATAGAACTTAAGTAATAGAATAGCCGAGTGGGTTTAAGTCGTGTACGCGCTATCGGTCGTAGGTTCGACTCTCCTCTAAGTCAAAATTATTTATTTCAAAATCAAAGTTGAATTTATTTTATAAAAATTCTAACGAAGATCTTATAGAGTTATCACATTCAGACCTTATTAGGACCGAGTTCAAAAATCGGTTGTCCTAGTTAGAACTTTATGAAAAACAAACCTAAACTCCTAGTGGGATCATTGCTCTAGTCAATTTAAAGGCGCGGGTTTTCAAACAGCCTTGCCTTTCATGTGCGAGCGAGAAAATATTTTTTCGGTGCTGTTTATGGTGCCCCCCGAGACGTGATGCCCTAAGCAATTGCTTAATTTGCTTATGGGCTAATCCGGAACTGGATATAGCCATTCGAAGATTAATTTGTTTCTTTAGACTGGTTTTTCTCGAAATAGTTTTTTTTAGAGTGTAGACAGGTATTTCCATACTATTTATCAATTTCGTCCCAGTTTTTTAGTTGTAATAATCATTCTACTCGATGAGCCTAAACAATTTGATAACATAAAACACAAAATTCATCTCACAGAATTTTCATTTTGATACCTTTTCATGCCGTGTTTTAATTCATATAGAATAAAATTCCGTAACAATTAAAATTCCGACGTTATTTTTGTGTGTTTCTGTGGAAATTAAGGGCACTGCACTGTACATAAGGTGACTACTCCCTTGATGAGCCTCGTCAATATCATCACTCTTTAGGTACATGTAATTATTATTACCAAATACGAAAACTTGAGGAGTAATAGTCGGTGTATCTATTTTTTTAACAAACATTTTAATAACCGCAACAGATTTCTGAAAATGTAGTAATTAGATACTAATTTTGTAACGATCCTTGAATGATCAAAAATGATTCAAAAATGAAATTTTTTTAAATACCGCCCTTTTTTCAAAAACAAAAAATAGAAAGGGCTAGTTATAATGATAGTTACACCTATACAAATTAAAAAAATATTCGATTTTCTAATTATTTTAGCGGAACCATTTTTAAAAGTTTTAATAAAAATTTTGATAAACATACATATATAGTTAAGGTATCTACAATAACATATCTTCCCAGAAATCTTATAATAATTCATTTAATTCAGAAAAAAAAAGTTGTAAGAATCGATTATACTTGAAGCCTTTATAGTGGTGTTCCTTCTTAATTCTTCAAATACATGCTGCTGCCGATTCATGTTATCACAATTGGTATCGAGTAGATTAGATCATTCTTTTAGTTTTCAGTTAATTATATTTTTGCTATGAAACATCAAACATCCTTGTAACCATTAATATGCAATTCGAATAGGTATTTCATTCTCAAGAAATTGGATTTTTGCTTTCGCCCACGAGCAATCCGAAAAGGCGAAAAACAAGCATTCAAATAGCTATGGGAAGTTAATAAATGTACAGCAACATAAAATGGCTTTGAAAGCAGTAAAACCCAATTGCAATTAATTTGGCACCTACTTCATACCCATAAAGCCAGATCGGACGGGCAGAGCATTCAATCAAAAGATTAAATAAATCTCTAAGGCCCCCAGCGAAAAATTTGATTTTCTCAATGTGTTCGCCTCTACTGCTGTTTATTGTGAATCATGAAAGACTTCTTTTCGGGTATCCACGACGCCCATGCAAACATGATATTTCTCTTTGCCAACAGCAAAAAGACTGCTTTTATTGAGGTACGGTGTGCGCATTTACTTTATTCCTTCGCTGATCAAAATAATTGGAAAGCTTAGTTGAATCACGTTCGGAACAGGTAAATTATTTCACCTTCACTTTTGTTGCTCGAAATAACCAAAGATGAAAAAGAAGCCTGAGGTGAGATGTGAAACTTAATATCAGAAAGCATTACCTGGACAAAAAACACGTTTTCAAAAGAATGAACAGATAACCGAAGGAGGACAAATCCAAGGATCTTGACAAACAACTGGGATTGCTACTCAAAAATGTTGATTTCATACTAAAGAAAATTTGGTTCAACCTACATCGGAATGAGAGATTGATATGACACTTATTAAAATACAATTAGGAGATCAAAAATTTTATCAATAATTAGGGGCTAGAAAATTTAAATTTATACTTATTACATTTTACTTTTAACATATGAATATTGTGGAAGAAAAAAAAATTAATTTAAAAAAACGAACACGCTGCATTTATGGGTATGAAAAAAATATTTGATTTTCTTTATTTGACCGCGGAATGGGAATATTTTTGAGCGATATTTCTCATTATTCATAGGTCGTTATTAATTCTTATTATTTTTTCAAAGAAATTAACATAAAAATGCTTTAACTTCTTCAGGGACGAATTTTTAAAAGGTGGAAAAAGTGGTTTCATCTTTTATTTGATTACTTATTTAATTATTTTTTAGCGATAGCTACCCAGTAAGTAAGAAAAATTTGGAAATACAATTAGTATAAAAAAGAAAACTGAGTTCAAATATTTGACAGTAAAGTGCTATTAGTAAAAAAATGAAAAACCTAATTTTGCAAACTAGTTTTTCAAAATAAAGCACTTATTTAAACTAACTAAATGTTATACATTGCTGCTATGGCTGCTCCTACTCCGGTATCTGCTTTAGTCCATTCTTCTACTTTGGTTACTGCGGGTGTTTACCTTTTGATTCGGTTTAATGCTTTGATTAATATATCTGGTTGTGGTACTTTTTTGTTGTTTGTCTCTGGTCTCACTATGTTTATGGCAGGGATTGGTGCTAATTTTGAGTATGATTTAAGGAAAATTATTGCTTTATCTACACTTAGACAATTGGGTTTAATGATGAGAATTCTGTCTATGGGGTTTTATAAGTTGGCTTTTTTTCATTTATTGACTCATGCCTTATTTAAGGCATTATTATTTATGTGTGCTGGAGCTATTATTCATAATATATTTATCAGAGATTTAGGAAGTTTTTCCAATAAACTAAAAAGAAACCACGCGGTAATCAGAGGCAACTTTGAAATATTTTGAAAGCAGTTAATTTCAAGTAGAATAAAATACTACAAATTGCTTGTTTTTATTTTTGAAATATAATCTAATGAGTAGTTCTTTAACAGATTTTAATTTGTTTTTCAGTTAAAATAATTTTAATTTCTAAAAAACTAAACATACACATATGTGGCCAAGGGCGTCAAGAGGTTAAAGTATTTTTAAATTCGTGTGAAAGTGCTTTTGTTGGTTGGTAACAGACGAAATAAACAAAATTTAAAAATTTCCAATTGGGAGAAGTATGTTGGTTTATTGTTGTGGTCCCATAATGTATTTGTATAATATAAAATGAGAATGGTTGACGCTGTATATAAAAGTTAAATACATCCATTATTCCCATGTTTAATACACTCCTTGTTAAAAAAATTTAGTATTTTTAGGAAGAACATTTTGAGATGCGTATTGGATTATCCCCTGGGTCTTAAAGAACTAATTTAATTTAATTGATTGATTATTTTATTATTATTTACATAATGCTTTGTTATCTTATTGTTTATAAAAAGTCCTATTTGTTCAAAATTGTATATTCTTCTCGCATTTAGGGTAATGTTTTAAATTCAGTCACTTTTGCGCTGAGATAAGAGTTTATTTGTAGTTAAGAAAAGGTTTTTGGACAATGGCGAAAAACAATTTTTTTTTTTAGCGTAGTGGATTTTTGTGAATATATGTATGTGTGTGATATGATGGTAGGAATATGTTTTCTGCCATAATTCATTTATCTCATTTATTAATAAAACAGTTAAAAATACTCAATTCGTTGCATGCTTTTTTCAACAGTAGGAAACCGTTTAGATTATGAAAAAGTTTAGCAGTGATTTTTGATCACAAAACAATTGATTGTAGATAAATAAATACTTAAGTTTTTACTTTATGTACCTATATATATTTTTTTTATAAAAGCATAAAGAGAAATGAAAATAATATAGTAGAATATTTAGGATTCCGTACTTCATAGTTAAAGTGATCATTGAATGAACGAATATTTATGGGCATTGCATTAGCATGCAATAAAGTTCATTTTTGGGACCGCATAACTAAGTTTGTTTGTAAAGGATTTCTGCTGATTTCTAAAAAGCCATGCTAGTTTTATTTTTTCGTATATAATATTTACATAAACCTCTATGAACTGTTATTATTTCAGATTTTTCGCTTTGCAGATAAGGGGAGAGATTTATATTTTTTTTAGACATGCTTCATCGTACGTTGAAAACTATCTAGCATAAAAGGAAATGAAAACCTATTTTAGAATGTACAAATGAAGCCCTTTCATATGATACCCCACTCGACCAAAAGTAATCCCACTTTAAAATTTCGAGCCCTCATTTCGGCCCTTTTTGCAATGAAAATAGAAATATTTTTTAAATCCTGTCATTTGCAATAAAGGTGGGCAAGGATTATTTAAAATTTCAAGTCGATAGCAACTACTATGTAAGCTGAAATAAGCAGCTGTGACAAACGGAAGTCGCACCATAAGAGTTCCTTTTTACCATTTTGGTACCGAACCCTAAAAATGTAGGAAATCAATTCGTAAAAATGTCACGAAGACTAAATGAATTTGCATATTCATCAAATTAGTAGGAGACTGGCAAGTTTGGGTTACACCTTGAGGCCACCTTATCTTCCTCTTTCAATTCAACCCATGCAATTATTTGCTATTTGGAAAACATTACCTGCTTAAAACCTCGGTACTTGTGCGGTTTGCAAATTTACTGCGATTGAAGTTAATGACCTTATTCCCACCCTGCGAGACCTTAACTTTGCTATTTTGGAAATGTCGCGGTCGTCCTTCATTAAAACTAATCGATCTTTTGTGCGCACGTCGGCGCATCCCAGAGCCACAATTAAATTGCATGCACTTCCCTGGAAGTTGCTAATTTATAAGGTGGTTGCGCGGTTAGGGGGCGGATTACCGCCGTCACCCACAGGTGTACGCCATTTCTGTTCAGGTAACTCATTAGTTGGCTGCATCCGCGGATTGGCATCTCTATGGGGAACTTGGATGATGTCACGGCATTGTTACAAAATTGATTTGTCTATAAAATTCCTAAGACGGCGCAACGTCTTTGCTCGTTGTAGGCAGATCATGGCTGTGGACAAACTTAGGCTCAGGTTTCGCAGAGAAAGAAGTGTTGCTCGAAATGTAAGGTTTCCGTGCGTGCGTTGACGCTGAGAAGTTACAAAATAGCCCGGTAAATAACCTGGTCTTGTTGATCTCGCAACTGCCACCGCGAGCCTCGCGTAGGTACCGTACGAATTATATAGGTATAGTTCGTTTTCGCACTTGTACACCTGAGAAAAATATGCGCGTTCTGCACTGAGGGTCTTGCGCCCATTTCCGTTGGGCAATGCCAAAAAATAAAGTTCGCAACTTTGTGCGAAAAGAAAAACGCTTTAATATAAGAACCTACGTTGTAAATTTCATGCGAAACGACTTGCCTGCGCGTTTCTCTCCGTCTTTTATTTATGGGCATCTGCTGAAACACTGTGCAAAGAATTTGTCTTCCAAAAGCGCTACCATCCTCGGAATTTAGCTGCTTTTGCCTTGTTCATTCGCAAGTTTTGCATGGTTTTCGGTCATTCAATTTGTCTTTCTGTAGAAAATGGAAACTTTTCGTTATGTTGAAGCTACAGCGCGAGCAAACCAAACTTCCTATTTCGAAGCAAAACAACCCCGAAAATTATAGCGATAGCAGAGGACTAAGATCTAAGGGCAAAGTTATCGCTTTTTAAGAACGGTCACTTTCATACTCCGCGCGGCCCTTTGCTACCTATGATTTAGTACTTTGATTTAATTAATACAAAATTTAAAATGTTTTGGCTTCTATTTTACCTTCCAGAATGGTTCAATCTTCTCTTTAGGGGAAGTTTCGAAAACGAGCTGATCCCCTCTGTTGCTGTATTTGTTTATTTTATTATAAAATTCATGTAAAAGTTCTACATCAACTAATAAACTGCCATACAAATTATTTCAAATTAAACGTATAGTACAAAAAACTATACAAAGATTAAAGGAAAATTTAAATATGAAGTCTTATTTAATAAGACTTCATATTTAAATTTTCCTAAACTTTAGAATTTCAATTATTTTACGCAAATAAGTACTGTGGGAGCGGCTGGGTAGTAAAAATTATGACTCCATCCGAAAATTATCTTTAACATATTTTTAATTTTACTAACCAAGCCTTTATTATTTAAGTAGTTTTAACCAGTTTCTACTATTCGCTGAAATAGTTCTGACCAATTTTCACTATGCACCCGTATACCTTAGTTTTTACTATGAACTCGGACCAGTAATTTATCATATTTATTTATATATTTTGTTATAAGCAAAAGTTTAGGTTAAATAGAATTCTGGTAAAAACTTAAAAAAACTTACTTGATGTTTGAAATCGTCACGAAAACCAAATTGATTGTCTACGATTTCATTGACATGTGACATAAATTTTATTTTATTGGGATTGTCGCATCGACTGCAAATATCTTGTTTTAAACTATACTCGTATTTGGCCGGTCGTAGCGAGACCATAGTGCGCCTTTTGAATATAGGTGATCGGGCTTCTCCTTTTAAGGATTAGAATTATTTATTCACATATTGTCTTTTCCAGTATTTCAGTAGTAATAGTATATGCAGATCTCACTTTTCCGATTTGAAGAGCAATTTTAACCATTTTCGACAGGTAAAATAAAGTATCTTCTTTATGAAGATAAAAGGGAAACCTGGAGGAAATTTAAAATTTATTTTAATTCTTTCTTAAAACTAAATCAATATTTATTTTATTATTTTCTTTTCTTTAATTTATAGTTTCGGTTCCATAAGCAGCAGCCTACCTTCACTTATACACACTTTGGGTAATTTGGCGCTGCTTGAAAACCAAAAGCGTAATATCATTTGCTCAAATTCTTTTATTTTAATACTTTCGTTCGAGTACCGATTTCGACCAAAAACTTGAACAATATCTAACTTTTTACACAGAAGCGTTCAGGTACTGGGAATTTGAATAAAATGAACAGATAATTTGCTTACGGCACGTTTTCCTACGTTACCAGATTTTACAACTGAAAATCAGACTCCAATAAACTTGAACACTGCTTGGATAATATGAAAATCAATTAATTATTTTACGGGTCTAAAAAGTTTAGAATTTCAATTATTTTACGGAAATTATTTTCGAGTACTTTTCTGGGAAATGAGGAAAATCCCTCTCAATTGTTTCTTTTTGAATTTATTATTAGATTTTGTAAGTATACTTGAATAAACCTAATATACATATGTAAATATAAGAGAAAGGTACTTTTTAAGCATTTTGTTCATTTACCAAAGTAAGCGAGTTTAAAAGAGTACCTAATGAATGTTTCGATCCGAAAAGGAATTTTAAAATAAAAAAATAGAGATGATGCTAGAGGTTGAGAAATAATTG
Organism: Eutolmus rufibarbis; assembly: GCA_963920795.1. Classification (NCBI taxonomy): domain Eukaryota; kingdom Metazoa; phylum Arthropoda; class Insecta; order Diptera; family Asilidae; genus Eutolmus; species Eutolmus rufibarbis. Next base: position 23,791,208 of record OY987204.1, read on the forward strand.
TTTGTGACTGGAAAAATATCATATAACATTAATGTAGAAGTACTGGATGCTTCTACGAGATGGAACTTATGTTTTGAAAATCTTCACGGGAAATTCATATCATATACGTATTTGAAAATAAAGAAGGAAACTTTTTGTCGACAAATTAGCTCTTAAAAATTTATTATTTTGTGATTCGGAAACCACGTTATAAACAATGAATCCTTATAAATTTTCATCAAAAAGAGGATTCAATATAATATAGATCGAGGATTTTCAGAACCTTTCTGAAGCTCAAGTTGACATATTCGATTTCTACGAAAAATTATGTTCCTCACTAGAATACAGTGAATCTCAACTAGAGTTGGTTTTCTAGATATGCAGTTGAAAATCTAGTGAAAAGCGAATCACTAGAATTCTATTGTATATACATATATATTTCGTGCATTTCTAATTAGTTCAGTGGTTTTCTGCGAAATATAATTAGAAAGAATTGGGAGCCTTCGCTAGGAATTCAGTAAATTTTGCTAGAAAGAGTTTCAGGTAAGAATTTATAACCTTCTTTGAATTTGGCGTAGTCTGTGTCTTATTATCCCCAAAATTTAAAATTTTAAACAGAATCTATTACGTTTAACACTATTTCAGTTTAACTCAAATTGAAATCAATTCCTTAAATTTAACCATAATAAACAAGCCTTTATTTTAAAAAATAACGTTTTATTTTATTAAACAGTTTCTTTTAATACGATGAAGTAAATTTCACCTATGCAAATAAAAATCATCAAAACTAGTTCAGATCGAGAAGAAATTATAGATATTTTGTAATAAAATAAAAAATCGTTTTATATTATAATTATAATATTATTTTTTAGAATGAAAACCACAAAGGTACAGATCTGTTTACGTCTTATTTAATTTTATTTACATAAATTAAAAAAATAAAAACTTGTGGTTGTTATGTAAGAAGATAGCCTGATAGTTACCTAGTATAAAAATAATTATTGTACATACGTATGTCATATGCTAGAATAACGTCTTATGAAAATATTGAAAAACGCGATGTTTAGGAAACGATGCAATACCATCAATCGATTACAGATACTTTTCGGTGGTAATATGGATAAAAGAACATTATAAATTTTCCTAAGAGCCCCTGAAAAGTCCATTTAATATTAAAGTTTCGTGCATGACTGAACAAAAATCGTTTAAAGATTTTGTTCCATCAACTGCATCATATTTGCATAATAATTTCAATTCATCGCTATTACCCGGAAACGTGCCGGGTCATTGTCAGCTTGCTTGGGTGAATGTTGAGCTCCGAGCTTCGGGCTTGTCTTGTCTTCCAGCAGCAGGAAATCTGCAATTTTCAGCAGATAATAAATGTTAGTGCTTGCTTGCAAAGGCGTAATTTTCGCGAAAAATAGTGTTAAGATGCACTTTAAGTGGAGGAGCTAACACGCGCAACGTTTCATATTTTTGTAGAACGAACGTTCGTCTTCCTGGTTTAATTGAAAAAATAAAAATTAAGTTTGATCAGAGTGAAATTCACCTTAAACTTTCAATTATAATAATTTACCTTGAGCAGCTGGTAATGAACGCAAACGGAGGAGCGGCAAAATCTTACACAAAAAATCCATCGCACCTTACTAAAACTGAAACAAGTTTAGTACCATCGAAGTAGATTGTGAAAATTAATCAACATGCTGTTGAGTATCCGAAAATATCGTCTTAAAAGAAATTGCAAGCTTTCTTGAGTTTATCTTTATGCGAATTCCGGTATTTACGTCATGCGCCATCTTAAGTGTTTGAAGAATCGCGAAACGTGATTGGGAGGACTAATTAAATAAATCGTTTGTTTGAAACGCAGCCGCCAGCACATCCTGCTCATGACTGTTTTGCAAATGGTTTTAGTAGATTTCGCAGTACCTAGTCTATTTAGAGACAGAGTTGTCTTTTGATGCTTATCAGAACAATAGATTGCAATAAGCGCAGTAAGTCCATAACTAGTGTCACTGACTCTTTTAGGATGTTGGCTAAGTTACAACAAAGGAAACAATTCGGGTTTATGCCCAAATAAAATATTTCTCAGATATCATCATGCTCATTGTGTCTTTACTCAACACATTAATTTCATTATTACGTGTATTTTCAAGCTTTTATTCCCTAACTTTTATAATGTACATATTTGAAATCAATATCGCAGAAGCTCTAATATATGTATGCATGTATTGTATGATAAATGAAATTAATTTTAATAAAAATTATTAAACATAATTTTTGTGAAATTTTGTTGTTAAAAATTTTTGATAAGTTAAAAACATAACTTATTTGTATTTAGTATCAACAAACAATAAAGTCACAGATTTTGGGGACGACAAATCTCTGCTGTGTCCACATTTCGCGGACAAGAATTTAAATTTCGTAGATACTAAGGGTATGTACGTAATGTAAGATGAAATGAAATGAAAACTAACTGTCCTGCGGTATATCGAACATATTTAATATAATACTCGAAGGGGCACATTTATTAATAATATACATATGTATGTATATATTTGCCAAGTAAGTTATATTAAAAATAATTTTAATGAGATTAGGTTCTAGATTTAAGAATTTATAATGTCTAGGCATGATTATTTATATTTATTTAATTTTCTACAAATGATCCCATCGAAGAAATTATCTTTTCCTAGTTGGCGAGAACAGTAAAAGTATTGAGAACTAGATTTAGCAACTCAAATTAAAATATCACTTAAATTTTGGACATTTCAAAATGACACATTTTTAATCAACTATTAAATATGAAAATATCCTTGTTTATAATTAAAATTATCACCTGGTCTGCTTCTACAGTTCATTTTGTTATTTTATAGTAAGTATATTGGTAGTATATTTATAAAGAGGTCATTGTTTAATTAACGTACTACTGTTGAGTTATGAAAAATGTTAAAACTATATTAACGTTTTTTCCAAATTTACAATGACTTTTCTCTCGGTGTTTCAAAACTATTTGGAAATGTTCACGAAAATGCAGCATTCCAATGTTTTTCATTAATTTTGGGTTCACCTAATACTAATAATGTAATGAGTGTTTTTAACGTGAAACAATTTCTTTGATTTTTCTAAGATCATTGAAGTCGTTGCTACTCGACAAATCTCTCTCCAATTGAATCGATTTAGTGGTTCCCGAAGAACTTTGATTAAAGGCTTTGATAAAAAATAAGGAATGTTTTAAATGCATGTTTGTTTTTAAGGGTAGAGTCCTATTAATGTATGTACTACAGCTGCGTGCAAATTAGGGTCATATAGACCCGTACAAATCTTTATTGACCATATAATTTGTAAGAACTTGAAAATTCGTTGGCATTGACTGATAACTGCAGGAGATAAAGCGGTGGCGGTTTGTTTTAATTTCTTCCGACTGCTTCATATATCCTAAGTTATGGTACTCATCGGATCACCACCTTTCACAGCCGCGACGCCCTCGTCGGGACCTACCCCGATGTTGAATTGTCGCAGTTTGTTTCAGTTAAGTTTGAATTTTGTACGCGATGTTGCCGAGTAGTTGTCTGCCTTTTAGAACCTTCCGCAAAGATCCACTGGATTTAATTTAGATAAAAGGTTTTCAGTTTTCTGCTTCAATTTATTTTTATTACCTCTCTCACGAGGATTTACCGCTTATGTGTTGCGCGCCTGCGATAACCGCCACAACCGTCGAGGTTCTGCTCCCTTTACCGCAGAAATTGTTTTGATTGCTGACGATTTATTTTCCTTGGGTATTCGGGGCGAGTGCGGTTTTGATTAAAACCTCCGTCGAACGTTGTTGGGCGCTGTCCGTACAATTGGACCAAAGTTAACGCAATAATTCAGATATTTGTGTAGACTGTGGATGCGTGGGAGGCACACTCAAGATAGTGGGTAACCTTTAAAAAATTGCCACTCAGCTTTGTATTAAGTGGAATAAAGTACTTATACCTAAATTTATGTACGAACATACACGTATATTTATAACACTGCCAAGAAATAATTGATTTGTGGAAAAATTATTGTGATGAAGGAAATTGAGCGGTGAATAGAAATTTATCGACATCATTAATGAAACTCCTTCTTCAAAAACTTTTCTGAGGAGAAAAAAGGTATTCGAACTTAAATAATTCTATTCAGAAAAAAAAGCATTTCGATCATCATGTACCTTTACAATAAGGCGGATTTTACTCATACCAAAATGTTTTTCACGTATTGATCAGACACTAATAGAAATTTACATACCTTAAGATCTCTTTGAAGTTTTTTATAAATCACTCTGTAACGTTATTATTATACGAGTGGTTCTACTAAGGAGGAACGAAAATGAAGTTATTTTCGGTACAACATTTTTTTCGCATCCAATGTTAGAGAAGTAGCTTGAAGTCTAGCTTAGGTCGTTCTTTTACTAAAATGGGCCAGTACGAAAAATAAAATACAAAAATTTTATCGCCATTTTAAAAAATAATGAGTTCAGTAGACTGAGGCAATGAACAGGATCACTGAGTACCTATCAAAATAAAAGAATCTCATAAACTGCTGTTTATTAAAACCAAAATACGTTTTTCAAATGAAATATCAATAAATAGACGTATTTTTTCTAATGAAATAAAAGAGAGCATCAATAAATCTTTAAACAGATGTTGCTAGACTCACTAGAGTGTCTTTCAAGGCTCTAACTATCCAAAGTTATTTATTTTAAGACCTGGACCCACAAATAATAAAATAACATACTAATCAGTATCATAAGATTAGAAATATTGGAAAAAAATATTGCAGGACACTGAGACCAGGATACTGAGATTATTTTAATGTTTACCCAATAAATACGTCAATACAAAGTTTAATGTTGAAATTATGCAATTCTGTACTACAATACAAAGGATATACAACCTATGAATGCAAAAAAAAAGAAATACCTAGAACAAAACGGTTTTTACGTAAATATTGACCAGGAAATTCACAATAATTTTAATGTGTTTTCATGTAAGAAGAGTGTGATGTAAAAACCGAGAGACAAAATTAAATGAAGCATTTTTTAACTGAATTTAACATTTATGGTAAAATTAGACAAATATAATACATTAATCTATTATAAATTTATATTTTAGTGCAGATTTAACGTACACACTCAAAATAAATTTATGATTCAGCCTTAAAACTTTTATTTCGGACGATAGATATGAGAATTTGGCACTAAAGTGTAATTTTTGCAAGAAATATATTTAGGCACGAGGTTATTTTAAGTGTCAAACTAGAAACAGTTTAGATATACAGTTTTAATCGTAAATCAATGTATTATACTTACAAAAAATATACAAAATAAGGTAAGTCGCGGAAAATTCCCACGTGACTAGAACCACCCATATACATTTTGAAGTTATAAAATCATAACATTTTTTAATGATTAATGGAAACCTACGGACAATATTTCATATTTACTGACCTGGCATGATCATGTTTGTAGTGTGGTTGGTAGAATTATTTAGTACTTTGATCACTTTGGCATTCTGCGTCATTTGCATCCAAGCCTTAGAATAATGTTAGCAAAATCACTTTTAATGCAACGTTTTTATTCTATTTTCCTGTTAATTGGAAAACTGGATAGTGTATCAATGACATTAATGAGATCACTTACCCCATCTTTTAATTCGATAATGCATTTTGTTTTTGGTCTTCAAAATTTTGATCATATTTGTTTTTGCAGTCGTTAATTTCTTGTTATGTTATTTAAATGTTATATTAAATATACAATGCTTAGTATTCTTTATAATTTACTATTAGACCGGTAAAATTTAAATTTCTTTTTAGTTTATAGTTAGGTTTTATCATTTAATTGTTGTTGATTTACTTAGAGTGGTAGGTAGATACATTGATTTTAAGTTTCCTTTCAATAGTTTCCTTTTATATATACATGTGTATAATGGTACATAAAAAAAATTAAAATTCTTATTCGTGTAAGCTAAACATAATAATTACAAATATCCTTCATTTTGAAAAGTGTGTCAGATCTAAAACGTTCACGTTTGAGGGCTGATTTTCCAATCGTTAAATGAACGATAGAACAGAATTGATTTATTATACGAATTTTGAATTTTCAACAATAGAATGAAAAAATTGATTAATATTTTTACTGATTTTTGTTTCAGAAATCAAAGTGTTAGTCTGCTTTACCAAGTGCTGGCTGTTTTAAGATGTTATGAAAGTGGTAAGTTATTAATTATAGTAAACAGATCAAGGATTTTATATGTTTTGCAATTCCTAATACTTCTAGCTACTGCTATTTACAAGGTCATTTCATGTTATGAAATCTTAGATAACATAATAAAAATAATGGTACTGGAAGGATACTGCATAAACCTGTATAAATGTCCAAATCGCGATACACTATAACACGTAGGATTTTTGGAAAAAAATGGGATCAAAACCGAAAAAAAAATCGTTTTGGTACATTTTTTAAATTCCCTTAAAAATTAACAAAACTCTTCGAAATTTATAACGCATTATAAATGAAACCTTAAACTGTAGAGACAATAACAAAGTAACGTAATAAACATATAAAACGTATTTCGTAATTTTTATGAAGCAAATTGTTCATAGTAGGTACACAACAATTCAGAATCATGTATCCATTCAAGTTTATTACTAGTTTTTTATTATGAAATAAAAGATAATTTTAATTAAATTAATTATCCATGTATACATGTATCTATACATTATTCAAATTGACTTTAGGGTTTTAAAATGATATGATAACAAAAATTTGAAAGATTTGAAAATATTTATGTAAGTATTCAGCTCGGCTAAATTAAGGTTAAATAAAATAACGAAGCGATTCTTAAGCCACAAACCCAATTAAAATACATAAATGGAATTTTTTTTATTTAAGAAGGGTAATAAAACTGAAGTTTCAAATTATAAACTAATTGCTAAATTATGTTTGGTCGTTAAGACTTTTCAGGCTAGAAAGTTTTATGTTATGCTGTTGACGTTTTGACGAAATGTTGCATGTTGTGTATGTGTGACTTAGGAATTTTAAATTCTGACTTAGATACCTTTTATAAATTTGACAAAAGAGCCATTGGGTGTGTAACTAAACAGTCTTTTTACTTTTGATGATCATATTAGTGAAATAATTAAAGCCATTTGATGAAATTCAGTTAGAAATATAAATAACAAAAATGCGAAATTTATCAAAGGGTTGATATTGTTAAAAAAGACATTTTGAAATATTAACTTTTACTATTCATTCCATGCGATATATGTATGTATGTACATACGTTGGTACATATATTTTTGCAATCAGTAGTAAACTCTGTTCTTTGTGTATACTGAAGCTTTATGCAGAACACCGAAATCGCAACGTAACCACTAGTACTAATAACCACATAAAGTGCATTTCTTCTTGGAGAAAAATATGTTAATTTTTATTGTGTTGGAATATTTATTAATATTATATGATGTATTTCCTTGATGTTCTATTGAAAATAATTAAAAAAAATTTAAATCATTCGAGTTGAGTATAAATAGTAATTGCAGGGTTTTGTTTGAATAGAGCAATTTGCTTCACTTTTCCATGTAAAATATTCCATTAAATAATTCAGTTTTAATTAATTGAGGGAAATTGCTATACGGACAAATTAAAATCCAATCAAGTTTAATCAAACACCTGAATTGCTAAACAGTTCATAACTCTCCATAAAGACTCTAGAAAGCAAATCACCCTAATCGCTGCTATTTTTCCGTGTCATTAGCGCACTATAATTTTCAGTTGAGCTACCTTCTCACTTTGACGCCTGGTCACGAAGAATTGAATCACCTGAAATATTGACACTAATCTATTATTTAAATTAGAAACAAAAGACAGGTCGTTGTAATTCATGCAAAGGCTGTTTCTCACGTTTAAAGATTTAAGTGAAAATTGTGGAATATCTTAAAATTTTCAAAGTTTTCAACATAAATTTGGCAGGTGTCTCCGTAGACGAAGACTTAAGCTCTTTAACTTGAAATATAGTATCTCCTCTGTCTTTATTGTGAAAACCTTTACTCTAAGAAACTGGGAACTAAATCGCTCAGCTACAGTAAATAAAGAAGTACCTAGTTTGCATTACCTTGGGAACAATTTTAACTCATAATTCAAATTGTCCAATTTTTCAAGCCGGAAAGAGGTCTTATATTTTTGAAGAGTTTTATGGAATTTTTAATAAAAATCTGTTTACGTAGCATGGTTTCTGGAAAAACGAAAAGGATTTTCATAAAAGGCTCTTAAGAGTGGAGGAGTCTGCTCTCTAGTAAAATTTTTCTGACTGTATCTTTTGGGTGAATATTACATATAAGGTGGTTTGAGGGCATAGCTCTTCGAGAGGAATTTCCACCAAGATTGGAGTGAAACAGAAAGAAATATCTTAATTTCTGCCTGGCAAGAATAATAAATTATTTTTGCCCTGACATGGTTTTGCATGGATTTGTATTAAAATCTCAAAATAACCATATATCAAACTTTTTTAACATTCAATATTTAATCAACATAATCATTTACAATCTTTTAAGATACAAATCTTTCAGAAGTGGAAGAAATGCGTGGTGCATTACCTAATAAATCAAATTTGTATAACAACTTCCCTACAAAGAGCAACTAAACGTATTCGTATGTAAATTTGTTTTATTGATTTTCATTTTCATGATAACCGAGGATTTCACATTATGAGCTGATTTCATATATCCAATCTCAAAGCTCGGGTGTTTACATTTTGAAGCTTCAGGCATATTGCTTCGCGAAATCTTTGCTTTTGTATAACAATATGCGATCAATTGGTTTGTGTCTGCGAAATTTTTCTATAGGAAGATAAAATTAGTGAGGTTTAAGTCTTAATCAAAAGTTGTAAAAGAGTCATATTTGCTGAAGTTTGTAGTAGTATTAGATAAAAGAGCGGATTTAAACCCTTTTGTTTAGACATTTCTTAAATTCATACATAATAGTTGCTTCCTTACATTCCACTATGTATTTAAATTATATACCATGACTCAATATTGAATCTGGATAAAAAATATTTGTACATTTCTGTAAAACTAGCCCATCTGTCTGTTTCCTAAAACACAATATACAAAATGCCACAAATTTTTCTTATACTTTTAACAGACTTTAAAAAAAGGATGAGATTTATGTATGTTACGCAATGTTTGCACCAATTTTAATTATTCTTCCTTAATTTAAAAGGGTATACCTCTGGGGTGGTCCCATATAAATTTGGTTAGGATAGGATGAATAATAAAAAGTTTGAAATAAAAATTTTTCTTAAAAAAAATATATATAACCGCCTTCAAAAGATCAGAAGCCCTAAAAAAAGTATAAAAATATTTTCACTTTGGACTTCTCCGTTGCTATTTACAATATAACCATCTTTAGATTTTATTGGATGTTGAAGTCGGCGCGACAACTTGACTGTGTAAATTCCATTCAGAAAATCATCGAAGATCAGTTTGGGTTTTCGAAAATTTTTCAAATTGTAGAACTCTTTTAAGTCTTTACATCTGTGAAAAGAACTGTAAAAACAGAAACATGAAGTCAATAATTGGAATTAACAAGAGAAATTCCTAAAAAAAAAACCAAAGATTTTTTATCAAATGCTTAAATTGATGTACACCATAACAATTTTCTACCTCCAAATAAATGGCATGATATTGATTTTATATTTTCCAAAATCATTAAAACTTACTATCAAAAAGATTTTTATGAGACTGATTTCAATGGACCTTAGCAGATCAATAATATAGTCCAAAATCTTGTGGGTTACCCAGGGGCGTAGGAACAAAATTTTTGCTGGGTGGGCAGGTTTAAAATCTTTACCCCCCCCCCCCCCCCCCCCCCATTTTCAATGGTAGAAATTTTAAATGAAACAAGTGTATCATTGTTCATTAATACTACACTAAACAATTTTTGTTGGTTAGGACAAAAAATTTGCAAATATTTAAGCTTTTTCGTCAATTTTATTTACACAATTTACAATTACATCTGTAGTTTAAAGCCCAAAGTATTACAAAACTTTACCAAACACAGATTTGCGTTTCTCTGACCGCGCGACAAAAACTTTCATAATAACATCCAAATCTAATTCAGCCGTGAGTTCTTTATGTACATGCAAAAGCAAAAGGTGTGTAAGACGCTTTTGAGACATCGAATTTCTTAAATAAGTTTTCAACCTTTTTAACGCACTGAAGGAACGTTCAGAAGTCGCGGCAGACGCAGGTACGGTTTCGATCAAAATGACCAGTAGGATCACTTGATCCAACATATTTTTTGTTGTCTCCGGTAGCTTAGAGAGTTTGTCGCTTAATTCAGAACAGTTGGTGCTCGCAATGTTGCTCGATGAGTCATCTAATCCTCTTAGACTAGAAAAGGTCAAATTTTTGAGAAAATGAAATTGTTTTGCCCTTAAAATAGTTTAACACAAATATGTATTAGAACAATAAAATTTTTAATCCCTTCAACAATAGACGGACATGGCCCACCCATGGAAATTTCCGGGTGGGCAGCTGCCCACCCTGCCCATACGGCTCCTACGCCCCTGGGGTTACCAAAGGCTACAAAAAATATAAAATCCTAATTTTGGTTGCTGGATCAACATAAAACTCTTTTTGAAAGGAAGATTAATATGCAGTATAAAGGTTGGCAAATGTGTTTCTGTTTTTTTGTTTTTGGCCAAACGAAATAAAAATAATCACATTATCATCCGAAAATATTGATATTGATTAAAAGTAACATATTATTCGTTTATTAATTAAAAAGTAATCATTATTTGCAATCAAACAAAATAAATCGATTATTTTAGCTTTTAGCACATTAGCTACATAGGTAACTTCATTTTTGGAATTTTTGGAGACATAGAAACTATCAGTTGTCTTGATGAAATAGTTAAGAAAGACGAAAAGTGATCAAAAATATAATAATAATTACATTCCGCATTATGGTCTTCTAAAATCAGAAGGCGTGTTAAAAGAAATCCAATAAAAGGTTGTTAGGTTGCTATATTGCATTATTCTGTTTCAGCAATAAACCGCAAATTTCTTTAATCAGAAAATGGTTTGTTCATCTGGGTTATGCATGGACTTGGACTTTTGCAATGTTTTCCCCAGCAACTAAGCCAGCGCTTTGTGGTACATAATTCGAAAATGCATTGGGAGTCCAGACGTCTCGTAAAAGTTGTGGGATATAAAACGAGAAAGTGCCACATAAAAGTCCTTCTGCGGTGCAGTTTATACCGAAATGTCGCAAACAAAAAGCAGTAGGAGAAAACACGAAGTCACGACTAAAGGCATATCCAGAAAAAACTTAAAGTGCTACGAATAACAAACCTTTAAAAATAATGCAATTGTATCAAAGTATCAAAGTATGCTTTTGAAATGAGCTTGTCGCACTTCTGGACTTGTCCTGAATCAAATGATTCCCATTTTTGTTAAATTGTGCATGAAGCTATTTGCTTATTGAATGAGCAGACTGCATCAAAGGGAACATTCCGAAATTGTAATGTTTTCCAAGCCATGTAACTTCATGACGCAAACTGTATCTACTTTTCATATAATTTTAACATAAAATTCATACAATTAGACTTTGAAGGTGTTATAAATTTCTAATAAGCCAGACAGCATTTTTTCTTTTCGGGGAGCAAGGTTCATCATACGAAAGAAACAAATAAGCGAGTCGCAATAATTTTGATTTGATTATTTTAGATGCTACAAAAGGAAACTGACAATTTTATTACACTGAAAATGTGTTATTAAAATGAAATTCCATTTTGTAAATCGTTACAGATAATTAAATGCAATTAATATACGGAGTAACATTTGGAGCTTTACTTTATATTTATTATCTGTGATATAAGAGTTTGAAAAATTAATAAATAACAATATGTATACATACATATATAAATAGAGGGCATGGATGAATCAAAGCATACCTCTCTAATTGTCAAACGCGGTTTGCTACATCAAATTTAAATTCAGAAATAAAGTTCATACTGTGAGATGCGCTGAAAATAAAAACATATTAAGGGTTCAAAATCACATTGCTTTTCTATTGGTTGAAATAGTTCAATTGATTTGTTTTCACTTTTATGAGAATATAGCAACATTGCAATTTGAAAGGAAGTACTTATTTATTTCGACCTTTACGTGATGTTTTCTGTCTGTATTCGGAAAAAAGGGATCTGTAATGCAATCAGTAGTTATCAGTTTATTTTTAAAGTGAAGCAAGTCCATTTTTCCAACAACACAAGTCAAGACATTTGGGCTGTCCACAGGCCAAATCGATTAACTCCACAACTAAAAAGTTGATAATACTGATAAAATTATACACGTTTGATTTAAAAAATTGTTAGTTAAGTATGAATCAGGTGCTTTAATATTAAAATTCAGAAATTTTCAAAAGTGGAGTTGATTTGTTCCTGTGAACGGCTCCCATTAAACGATTTTTTCAGCATCCAAACAAGTGGTATATTATTTCTATAAGTATTTTTCCATAAATTATAAAATCGTAAATACGAGTAAAAAGGCTAGACTAGTTCCCGCTTTGTAAAGTACATAATACCGTATTTTGCCCATTTTTAACAAAATCATTAAAAATTAAAATTTTGTCATAGAAATATTTAACGTGGTTTAAATGAAAACCTAGGTAAGTCCAAATTAAAAAAATATAAAGTACTACTGATCTCTAGTCTCTACAGTTCTTTCTTAACATGTTACAGAACAATTTTTTCATAAGTATGATAATGATCATCATTTATATTTTATTGTTTATATTATAGTATACTCAACTTTTTTTTTCCACGGCCGGTTTTACATGATTTTCAAATAACACGGTCAACAAAGAAGAAGAAAATAAATACTCTATTTTTGCACGAATTATTTGTCTTAATAACAATAGCATAGGTTCTATATCGGAAGTTTTGAAATCCATTCCGATCTGCTAAATTATAAGTCGAAATTACGATAGCAGATTTTTAATTTGTGACTCCAAAATACTCCAAATACTAATTTTGACAACCTTCAAATTATTAACATTTTCGGTAGCCGTTTTAGATCTTCCACTTTCGAGCCATATTGCACATATTTTTGGACATGATTGAGTAGCAAACTATCTTACAATTTTCATAATGCTTTCGTTTCAATTAACATGATTTCTAGCAACTTTGACGAGGAAATTCTAGTTAAAATAGTATTTTTGAAAGAATTGTGCCGTTTGTGCTTTTCTAAAACACTTTTGGTTTATCTTGCTCAAAAAATAAGAGATATGCATACAAATAAATTAAATTAAATTCGAAAACCAAATATAGGTCGAAAATTCGAAGCGTTCAATGGAAAAGACAAAAGTAGATGATCACTGATGAAATGACGTTTTCAAGTTCTATTTTTTACTGCCCATATTATTTATACAAAACTTAAATTTTATTCACAATTAGCTGAACCGACAGAAGTTGCCCTATCCAAATTTCAACAAATTGTTTTTAATTTAATTTAGGCTGGTATGCGTTTTTCCAGATTTTTCTTTTAATTGAAAACTTTCAATTGAGTTATTTCCATCCCGGGAGCATAACGAAGAAAACAAAAAAGAATCAACCAAATATGTCGTTCCTATCGTCAATTATGATCGAGAGTGCATATAAAAATTATGATTTTTGCAGTTTGTCTGAATTTTCCGACTTTCCTTTGTAATTGTCTCGAATTTTTTTTCCTGAAGACTTTTCCGGGACCATAACAAAGAAAACAATAAAAGAATTATGCAAATCTATCTTTCGAATTCTTGAGCTCACACAAAAATTCCATAGAAAAATGCACTTTTAATTTTTTCCCGAATTTTTCAATTTTCCGGGCAACTTTTCCATTTTTTCTTTGCCTAAAAACTTTATTCGGACTATTAAGAACATTAAAAAAAAATATCCAAATCGGTTCATCCGTTCTCAAGTGATGCGTGTACCAACGAACAGCATTTAATTTTTATTTATATAGATATATAAATTATTTTGACGTGATACTGTTGAAAACCAATTAAATATTTTCAAATTAAACAGGAATCAATAATCTATAAGCAGTCAACAACAGCGATATAAATTTACGAGGAACATTTTTTCGGTGTACAACCTTCAAAACCCATTCTCAACGCACCTAAAGAAATTTCATTTTAAAGAAAGTATTTGTCGAAAACATTTTTAGAACAGTAAAAATTGCATTGCTCCAATTGCATATTTACTGTGTATATATGATGTAAATAAACGAAGTAGGAATAAGAATAAAAACGGATTGGGAAAGAGGGGTTCGTAGCGCATAACTAGCAACTGCACTTCCTAATTCAAATTATGCAAAATTTTCCAATTAATTTAAAGTTTATGCAAAGCACTAGTTTAATGTCGTACTAAATTAACCCCTATGGTCCGTATTTATGGATTAATTAATTCCTTTTTGGGATACCACCCCCATCTCTGAGGTTAGATATGTTACATATGACCAGCTGCTTTGCGAATGTTCGTGGTGTGGTCGCATCCTATGATACAAGGTATCGAGTTTTCTCAGGTGGGAGGATCGTTAAATTTGTTGTAAGTATGCATGCTGCTGACTTCTCGGCTTAGGTGGCCGCACGGACCACAATCCCCTTGAGAACATAAGTATCTAATTTCCCACTTCTACGGTCCCAAAAATCTGAATGTTGAGAACTTGAGCGGCCAATGGAAGCCCCGTGGAGCAGTATTAGGGCATAATTCGCTGTTGTCGAATGGCGGTATGAAATCTTTCATTGCGAACTTAGACGGAAGACGCCTCCTCCGACACGTGGCTCCTTTCCCGTCCAGTTAAGCCCTATTCATAGATCCATTACATTTGGCGCTATTCGAAATTCGAGTCACGTAAGCAAAATTCTTCAGGAGCGGAATTTCGAAATCCTTTACTGCAGGCAGGCACAATACGAGATTTCCGCCCCGAAAGGGGAGTGCAATTCTCAATGACAAGAAAAAGGTCCTTGATTGAAGAAATTTGTCCTAATTAGTGTGCCAGGCAGGCTTTTGCATATAAGCACGTCCGTACGTAGGACGAGGGTGCTGCCAACCCAGATAAATCCCTTGCCCGGCTTCACACGGCACCCGGAGGTATGCTTAATGAAGGTCATATAAGCAAAGTTTCCTCTGTCGGGCCTGGGTGCTCTGCTCTGCTAGGCATTTTGTGTTGACACTGAATTTATGAGAGCTTAACTCGAAAGATGCCTTCCGCTAAGCCTTTTGGGATGACGTAGAACATAATTTCGCCGAGATTTTCGGGCAGTTTATAGAGGAAACTTCTAGGAATTCGTCGGAGAATATTTTTAGTTACAAGCTATTTCGCTAATGAAAAAGACGCCTCAAAGGTTTCACTTTCAAAACGTTTTATTACCCAGCTTAAAATTATTAAACTTACCATTTGTTTCATAGCAAAATTATTTTGTCGTTAGACTGATAGGGCTGCATCTGCATGCACAAAATCACTAAAAGGCTAAGTTATTTTTAGCCTATACTCAGAAATAAAATCGGCAACTCCGACTATGTAAAAAGTAGTGGTTATTTTGCAAGATCAAAGTGCTAATTAGGTTCAGCAGAGTGGAAATATAATAATCTACTTCTTTAACACTGTCATTTATTTGTTTTCTTCATTCATAGGCCACAAATCAAAATTTATGATTTGAATTATGGGATACTATCAAAGGAGGATACGACTTTTAAGGGTTTTTCTTTTAATCAAAGCAAGAAAACCAAACAGTGAAATCGACGTTTGGCATACCAACTGGCATTATCTGCAATTATCTGAAACAGATGAATTTTGATATTCTATTGTCGTTAATGAGTCTTAGGAAAATTAAATTACAGCAAATTAGAATTTCATCTATAAACAAACAATTTAAAAAGGCTGAGACTTTAATAATTCTATGAATATGCCATTCTTTAAAAACCTGTTTCCAGAAAAACGCGTTTCATGCTGGTAAGGTAACTCGTGTGTCGTATAAAATTTGTCTGTGAAAGTGTTTCAACATCGTTCACGATTATTGTTGCCAACACCCAGAGAAATTTCATTGACAGTTTTAAACAAAATAAATATTTAGGCAAAAATTCATCTGAAATTGTTGAAAACAACAATGTTGTTGTTGATATTAACAACTTATGCTTTATTAAAATCAACAATTTATTATTGTTTGTCAAACTTCTTCTTAATTCAATCGAATTTTTATTGCACAATACTGCTTTTTATTTACTGGCTTCGACAGCTCAGTTGGTAATGGAGTGTGGAGCGGCCTGATACAAAAGTTTATAAACGCAAGAATGAGCAAAGTTAAACTTTGCCCATTTAATTTTACGAAAAACATTGTCCACGACAATGTTTTATTTTATTATTTAAATAACCTAAAACCTTGCTGAAGCCCTTTCATATCCCATTTGAACTTGGTAAAGCTAATGTTTATCTTTGAGTGATGTCAAGTTAGGAAATACAAATAGGCTTGGAATTCCTATGTAATGAAGGGAATATTTAAGATTTTGAAAAAATTGAAAAGAGAATCGCAAAATAGAGGTTGTTTAAAGTTTATTTTTTTATCTACATATTGTTTGCTTGAAGTTTGTTGAGCATACACAATTATTTTTTGTAAATGTTTGTAGATAGTCAGGAAAATCATACAAGAATATAGTTCCAAATTTGAAATGATCTATTGATTGATTTGTGTATACATACAGGGTGTTCAGAGGTGGGAGGGAAATATTGCAGGAGGTGAAAGGTCAGGCCGAGGCAAGCAAAAAATCGTATGGGTGGGGGGGGGGGGTTATCTCGCACCGTTCGGCAGTTACAGGGTGATTCGTAAATCACGATGTTGCCTTATATGGGAACCGCTATTGTATTTTTATCTTTTTTTCTATGCATCGCAGCGACCCCAAACCGATCTCAAAAAATCACTATTTTGAAACCCTTTCCAAAAAAGTCAACACCGCCCCCCTACCCCCAACCCCTTGGCCGCAATCACCTCTGCAAGTTGAAAAATTAAATTTTATTTCACGATTTTTCACCTTTCGCCCCACTTTTCTCCGAAATTCACGTTATTAACATACCTACTTTTTATTGTTTTTAAGTTTCCTATCTAATTACCTTTCGAAAGAGGTGCAACATGCACAGGTAGAAAAAGGATACAAACATTTATTTACAAAAATCCTTTTACAAAATATTAGGACAATTCGAATTTTTAAGAAATTATACTTAAATTAACTAAAAAATACTTTTTATTCACTTAAAAACTAATTACAATTAAAACTTATGTGCTACAAAAGCTGTTCGAAATGTTCTCCGCCAGTCTCGATGCATGCAAGTAGCCTTCGTCTGATTCCGCGTTTGAGGTCTATGGTAGCCAGTCTCTCCCGTATTTTCATCGCTGCAGTCCCAATCCTGGTAACTAATTCGTCTCTCGTGTTGATTGGTCTTGAGTAAACCTCATCTTTCATCATTCCCCATAAGAAAAAGTCCAGTGGAGTAAGGTCCGGTGATCTAGCAGGCCAAGGAATCGGTCCACCTCGTCCAATCCAGCGCTCTGGGTAATCTTCATTCAACCTTGCCCTAACAATGTTCCCAGTATGCGCAGGTGCTCCGTCGTGCTGTAAATACATTGCGCTTCTGGTGGTCACGGGGATGTCCTCCAACAGATCCGGAAGGTTATTCTCCAAAAAGTCCGAATACAGCTGGCTATTCAGCACTTGAGGCAAGATGAAGGGTCCTATCAACTGGTTGCCGATGATGCCAGCCCAGACATTGACACTAAATCTTTGCTGGAAGGACCAACACCTTGTCCTGTGTGGGTTCACATCTGACCAGGTGTGGAGGTTGTGGAAGTTTGTGACGCCATCCCGGGTGAATTGCGATTCATCCGTCCACAGAATTCGGTCTAGAAACCTTCTGTTTTCGATGTCAGACTCGAGCAGCCAAGTGCAGAACTGCAATCGTCTTTCGGAATCTCCTTGATGTAGTGCTTGGACCGGGATATGGTGGTATGGATGTAGTCCCTCTCGGTTCACAACGGTCCACACTCTCCCTGAAGACAATCCTAACCGTCGTGCGACCTGTCTGATGCTTATTTCAGGGCTGTTCCTGACGATGTTGAGGATTTGTTGGTCGGTTTCCGCTGAATCGGCCGAAGTTCCTGATCGCGCTTCTGCTCTAGGGGCGGTTACACTTCCGGTTTCTTTTAACCTCCTGAAAGTCCTTGAAAATACCCTTCTATCGGGTACACGCCGATTTGGGAATCTCCTTTGGTATTCCCGTACGGCCTCACTATCATTTCCGTCTACTAAACCGTACACGTAAATTATGTCGGCATACTCTTCAACAGTGAATTCTGCCATTTTTTCTTAATTTTTTGTATTAAACACCCGTTCTTGTCAATTGCCTCTTCAACTATGGTCAATGTCCTTTCAAACGTACCCATTTTTATACCATAATTCATAGGAGGTATTAGACACGGGGCGTCAGGATACTTAGAAGTCAATACTGGATATCATAAACTAATAACGCCATTTAAC
The DNA here is from genome assembly GCA_963920795.1 of Eutolmus rufibarbis. Classification (NCBI taxonomy): domain Eukaryota; kingdom Metazoa; phylum Arthropoda; class Insecta; order Diptera; family Asilidae; genus Eutolmus; species Eutolmus rufibarbis. Next base: position 23,809,777 of record OY987204.1, read on the forward strand.
GAGATTACATTTATTATTTTTTAACAGTTTTGCTGAAATAATAAAACTTTATTACCTGTGTGTCCTACATAAATATTTCCGAACTTGCTGTCATAAAAATTCTTTACTTAACGACTTTTTCCATTATGGTGCAATAAAGTAATTAGGTACCTGTGAAGATGTTTTAATTTCAGGATTTTTGTATCCTTTTTCTACCTGTGCATGTTGCACCTCTTTCGAAAGGTAATTAGATAGGAAACTTAAAAACAATAAAAAGTAGGTATGTTAATAACGTGAATTTCGGAGAAAAGTGGGGCGAAAGGTGAAAAATCGTGAAATAAAATTTAATTTTTCAACTTCCAGAGGTGATTGCGGCCAAGGGGTTGGGGGTAGGAGGGCGGTGTTGACCTTTTTGGAAAGGGTTTCAAAATAGTGATTTTTTGAGACCGGTTTGGGGTCGCTGCGATGCGTAGAGAAAAAGATAAAAATACAATAGCGGTTCCCATATAAGGCAACATCGTGATTTACGAATCACCCTGTAACTGCCAAACGGTGCGAGATAACCCCCCCCCCCCACCCATACGATTTTTTGCTTGCCTCGGCCTGACCTTTCACCTCCTGCAATATTTCCCTCCCACCTCTGAACACCCTGTATATATATAATTTAGTTTAGTTTTCTGTAACATACCATATATGTATATATGCACCTTATATAAACTTAATTAAGATGGTTCCAGTACAGGCTTTTACAACTGAATGCTCTATTCTTAAAATCGATGCTCTAAATGCTCTAAATTGTATAAAAAAATAATAAATAATTAAAAAAATCAGTACTAAGAACTAAAAAAGATTCTAATTATTTACAGTGGAGAAATATTTTAAGTATTGCAGATAAGCTAAGAACTAGAGCAACTGTTATCATAGGCTAGATCTAGTTGGTGTTTGTAAAATGGCTGTTATGCGCTACTATGGTTTCGTCTTACGCTATGAAAATAAAGTAACCCAGTTGTTTATTAAAGAAATCCTCCAAGTTAAAATTTGTCATATTATTTTAGAAACGATTTTCATTTAAGAAAGAATTTTCATTTAAGAATAAATCTAGTGCCCTATAAGTTGATTCCCTTTCCATTCTATTACATATATATGTATATAACTAAGACTAAACGAATTTATTAATTTCGGATCATGCCTCTTGAAATTCCTTGAACAAATAACTTTCGGTTAAATGTCCCTTTACGACCCCAGGGTATGCTTTGAATTAAATTTTCAGCGTATATCAAATATTCGTCTCGCATTGTTACTCTGCAATTTATCTTCCTATTCTTATGTGATTTTTAGGGCTTGTCCATTTAAGGAAGTACCTACATAATAAGCATATAATATAGTGTGAGTATGAATATAATATTATATATAGTACCTACTTACATACTTTAATTTTTAAGAAACTTATTTTCTTCCAAATTTGATAGGAATTTAAAAACAAAGTAGTATAGAAATATAATTGACTTATTTGAGTCGTAAAACAATTAAATTGTAGCCGAAATTTTTACATATCGGTTTTGAATATATTCCATACATGTCCGGAATAGGAAACAGATTGAAAATAGTTCTGATTTTTAAATCGCGACAAAGAATTGGATAAAAATGAGACAGGGCTCATTTTTTCATATATTTTCGAAGTTTTGTTCGCCTTCGACTCAGGGCTGTAGCTAGAGTCGAATTTGAGGTAGGGCAGCATTGGTTACAGGTAGGGCGGAAGTAAAAAATTTATCATAATTGATCTGTCCTCGAAGCACGGGCTCCTAAATCAATCACCATGTATATCATTGACCTCTAGGTCAGTGATGTACATTCAACAGCTATTCGTAAACAAATAATTTCTGTGAGAGAGCATGAGCAGAGCATGGATCTAATAATTATTAAATCCTCAATGATGAAGAACAAGCGAACAAGATGGTCGAACTTCCAGATTTGGATGTAGATTTCCACGTCTGAGTGAGAGTGAGGTAATAATTAATTGTTGGGTGGGGTGATACGAGTAAATATGGTAGATACGACCAAAAATACCATTTAGATTATATTGTTTCTGCAAACTTATTACAAAAGAGCTTTACTTCGGCCGTGTAGAGCTTTACTTCAGACGTGTGATGTGAATTTGATTTTCTGTGGCGCAAAATTTTACATGCGACTGGACATATCTATGCATCTAGTTTGTCTATGAACAAACAATTTAATTATAATAATTTATCTTAGTTTTTGGTATTTTTAAGGTAGGGCATTGTAATTTCAAGGTAGGGCATTGCCCCACAATGCCCTCCCCCCTAGCTACGGCCGTGCTTCGACTCATATAAAATAAAAAATAAAACCAATAAAAATATCGACAACTTATTTTTCTATGGATTTCAATGATTCCTATGAGTTTAAGGAATAAAACTTGGGTGAAGTATTTCAAAGCAATCACAATGAACCTTACAACTTTAACCTTCCATGAGCCTGTTGGGTTCATAAAGGCCCGACAGATTTCAATTCTTGTTCAGGCAGAGGAACGTAGTTTAATTTTTTAATTCTTTTGAGAATAAAATATTTCGAATTCAATATTTGTGTTTTTTTAAATTGTTTGCGTAATATATCTATTTATGTAGCCATGTTAAAAAATTTCAATAACATTTAAAAAAAATTAAAATTTGTTCCCAATTTTGTACCTGTAAAATTTTAAAATTATTGTACAGTGTTCCTAAAATTTTAATGAATTATAAGATAACCTACAAGCTATAGAGCTCGTTATTTGTTGATTTTAGAACATTGTTACATTTTCAACAGCATCTGTGGTTGAATGGCAATTATAGACCAAAAAGACAATAGTTTTTGTTTAACCACCTAAAGTTGCACAAATAAAGGAGTCAGTGCCACGTTTTAAAGCTTTCCAAAGTTTCATAAACTGCATTTTATAAAGTTTACAATTATCAAATTATTAAATTTCTCTTCGTGTATATGCCCTCCAATCTGACCTAAAAAACGATAGGATGTTTAAAAGTTTTCGCCATGAAAATATATTAAACTAAAAAATCTTACTCAACCGTTGGCCCTTACAAAATGCAGCAGAAGCTTAGTCTCTTCTCTTAGCAGAGCGACAGAACTTTAAATATCACATAAATTCAAATTTGCGGTTGGAGGACACAAAAAGGCGGAATTATACAAGACTTGATGAATAATTAATGTGCAAGTCAAAAAGTCATTTCGTAGCCACCAGGAGAACGGACGGCGGGGGCGGCTGCTTTTCTCATGGAAATGATGGTTTGACCGGGTAGTTTCTGCAGACAAGTAGTTTGCAATCTTCCACAAGTACGACACTACGACCCTACAAGTTTCGACCGCAGAATTTGGTCGAGTGCATCAAGGGCAAAAGTTTACGGTGTAACTGACAAAATCCTCTGAAAAAATGAAGGTTCCAGCATAACAAATTTTGCATCTATTGGAATCTTTCTCAGGTCAGATATCAACCGCCGGCGTAACAATGATAAATACTTTTGCTGATGCTTAAATATCGTTTGATATATATTTTAAGATATGAATGAACATACAAAAAAAAAAACAAAGACGGACAAATTTGAGTAGAATTCATGCTTTGAGGGTTCTGCACTGTTATCATATTACCGAAAAGCTTAGTAAGTAGTTGCATTTTTATAATTATCTATTAAATTTTAATCTATTTTCTTAAATAACTTTGAAACTATTTATTTTAAAATTATAACAAAAATATATTTGAGATCCTCACAACAAGCTTTTTCATTTGATATGTCACACGGTACAGTTTGCAATTTGCCCCCAAAAGTGATTCCCATATTCAAAATTCATTTATTTACGTTACACGTCCGTGTTTGGGCCACAGAAATTCATATGTGTACCAAATTTCAACTTAATCGGTCTAGTAGATTCGGAGCATATTGGCTGTGACAGGCGGACAGACAGACAGACACACGAGTGATTCGACTGTGTTTTGTGAGTTATAAATATGGGTTATAAAGACTTAAATCTGTAGTAAATCAAAAGCAGCTTTTATTTAGTTAAAAAGAAACTTCTGAGCAAAGAATATGAATTTAAATTCTTTTTTAATTTCGCTGAACATCACTTGCCCTTACTGAGTTTGGTTATTTGTATTATTTGTCTGTGTCTAAACCGATTTAATCGTAAATTTAGTTATTAACCGAAAATAAAAATATCTATAATAATAGTTGATGACCCATTTTATTTTAATTTATTAAAATCGCGTATAAAAAGTATCGGGCCACATCTGCCACAATCATTTTAAATCTCAGGTAATTCTAGAAAAAAAAAGAAATATCTCGGGCCATTATTACTTCATACAAGATTACCTTACCCTCTCGATAGCACTTGTATAATAACAACGAGAGTTAAGTATTCGTACAGATGATTCACCATTTAATAATCAACTTTTATTTATGGGCCCGATCATTGAATCCACTGGAATCGAAAAGAGCTTAGAGAACCTCTTTTTGGAAAAAAAATTCCTTAATAATGTTTCCAAAATATGTATTCATAAAATCATTTAAATAACCTTTGACTTCAATTAATTTTTTCGTTCAAAGTGTTAAAATAATTCGATTAGAAAAATCCAATCGAATTATTTCGACGTTATGTGCGGAGAAACTTATTGAAATCAAAGGTAACTAAAATATTAGTAAGAATTTGATAACATAGCCTTAGACGGATTAGTTTTTTGATCAACGTTTCTTTTGATGAAATGAATACATATGTTTTGAGTTGCATATATGAGGGTACACTGAGAGAAATTATAGCTGCCAGGCTAATTTTTTATGTACATCGGCTCTCACAATTATAAGCGAAAAGGTGACAGCCATAGTTTGTGGCGCTGGGGCTTATGAAAATGCATTTGCAGTTATGAAAATAGCATTTGCACTTATGAAAATAGCATTTGCACTTATGAAAATAGCATTTGAAGTTATGAAAATAGCATTTGCACTTATAAATCGGTGCTTATAGTCTATAGCGCTCTATCTTATTAGGATTTTTTTCAGTGTAGAATCAGTTGGTCAAATATTGCTGTTGGTTGGGGTTTATTCGATGTTTAACCCTTTTAGTGCCAACGACGATATATCGTTGCGCGTGCGATTGCGTCTTATTCTTCACATTGTGAGAAAACGTTATCTCAAAATAAATTTATAAACCGCTATAGGTAAATAATTTAATTTCAATGCAAAAGAATTTAAAAAATTGTTTTGGGTTTAACAAGGGGCACAAAAAAACGCAGCAAATAGTTATCTGAGAGCTCGTGTGCCACGGCGTGCATCAAGACAAAAATATTTCTTTCAGTCTTTGCTTGGATTTTCTAAAGAGGACCGAATTTTTTAGGACCGAAATTGCTTATTATATTAAAAATAATTAAAAATGTTATAGTTACACTTCATACTACGTCACCTACATAAAATTGTGATCAAACGATGACTATTCATATGTGGAAAAATTGTTTGTTGAAGAGAAACTTGTTTTATGTTTTTCATGTTTTATATTGATGTTGTCCGTATGATTTTCAACAACTATTGAAATACAATTGGCATTACAGTATTCTCTCTTTCTTCCCTAATACACTGCATTCTGAATTTTTTAAATATCTTTCTTAGTCTGCTTTTTATGAGCTTTTTTCCCGAATCTTAGTAAAATCGTCAAATTCGTTCGGTTATCTTCGCATAGGCACTCGTTTAGCGCTCGGCACTAAAAGGGTTAAGGCATTGATGATACATCGAATCAGTCCGATACATTGTTTACTATACATCGCTTGTTTTCGAAGCATCGACGTATATCGTCCACCCCTATTTTGAGAAATTTATTGCAAATTCAGTGGTTGACATAATCCTCAAATTTTTAAGAGAAATTTGCTCTTTGCGTCGTCATCCTCCTCCACAAAGTCAAAATGTATTCGATGGCAAGTAATTGCTCAAAATGTGCGGATAAACGAAGTCACGGATTTCTTTCGCAAATATAATTTAATTTTGAGTAAATTCGTGAATCCACTTTAAGCGGAGCACGAGGCAGAGTCGTGGGCATAAAATCACTTTTCCCTTATTTCGTTTGAGGCTAAAGATTGCCGATAGCAACCACACACACTTCGATCGATTCCTCTCGATGTCGAATATCCCAGCATTTTCCAAAAGAACTTAATTAAAAACGCTTCCTACGGAAATTGAAAATCATTTACAAGAGATCCATTGCAGTCAATTGTGCGTAAATCGACTTCCACCGAATGAGCACCACGAAAGAAGCAACTCCTCCTGCAAGGAGATTAAATTTCCATCTGTGCAAACATTGATTTTCCGCTGCAAGCTTTTACAGACGACGTTAGATGCAGAGTTCTAAAGATGGGTTCAACGGCTGTGGGTCACATAAAATTTGCAGACATTTACGTCACCTCGAAGCAGATTGTAGTCGCCTTAGCGAATTTTACAGCATATAAAATCATGCAAAATTTTTTCCAATGTTTGCCTTAAATTTTGCGATTCCATCTACTTCTAACACGGCCTGGTAACGATACATTGGAAATTTTTGAATAATTAATTATACACTCCGGAGTATACGCATACAGTACAAGGCCGCTTTCGGCACGCTCGATACTGAATTGGCGGTTTTCCTGATTATTTTATTATATAAAGAGGCGTAATTTACCTATCGGAAAAAAGGCTGCTAAGTGTCAACACCACTCGAGTCTTAATTGCCGTGCCGTGATCGAGGGAAATTAAAATACATAGGCCTCTACCTTCGCATGTTAGGCGGGGTATAGTAAACATTGATTGGAAGCAGCCGGGCGGCCGCGCCGTAGAACTAATTCTAAAAAATTATGAATAGAAAGCAGTAGTTTAGCTTTATATCCCCATAAATAAATAAGGTGGCACTCGTTATTAAATCCTAAATATTTTACTTGAATTTTGGAAACAGTATTCAATTAGTTACGCCTTACTTACAAGGAAATTGTCCGAAGCGTCTCCTTCCAATTTTGCCCTTCTTTTAGTAAATGTTTCTAAGGGGTGAAACTATCTGCCAACTTAGTAGTGTAATAATATATGTAGAAATATATTGTAGAATAATGCAAAACACAATTATTTTGGATGGAAAAGAAACGTATTTTTGTAAAATACATATATATCTTAGTGAAACTGAAAGTAAATATAAGTTATTTCACAGTGAAAAATTCTTAATTTTTTTAAACCTACTTATGCTACTAAATGGCAGGATGAGCAATATCAAAGTAAGGTTCAAGTAATTATTCCTTGTGGGCAGAGCCGGTTTTAACACCATTGGCAATATTGTCGGCCCTTCTATCGTCAAATTTATTTCGAAATAAAACCTTAGCTAAATTTGAGAGACTTGCTTTTAAAGTTGTTAAAAATATAAAAGAGGGGGAGGTCGTCACTCGTAAACCTCAAAGGGGAACTTTCTGTGCAGTACATTTTGAATAAAAAATTTTTATTATATATTATTATATAATAAATTGTTTTTTTCTCCTAAAATTACATTCCAAAACATTTTGAAAAATAATTGTTTAAATATTTTTTTATTAGCAATTATTAGTCCTAAATATACCGATTTTTTTAAAAAAAATTTAAAAGATTTTGATCTTCGATCTTCTCGAATGTTTTTTCTGTTATATTAAGAATTTCTGCATTTTTACAGAATCGCGCAGGAAACGGAGGGAAATATTAAAACTCTCAAAATATGCTTAAAATTACCACATAATCACGTAAAAAAATCCACTTAACCCAGCCTTTCACTAATTATACTTCATTCAAAGGGACGATTTTGGGACCCCAAGTAAATTTAATCTAATTCTAGATATCTTTCAGAGATTTGAGATTTACTAACCACTCGATTTGATATTTAAGGTGGAGTTAGAGGCTCTCTAGAACTATTGCCTGCTAAAGTGTGCATAATTCAAAGAACTTCTCACAATAATGATCAATAAAATTTGTGGGTCATAAAAGATTTCTGTTGAGTAGTAAGTGTTAATATAAATTAATTAATAATCATTTAATAAACCATATTGCATGGAACTGGAAGCTCGGAACCAACAGTCAGAACATCATACCTAAAGTTAATTAATTTTGGGTAGTTGATTAAGGGTCCATATATGTGTCAGAATCGTCATGTCTGCTTTTCATTGACATTAAAAAGGAATCCTGCAATTTATTGAAGAATTCTATTTTAAAAAATTTTCTGGGCTTTGATGTTGATGTTGTGCATGAGCAGTGTGGGAACAGAAAGAGGTTCACCAGACTTCGCTCCGGGCAATCTCCTTACATTGTTGTATTGTAGTTAATATTCTTACCTTTCTCGAAAAATTTGGGAAAATTAAACTTTAAAACACCTTTAACATATGAAGGAATATTAACGTACAATGCACAGTTTTTCATATTATTTAAGAGTTTATATGGTAATGAGTATCTTCAGAGGCTTTATCATGTTTTAAATTGCAAAATTTTTATATAATAGATTTTATTTCTTAACAAAAAGGTTCACATCCCTTTGAAATTGCTGGTGGTTTTTCATTTGAAACAGCAGCCGGCCATCGCTTAAGTGTAAAGTGCCAAAGAATAAGGTGGAATGCACATCAATATAAATTCAGCGAAAGTTCAAAGAAAAACTTTTGTAATTCCACCGAAAGAAACTCTTACGTAAAAGTCTGCTTGAGGATTAAGTACCTACCGCCGAGTACCGAATATTCCCTAGGTACTCTTCGAAAGGGTGCTCTGTTAAAGTTTGAAACGTTTTCATATGACAAACTTTGAGAGAATTAATTACGCGAATTTCATAAGGTAGCAGCTTAACTTTAAAACTCATAATATTCCCAAAAGAAAATTATGACGACGATGAAATCCTCCTTGTGCGCGCTTTCATAAATTATTGATCGTTTCGCGCACGGTGAGGAGGACAAATTTTATTATCTTCAATTTAATTGTCGTGGGAGATTTCGAAGGCGCTGAGCCTGAACGGGACGACGCAGCATAAATCGACGGTGGGCCGGGTAATGAGATTGTTATTGGCGCCGGGTGGCTATGCTTGTTAATCTTTAATCCCTCTAAGCAGCTCATTTATTTTACAATTTTTCAATTGTTAAACAATTTTAACAACGTCTGCATTAAAAGTATACTTCAGAAGATTTGCCCAGCTGTAGAGTGGAGTTTCTGTTGCTGCTATGCCGTAATTTAGAAAGGCTTCGGCCAGATGGACCTCCCCCAAAGGATTAAATTCTGGGTTGACGACACGTTTTAATGTTCATTACGTTCAAGAACAGAATAGATCTTTCCAGTAAAGGCGATGGATTTTCACAAACTTAATTTTTGTTCTGTGCAGCTCTATATTTTCTAAGAATTTAATCAGTAATTAAACCCGGGTGAAAGAATAAAACTGAAAATTGAGTTTTAGACGGAATCCAATCGGAAATCAGGCGAAAATTATTATTTTCAACGAAAACTGGCGGAAAATAGACTGAAAAATATTAAAAATATTATTCTTTACTCGTGTATCGAGAAAGTTAAGAGAGAATTCAGACGAAAATGAGTCAGAAATATTTTATATGTACCACTGTAAATTGGTAAATTTGTCAGTCTCTGTTTCTAGTCTCTTTTCGACTGTAAAGTTTTCATTTTCGTCTTAAATTTCTCAATGTAATATGTTTTCAGTCTCTTTTCAGTGCGCAAGTAATAATCTCTGACTTATTTCCGATTGGATTCCGTTTAAAATTCAATTTCCAGTTCCTTTTCCGTTCCTTTTCAGTCTTAATTTTTTTCACACGGGCAGGCATACAATTTTGCAACTCACGTTGTGATTTAAAGTTTAATGTATTTTTTTTCAATTTGTTGGGAATTTTTAATTTTAATTTTATGTTCTCATTCAATGTTATATGATACATTTTCGAAAAATCGATAATTTCCTTTAGAGCAGTCTTTAAAAAGTACCTATTAATTACACACAGTAAACATTTTAGTGGCTGGGGTATGATCGGTAAGCTAAGAGTTAATATTAATTTTTAAAAATACTACGCTACTACCCGTGTTTATCAACTACAATTAATCAACTTTGAGTCTCATATATTTACATAGGTATAAATTTACGATAATCTAAGGGTGGTCTTAATTTTTCATCAAACGTAACCCCAATATCTTTTCATTGTATTATTTCGCAACCTGAATGTTTATGATTTCGTTGGCATGGGGCATAGACCTTACTTCATTCACGCCTTCTTCAACAAACTGAATTTCTGAAGACGATTCAAATTCTCTTTTTAAACAAGTTTTTAATTTATCCCTTTTTGTATTAGTTAACATTAGAATTTTCAGAATTTGGGTATCGAATTTAAAATCAGTGAGAGTCCAGTGAAGTAAACTTACTATTGTAAAACTCAAATTAAATTAAATTTTAAAAGGGCAAATTTTAAGATGTGGTAGCGAATTTGAAATCAGCGACCCCAAGAACACATAAAACACTCTTTTTATTCGAATGAATGGCATTGAAAAACTGATAAACAGACACGAATTCTAACGACTTGCCCTATGTTGCGGACTCTATCGCGGAATCAGAGAAAATCGTTAAATACATTTTGCTTTTTACAATGAAAATGAAAATACGAACGGCGAGGTTCCAACTTAAGGAGGATGTCGGGTCAAAACAGTCGATTTGATTTTGCATTTTCTGAACGTACCTATTCATATTAGTTATTAAGGAAGTTAAAGCTATTTACATGGAAGCAAAACGAACCTTCGTGTATTTGAACTTTTTTATTTGCGTTTTTCTCAACCTAGTAAGATTCGTAACTATAACTAATTATAATATGTTATGTTAGCTAATGAAAAGTTGTATTCACTCTGGCTAATTTGAATGTTTTTTATTTTAAAATTGAAAATTTTATTATAAATATCCTACTTTGCCGATAAAGAAAAATGGGTTAGTCCCGAAACCAAATTGACCTAATTACTTTAATATTCATATTGTTATGCGAAAAAAGCATTTAAAATTTGGACTGTGAAGCACAACAAGTAGGTATTCATACACATTCAAAGATATACATATCTCGAAAACTATTAAAAGTTATTTGCTAATTGTTTTTAAAGTTTAAATTTTACGATGCCAAGAAAATCGTTTTGTTTTTTCTCAAAATTTCAAACTAAAATGACTGCTTAAATTATGGTTAGGCTTAACATAAATTTGTTTTTTAGACCAAGCATTCTCGAAGGTCTTCAATCCAATACTATTTTTAATTTAGGGTCAGTTATTATCCCGTCAAACTGGGGTTCATTTTCCAATGATCTTCAAGTATATAAGGGCAATTTTCGATTATTTTTTATTAAAAAATTAAATTAAGGATTTTAATTTCTATTATTTTATAGTTTTATAGGTAACAAAAATTACTCTATAATTTTCTAAGATTTCAAAATAGAATAGCGTTTCAGAATCTAAGGGCACAAAATTGAACGTAAATTAAGGTAATAATTGCTAGGATATAAATTGGTTTTCATGATCAAATTGCGGCACGAATAAGGCTTCAGATGGTTGATTGCGTTACATAATCAATAGTCATATTTTTATGTATTGAAAATAATAACCAATATAATTTTATTTGACTTATTTTTTTATTGTGGTTGTAGTCATTGTTTTACTAAATGTTGTTTTTTTGAGCTGCTCTGGAGTTGCACTATATATAATAGATATGTAGTACATACATATGTATGTATAACACTCAGTTGTTATTCTGTTAAAATTTGAGCACGAGGTTCGAAAGATTCTGTGTTAAATTCGCTTTAAACGAAATAAATCTTATAGAAGGAGCAACAGCCGAGAGGCTTTTGATATAACATAATATAAGCTGACACGATAAATCTTTAAGTGATATCAAATTCAAAGAGTACTTTAAGGCAAAAGGGTGTCATTTGAAATTTATGTATTCGAAGCCTATGGGTGCCACCATGATTATGGAAGCTGTTATTCATAACGAGAAAGGGTTATCATACCTCAAACCCGAGGGAATTTTACCTTTGTTGGACTAACAAATTATGTTGAAAGGCGAAAATTTCGAATATCTACCTTCAAATCAGTTTATTCAATTAATTAAATGGAAACTGGTATCAATATCTTAAAAAACAAAACTGAAGCGTAGACGTCGGAGCAATAGTTGTTTTGTTCATAGTCAGGTTTAAAGCAGAATTAATATCTGATAGTTTCCCACGAATTGAACAAATTAATGAATAATTGGAAGGAGTTGCGAAAGTTTTATAAATTTTGTTCAAAGGAAACGAACAAATATTTTTCATTTTGCTTTATTTATTAAAGCGTATGATAGTAGAATTTAATAAACCACATTATTTTTTCTTTTAGAATGCAGTTTAGGATTTTAAAAATGTATTGTAAGTCTCCTATAAAACGATGTACATTTTTCACTGCAGTTATAGACACTCACATTAACTTTTACAATTTTAAAGGCGCTTTTCTCATAATAGCTTTTATAAAGTTGCCCATCAGTTGAGCTCAAATTACCAATTTTCTTCAATTTTCAACTGTTCTTGACAAATAAAAACTTCTAAAAAAAACATGCGATTGTTTTCGAAAGTGGAAAATTTTTTCAGATACAGCTGATTTTAGTGTCTAAAAAAATTACTTTAATTGACTTTCGTTGTTGTCGTCAAAATGATATTTTCATTAATTCATTCAGTGTTGAATACTGTGATATTGACAAAAGTATCTTTCATGGTCAGGTTACGTCCAAATCTATAGTTAATAATTATTTTAATATAAAAGTTTTCAAGAAATGCTGGTACCAAAACAAAAAGAACATAATCATCGTTTATGGATATATTTATCTGAAAAAAATTCGTAAAATGAAGATGCTCAATAAATTAAAAGTTATAAATAAAATAAAGTTATAAATAAAAGACGTTGCTCTGATTTACTTATATTTATTTCTTTTATTCACATATACATATACAAATAGTCATAGATGTATTTATTAATCAGTAAAATTAACGTCCGCCTGGGCTGTCTGCCTTAGTTGTTTCACAAATGATAGTGTACATGTATAGAAATATATAGTAAAGAATATATAATTTATCTATATATAATATATCAACAAAGATGGTTTCTGTTGAAATTTTTCTTTCACCTTTCTTTGTATAGCTGAGGGTACAAATATAGTGTTTGAGAATTTATTTGTTTATTTTTTTATTTTTATTTTAAATCGATTTTATTCATATTAATTTGCTTTTACCAAAAATCAAATGATCTCTTTTCATAAGAAAATATTTTTACTCATTTTATAAGCATTTCAGATACGTGTGTGTTTGCGCAGTGTATAGGTTCAAAAAAGTTTGTTGGTGTTGTATTGGTTTCATAGCGATTTGTTTTGGCGTAAGGGATTGAATGTCAATTTTTTTATTTAAACGAAGTGAAAATTATTCATTCGCTCTTGATATGTAGTTGTCTTACAGTAAAAAGTGATATATGTATGTATGTATTAAGAAAATGTAGTTTCAAAATGCAACAGGTACTTCATTTTTATTTATACTCTAGGATCGAAAATATTTTATTACTTCATAAATGTGGAAAGATCGCTGTTTGTCATGCAAAAACTACTCAAATGATGCTTCTCTACCGCTGGTACTTCAGGGTTAGATTTCATCTGTTGCTGGAATTTTAAGGCAAAGTCGTTCGTAGTGAAATTAAAGAGTACAGAACTGAAGCACAAATAATTACTAATTACGACAAAGTTAACTCATCTGCTTTTAAGGGGGCAATACACTTTTCCGGTAAAAAAATTGATGATTTTCGGAAATTAATTCAATAGAGAAAGAGTTAACGAATCTCATTTTCACCTTTTGTGGCATCTTTATTGAAGGTCTTTGTTAATGAAGATATATTTTTTTTCGTCGAAAATTCAAAATGGCGGCAATTTTTTTTTAGTTTTTTGGATCAATACCTTTAATATGAATGGAAAAATAATGATATTGGTCGATTATTTTGTAAATTATAAGAGATTAAAAAAACGCGACTTTTGTGAGATCTTTGCTTTGCATAAACAAATTATTACAAGGTGTTAATTGATAAACTTTCCATTTATAATGATACGGACAATTATAAAAAATATTTCTTCCAATTTTGAGCTCGATCGGACGAATAGAGCTCCGGGACAAACCGGCGAAAATATCATTTTGAGTAAAACGCGATTAAAGCTAGCTAGCGCGAGGCGATTAATAAAATGAGTTTTGGAGAGGAAAGACTCGAAATATCAAAAATTTCCAGGTCATGTTCTCAACATCTTAGAGAATCATTTTCTTTAAAAAAAAAATGGTTTTTTCAACCCGGAAAAGTGTAAAGGCCCCTTAAGTTTTTATGCAGTAACAAAACTTACAAACTGAAAATAAGTAAATCTTTTAAAAACTCACTATTGACTGCATATGACACCAACGTGGTGCCACAGGCATTCAACGATCGATTTGTCGATTGCACCACGTTGGACGTTGGTGTCACCGGATGTCAAAGTGCTCAGGTGAATGCTTTTAAAACAAAAATTATATGCACATTAAGTACATATAAATAGAATAGTAAATAAATATAATAACATAGTTTGGCAGCAACCAAATAAAAATTGTGCACGTAGCTATCTAAATATATAATTCCAAGAATTAAAGCTAATTGTCTAGAATTAAAAAGCGCTTTGATCAATGAATTAAGTTCAGAGAACTTTCTAGGGAATTGTTGTGCATAATATCTGATTACCAGAAAAAGGTGAGACAAATGGCCTGCCTTATTGGGGAACACCAACTCAATTTATGTAATTAATGTTTGGAAGCTGTGAGGCGTAATCGATATCAGCACCGGAAGAACTTTCTGTTCTGGACCCTGTTGCTGGCAAGGTAACTACTTGGGTAGTAATTGCTTAAGTTTGCAAAGTGGAAAGTTTCTTCACTGAACAGACTGACGGAAATGTAGATAAATTTCTTTGAATGAAATACAAGAGACACTCTGGTTGCTGTTGAGAACTCCAGTTTTAATCCAAATGAAATTTGTTGGGTCCCTAGAGGAAGTTAAAAAATTACGAAAAAGGCGAAACAAAGAGGGGTCAGAAAGTCGCTAAATTACACTCAGTTGACTCTTACATCATTTCAAGTCAAAAGTTGCAGTCGGTTTTGCCAAAGTAAACGGTGTAGAAAATTCACTTGGGATGGTTATTTCGTATTAAGGTACCCACTAGAAAATACTCACTAGCACACAAATTTCTTGGCCCAAAAAGCCGTTTCATACTTTAGGTAAAAAAATTGTTTTGATGTTCACAAAAATTTATGAGTTAAAGAAAACCTTAAATATTTGTAGGATTAAAGTGTGCAGTAATCATGCAATCACTTAAAAAAGGTAGTTGGTTATAAGACACGTTTTACATTGCTTACAGGCCATCTGCTGCATGCCAAATTTCAGCTAAAACAAATTGAATTTGAAATGGCCAAATTAAAATTTCCAATTACAGAGCAGCTGCTGGTTTTAATAAACGAGTCATCCAGGTTGCATTGCATAGTTCCTGACTCTAATTACATAAAAGACCGTCGATAGATCGCGTTGACTTCTGGGTGGAAGGAACAAGCATGTCAAATTTAGAGGGAAAATATGCAGCTACTCCGAATCATTGAAGTAATGAAAACAAGCTTTCACAAAATGAAATTGTTGCGTTACAAAAACAAACGAAAGTTATGTTTTTAGGTAACAATTGCATTTGTGTTTCCGTTGTTCAGATTCAGAAAATTTTGGAACAATTTCGTACAATTACAATGTTGTTTTTTGTGTTGAAGTTGTTGAAATTCATTTGATTTTCTGACTCATTCTTCACCAAAAGATGTCTTTCATTTCACGTGAAATATTTTATTTAAATTAACAAGTAATGTTTTCAATTTGAGCGCTAGCATAAGAAATAAAACTTTTAGTAAGTAATTTAAGGCTTATATAAAGTTTATATTAATTTATTTAATATAAGTGCCTCTATCCTTAAAAGTGATTTCGAAGATTATAAAATAATAAATACTAAACCAAAAGTGGAGTCTCATATGACAGCCAATCATAGAGTTTAATAAGTCCTTCTAGATTTTTAAAGCTGAAAGCCATTTAGTGTAGTGTCTGTCGAGTCGATTTGAAATGGACTTGCAGAATAGCCCCCCTTGGGCAGTTTTTAGAACGAAATACGAGTTGTCGGACCCTTAGCTCATTTCTTTTAAAATAATTTTTAGAAGTGATTGAAATTTTCCGACAATATTATTATTGTCCGCATACAAAATTTATCAATTCATTTTTAAACTTTTATATTAAAAAGCAAAACAGTATTTAAAAAGCTATTGCTTATAAAAAATTGTCGCTATTTGGTCAATTTTGTATAAATTCGATTATATCTAGTAGAAGTTGGTAATTCAGTTTAATTTTTTTGTTACATAAAAACCATAAATCTAAGCAAAATTCAAATTTCTTATTGTTAGCTTTTATTGTTTCATTGAGAAAAATTTACCAAAAGTTAAGTAATTTTTCGTCCATTTAAAAAGAATGCCCACTTGAACATTTTAATTAATGATTAATATTCCAAGTAATTAATACCTTTATACTTTTTTGATAGCGTTTTTAATAACAATTGACATCTCCTCCTGAGTGTAAGAGATTAAGCAACTCCCATGATTAAAACAACTTGGTGCCTACATTTCAAAAATATACATATAGAAGAATTTAAAGTTACACCCATCATTGAAATATCTTCCTGAAGCACCCTTTCCTGGTGTGCCTTTTCAAGCACCAAACCAAATTTTCACTCTTGATTAGTACAGACCTAAAATATATTATTATTCATGACATAAAATGGGCAATATGTGCACTAAAGCGACAATATACGAATTAAATTTGCGAACGTATAACTTTATGTGCCATGGGAGAACATTGATTAAGTTACGAAACTTGCCAAATACTCTATGATGTACGTACATTTGGCTTGTTTGGTGGATGTAGCCATAATGACCGAAAATTGCTCACTGTGATGAAATATTCGAAGCAACATACACTGAGCGGAATGTTTATAGCCGACATAGAACTGATTCACATTACGAATGGGATTTTGCTTCCATTGCGAATCCCAGTTCAGCAATTTCTTCACTGGATTCATTGCTGTGAATGAGCAGCTGTGCTCGTCATTTCGTATTTTGGGCGAAGTGGTGTTTAACACTGTTATTTAACAATAAATGGATGTGTTACATATTCACCCTTTTGCAAGAGATCGGGAAAGAATATTAATTTGGTAAAAAGCCCTACAGGGAATAAAAATGACTTTATTACTACTTACACTAATTTTAGATTATAATACGAAACATTTCTTTTTATAAAAGCAAAATGTATAAAAAACAAGCGCATTTTGAAAATGCTAAAAGATTTGTTCTTCAGTATTTAAAAGACATTTTTAATGACATTTTAAAAATGTATTCCTGTTTTAGACATTTGGCTTTGCCAAAATAATTTAATAAGTTGATACTGCTTGAATTATGGTGAAAATATCCAGGCAACTATATTAAAAATATCCCCATATCTTACACCATATTATAAAATTTTACGAAAGTATAAAAAATCACTACACAGCCATGATGAAACTGGAATCAAGCTGCTTAGTATTACGTGAAAATTGAAATAATATTCGTATTATGTAATTATAATTTTAAGGCAAGTTGAGATAAAATAGAAAACTTTCAATTATGGTTGGTTTATTGGTTTGTTTTACCATAAGGTAGCCATTATTTCAAAAACTTTACGTTATTCTCCAATTTTCGTCTCAAGTGACGATTCTGAACGGAAATGGATCTCTACGAGCATACAAGTGAGCAATAAAGTGCCAACTGTTCGTCAAAAATTCTTGATGGCCTCAGATAATTAATTGGTGTGGATCCCATATTCCTTCTTTATATGCTTTGTCGATTTTATGTTAATGATTTTATTTAGTTTACCATTTCTATCTAAAGACTTCTTCCCAATTTCTGTAGATTAAATCTTGGATGGACTCCATTAGAGATTTCAGGTCTTTTGAACGGTCAAAATCAGTAACAGAAAATCTTTTGAACTAACACTGTTATTTGTGATCTTCAACAAATCTTCATACGTATCACAAATTTTCAAAAATAACTAGCCGCTGTGTTATCACTTCTCCTTGTCGTTTAAATCAGTTGGGAAATGACGATAATTTTCATTGATATCATCTTTTTGAATAAAGCTCATTGTCAGAGGATATGAAAACAAGCAAAACTGACGACAACGTCATCGCGATCTATCGTAAAATCAAACTAAGTATTCGCGAAATTTACCGGAAAATCATGTTGGGAGGATGGGCTACTTCCAACCCAGACACGGCAGCTATTTGAATGAAATAATTTTCCATAAATATAAAATTGGACCTAATAAAGAAACAAAAATTGAAAAATCGAAATTTAAAAATACACTTATCGATGAGTAGGAAAACAGCTTTACACTCAAATATTAAATTAAAAGCAATGAAGTAGCTACCAAATTACAAAAAATTTAATCTCCAGCTGAATTCCAGAGGAAATGTTTATATAAGAACGAACGCAAATAATCATTTAATAATGAATCAATTAAGGAAATTTCCAATAAATTCTAGATAATATTTTAAACATCGGTTCAATTTTCCGAAAATATTATTATAGGTACAATCTACATACATGTGAAAAATGTGTAGTTGGGAGTAATACGGTGGAAATAATATGGAAATTTATTTAAATTACATTTGCATTTCTCAACTGATTAAATCATCAATTGCTGAAAAAACATAATTATAAAATAAAGAAATATTCAATACAGTTGTTTTAAAAAATATAGATATGAAGATGAATGTTCGTTATCTGGTTAATTTCAGAAATGTTTTATTCAATTAAAATGTTGTGAAAAACTTCTTAAATTTGTCTGAAATTTTGATGGTTTATTAAATGATTCGATTATAAAATAAGCGGTGGGTATTTTACGGACAGTCAATCCCTCATTGATTATATGATGTGTGTGTAAATTGATGTTATTTGTGCATCTACAAAAGCTCTGGTCACGTTGAGTACGGCTGTACAAAAAAAGCTATCAAAAAGTTGTTTATAGGATAAGAAAAATCTCAAATTGATTTAGCTTCTTGCGTGTGCTGTGTATGAAGGCCTAAATGCAATATTATATGTATTTTCAAGACTTAAGTAGAAGTTCCACTACATATTCTTTCAAGATTAGGGGAGCTCTACTATTTAATGTATGTATCAATTCCTATACGAATGAAATTTTCAGTTATTCTTAAATAGCGTCTAAAATTTGATAGTCTTGTTTTCTGTGTGTCTTTTATTCCTCTTAAAAACCAGAGATAGCAAAATAAATTCCCTACGAATGTTATCTAACGTTTTACAGTGTGAAACGATTTCTGAATCGCGAAACATGTTCTTATCATTAAAACGTCCATCACAATCGATTTTTTCGTCTTACATACCTGCTAGGGTATACTTATACCTATCAACGAACTGTCTGGGTAGTATGTAGATACCGCATGCATCACGTCAACAAAGGAGAGCTTTGCAGGGTGGGGATCCTTAGAACTTTACTCACTGGTTATATTTTTGTTTGTTTTTGTTTAAGATTTGAAACTATTATTTATTTTGTAGGTTTTAAACATTCATTCCTTCTTCACAATCTGAAGGTAATTATGACGCCAAGCGAGCCTTCTGCTTACGAACAAAATCAATTGCAAGTTTGTCTGTTGCTCGAGATTCCAAAATTTGAAGAATTGGATGATCTGTAAAGGATAAAAAATATAAATATATTTTAAATTATAGGTACTGTAAAGTTATAAATTAAATTTTTTATATTATAAATTGGCTTTTTATGAATCTTTCACAGATTTGTAGTATATTAATTGAATTATTTCAGTAAAACATTTCTCGTAACTACGTGATTGTAAAATTAATTTTCATCAAATCAATACAAAAGAAAGACACGTCAATCATTTAAAATGCACTGCAATTACCAGGCTTGCATCGTTGAAGTATAAATTTAATAAACCCCTGGTACTGCCGTGCAGGAAATATAAAAAGGCAACAATTCAAGAAAAGTGAAAACATCCTTTGACTGCAACTATTTTCTTTAAATCAAGTAGAAGGGCGACTTTTTTTCTCACACCCTGCTGAATAGAAAATTGCTGAGGTGTGCATTCATTCAATTGAATTTGTTTCGAGTTTCCTTGGTGTCCAACGAATAAGAAAACTTTCTTTTGGAGAGGTGTGCCAATATTTACTGGAATCCTTCTAATTTATCGGTTATATCAGTTTTGCTGTTTAAACAAAAATTCGTCTAAATCAATGAATAAAATTAAATATTCGAAGTCTTTTAACTTAACTTTATTCGACTCCACGATTTGTTACATATCCGATGAAAACCGGTAGAAATAGGCATTATAAAGTCTTGGTAGATTTTTAATTTTTAATTATTTGAAACTCCTTTCTCTACAGTCGCTTGGGACATATTTACATTTTTTATTAATGATTGACATTAACGTTTTTCTATAAAATGTAATAAACCCTTTAAGCTTTATTTTATTATTTAAAGAAAAATTTCAAACTTTGGTCCAAAAGTTTTGCAAATGGACATTAAAATTTTTGATGTGTTCCTTATTATTCTTTCGTGGGGTATATTGTGGAAGGGAAGGCGAATTTAATTTAAACCAAGGCATTATTATCAGTCGTTAAACAAATTCTCGGAACAAGGATTCTCGACAACCTATTGCAATACTCTGACTGTAATACATTTTATTTTTTGTGAATTTTACAACAAACGATATCATGTCAACTAATGATAAATGAAGTTTTTCAGTAAAATCGTTATTACATACATATATTCGTGTAAAAGTTCAGTTGTTACGCAGCGAGAATAGTTTGATAATTCGTTTTAATTATGGTGGAATTTTTGCTAACTTTATTACGAGTGCACCAAAAAGAAGTGATGCAAAATCGTATTAATAAAAACAGCATTATCAATTTTGGAGATATCATGTCATGGCCACAGAAATAATATATAGGAATTCGTATATATTATAGCATTTTAAAGGACATATCTAACGATACGTTCTACGATGATGTATTGTAGTTATTTGTGCTATGTACGGAGAGGTGCTTCAAAAGCAATTTTATTTTTTTGCAATTTTGTGCACTTACAAGCCTTGGCTAATTGTAATAAAAAATCGACACTTATACGTTGGTTGTATTACTTTTTTTTT
This sequence comes from Eutolmus rufibarbis, assembly GCA_963920795.1. Taxonomy (NCBI): domain Eukaryota; kingdom Metazoa; phylum Arthropoda; class Insecta; order Diptera; family Asilidae; genus Eutolmus; species Eutolmus rufibarbis. The sequence continues at coordinate 23,831,093 of OY987204.1, forward strand.
AAATTACTTGAAATAAAAACTGTAAAATAAAGTACTCACTTTTATCGTGCTGCTGCATCAGAGGCAAATCAACCTGTTTAAGTCCATGAAAATTTTCAACGCTCGTGCTGTAGTCTGCTACCCCTGGTATCGTTCCCAGAGCAAGGAATGCTTCTCCAGCAAAGTCGTTGGCCGTTAGTACGTCGTGGTCCATGACAGTAAAAGCAATCATAGCTCCTTCGGTTAAGCACTGCTCCAAGGTCACAGAGAATTCGAAGCATTCGTCAAAATTAGGATGCAAAGTTTTCTGCAAGACAAATTGTATAAAAATATAGAAATAACCCTGACATATGGACGCCTTACTTTATGAACATTTGTCTGTTGCTCCGCACAGTGGCTAAATACTCTGCGAGGGAGGAGCTCGATTATGACAAAAGGATCGCTGAATCCGTTCGGATCTAGGGGGATGATATCTCTAGCGTGCAGCACTTCAACGCACAGGGAATCATGATTGAAGTAGGCCCGAACAGCTAAAACTCCGTAAGGTCCTGGAGAAATAGAGACTAGCTGCTCCTGCAATCTTTGCATATAGAAGAGATCTATAAGTTTTTCTGTCTCTGTTTTATGATACTGTAGGCGTTGTTCCACCCTCCAAAATGCATCTGAATGCAACTGATCCATTGGAAGTCCTAGGCCTTCTGCGTTAAAGAAATCTACGAGTAGTTGAAGGGCTTCGTACAGCCGATCGTGGAAGTTCGAAGGTCTGTCACCGTCAGCACCAGTGTCCATTTGGCGGGACAATTCGTTTAGTACAGTATTCCAGATAAGGGTTAGAGCACGATTAAAATTTTTAGTTAATAGAGCACTGTTTAAGGCAGAAAGGTGGACATCCAGGTATTCTAAGAGGGGGATGATAGCTTGGTTCGTAGGAAGAGAATCTGGAGACCAGGCTAAGTGAAACACGGCTTTCTGTAACGGCACCTGCATTAGCGGTCCAAGTTTTGATAGTACCCGTTCAGCCCTAGTCTCGAGCTGAGATAGGCTAGACTCTAGAAGGGATTCGGCGTTATCGTGCAAGGGCTGCCCATCTGGTCTGAATTCTGATAGAGCTCTTCGGATATACTCCAGGTTATTTACAGTCACGCACATGTCGTCTGAAGTCCTAAATGGTCCCGTCTGCTCGTAATATCCGCTGTCTGCAAGGGCTTGATGGATCAGATCGCTGTAGTGCATCGCTGCCGAGCAGGCTGCGTCGATAAGCTGCGCCTCGAAATGGGCCGCCGTATTTAAGTCGGGCCACTGCAGCATTTTCCAGAATTCCTTCATTTGGTAAAAACAAGAGGCTGTGTCTACCGATGACGTACTATGTCTAACTATCCGCTCCCCCTCACAAATTTGATCTAAAGAAATAGCCGCCCGAACTCGTTGGAGCGCCCTCGCTTTGCTTATCATCAGCCAGCGCTCAAGAATAGGGGCGAACCACTCATGGTAGTTCTGAAGGGCCAGGGGCTTCTCGGGGGGCTGCGGCATCACGGAAAGATGTTGCTTAAGAGTAGAAAATTCCTATAAAGGTTAAATGGATTCATCTTCTATCCGTTTCGATTTAGTACACTCGTTATAGAATACTCACTTGTAAGGCAAGATAAAGTTCGAAAGGTCGAATATCTACTGGCTCCTTATCGCCCTCAAGAACCGCAAATTGACTAAGTGATGTTCCAGGAACTTGACCTGTTTCCATGCGTGAGGTCACCTCCTCAGCCAACATGGCATCGAATTGTTTGTAAATTATACTAAAATATTGTATGCCGTTTGTACTGTGGAATATAAATCGAGGGGAACAGATTAGGGCCCAACCGGAACATGAGAAATCCTTAATGTAGTCAGATAAATTCTGAATAAAATTTAAGGCAACATTTCGATGCAAAGTCCATGCGTTTAGTCAATTGTATTTTTTGTTATTCTAAATACAGACACTTTTCTTTTAAGGCACAGTTTTTGCAATATTGCGGATTTAATCTTGGGGCTTATTTAACAACTTCATGCAGTTTAAAACTTAACTTTTTATAACGAAATGTCAGTTCAATATTAAGGGGGAAACCTACGAAAAAATGATTTCTTTTGTACTCATACATCGATAGTTAAACTAATGAACAATATTTGTCCTTAATTACCCTCGTTTGATACTAATTTTGTGATAAAGTTTCTATGAAATATATTTAGGTTTTCATAAAGTTTTGTGATATATCCCAAATATTCACATTTTTTCCCGGTTATTAAATAGGTTTCCTCATTAATGAACATTTTCACCACACGATGGCACAGTTGTTAAATAACGCATTTATTTCAAACTAAGTTTCTTTAACTTTAAATCTTTAAATAAAAGTGAAAAGGCTGGAAATTGAATTAGATAAATTTCCATTCCTAAAAAGAAATATTGAAGAATGCATTCACTTTTCCTTTCCAAACTAAAAATGAAAAACGGTCGCGTTCAGGGTAAAAAGTTGGTGCAAAAAGTTGGTTATCAGACAAAACTTTAAACAATTATTTTTGAGCTATTTCCGGTGTAGTTCTGAAAATAGTCTGTTAGTGAAGAAAAAAATATGAATAATACTTTCGCACGTCTCTGCACCATCAAAGAAATCTCATTTAAAAAGTAGGCAATGCTGTAACTTTGGAATATTTTTGTTCTACTCTACCAAAGTGCAACTCAAATACACTAAAAAAAAAAAGAATAGTTTAATTTCCAGTTTTTTATAATAACAATTTTCGAATTTCAAAAAGGACTAATATTTCATAGTAAATTAAAGTAATGTAAAGAGATAACTTATTTTGGTGTACTTAAAAAATAAACAATATATAATTTTTTTTACAAGGTAGAATTAATTCTAATTCTATATTATTTTTCGCTCACTCAGGAACTAAGCATATATAGCGCTTTCTGTGTGTTTTCATTGATTACTAGGAGTTTTTATGATTACATAGATTTAAAGTTTCAAGGGGGTTTAATGTATCATTCCTCCCCCAATGATTCCCAAAATAATTCTGGAAATGGGATAGACATACCTACAAGCTTCACCAATTATTCTCAACTAGGGGTCGCCCCTTGGTCGAAATTCGACCATATACACAATCATTTTACCTGAATGCCAAATTCAATTTTTACGCTCATGAGCTCATAAATTGACAATTTCGACCACTGTGTGGCTGTACTACGGCTGAACGACAGCTGAACTGAATTTCAAATATGTAAAATGTGCGGCATTTCTGTAGAATTGGAATAGTTTTAGTCGCGTTTGCATTACTTGGATCTTCTGGAATGCTTTGCAATCAATGAAGCCTTCATTTGAATTTGATTAAATTCGATGAATTCTTTTGCATTCCATTTGTTTATTCGCGCTTACGCAACACACTCAATATAACATTATTATTTCCGGCTCGCTCCTTTATCTAGCCTTCATATTTTACGTTTATGTAAACATAATCAGTCTGGTTAGGTCAGAGGGAGATAGTTCAATTCAATGAAAGTGTGGTTTCATCAATATCGAAGTAAATTTCTGTATAAGATCATCCAGTTCTTATATATCAGTGGTAGAATGGCTAATGGCATCTGGCTCAAATTGAAGAAAGTTAAAGTTATATTCCGCCATCTACAAAAACGATTGGAATTATATGTTTAATACGCTGCTTCCATAAGCACATTCAGTCCTTCATTTAGGAAATAAGGACGATTCGCTAGTTTTATACATATCCAAAGCTTCTTATGCCAATGATTTTAATATCATATTGAAATTTTATCGAAATCCTCCGTAAAATGAAAATAGTTATTTCGTTGGCTATTTCTATTTTCTTTTTCTGTAAAAAAAAACCTGACCACTTTAAAATTTGTACTTGAAGAACCCTAAAAAGAACCCAAATCAAAATGTTCTAAAGTGGAAATATATAAACTTCATCAACAATAAATATTATTTGATTAACATATGGTTTAATTTGATTAAATTGGATTTGATTTTTTCAAAATTCTTTTTATATGAATTCAGTACCCTGTCTCCTTAAAAGAAAACAGGAAAAGAAAAGATCGTAATAAGAAATATAGTGGAAAAGCAAAACTACATATGTAGAAGTTGACTATACTTTTAGAGTATGCATCTTTGGGTGTTTAAATATTAACAAAAATTAATCTTAGTAAGAGAAATTGTTTAACGCGTTGCATTAATTTTGTTATGCAGGAAGTGGCTATAATATTTTTGGAAACGAACGTAAATAGGAACTAATAATATTCAAGGTGATTCTTTGGATTTTAAAAACTCTAACGTGTCCGGCCCTGAAACACATTTATGCTATTTTATTAAATTCTACACTAGGTATGAATTTCACTAAAAAAATTGTAGAACAAAAGCTTATATTATGCAATATGAAAAAAGCATTTAAATTATCTTTTCAACTTCTTAAAAATAAGTGAAAATGAATTGTAAGATCTAGTTTTTCAATTGCAAAAACAATTTGAGCCTTAAAATCTAGTATATAAATTGGCCAATAAAAGATTAGGAGTATTAGTTATATTATATCAGTAGAAATAATAATTAGAAACGAATTTCTTATTGAAATATAATAAAAATATAATAAGCCCTAAAATAAATTCAGCCATATTCTTAAACGTGCTATTAAATATTTGCAGTTGCTAAATACTGGCATTTCTCTATGACGCGTCGTAAGTAAAATCGTAAAATGGATGTTCTCTGCTAAAGTACTTACCTCGGGAAATTATCTTACTTGATTTCAATGCTATAAACAAACTTCTTTCAAATTTAAAAGCATTCTTTTAGAACCTTCTACTGTCAACTTGGGAACTAAAATTTTATCTATTATTATATTCTTAAATTTAGCAAAACAAATCTATAAAAGTGTGTCCTTGAAGAGGAAGTCAGTTTCTTTTCGGTGAAATTGTGTTGTATCTACTTGGAACCAATGGCGGCATTATATCGATCTTTAATTTCGCGATAACAGCTTCCGTAGAAGCAAAAAGTTTATAGTCGAGTAAAGGCCGAGAAAAATCATAAAAGCCACAACGGCCGCAATCGTGTGTGCCTGTGCTACATAGCCAATAAAACGCATCCTCGAAAATTTATGGTGCAATCAGCGAATGTTTAGTGAATGCAATAAAATTTATATCCGACCAGTTGGGTGCGGATATAGTAAAAATCATAAAAAGAACTGGGAATAAATGGTACTCACGTATCAAAGAGTGGATGGTAGTAGGTTAGACCCAACTGCAGATCTGCGATAAGAGTTGTGGTGAAATTGACTAGAGGGTTTTGCGATCGTTGTGATTCGCGCAAGAACATTTGCGCCCACTGAACCGATCCCTTTCGCAAGGAACCGACTATCTCTCCCCGGATTCCCTTGTTGAATGGACAAACCTGGCGGAATGCCTTCATTGATCCTAGAAGCCCGAGGCCCCGCAGCAGGAATTCCAGCCTTATTAAGGATGGTGGATGCAGCGATGGGAAAATATCTCGGTGCCTCCGAATTTGATTCAGCGACCTTTCAACGAACCCAGTCATTGATTCCGCGAGCCATTGTTCTAATTCCCGGGTAATAGGCTCCTGATTAGGCTGGCTCCAGAGTTTATCCACGTCCACCAACAGTCGGTGGATGAATTTCGGGTCGATGGGGGTGGACCGATTTAGCTTTACGGCCGCTACAAATCTGTTGGCAACAGAATAATTTGGATGAGTCACCCTGTGAAGGTAAATATTTTACTAACCTGGATAGCGCACACTGCAAGTCCGATAAATCTCCCTGGACTGCCAGTTGATGGAGGATGGTCAGGGCAGGTCCCGGCAGCTCTCCACACCAAGTCCAGGAGGGCTCGTGTGTGGAGAGCTCGTGGGACATGAAAACCATTTGAAGCTTTTCTATTTTGTTAATTTCCACGGAATTATCCTCCTCGGACGTGCCATGATCCTCCCTGGTAGACAGCCAAAGTTTTAAACGTATTCGTCCCTGCACGGTGCTCCGTTGGCTCCTCGCTTCGAGCTTAAACCAACCCTCGAGCCCGGTCGAGGGTATGTCGGCGATGGGTATGTTTACACAGCCAAGAAAGTCATCCTGTGACCCTTGCCTTGCTGACTGGCACACCTGCTTAAAAAACCTACCTAAGCCCCTAACACCACGCACTTCGTTGAGTCGAGAGACAGCGTCTAGAACGCAGCTCTCGTCATCATGGTCCCATATATCTAAGTGAAATATATCAGCGTTTATGTCGTCTATGTCACTGAAAGAGACAGAGGAAGGTACATTGCCTCCGGGAAATAGCACAGATGCGACAAAATTATTCAAATCCAAGCTCATTTGAAATTTATATTTGCTCCTTCGACGGGGTACCTGGGTACCTGCCCCGGCCTCGAAATGAGGTGTACTGTCATTGCTGCGTAACCTATGACCTGTGCCGATGGTGTGCGATGAAATGAAAAACTCGTCGGCAGGTGCTTGCTGAGATTGATGACCCGCCCGACGCCCTTCGTCTGTCGTCCTGGAAATATCCGGTGATGTCACTCTAAGCGAGTTCAAAGCTACGCAAATTTCAAGAGAGAGAGCTCCAAGAGGTAATTTGTTTTTTTACCGAACATTGCCAACCTTCCCCGGGGGATACCTGGTCGAGTGGCAATCGGATTTCTGCTTAATTTCCTCCGGTCATTGGGAGTTTGAGTAATGACGAGACCTGACTCACAAAGGTAAAGCGATTTACTTGCTAAGCCTGAGCTAAGACTTTCTTTCGAATAGCCTTAAAGTGGTCACGCGTTACTCGGCAGAAATAACGTCCCATCCTAATGTTGGTACTTTTTTACAATTTTTGTCTGGGTGGCATCTAAAAATCAGTTTTCACAAGAGTTGGGCCAACAGTTAGGAGTTATCTACACATTTTACCTACTGAAAAGGTGTGACTTTGCATAAGTAATGGACAAATGTTTCTCGTCCTTTTTAAAAGCGAGCACGAGTCCATCAAAATTTACTTTGAAGATTTATAAAAGGGAACCTGCAAAAGGTTTCTCATAATTTCTGACCCGTTGCCCTTTTTTCTAAACTGTGAATTAGTCTTGAACTTATGGCCCTATACTTGCAGGATAGTTTATCCACGAGGTCCTAATCACCCACCGCAAGCACATCAGAGTTACACTGTGGTAAAACAATTTTTCTTAGGAAGGAGATTGTTTCAAAGTAAAGGCAATGAAAAACAGAAAATGCAAAGAAATGCGAGTAATGTGTCGAAGTCGAACATAAACAAATCACATTTAGAAAATTTGCAAATTTGCTTAGAAACTTGACACCGTGATTGTAGAATAGAAATAATATACTTAGATCCTGAAAAATTGTAGGAAGCTTTTGAAGTACATTATTTTGAAAAATAAAAAGTAGTCTAGTCTGTCTTTGTGAGTCGTGTCGTACCTTTGTATAATCGGTACAAAAATACAAATTTATTTAAAATAAAGTCCTTCAGCGGCAGCTAGAAGGAAGAGGTAGATTTCAATGTGTTAAATTAAAAATAATTTTTACATAAGGGAATGTAATGCTGAATTCCCCATTCCCTTGATCGATTCTTCCCATTTACGAACTTATCCGAGGTATTGGCGGGATAAACGTATAGGGGAAGTTTGGCCAAATTTGGTTAAGAAATACGGTTTCTATAGTGTCCACAAGTTTCGATATATCCCATATATACAAATATTTATACAAATACAAATAAATTTTATTTTTGAAGTTACGACCTCTAAAACAAGTTTTAACATCATTCATTTTGCGAAATCTTTCATCAGATATGCTGCCACAGGTAGTATTCTATATGAAATCTTCCTAAAAAGATATTATTATAAAAATAAATAAATAATTCAATAATACAATATAAATGTTTATCAGTCAATTATATGTATAAATTAAAAAACATATGTATACATACATATGTAGTTTAATCCTATTTTTTAAAAAAAAGAGGATCCAGTCATCGTCAAGTCAAAATCATAAATAAATTCTAATGTACCTAATTTGAATTTTTTTTCTTTTTGTAAAAAAGTGTCGCAATTTGTTTTTAGACTATATTACTAACAAAGATAAAAAATTGTACGTTTATTTTTGTCCCAGAATATGTGATAGAAAATGTTAATAGGATTTTTTGTTTTGTAGATTATGAATCTGAAAGCTAAACTTTTCCAAAACGTCAGATTTTTGACCCTTTTGAATTTATTTTGAAAATTTTAAAATCTTTATAAGAAATAATAAGTGCTTTACAATTTTTCCAGAAAAGATATCTTGAACATGAATACGTTTTTGATTCTGAGTCGATTAGAAATATTTACGAATAATTTTTTTTTTTTTTTTTTTTGATTACTTAATCCCATGTTTTTGTCTACGAAGAAAATGAAATTACGAGTAGGTACATTAATATGTACATGCTGAAAGTGTAGAAATATGTACACTAGGCGGGTGAGTAGATATTGCGTAAAATTAAACTACGAGTATAACTGGAAGATATCCGGCTAAAACAGTGTCCAGTTATTCTTGAGAAGCAATCGAAAAAGTGCAATATAAACCTATGTACGAGTATTTGCTTTTACAATACAGTCCTCGAAGAAAGAGCAAGAGTTTTACTAATTATTGAGATTTATAGGAAAATACTTTTGGTTTGATCTAATTATAGATCATAAATTCTACACATCTTCCCCTTTCGCTGAATTATGCTTTGTCTGTCAACAAAACAACCGACTGCAAAAATTTTAAAAATTCGCTACGATTTAATTTAATTTAATCAAAAAATTCCGAAGAAACCATTAATTTAAATAATATCTAAACATGCCAAAAGTGTGTACATATTCCAAACGTCTGCGGACACGCCAGTGGGCTTCTTCTAACATTTAATTAGAATTTGATCCAAGTGCACATCGACTTTAATTTTAATTATAATTGGATATTTTATTGGCGTGGGTGGAGAGAAATAAAAATATGTAAAATGGATTATATGTACCTATAAAAGAAGTATTTTGATCTGGTTGTTGATTGTCCGAACTTGAAACAATAATTAATCCGGGAAGAAATAAAGCTATAAAATAGAAATATTTACTAGAAATAAGCTGATAATAAGTTAAATTACTCAAATTGTTTAAATTACATAAAAGAAACTCAGAGAATTATTCGATAGTTAATTTGTTTTATTTAAGCTACTTTGAAGTATCTGATTCTTAATATTGCAAGTTATTAAGTTTGATCGATTTTCAGAAAGTTTTGGTGGAAATGAGTGCGAACATTGTGAACACGTCCAGAAAGCGTTGAAGGCAATTTTCACGGAAATTCCAAAAATGTGAGCGATTTTCCTTGCGCTAAGTTAAAATCCCTATTGGGAACGACGGCATGCACGATTAAAAGGAAATTGGAACAATGTTTCAGCTTTAATAACTCTTTGTTAGCTAGTTTGGATGCACGCGCAGGGTCTAATTATGTAATTAATACTTATTAATAAAATATAACATTGCTTTGACATTGCTTATTCCTGTTAAGATGTTTGAAAGTTGTGCTTCTTTTTTGTGATATAATAATATATATAAAACAAATTTTTATAAAAAAGCTCCTGATGAAGGGTTTCGCAATAAGACCCGAAATGTCGAGCAAGTAAAATAAAAATACATCCATAAAAAAGATCGGAGTATTTTCCTCAAAAAGAAAAACACCAAACTCGATGTAATTAATAGTAATTCTGTTCACATACACAATATATCTTATTTCAAACTTAGTCCTAATTGCAGTATTAGTAGTCTATACCATCATAAATAATCTTTAATGATCCGATATCACATTTGTAGTAAAAATCTGATGGATTTATAGTTTTTACCTCATACCCCAGTCTTGAAATTTATTATACATTATATTGAACCCTTATCAAAAAGTTTCGCCACAAATAATGCATTTTGTTTTCCCCGTGTTAAGGACGTGATTCAGCTGTGTAAAGCGTGTGTGTGATGGACGAGTTTTGTTATTAATAAGTATTAATATTACTATATTTCCATGTATCGGGTTGAGTTGTAGTTAAGAGTTGTAGTTAAGTTTGAAACGAGAGAACTTTTATGAACATTTGTCCGATTAATTAGACAGAAGTTAATGTGTATTACTGCATGTATTTTCCTGCGAAAAAAATAAATTAGAATTGGTGAAACCTAACTCAACCCGACTAGATTCGTGGAGTTTTAACCTACTTAACGAAACTTCGAGTTGAGCCCAAGTTTAACTCCATGAACACGTAGTATTAAAAATATTCTCACATATATACATGTATATAATAATAAATTCTATTCTATTCTCACATACATAATGTAGGTATATAATATTAAAATTGGAGAAATATAAAAGACGAAGGGAAGGAAGAGCATATCGGGGAAATAATAAGAGATTTGGAGCAAGATGGAAACGGAGTCAGAAAAAGGATACATTTTTATCCCTAAAAATGAAGTAAAATAAATTTAATAAAAGCCAAATTTATGTCCGAGTTCGGACATACCTATAGTTTGTATGTTTGTGTACACTTATACTAGTTAACGTGTGCGTGTCAAATTAATGAGTAACGCAATTTAAAAGGTTAAATATAGGGAATTTTTTAATTTTGATATTGAGTGAGGTAGGGTATTGGCGATATATACATAAGTAGACCTTTTAATTTTTTGAAAACCTTTTGAAACCATTTCTAGCAAATTTGGAGCTATATCCTTAAGACCACTAGACCAAAAATTATAAAAAAAATATTTTTAGAATTCTTAGAGGTAACTCTTTCAAATTTTGTTTTCTTTGGACCAAACTGACCCATTTTAATATAAAATAACTTTTTTTCTAATCGTTAACTGGCGATATATGTGCGCGTCATCAAAACCTAACATTATGCCAAATTTCAACTTACGTTACATTAGTTTTCTAGAAAAACCTCTGTAAAAGACGGATAGACGGACGGACACGAGAGTAATCTTATAAGGGTTCCGTTTTACCTTCTAAGGTACAGTACCCTAAAAAAACAAAACCAAAACAGTTTTATTAGAGTTTTTTTTTGTAAATCTACAGCGAATATTAATGATGATGAAGAAATCTAGGTCTAGGTTCTTTTATTTCTGCGGTTAATTGCAAAAAAAAAGATGTTTTAAGAAAAATGGTTTAAGTACATTCGGCACTCTACCTCTCAATTTTATAACTTCGGATATATAGTTAACATTTTGTATTAAAATGTTCAAAGTATTATTTTTTTGATAACATTACTATCGATAAAAGTAACATATTTGACCTTTTAAACCAGGCTGTTAACGCAGTTTTATCCATGTTTTTAGTGGTATAGCTATCTTATCGGTGGACGTGTTTTTGAGAATGCGGAAATATCTCTCCGTAAAGCATCATTTACACAGTAAATTTATAGGTTACTAATTAAGATCTTCTAGACCTCGCCGTGCAATAAAATGATGATGATTATTTATATAAAAAGTAAAGTAAAGAACAGTCCTCCAGACCCCACTGCTGGCTACGAACAATCTACAATCCGTTTCGTGGAACTATAGTAAATAAGCATAACGTCAGCAGCTCCTTTCGTCAAAGCTCACCCTCTAGTGATGCTACTACTTTGATGTTACTGAGGAATTACAATTTTAACATGAAATGTTTTTGATGGGATTCCACCTTTATCCGGACATAACTTGTTCGTCTTTTGGTACATGGAAATAATAAAACCTTGCGGCATTGTATCGCATAATCAGGTAATCCATATGTACTGTACGTATGTACATTTGTATGTGAAATATCAGCCGTTTCAGAGTTTGATGTTTCATATTACAGGATTTGATCAATTTCGTAGGAATTAAATTTTATATGTATAACCTATAATTTTATTCAATGATGGTAACGTACATACATATGTTGTTTGTAATTGCCAATAAGCTTTTGATGTCTTATAATTTGATAATAATTGTGTTTCTGTGGCGATTAAAGTTCTATTTAGAAGGTAACAATGCCGAAATATGAAAGCATATGGTTATTATACATATCGTACATACATACATATGTATGTAGATAGAGGTCAAGGGTAGTGTAGCATTTTGCAGTTTTCCATGGTGTAATGGGTTTCCATAACGGGTGAATTTAATCAACACTGTGAACTTTGGCACTGGCTTTCAATTTGTCGCTTTTGGCCTCAGCCAGGGGGAATTACTTGTCTATTTAAGGGGACAGTGCCGAGCCACGTTGAAATTAGTGTCAGCTTCTGCTTGCGTAGCTTTCAATTTCAATGGCGACGTGGCAAGCTCGGCTCGTACCTAATAAATTAGTCGGCGCGGAATTGACATCCTCGAAGGCTTCAATAGGCATCAGGTTAGCAGCAATACGTCATAGTCCTAATTAACAGGAACCTGAGTGCTGACAGGGCTGTAAGCAGCCGATCGAGTGACAGCGAGTGCTGCTAAAATCGGGCGCTTGTCGCCCATCCCTGCGAGAAGTCGTGACCCCGCCGAGGCCGGGGGTGTTGAGCAAACACGTGTCAGTGAACTTGGTACTTGGTACTTACAATTTGAATTTCTCGTTCCACTTCGGGCAGAGGGTGTGCGGTTTGATTGACGTCGCCCGAATGAACTTCGCCGGGACCGGACCACCTAATGAGTCTCTCTGCTCGCGGCGGGCGCCTTCTTTGCGCTTGAAACTCAGACGAAAGCTGTGCTTCCGCATTTTGTCGTGTGTCGGCGAGTCGGAGTTGTTGTCGAAACCGACGTCGGACAGCGTGCGTGGTGTTGGAGGCAGAGGTTGAGGGGACACAGGGGCTCCAGCTGGCTGAATGCCCAGCATGCAGTAGGGATCACTAAAACCTGCAAAATATAAAGAACCAAAAGTGCCAATTAGCCTCTCGCCCATAGTTACGTGCAGAAATGAAAAATTTACGACTGGTTGATTTTTCCGGGAGATTGTGTCAATTACCGGATTACACAAATTGCGCCATTAATTAGAGCACCGAGAATAAAATTGCGTATTTAATTGCCCTTATCCCCGGAAACAGCCCTCTCTAGTAGCGCCAATGGCGATATTTGTGAAGAGATAACGACTTCTGCTGGGTAATTTGTCAAATTGAAATGAGATACTCGCGAAACTTTCTTTTCCTTTGACTAATTCAGATTTCAGAGAAAGTGAATAATGAGACTGAAATTCTTATTGAAATACATCGAAGAGCTCTTTTAATACACTGTTGAAAAATCAAATTTGATGTCTATTAACGTACATTTTGAAGCTACTACTTTACAGTAATGTATACCTTTGGGTACATATATAGCAGCAAAATAGCTACTTCTATTATTCCGGTGAATTTCGGTTTACATATCACAATTTTTAAATAGAATTAGAAATGTTCAGTTACATTGGTCAAAATGTCTTACTATGATATATTTTTGAATAATTCATGTATACCTACTATTTTTTGGTAGCAATTAATTCCTACTATTATCACCTGAAAGGGATAGGACAACCTGTTAATCATCTCGTATATCAAAATTGTTTATGTCCATACTTATTTTATTGTTGTTTGTTCTTACTTCAAGTATGAAACTCCGTAAGGCAGCAGTTATTTAAATTTATCATTATTCTTTAAACTCTGTCCGTTTTTGCTTCTTTCATAAGCCAAATCAGACTTAAAGATAAGCGGATTTTTTCTTCTATTACGAATAAACTTGTCAAAATCAATATTATACTTAGTTTCTTCCAATTTTGTTCTTTAAATAATCTATTATTTTCTTGATTTTGAAACGTAGTATTTCTATCAGTGTACTATTTATAGATTTCTTGAAGAATCTTACATACTATGTACATAAGTACATACATATATCAGATATCGGATATCAGGAAATCCTTAGATAAAAGCTTCTTGCATATCTAGCGCGTTATCCTGATGCTACTTCAATTTTTCAACAGTATAACGCCATGGTCAACATAGCTAACTCTGCTGGCTCTTAAGGCTCGACATCAAAGTCCTCGTCTGATCAGTTCTTTATCCTGATGTAAATCGTACGAAAAACATTTGTAGATGGCTAGTTTGAAGGATTATTAAAGATTCTAAGCAAATTTAACACCATCAATGAGAGTAAAGATGTCATTAAATCAGCTTGGCTGTTTCTGATCCCAGAAATGTTGAAATTATAGGTACCTAAGTGCTGTACCAATAAGTAAAAATATAATTGAGCTTCCATATTTTTCTTTCTTTAAGTAAGCGACTTTAACACGTCAAAAATGTCAGCTATTTACTATAAATGAAATAATAAAAAATCCCTAATGGTTTTCTGGAACTGGACCTATTGCTTAGAAGACGTTGAACTAAAATATAAGCCAGATATTCAATTGCTTCAGCTTTAACATTTTATGCTACAAATATGTACATATGTATGTGTATGTAGATTTTTTAAAATTTAAAAAAATTTATCATACTTGTTACCTATATGTTAAAATTTATAGTGGATAAGAACAGAAATAATCAGCATATAAACTTGTTTTTATTGGGGTCATCATTCTAAAATATACTAGCTATATTGTGCTCCAACAAAGCCACAAAATCGGCATTTAGGAACGAAATCAGTTAATCGATTTATTCGTTTAATTGAAACTGAAATTTGCCGATGACTCTCTAAAAAGTTTTCCGCTTTAACGCAACCGATTTCGAGAACACAATATGTTTATACGGATAAAATTGTGACAAAAGAAATCTCTCAGAACAGCGATTTATAGTCCACTGACTATAGGAAATCAACCGATTTCACAGAAAACCGCCAATTGTCCTGCTCTCAAAGGGAAGCTCCAGGACAAAAGCCAATGGCCACAGAAGATGCGACAAATAATTACAGAAACTGAAAGTCCTTCACCTGTGCCGTTTCCTCTTTCACAGGAAATAGCCTTCCACAATCGTTGGTAGGGGCTTCCATTTATTTGGAATGTGATCGAAAACCACAAACCCACTGAAAAATCCTGCGAGTATAAAGGCTTAGAATAGAATCGAGCGGCTAACCCACCTCCGCGGCAATTTAATCTCAAACGGAAATTGCCCATTCGCTCATGGTGCGGATCGCTCATTTTTGCTTTGTATGAATTCGGCCTTTGCTCTTTTATTTTTTATTCTTTTGTTTTTGGGGCTACGCTCAAAATTTGTTAACTGAAGTCTAGCGGCTAGATAGCAACCGATGTCTGTTGTTGTCTGTGGACTAATAGTCATATCCGTTCGCTTTTGTTTGGCGATTGAAATTAACCTATGAGTCCCCACCCCAACTTCATGCCCTATATGCCAAAGTTTCACCCTCCGATTTGAGTTCGGCAGGAGTTTCAAGGGGCCTCCCGGGCTGTTCTTTATTGTTTGGAGCTTAGGGCGAATATTAAATAATCACTGGAAGGTTTGCAAATGGTAGGGTCGGAACGAACGCTTCAACAGCTTTTGAGAGATAAAGGCTTTTACTTGTTCAGAACGAAGGACATCTCCTTTCCAGAGGCCGCCAGCGGCACTTTAAACTTCTCTGGCTGATTGATAATATCCGTGGCGGAGATGCGTATCTCGGGAGAAGATATAGCGGCGTTATCATAACTGCCCCAATTGAGTTAGGAAATTGAATTAGTGATTTAAATCAGGGAAAATGTTTACTCACCATTGGCATCCTTCGCCTCGAGTCCTTCTGCCTCTTGTACTATGACAGAAAGAACGATTATTTTGGGTTTCTCCTCGGCTGCGGCATGAAGCAATCGGTAATGGCGGTCTGGTGCCACCCCGAATGCCCTTTGTGCTTGAAGGTACATTTCTTCTTTATAATGAGCAAACTGAAAGTAAATTAAATTGACGCTCTGTAATTAATACTTTACAAACTTATGTGCCAAGAAAATGTATATTCGTTATCGTAACTAAATAGCTTTATGCTTTCCTTATTTTACTCAGAATCAAATCTCATTACCTTCCCCCTTTTATAAAATATGTATTTTGAATTCAATGCTATCTATTTTCTCTTCAAAATTTAAAGAGGTTTATATGTATTATTGTATACATAGGAGTATTTGTGTATCTGTATCTATGATTTCGCCAAATTTTCCTTACTAATTAAATTGGTATTTATTGGAAAGTGAAAAATATTATTTCTCAGTAAGTCTTATTATAGGTCGTTGTCCCTGTGGTTATTTCCGAGCTTATTTTCCTTGCTTATAGGTATGCGTGTTCTATTTCGTGTTATTTCACTATATCAATAATTAATTTATGAAATCTAAAATTAGGTAGCCCTTATCATTCAGACGGATGTTATTGCGGCATTTACTAATTTGCTATAATATAAGTAGTAGTATGATAGTATGCATATGTTATTGGTTATTTATTTTTCGGAAAATTAAGGTTTACCCGAACCGACAAATTTATATGCGAAAATATAAAAAAAGTATACGTCTGCTGATATATTTTCGTGTATGTATACATAAAATATATGGTTTTTACCGCTGTTCATCCATTTAAAATATATGAAAAATATATTCTATACATGTATATTTTTGTTGCCAAATTTGCTGATATAGGGACACTTTTTAGTGTGGCAACGGCTTAGTGCCCCTGCCGCTGCCACAAACGCAACGAACGCCATTCCCTTAATTCACTCGATTAAAACTCTAAGTGTGAATCATAAGGAAGGAAAATCTTGCAGAGACATATACGAAAAGTTAGGCCAATACACATATTTAACATAAATAAATATATCTTTTATATTAATAAAGATATTTTATTTCGTGCACGGATAAAATAAACTTTATAATTTATAGTATTTTATACTGAATTTGGTTTTTGTGCTGCCCCTGAATATCATATTTTATTCCCACATAAATTAATAAGTTTCTAAGTACATTTAAATTCCACATTGAGGTATATTCAAAATAAGTTCAAATATTATAATTAGTATTTGTTAAGTACATTTAATGCCAAATTATAAATGAGATATGTCTCGAATACATACTACGAATATTTTGTTTATAATTGTCATACATGAATTATGAATATATAGTTTTTTACCAAAAATATAATATAAAAAAATACCCCACGTACATACAGATATGGCCAAATTATTATCACCTATAGACATTTTTAATAAAATTGTATGAAAATGTAGCTTTATGGTGCAAAAAAAAAAGTTTTGTTGTAAATACATTTATTAATATTTTGTGAACATTCCCCTTGCATTTTTCAAGGATTGTATCCTACGTGGCATTCCAGTGATAGCGTTTTTAGGTGTGGTGACCAAATCGGCATCATTTTCCCAAATTTCCTTCATGGCTTCAATCAATTCTGATTTGGTCCGTGGACACTTTTCTGCCACTTTTTGCTTAAAAATAGCGCAGATATTTTCGATAGGGTTCATATCTGGGCTATTTGCTGGCCAGTAAAGGATTTGGATGTTGTTAGTCCTTAAAAACTCCGTAACTCTCTTTGCTGTATGGCAAGGGGCTTTATCGTGCATGAAAACTCCACCTCCGTTAAATTGTTCATGCATAGTTGGGATCATCTGTGTCTGAAGGACTGTTAAATACTGCTCCGCGTTCATTATTCGGTCAACGACGTAAAGTGGGAAGAGTCCTTTGGACGATATTGCTGACCAAATCACGACCCTTACTGGCTGTTTGAGTTGCTGTTGGACACATGAAGGTAAATACTCTTCTTCTTTGGATCTGCGAATAGTCCTGGACATTGGTAGTGTCAAACTCACCATGGTCTCGTCACTGAATGTGACCTGTTCAAAAAATAGATATAATTTAAGTCAAATGAAAAATTTATTAGAAAATGTGTTTTCAGAATAATGTGAAAAAGAGTGTTTATTTCAACTTTACCTTTTCCCAATCATCTGTAGTCCATGTCAAATGTTCATTCGCCCATGTTTTTCTTTGTTGAACCATTCTAGAATTCAGCGTCTCCTTCTTGCGTGGTTGTCTTGCACATAGCCCAGATTGGAAAAGTCGAGGTCTCACTGTCCGCTCCGATATTTCTGCACCAACGTCATGCATAGTAGCCCTTAACGACTTGTTGGATAGGGTGCAGTCATCTTTAGCTTTCCGCAGCAAATAGCGGTCCTGGATGCCTGTTATTATTCGGCTGCGACCACATTTTCCTTTTCTTTTAGGACTTGCTGATAACTCAGCAGTTATTTTTTTTGCAAATTTGCTAACAAATGACCGGCTGACTCCCACTTTCTGAGCTATTACTCCATGAAAATATTGTCCTACTTCCAAAAGCGTCGAAATTTTCGCTTAGGTCACTGCACTGATATCCTTTGCTTTACCCATACTAAATTTTATAAGATTCAAAAAAATATTTACCACGTTTACTATTCGAAGTTACAAATGAGATTAAATATCATTGGCAAGGTACTCATCCTTAAATACTGCACGGTAACCATAACATTGAAGCAATTTGTAACTGAAACTAATTAGTAAAACAATAAAAACACTGAACTGTGAATTTCCCGAAAAGGCTATTCAGGTAATAATTGCTCCAGGAAAGGGGTATTTCCAAGAATTTGATATCTTTATTGCAGTACTTCTTGGTAATTGAAGTAACCTTTGTAACTGGCAGATCAATTTAGAAAAAGGATGCAACGGTAGTTTTATAAACTACATTAATAACTTTTTTTTAAGAGGTGATAATAATTTGTATATATGTATATTTCAAGTATAAAATATTCCGTACAGGTACTAAGTTTTTTTGCGGTTGGAATGATAAGGGTTTCAAAACAAACATGTAAAAAGACTTCTATATATTTTGGCCACCGTATTGTATTATTCCCAATATTTGATTAGTGCCCTTTAAATTATCCAGAATGTCATAATGAGTAATAATAAATTTATTAAAAAAAATATTTTAAATAAAATTAGCACAAACTCATTGAAAAATTTGATTGATTGAATTTATCATAAAACATTGTTAACGAAAAATTTTCAAAATTTGATACTTTCAAACAACGAAAATGTTCCTTTAAACTGGCTAGAATTGTCGGTTTAAACACTGCAAAATTGTTGAGAGGTAATCAGTGCATATTTGACAATATTTAAAATTTTTTGGTAAGAGTTTGGTATTTTAAACTCTGACTGAACGAAGTGAAATGGAATACAACAATATTATTAGTCTCGATAAAAACGAAATTATCATAATTTGCTGCTAGTCCCAGAAAGTACATAATCATCATCAAAACGATTTGAACCACTTATGGGATACTTTCAAAACTAAAATTATAACAGCTATACATATTTGATAATAAATTTAATGATAACCAAAATTTATCACTTGTACATTTATGTAACACACTAAATGGACTGACATATTTATATGCAAAGCCGAAATATATTTAATTGTTTTAAAAATTTATTTTATTTAAAGATAGTTTGGTTTTTCAGGTACCTAGTAATAATAAAAGCATTTCCTCAAAAAGTTGTTATTTGGTATATAAATTTTATTTCATAGGGACATTTTAGTGTAAAGTCTTGTTTAATTTCTGCATATTTTATATATTTAAGTAGATAACTAGTAAATTCGAAATTGTAGGAAATCAGAAATTAATTTAACTATTTTACGTAAGTGCTTATTTACCTTACAAAATATATAATTTATGCGGAAATAAAGAGTTTAGTCTTTTGAAATTTCTCTAGAAGATATTTTATATTTAAATTAACAATTTTATTGGTAAACTACAATACCTTGTTTCCCAACAACATAATTGTCATTTCAACCAATGAATGTGGTTAAAAATATATTTACAATTAAATTGTTGTGTAACAAGGGTGAGTAACAATGTTAGGCATTCGAAACAATTAATTTTTTTTCAGAGAAAACTTACCTTAGCAAACTAAAGATATGTACATACATGCTAAATTTATTTATTTTTTTCGGTGTGAAGTATACGCAGCCACAAGCTTGTGCTACTTCTACTTCAACATTATTAACTTATCAGCTGAAGTGCTGATATAAAAACTTATGTACCTATATTTTAGAGAAAATTCTTCACTTTCACTTTCAGGATTGTCTTTTTTTTTGTTTCTGGTAATTTTTCAAGACTTTAACTGTTACAAAAAAAAGGCTGCGTGGCCTAGAAAGTTGCTCAAACAATTTTAAATCATCTCAGTCGGTCCTATAAAATTAGCATGGAAAATTGCAAATCATCGTTTTCCTTAACGAAAAGATTAAAGTAAATACGATTCATAATCAAATTAATATCTGCAAATACTTTTCCTTAAGATGTAAGCTAAATAAATAATAATAAAGCAGATACCTTAACACAAAAAGGGTTCTCCTAAAAATAGCACCGTAATTAAGAAAATTACTTTTTGATGTTCCAAGGAGGTGCTTATGGAAATATGTAATTATGAAATTAACTTGTAAAATTAATCCAAGCAAAAAGATAACAGAGTTGACTCCCTTTAGGTTCGCTCTTCTATTAAAATCTACTAAGTCAGGGACCTTATTAAAAAATACAAAAAACAAGCAAATTTCTAGCTAAGACAATTTTTTACACATAAAACTTAGTCTGAAAGTGTGCGGTGGCTAGAAATTGAAATACTGTGAATACTATGGATTTCGTGAAAAGGGAAAAAGGTTTTTCTTTTCTTCTTGATATTATCCAATTTATTTAATTTTCTGTTTTCAAGTTGTCAATATTTTCTTCAAAACTTAGTACCTTATGTGCTTAAATAATCGTCTTTTTGTTAAAAAAGTATATTAAAATGACTGTTTTTGCTAAAAAACTTAGTCGTTTTTAGGACGCCCACCATTGAAAACTTCTTATTTTACTTCTCTGTGACACTTAGGGAACAGTATCCAGTTACCTAAGTGGGATTAATTATGTATAAGAGCTGCCTAAAGCTGGATACTGAATCGAAACTTGAGCTTCGTGTAATTAAAAGAGATCTAGAAAACGTCTTCTGAGAGGCGGACGCTTTCTAATCTTAACTAATTGCGAACCTCTTGGCTGTGACACTTGTATTGTAATTGATGTATTCAAAGGCTCCCGCCAAAGGTATCTTAATTAGCATAAAACCAATAAAGTCCCTCTTCCATAGCCTCAATTTGGATTTTTTTTCAACAAAACGAAATGCGGCATCTGAGACGTTCTACGTTTCGGTAAGTTGATCCCTAAAGCAATTTTCTTCGGTAGGTATCTTTTTAGGCAAATTTTTAAAGAGGGCATAATTTCGAGACAACTAGGCCAAAACTATCAACACTCCGGAACGATGGGTGTACGTGGGTGTTGCCGTCAAGGAGACGACAAGAGTTCACATACATAAACGCCCTTCTTACCCTTAGCAACTTGGGAACGATGCAAAATTGGAAAGAAAAGAAGCCCGCTCAAATTCTTAGAATTTATATTATGGGTGACTGAATTTGCATACCTGTCCTCCAGGAGCTGGGGCCCCAACAGTATTAGCAATTGTGTGCAGCACTTCGACATACAATTTTTCCTTTTCCTCGAAACGATCCAGGATCTCGTCGGTTGGCTGTTCGCGCTCGTTCTCAGGCAGAGTTTCTGCACGTGTCTCTGCAGCACGTATAGACGACATCCTTCGATTCTCACGTTTCCATGCGAGGGCTGTAAAGCTCTCGAAGTAGGAGCCATCTGTTTCCTGAACTCTGCAAATAAAACCGAGAAAGGAATGTTGTGATAAGGAAGCTTATTCAATAACCGTGGCTCCGATCGATAAAGCGAGCTCTAATATAAGATCTCCATTCGGATAATTTGCATAAATTCATTTCCAAAAGCAAAGTAAATTCCTCAATGCACCGAAACGTTAAGATTTATTCACTTTACACCACCCGACCTGTGTGTCGTGAAAACTCGCTGCCAAAACCCCAAATTTTGCATGCGCTGACGTCGAATGCTCCTGATCTGGTGGTGGCCCATTTTTGGAGCCCGCATCAGAAATCGATATCCAGCAGTTGGGCGAATTCTGATATGCAATTACCGTTGACAATAGACGGGTGAGGCTCCCGTCTTCCAGTTGCCCCAAAAAGCACGACTTCAAGCGACCCCCAGGGGGGCCCAAATCTGTTGGACGTACGTAACATTTCCACTTGCTTGAATGTACGGCTGGCGTGCTGAGGAGCAAACCCGTTCATGTTCACATAATCGTTAAAAGCCTTCTTACGAGTATGGCATTGTGTGTGCGAACATAAAAATTCATTTTGTCATTACTCTTTCGGCTTTCAGCACGCCCTTGCGCTAAAGCGCCCAGTTCCGCCCTTCCCGCCTTAAGAGGGTTTTGTAGATCAACCACGACAGCCTCCGCAAGCAATTTTCATATTATTTACCACGCCCACGCACACGCCAAGAAGAAGCCGTCAGCAGAAGTGAAAGCGAAGTGCTTCTGATTTTCCAAGTAATTGATTGCCCTTGATATTTTTACAGATTATCACAGTAAATTTGTCTTATACAACTTTTCTAGCGCCCCGGCTATAAAGTATCGAATAAAGCCGGGTTCGCCCCCAATAACAGCCCCATTCGACTGAATCGAAATGGTTTTGGTAAATTACCCCACAAAGATTTGCTCCTTTTTCTACTGGCCTGAGAATTATTCTTCAAAAAAATGAGACTGTTAAGCAAATTTTATATATTTTTTCTCAATAGGTATCCTCTGACCCTTAGTAGTCGTTTGCTATGACTGTTCAATAAATTTCGTATTTCTTACTTTCTTTCGTAGGAAGGAAAATTGAAACCAAGATCACACAGTTTCTAAGTTTCTGGAAAATCTTATGTTAGTGGTCTAGTCAGCCAATAGCTTTTAGATATATATAATGGATTCAGAAGGTTCTAGACATGCTAACCATGATACTGATACTTCTCCTTTATTTTTATTTACCGAAAAATATTGGACCAACATTTCTTCCGTGCCAAGAACCTCAGGGATTTTAGATACAAGTACACTTAAAGGGGTATTCTCATTTGGCATACCCAAAAAACGACGCAATTTTCAGAACTTTTTCTCACGTCAGGAAATAAGTATAGCACTTGGGTTTTTTGCTACATACATAATGAGTTCAATTACAAACAGTAATTTTTTTAAGTAAAAATGATATCTTCAAATTACATATCTGAAATCAACTTTTCATAAAATATATGAGAGTGGTTGGATGTTATACCAATAAAATTATTAAAAAATGAAAAATTAATAAAATAGCGGACAAGTCAAAATTACGTCATGGGTTTTCTTGATTATTTTACTTTTAAAATAGCTATAAGAAATATTTATAGTGAAAAAATTATTTTTAGTTGGGGTATAAGCTCCAATAAATTAAAGTAGTTTGAAAAATGGAGTTTCGAGAAAATAGCGTTTAACGTTTCAATACGCCATGGTTTGTCAGCGAAGGCTTGTCATAAACCCACAAAGCTTTTCCAATTTTCAAGATTTTTGCAAATTTCTTTCGGGAAATTATTCAGATAGGTTCAGGTAACAATAAAATGAAGACAAAAAACAAAAATCGATTTTTTTTAAATTCCTGATGAAAACACCCCCTTAAAGCGACAACTAAGCTGCAACGATAAGATATGAACATTAAAAAGACAACAGCTTTGATATTAAATTTTCACCAGTTATAAGATTGACAATACTCATGTACAATGTCCCTACATATTACATTATATGCAGATTGTTTTAAAAGGCTCGGCTTCTGTGATTTTTTCAGGAAATGCTTCTCGAACAAAAATAATGTTCTATGAAAAAGTTCAATAAACCTTACCCATTCCAACTTCGAGAGAAATTTTGAAAGTATCGCAAACTAAATGCATTAAAAATTAGGTAACTTCCGTCCAATTCGAAAAAAAGTGTGCCAAGGTATAGTTTCTGAAACGCGAATTAAAAATTAAATTTCAACCTACTCTAGTTCGCCCTACTTTCGAGATAACAGAAGTTTAGGTTTTAACGTTAGCTTTAATTAATCTTCTGTAGTTCAGCGAGGCAGATATATCAATAGGTTCAAGGTTTAAAAATAATTAAATTATTAATTGATGGAATACTCGTAAAATATCGTCTTTTGTTAATATTTTAATTGACGCTCCGACTTTGTAGAATAGTTTCTAAGTGCTTTCAGCCATCTTAATACCGAAAATTTAGGTTCAAATGTAACCGTTTTCAATAACTATAACTTATGCATATTTAGTTATTATTACAATTTGTATGCAAGTTTAAAATGTGTCCCATTCCCACCAGCGACAGCGCAAAATTTCAGGTATGTACAATGTACATATTTGATTGAGTTTTATCGGTATATAATTACAATTTTATATAAAAACGCTAAAACTATGGACACTGAAATTTGGACAGTTGGTAATTGCATTTTATGACGTTGTAGGCAGCCACTAAGAAAGGATTTCTTTTAAATTTAAGTCCTAATATTAAAATATGGTATCAAAGTTTTTATGCGGGAAATAAATATAAAACGAACCTATTAATCTGAAATAATGAGTAAATATTTCTACTAAATAAATAATTAGACTTTACCGATAACCGAAATTCAAGCTGATTACCGAATAAACATCAGTAAAGTAGTGAAACAAGGAATTAACATTTTCGCGGACATTTAGTTCATTTGACAGTTTCTGAGAGAACCACTTGCTAAATCTTATGCGTCGTGATATGATGCTGTTTTACTTATTTTAAGTTCCAAAATTAAGACGTGAATTACCGTCGTGTCCCACAGTACAACATCTACGACGTGATCGCTCTCTGCGAAAGGATTAATTATAAATAATTAATCTATCTTCGAAGAAAGTTTTATTAAGCGCGAGCGAAATCGTGGGAAAAAAGCTAGTTGACTATAAGCTGATTTTAATATATTAATCATCTCGTCAAAAGTTAATAAGTATTACAGTAGTTAATAATAATTCAACAAATTTATTTTAAAAGACATTTGGTTTATTAATAGTGTTAGATCACTTATTTACTCAGTTATATTTTGCCTATAAATTGCCTATAAATTGCACGCATACTGAGCACTCCGTGTAAAATTTCTGGTGCACCCAAATCCTAACATGTTACCGAACGTGTAGTGTAGTATTTTCGCTCATATCAACACGCTATGCAAATTTAAACTCTGGAAATCTTTTTATATCTTGTAGCATTTGAAATGTTTTAACCAGAACGCCTCCTTACATTTCACAAACACTGTTTTGGATGAAATCCATTTTTAAACATATGCATGTACGAAAGTGTTATTCACAGCATGTTTTAGTTCAAATCCTCTACGTTCGTCGCTTTGTGCAGCTTAGACTTTTTAAGCTCCTGCCATTCACAAAATGCACCCTGCGCCACAAGCCGCCGTGGATTACAAGTAAGCTCCTCGACAAGGATTTTTATCGGCAAGTTGTTGCATACTGCACTTAATAGTATACCTAATGTAGAATGGTCTTTTTATTAGTCTTATCAGCCCTTTGTAACACTCCCGCACTAGAGGGAAATATCTAAGAGATGTGCTCGAAGCTGATAACTAAATTATAACTTGTATCTTCACCTTGACGAAGCGTATCTTCTGCCTCTAGGAAACAAGGACGACTTACTGCTTGATGGTATCATATAATACTTTTCCGTGATGGAGTGCTCCTCCGGCAGTTTATGCATGCATTACTTTAAGCATTCACGTGAACTACTCGTGGATCTGTTGTGGGAAATTGAATATTTAATACAACACCAGACCCTGGACAGGTCTTGGCACAAAACTTATTGTGGCAGGTAGTAGAACTGTTCCAATTCGCTTACACGTTTTTATTCCAGCGTTAGGTATTATTTAGACCTTTCACGAACTACGCTTGCCTTTTTAATGTGTACAAGTGACTTTATCATTGTATCAGTGGCGTAGTTCTCGGGGGCCCTTTTCCGGAAAATAAACAAAAACATTTGCATTAGCAAAATATGTTTGAAAGAAAAAAATTTTTATTAACACAAACTTAAATCTAAAAAAAATATGCGAGTGGTTAAGTATGAGCCTTTTTTGTCTTCTTTCGGCAAATGTATTTATTCCATTTTATCAATAGTTGAAGAAGAGGCATAAATTGAGTTTGAGGTCTCCTCATAGAATTCATGAAAATTTGTGTAATGAAGATGCTTCGTATGATAGAATGTTCATTTAGGGTCAAAAGTGACGGATATACATATAATACAAAAAAATTTCGGTAATTTTCCTGAGATATTTTACTTTAAAATTCTTTAAATGACGGTTTTCCGTCGCAATTCCTCCACGCTTCCACAATCTTTTGATGAAAAGTATGGAAAACTTTAAATTAAAAATCTTTCCACTGAATTCTTTTTAAATAATTCTACAGGAGTGCTGAAAATAAGGAACATTTTACTTTACTTCGATTTGCCATTTCATAAGACAAAACAAAAATGTGTTCCCGTCACCGTCTATATGAAGCTGTAAAATATGTTTATGTAGGTACCTTCAATTCATTAATTTCAAAGATTCTTGAAGAATTTTTTAGAATGAAAAGGCGAAAATGTCTTTAATTTAAGGTATTTACACAATTTGCAACGACACTTTGTGCGAATGTGCGAAAAATTCTAACAGTCAATTGAGATGTAAATGTTTGAAATTTCAAAGCTTAATTTCGCGGGAAGTTTAAGTGATCAATCAAAATTTGTTTTTTTTTTTTTTGCATATTCGTCACTTTTGACTCGAAATCAACACTCTAAATTTCTTTTCACTAGATAATAGTGAATCTCAACTAGAGTTGGTTTTCTAGATATGCAGTTCAAAATCTAGTAAAAAATAATTTTCTGTAGGTATTTCTAGTTTAGTTCAGTGGTTTTCTAGGAAATATAACTGAAAAGACAGGGACTTTTGCCTGCTTTATCAGTAAAATCATAGATTATATAATCTTTTGTAAAATTCATCTGAAATCGCAACTTTTAAGTGGGTGCTGAGGATACAATAAAATAAAGCAGTATTGAGAAGCGTTTACATGAGTGGTTATCATAAGTGGCTCAATTAAGTATGATATGGTGTCTCCACCACACATAATGAGCCCATGTAAACGTTATCACATTTAAAGTACCACTTATGTATTTAGATAAAAGCCAACTACAAGGTTTTTGCAACATTGCATTATTGCACACAGGACCATGCTCAGCTTTTCAAGAGATCGAACTTGAATGACGAATTACCGAATACGAAATGAAAAAGTAGGCAATTTTTTAGAATTCCACTGGTACACAACTATGTAGAACTCGCGATCGTGTACGGATATTATTCACTAAATATTGAAACCCAGAAAACAACTTCCAGATTATGCAGTGAATTTTATTAAAATTGCAGTTAGAAACTACTATCCTATCAGAATTTTTGGCAATATGCTAGAAATTCAGCTTTAATGGAATAACTTTCAGTTATTTTCAGACAAATTTACTAAAAAATAATTAAAATAAATTACTAGAGCCCGTCTAGTTAAATTTCTTAGTTTGCACAAAGTTTAATCAAAATCGGTGAGGAGACCTCCAACTCAATCTGTTCCAAATTAATATGTCGTAAACTATTAGACTTAAAGAGCTGGCTCAAAATTTATTCTCCACGTTTAACGATTCTGTATTTGTTGAGATTCTACGTATTTAAAAAAAAACAAATTATTGAAATCCACTACTTACTCGGCAATAGTAAATTGTTTTCAAAATTTTGAAGCGAGTGAACTCGGTACTTCCCCGAGACGGAATAATTGTAGAGCTGTGGCACGGTGTTTTATTATCCATTTATTAGGGCTGGGTTGATTTAAAAGTATAAACAATTATTTATTTCAGTATTGATCAAGTAACTCATGTCATGAATTTTTAAATCAACTATCAACCTAATTTTATTCTTTAATTTAATATTTTACGATTTTTTGCATGTTTACCATCGATAGGGCTGATACGGCGGTAGTTATGCCCCTGTATTACATTTTTGTAGGTTATAGTATAACATACTTATCCACAAAATTTATTACCAGTTTATTGGGAACTGAGTAAGAAGATTGTGTGTACATGTGGCCAATATTTAATTTTCTCATCTGATGAGGTATTAAATTAATCCCTATTGACATTATATTCTCACCTTTTCAATATGTGCATCTAGAATTGATATAAATCACACATTTACTCGCATTAATCACCTCGTCAGCACTGAAAGCGCTAAATCTGACATTAGCTAGCAAATATTTAGATTTCAATAATACTCAGGTAATAGTTTGCTTTTAAAATCAATCTAATATTTGTGTTATGCGAAGCGAATTATGCCAAATCGAATTGCGGCAAATGTAATGTATTCAGGTGAAAAATTTAATCAAATCATTCCTATATGAACAGAACTCTGATTACTTTTATGACAAATGAAGGCACTGATTCATGAAGAGATTAATAAGGTACATATCTATTTTGATCCTATAAATATAGGGTATCCTATTATTATTACCCTATCTTTGGTAACACATAAAACTGCACGGCAAGCCCATAGTCAGTACAATATTTCGAGAGGGGTGGAGGATGATGTTTTTTAACAGATTTAATAAAAACTTTATGTGCTTTAAGTGCTTATAGTTGTAGGTACTATATGTTATTGTGAAATCCAAAGGACACGTATACTGAATGTATGTTATAGTTAATATAGTTAAATGTAAAATTTGAGCCTTCTCCACTCAATCTTTTCTTGCCAGTGGAGTTCCGTAGATGGGATTTCAGAAACTTCATTGCTTTATCGAAATTATCTGCCTATAGTCTTCAAAGTTTTTTTATGTCTTTCGATAGGTGTCTTCGCCTCATGTTTCAACAGTGGCCAAAAACGAATATAAAAATAATAATAATGAGGATAAAGACAACAATGATAGAAACCTACAATAGAGAGAATATCTATAGAAGCAATTATGAGGCTTTAGACATGTTTTTTAATATAAAAAAGATTGTAACAAAAAATATTTTCGAAACGCTATATTTTAAAGTTTTTAAATCTTACAAAAAGCTTTGAAATAGAAAGAAAAATGAAAAAATGCAGATGCAAAACGGAAGTATTATTTTTTAAGTTTTATAAAATAAAGATACTTCTTTGAAATTGTGTTTAATTAGTGTGTTTAATACCTTAAAAATTAATATTTTTCAAAAAGCTGTTAATTTTGATGATGAACAATCAAAGAACTCAAGATTTGACTTTCGTAAAACAAAATAGGTATTTATTTTAACTATTCTGTCACTAGATCTTTTCTAGTTGGATGTAAATCCAACATATCCAATAAATTCAAATTAATTTAACGCTGAATTAATTATTAGATTTTATTCAACCTCGGCGTGCAGCTCTAGCAACAACGTTTTCAGCCAGAACTTTTCAAAGAAGAATAAAAAAATTCGACCTCCTTTATATCCCAGGAAGTATCTGAAATTACTAATTTCATTTCATAAGATTTACATAACCAGGGGGTCGAAAGTTTAACCTTATACCCCTTTTTTTAATTCAATTTTTGTCTTCTTTGAGCTGAAATAGGCAGATTCAAATTTAATTTATTTTTCATTATTTCCTTAGGAGGATCAAGAGTAATATCAAAGTATCTTCATTCGTTTACAGGACCGGCTTCAATATCCACCAGCAAATATTCATCGTAAAATATTAAACCTTCAAGGTTTAGCACGCACAATTTTGCATCACCTAATATCTAGCAATCAATTTCAACTTTAACACACAACAATTTCGTAGAGAAAATTGGTATTTCATTAAACTCTTAGAAATCAAAGTGTAAACAGCAATTCGATAACTTCAAGTAATATTCAACGATAATATAATTTATTTTTTTTACAAATCTCATACCTTTATTTTGAAGAAAATAAGATTTTTATTAACTATTATTCTTGAATCATTAATAAAGTTCTTTATTTTTTACCAAGTTCATTTCAGTTACCTTTGCTTCAATAAATTTGTACTACAAAACAAAGCGGTTAAAATAATTCCATAGAAAAATTCAATCGAATTATGTTGATGTGCGGATAAACGAATTGAAATCAAAGGTAACTAAACTGAATATGTGGGAATTTCAGGAACATTAATAGGGAATTTTTATTCAAAAATTTAAAAGGGTAATTGAAGTTCAAAAAATCCAGAAATAATAGTTTTGATGAGGTAGAAATTCAAAAAGTTGGAGCTCTAAAAGGTTTGTCGAAAATTTGTGGAAAATTTAGTGAGAATTGTCGCCAATAGTTATTTTCGTTCCCTGTGAGGAACTGATTTGAAAACTAGTGTATGCGATCGAGTGTGAAAGGAACTTTATCTATTTCCACACACAATTTGCGTCCAATACAATAATACGCGTTCATAAAACTGATAGCTAAATTTAATTGATCTGCAATAGAATTGAAAATGCCTTACTTGTAATTCATCATAATTGCTTTTGGAATGTAAACGCTGCGTAATCGGCGTGAAACCGAAAAGGCTTTATACATCTTAGGTATCTACGTATAGAAAGCAGCCGTTTAATATTAATTACAATCAACTGCTTCTTTCGTGAAGTAATACCAGATTATGTTTAAAAAATCAAGCGGTTTACAGTTTTAATTAAGTGGCACTACGTGTGCCTACTTAATTATAAAAAGCGCCATAAAATGTATGGGGTCCACACCCGCGGGCACTGATATTTCAGGCCACTGGTAAATTAAAATCGGACGTGCATGTTCACATACACTTTTTTAATTAACACTGGAGGCTGGTCATGAAGTCAATGAAATTCGAATTCGCTTGCATCCTCTCTCAGGCAAGTTAAATTGTACAACAATAAAAAAACTCAGATTGGATATATTTTGTGAGGTAATATTCTCCAAAAATCGATTATATTGCAATTTTATATTGACATCTTCAAATCTGCATATGTCAATATGTAAACATGCTTATAATTAAATACGGGTCTAAAGAAGTCTTTTGAATAAAATCTGCTGACATATTGTTATTTGCACATCTACGTACTCCACAAATGGCTTGCTTGGGGACAATTTTACACGGTATTTTCACATTCTTCCAAACAGATTTCACACTTGAATTCAATTCCTTTTGAAAGCAAAACACTGATGGAACATGACACACAGAGGATTGACACATCCGCCACGGACAATGCATATAATGGGATGTGACATTTAATTGGAGCACGGAAATGCTGTTTACTTCAAATTTAGAGTAGGGATTCAAAGTTCATTTAACATTTATACTTTTGGATTTATATAATTTAGAGAGGGTGAAGCAATGAAAATAAAACAATAGACAGTACTATATATAAGTATTTGCGAGACGCCGCGTAGGGCACTCTTCTTATCGGAAGTAACTTTTTACTTCTTCCTTAATAATGCTTTTTTACTATTACTCGACCAAACACAAAAACGTCTTTGGTGCAAAAGGTCCTTATGAGGGATAATTATTGAGCTGAGACTAATAATTAGTATTTTTAAGGGTATTTATTAGTTGGTTTTGTTTCGTATTGCATTTTAATAATTTGTTGAGAAATTCAAAAAGGCAAAATTTGTTTTAATATCTTAGATGAGGACGTGAACTTTAGTAATATAATGATATCCAATAGATACACTGAGAAAAAGTGACTGCTTATTAAAACTATTTTTGTCAATAAAAACTGAAATAGTTGCAACAATAATTATTTTAGTAAAATATACTACAACATTTAAAAAATATAATTTACTGACAAACTTGATGATCGTTTGCTTTACTATTGACAAAAGTAAAATAAAATATAGTAGGTATGTATTACCAATCTTCTTAGTGATATCTCTATAACTCGTTAAAGATGTTCAGTCACAAGAATTTCTAGTCATCAGTAGAAATAAGAAATAATTTTTATTCTTTTACTGTTTTTCGAAGTAGATTTAACAATTTATTGTAGTTAAAATTACAACATTCAATAACGCAAATACAGAACTATCCACGTTAGTTTTCGAGTACGTGAAAAAGAAAGTAGGATTAGAATTAATTCTACTTTGTAGAAAAAAATTCCATATTTATAAAAACTATAATTTTTTTTTAAATATTAAATATACCAAAGCAAGTATGAGATTATCTCTTAACATTACTTCTAAAAAATCATACTATTAATAAATAGTACGTGAATTTACTATGAGATATTAGTTAAATTACCAGTCTTTATAACTATAAATCGTATTTCAGCCAACTATCAAATTTTACTATGTTTCTGAGTTGAGTTCTTTTTGTAATCTGAAAAATAGTTATAAAAAAAAAGTAAATTCAACTATTTGTTGTATAATTGGTTGTAAAGGTTTATAGGAAAAAGTGGAATTTTTAACTTTGGGCTACCAGTCAAATTACTTTTTATACAAAAACCGTAAAGAGCGTTTTTAAAAAGAATAAGAAATTACAATAATACAAAGCTAAAGTTTCACAATTAAGTTATATGCATAATTGAGAATTTTCCAATTAAGCATCTTCGTTTAATCATCGTTTATACCATACTTCTTCACTCAATCAACTCAAGCTCATTATTCAGACGTTACTATTCTGGGATGGGTCGCGAAAAGATTATTTTTTTGCGTGCCAGCGTACAGAAGGTATCCCTCCTACTCGACAAGGATTGAATTTCTTATTGAAGTGAGTTTATTCGAAGCCGAATGAAAGTCGATAACAAACGGGCTCCCAGATAAGCCGAAATTTGATAGGGCAATGTAACGTGTTGTAAAAGCGCACTTCTCAGTCGTCAAAAGTTATGTTAATTTGATCATATTCTTCGTTTCACAACATAGACAGGAAAAGGAGTAGAAGGGGCAATCCCCGCGGGTAATAAACTCGATATGAATTCAATAAGCCATTCTGGGATTTTCTTTGTGGTGAAATGCTGTGTAATGGATTGACTTCTATTCTGGGTCTTTTCATTCTAGAGGCTAGCTGCCGTCACAGACTCATAGCCTTCCCGTTGCGCGGTGTTCCCCACGGAAGCATATTCCAAAAAAGGAAAATAATTTCATATTCCTTTCTGACATTCACATACCTTTCAGCTGGAAATATGATAACACCGGCGGCGGCGCTCTGCTCTGAAGCGATACGCAACCGATTTTATCGGAAGGGCCAATCTCGAGAATGTTTGCCATTGCTCTAGAAATTCCCCGAAATAGACAATGGGTAACCGTCCGGGGAATGTAGCTACACTGGCGTCTAAACACTTATTTAATTTTCCCTTAAGTCATGAAAACGTTCCGCGAATCCGTGGAAATTCAAATTAGACTCGCCGGATTTCAAGCGGGGGCAGAATTGCGATTACAATCAAGCAAATCTAAAGAAGTGAGGGAGAAATCCCGAAAATGTCAAGAATCCTACAGGTCAAGACCGCTCAATGTCTTGCTGCTGAAGGTTTGAATCTGTTTCGGTAAAGCCCTTCCCCCGCGGTATTTAAAGGATACCGATACCCGCCGTAGGCAAGTTCCTTCTAATGAATATGGATGGCGTCCGCTTCGACATTTTTTATCGTTAAAATGTTCAGAGTCCCCTTGTAGGTGCCGGAAAATCGTTTTTACTTAAAAAAAGCACTAAACGTATTATTACTCTTCATTAAAAAGATGAGTTTTGTTTTAATGAGTCTGGTAAGTCATCGGACCGAGATAAATTATATAGGTACACAGAAATGTCGTAGCCGGAAATATTCGTCTTGAATTTATGAAATTACCCATTTCCTTACTTTTTGCTTAAGGTGAAATTTAGGGAAAATTTATTGTAATTTTGTCAAGTAAGGAATACACTTCAAGATGTTTTTCTTTTCATTTTTTTTTGTTATAGACCTGAATTGAAACAAAGTGGGGGATTGTAATGAGGGGCTTTTCCCTCGA
Organism: Eutolmus rufibarbis; assembly: GCA_963920795.1. Lineage (NCBI taxonomy): Eukaryota > Metazoa > Arthropoda > Insecta > Diptera > Asilidae > Eutolmus > Eutolmus rufibarbis. The sequence goes on from OY987204.1 coordinate 23,864,930, forward strand.
TCATTATAGTCATGATTTTATTGAGGAATATGGTAGGATTCGCTTCGTTTGTGTATTTCTCGCTGTATCAGAATTACTTTTCATATTTTAAAAGCTTTAACAGAGTAATTAAAAAACAATTTTATTTAGTTTCACCATTTGAATCATGTAATTTCAATAATGATATCACGTTCTGCTCAAACGCATACTCATATTGAGAATTTCGAAATAATGGGCCTGATAAATAGAAATGCTAGCATTTACTTTTCCTAATATTCTTAAGCAATTGCTTGAAATTAAAATGAATGATAATCTAAGGATTTTCTTTTACTTTTAGCAATTCCCTAAGATTAAAGCAAAAGCTTCTTGCTTAAAGTATTTGCTTAATTTTTTGAAGCAGTTGCTTAAGATCATATGAATACAACATTTTCTTTTCCAAGTTCGTATTCCCAAGTTAAGAAATTATGAGGATTGCATTTGCAGAAATGGTTTTCCAAGTATTAACGTTCAAGCAACATGTGACGGAAATGGAATTTTTACTAGTATTGACGCTGAGTGGCCTGGATCTGTACATGACAGCAGAATACTAAGAAATAGCTCGATTTTCCTAAACTCCAAAATTCCCCAATTGATTGTGTACTTCTAGCGAATGATGGTTACTTTCTATGTCCGTCGATTACGCTTACCCCTGTAAAAAAATTCCTTCAGTTATTATCACTTGTGTAGTTCTTCATAATATAGATATTGTCAAATTTCTCAAAGATGACTTTCAATTTGATGATGATCTTCAACAAATATCGAATTGAGAGCGACTTTTAACTACATACAAGTACTTTACCTAATAACGCTATGAGTTATTTTTCACACTTCCTTTCACGTTACTAATTTTTTTCTGCAATTGCTTGAATGTAATCTTCATGTTAAATGATTTTTCGTATTCACTAATAAAACTTTTCATTGCACTTTCTTTTTCCTTTTCACGTGCGGTAGCTGAGACTTATTTAATAGAATTTTATGTTCTCTCAATGAAAGAGCAAAAGACATTTGGTTTTATTGCTCTTCGTCAGAAGAAATCTCACTATTAATATCACTCATTTTAATTATTTAAATGACTGCGGGATGTACCTAGCCGGCAATATTACGATCGGTTGAATGCAATGACAAAAATACCGTCAAATAGAGGTAAAGAATTCAGTTTTCTCATTAGTTTCATTCAAAGCAATTGCTTATTTCAAGCAAAAACTGTAAGCAAAAGTAAATAATTGTTATTCATTAAACGAACTAGCAGTTGCTTTTCCTTAAAGCAATTGCTTACTAGTAATTGCTTTAACCCAAATTCTTAAAGTAAAAGCAATTGCTACATTTTTATTCATCAGGCCCAATGAGGTAAGAATCGTAATCATTCCTTTCTATCATGGGACTTTCATGAGAAAATAATTTGAATATGTAAAGAATGAAAAAAATTTCCTTATTTCCTGTTTTCAAGAATGCGGCCACTGTGCCAGATCTCTAATCTTATGATATACAGTTCTGTGGCACCTAAAGACAGAAATTCTTTGGTATAATTACTTCCAATTACATTGAGAAATTTTCTGAGAGTCCTCTCTATTTGGCAATGAAAAGGTGTAATATAATAATATAATTATAAAATCATATATTTAAAAAAATTTAATTATTTACAATTTGTGCCACAAATTGTATTCTTCATGACACTTTTTTTTCTTTGCATAGTATAAAACCCACATAAATAGAGAAAATAAAAATGGTAACAACTGAAATTATTTGCTAAAAACAGGACTCTACGGAAAGTTCTTGTGTAATTGGTTCACAAATTTGAAGAATAAAGAAGTGCCCCAAATTGGTTTTCTCTAAAGTTTTTGCCTTTTCAGATTCATTACATTTTTTATTATCAAATACTACCTACATGAAAAAGTTATTCATAAGAATTATATAGAATTCAACCTTTTAAAAGTATTTCCTCTCCAAGATTTGTATGTGATCCATACGAAAAAATAGAAATATAACTGAATACCATTTGACTAGACTAAAAGGCCAATCAGCCGTCTGAGTTGATTTATATTGCAGCCATAAAGACACTGGATTGTATTCAATCTAGTCTAACTTTCCACATCACTCATGTACCTCCGAAACCCTTTTAAATTCTGAGGAATTCTTCAGTAAGGTATCTTACTATAAATTAATCACTTAACGCATTTATAGCAGGTGTGTAAATAAATAAAATAGAACCCCATAACCGCGGTTCAGTAATGCTTTTATGAACGTTTACTTATACGAACGATTTTGTTTTTTCTACTCGAACTACTGAAAAAGAGCGCTTTTTTTTAAGATATTATTATAAGTATTTGATAATATCGTTTAAATACAAGGACGAAAATTATAAATAATTTTAAGGTGGATTCTTCTAAATTGTAAAACTTTGTTGATTTTTTCTCTTTTAAAATGGATATGGCTATATAATGTTGTGGTGAGATATAATGGAAAATTATTAAAAAAAAACTTGATACGTCATCCACCAGGAGCTATTTCAACAATACCTATAATCTTTAATAAAATAAAAGTTTCAAAACTAAAATCCGACTACGTAAAACCTGAAAACAAGTATAAAATATTACAGAGCAAGGACAAAAGTCTGATTCAATAACAAAGCTCTTGAATCAAAACTAGTTAGAGTCCTTATTTTAGATTCGCAGATTGTTTTTTCGAAAGTGCTCATTAAAACCTTTCATTTGATACCAAACGCGATACATTTATCTTAATGTTATTTTGTGTTGTGAAATAAAATTCTTAAAATCCTACATATTGGATTTATTGAGGCTTCCTACATACATATATTCTATGTCACGCGGACTATTAAGACGCATCAAATGAGACCTTATTTGCCAAAATACGATATGTACTTTAGAAGCTGTGAGAGAAGGGATAAACATACCCACATGCACATACATATGTTACTTACGAGTATAATACATACATAGACTGCTAAAATCATAAACCTCCTTTGGCTTTGTCGTAGTCGGGTAAAAAGAATTGAATTGTGTTAAAAACAAAAATATTACATTTTTGCGCTTTTGAATAATTCCATCTTCCATGCAGTAGAAATTTAGTTATAATATTGTTAAAGTTATTGCTAAAGAAGACAAACCCACCATTACACTTTGATTTCTTGTTAGAAAATTTGTATTTTAAATCACATCATTAGTCAACTTCACGCTAAGAAAAAGTTGGTAAAGGCAGATAAATTAAAAGTAAGGAGCAATAAATCCCCTTAATTGCAACCTGTTAGACTTCTTGTGTCTCATGAAAATAAATTTCGAAGGAGTAACTACTTTTCTCCGCCCGTGAGATAGCTACGGCGATGGTGCGGCTTGTTTACAATTTTCCATAGGTCAACTCACCGGTCGAACCAAAAGGACTTAGGCGTACACGACTTTAGGTTACTAAACGGGCCTGGCTAATTAATCTTGACAAAAACAACAGCCAAAAATAGGTTAATTGCGTTACGAACGAGGTGCAAAATATTTTATCGCACCAGTCGTTAGGGATTGAAATAATTAATATCGTAAGTTCCCTGTAACTTTTCAAAACAATTATCATTAATACAAGTTGACACACGGACATACCCTCATTGCCGCGTCCGGATTACAAAAGTCGAGATTCAGCTGTACAACATTGGTCACTTTTTCTGCCCTACTTAAGTCGCAGCTGAGTCGATAATATGCTTATTAGTTAATTCCTGACGTAATTCAAATAGGAGGTAGAATTTAAGGAGATGGCTTCACTCTGCGTAAGTTAAATTTTGCTCGTTATTATCAATAACCCGAGGGCTCAAGAGTGACGTGGAAACTCGGCTTGGCGGGGACGGACAAAGTATTAAGTTGGGATAATTCCTAAACTTTTGCTAGCAACTCCATCGCAAAGTTGATAAGTCCTCAAACGAGAACTGGATTAGAGGAAAATAAATTGCATAAATCCTCCCCAACTTTTCACTGACAGCTTGCTATTCAGTGAACATTTGGCAGTGGTATTTCGCGTTTGTGGTGTCGCTGAAGTCACCCTTTCTAAAATATCTATCACTCCACCATTTGTAGCAAAACGAGAGCTGCTTGCTCCAAGCACAAAATATAATTTTAGTTTATTGCGAATTTTGTGGCCTCCGAATGTGCCGAGTTCTAATTAGACGACTTTCTTTTCAACATTTTGGCCCAGATAAATTTGAAGGTAAGGAGTTGTACAAATTATCTGTCACCGGTGGATCAGCGCACAACCGTTTCACTATACTTGCCGTTGAGGGATAGCTTTAGACTTTTAATTTGTTTGCGGCAAGCGAGATTAAAATTTTATTTCCGAACTCCTCATGGCACTTAGGAGCCCGTAAGTCGCAGAAATTAATGCTGGTGCGTACTTTATTAAGAGATTCCTTCCTCCCTCCTCGGAAAAAGTTTCATCGCAAATCGAGCATATTTAAGCGCCACTTAAAGAAGGTAACGCTCGTTAAAAGCTTTAAAGTCAATTTATATAATTAATGAGGTTTCAACACTCAAGTTGTCCGTAAAGCGGAGAGTTTGTTTAATAAGATAAGTTTCTAAAAACTCATTTGCATGTTTTATTTCATCTTTTTAAGGATATTTAAGGACATCCCACTTCTTTCATGAACTTTGAGAAAATCAGCTTTTAGGCTTCTTATGAAATACGTTAATAACCTAAAATGTAATTACTTTGTCGGTATTCTATAAGGAGATACAGTTTTTTAAATATTCAATTTATGTTTTTGTTCTCTGAAAGTACTGATTTTCAAGAAAAACCACCATTAACGTGCTGTTATGGTTGATATTTTGGAATTCTCAAAGAATTGTCTTTCATTCAAGCTAATAATTTTCAACGCTAAAGTTAATTATTAGGTACTCGTAATTATAATATTATTTTGTTTAAGTTAATTTTTGAACAAAAGTTTTTTATTCGAAAGACATTAACATTTAATAATGTCCTCGGACCACATCATATAGCCACTGTGACTATTATTAAGTTTAAATTTTCTACCAGAAGAGACGACGAAGAAGATAAATATGTACAAAAAATATTAGATTAGTATTATAAATTGGTACAATTGCAAAAAAAGAAACTTCAACTCATGTAGCCTGAAACAGCTAACTTCAAAACGCTCAGTTTTGAAAGCGTAGTTAACATTGTTAAAGTCAGCGTTTAACACTTTACCATTTCAATGCAGAATTTAATATTTTATATTATTAGGAGTAATAAGTAATCCCTAAGATAAAAATATGCGAAATGGTAGAATTGTAATGTAAGAAAAAGTTGTAAATAAAATTAAAGCTATACTTTATTTGTGTTAATTAATCTTATGGGAAAAAAAACTTAATGTTATTGAAATATGAAATAAATTACTACCGCAATTCTGAACAAATTATAAGAAATTTGATTAGAATAGTATACGAATAATGAAATAATTTTGAAATATTTTATATTTATATTAAATTCCGGTGAAGTTGTTTTACGCCTGTTCTGATATTTCTAATACTAAAGTAAATACAAGAATTAACACATAAAGGATTTGGGTGCGCTTAACAAGTCTTATCGTATTTTCTTACGCTCATGTTCTAAGTCTAGATCAGTCATGAAGAACCCTAATGTCCATACTCAGAGGCATAGCAGCCAATTTTGAGTGAAAGTCAGAAATGGACATACGCTCGGTAAATTTAAGTAAAAACGATGACAGCCGTAAAGCTAAACTGAATTAAAAATGATTATCATTATACTTCATTATACTTGTCATTAAATATGTGCATTACCACAAAATTTCATTTGTTTCAAAGATAACATAAAAATCTAGATTAAGGTACGTGACACAAGGTTCGTCTTTTTAATTTCCCATTAAGCAGATGGAAATGCCACAAGAATGCCTTACATTTTAGTCAAATGTTTGCCTAGCTTGTTTTGGCGACGATTTTCTTAGTACTCTTTTTAAGTTTTGACTGCTCTTAGTTTTACGATTTATAAATATAGTAGATATAAAGTAAAGAAGTATTATAGAAAGTAAATTTTGTTACCATTCTTGTGTATTGTAATTTCCAAAAATAAAGTAATTTGTTCTTTTTCGGCAAATAATGCAATTAGTTTATAATAATGGGTTCCCGTTTGGGAATTATAATCAAAGTATACTTTTTATAATGCGCTAAAGAAGAGAAAATATTTAAAATGAGGAAAACCTACTTATGTTTTTTTCTAAAAAAACTAAATAAACAATGATTCTAATAAACTTGTGGATTTTATGTATTGTTATTCTTAGACTTTTGGAGGATTAGCAAATAAATGGTCTTATTTGAGTATCTTACCTTAATCATATATTGCTATGAAATTAAATGATAGTTGACTGCCAACCGTTATAAGGACCTTATTTCAAATGTTGAATATTTTGTAGTATTTTGAAGTATGGCACCTGAACAATACTGCCAACAAGGCGAATAGTGTTTTTATTTTGAAATGAAGTTAACATCGATCGTAAAAGTAACTGGCCCATTAAACAACTAAAAGACTATAAAACTCAAAAACTATCATGAAAGCGTTTTTGATGTAAGGCCTTAAAATGTTTATAGCAAGCCACTTAAAGTTTTTATACTTACATTATTTTTCCCTTGTGAATTTAGCATTGTCCGAATAATTTTGCCAATATCTGCATCCATTCAATGCTTTGGAGCAATTGAATTAAACCATAAAGGAATGTTTATAACCAATTCATGTAGAATCCACATGTTCTCCTTGGTCAAGGAACTTATGGAAATGTAAGTATAATTTGAGTTTAAGGGAGATACTTAAACAGTGGAAACGATTTGCTTTCAGTGGCAATAAAAAAAGCAAACGAAATGAATATTTGAAGCTGTAAAAGTAGTTATCCTTACACTCCCAAGGGCTACCATCAACGTTTACTCAAATGGTCGGCGTCCACGATAATGCAAACACAATAAAGCTTTTATGGGGGAAAATAATGAAGTTTTTATGTAACTCTAGCTTTCTCTAATATTCAGTTTTTATTTATCATCTGCAGATATCAGCAGAAGTCTGTAATTCCTTGAGGAGGGAAACTCCAACTCAAATTATGTCTCATTCTGACAAAAAAAAAAATATTTTATTACATTGCATGATTTTAAATTTGCATAACGTTGTACCGCCGCTGTGCCGTACTTTACACATTTATTCCCGTCACAGCGCCTCTAGGCAGTTGAAGGCAGCCACTAAAGCAACCTACAAAAATATTATTGCCCCGACATTCTTCCAATAAATTCCAGGCGCACAAGGAGCCCTCAAATACCGCCTATATTTTTTGGGTGTGTGTGAGACGCTGCGACAAATATTTATATGCTGGCGCTGCTTATCGTTTTATTTGCGTGAACCGATGGATTTTGATTTATGCAAATTGTGATGTATCTTGTCAATTCTAAGCTCATTCCCCACAATCATCGGTAAGCTCCTTTCGTCAACGAAATTACTCAATTAAATTGGGCGATAAATGCGCAAAACCACGAGCATTGGAGTGAGGGTTGTTCGAAGATTCGTTTATAGCCCTTTTCGAATGCAAAACCCGCTACCTTGATGTATTATCCGTCATAAATAAATTTCATGTAATTTACACGGGTGAAGCAATAACGCGCCATAACTCATTGCCAAGAGCTCATGAAATATTTGACTGGTGAGTAAGTCGAAATCGATAGCATGCAAAAATACGGGAAACAAAGCCAATGCCGGGGACGTTGTATAATACATTATCATTAGCGGTGATATAAAGATAAATGAAATCGATCACAAGGAATTCCTGTAGGCATTGCAATGTTTTCATAAATCATAAGCTTATCAGATTATTTGGGCTTTCGACAGAGTTGACGTTTGGGTGACATTTTGCAGGAACGAGAAATCCCATACATTATACTTTTTGTGATATTTAACAATCGCAAAGAGGTCAAATTGCTTTCTTTCAATTTTATGTATGTTTTATTTTTGCTACCATACAAAAGTATTTTACGTGGCGTTTATAAAGGATACAATTATGAAATACATATACATCCTATAAAAAGAGGCCATTTAAGATAACAGCCAATTCCCACGGAGTATTTGTATTCAATATTTATCTTTTTTATTACTAAACTTGCCTCCACGCATGTAAGGTTTATGATCCAACCAAGACCTGGGCGTGCCTGGGCCTTAACAAGATTCATCTTTTAAATTCCTTATTAAACGCATTCCGAAATGCCACAAGGCTATGTCATACTTTAGTACTAAAAAATTGTAACCTCTTCAGTTTGAGTTTTTAGCTTGATGGATAAATTTTATTATCTCAATATGAGACCTAATTTTTTATAATGAGACCTATTTTTTACCCGATTACTGCGTTGTCCAAAAGAAGGGTAATGTTTTTGATTGGTATGTATGTATGTACATATGTCCATTTCTATGTTTCTCTGTAACTCTCAAAATAGTCGTCGGATCTTGTCAAAAGAGACATCAATCGATTCGTCATAATAGCGCGCGCAACATAGGCTATGTGACGTCAGCATAAAGTAATTATGGCGGACAAAAACTATCAAAAACTTTAAACGCTTTAAAATAAAAAATAAGCAAATATATCGTGTATCGTATCAAATTAAAGGCGCTAATGAGTAGATTGCTTTTTTTGTGTCAGTTCAGATTCGTCTCGGAATGAAACAACACTAGCGACTCCCTTTCCGTATCGATTTTAGGTCTAGCACTAAAAGGACAAAAATAAAAACATTATTTAAAAAAAAAACCCGACTGCAAACACGCGACACGGCAAACAATATTAGTTTATAATCATCTGTTATTTACATACATACTGTTCAATTTATAGCTCCAAAAAAGCTATAGCAGTCAAAATCCATTAGCGCCATTTAAAGAATGTACTTCCACTTTACAATTCAAATATTATGGGTATACGAGTATATAGCAAATTTTCAAACACTTATTCGAGTTAAAATCATATAATTTAAAACTACACCTTAAATAGCTGAATCTTCCAAACCCTAAGCTAAAATATAAAATTAGTGTTAAATCATCAAAGCCTTTTGCATTACGGTCATTACGGATGATATATCAGAAAAAGGCCGAAATTTGCCCACGAGTTTCCTCTCTAAATTTTCTCGCTAAATTTGTTCTGACGTAAATTGATCACCGTCAGTATCTTTAGACATAAAACCTTAGTTAGGGCATGATAAATCGCGTTTTATAAACGATCTGCTACCGGAATATCACTATTTTAACCTACATATTTATGCAAAAATATATATAATTTTTGTTTTGCTTTTACTTTGATTTTCGGACTATAAGATGCATGCAATAAAACATTTTGTTATATTTCTAAATTCATTGTTTATAATAAAATTTTCGTCCAAGTACAAAATGGGCCTTATTAAGTGGTGGGTTTTCTTATAACGCCCAAAGTATACTTTTTATAGTATAATATCTTAAAAAACTGGAAATATGTAAAATGAGTTAAACTTCCTTATGTTTTTTCTAAAGATATCTAACTAAACAATGATTCTAATAAATAAGAGATAATTCTCAGAGTTTAATAATTTTCGTCGGAAACGATTAAAGTATCGATACTTTTCAGTATCGAGTACTTTGTATTCGATGCTTGGTGCTCGACAGTTTTAATCATATGAATAATTTGACGACGATATTTTACTTGATACTTTTACTCATATCAGTGTTTTGCAAGAGGTATTGTGTCGTATCGATCGTAAACCTATTTATATGCAAATTGGTGTTTCATATTTTTCAACAGATACAGAATTGGTCGGAAGCATATTTATTTGGTTAGTTAGGTAATTCTCCTGAAGCATACTCTAATTAAACACGTTAAACAAAAATTATTTCAGGTATTTTACAATGAAATTTATAAATGAGATATAACCCAATTTTGGTTAATTTGCATTATGTTTCAACAGGCAGTTTATCGATTTTTTGCTACAAATATTGTGATTCTATCCTTTCATTTACATTATTTTCTTTTAATTATGTTTATGTATTTTTTATGAGCATATTTATTTAGTTTTATTTGATTAATATCATATTTCAGTACAATTAATTATAGTTGAATTGAGTGGTATCTACATACATACATATATGTATGTATATAAAACATCTTGAATGTGTATCTGCGATTTTTTATTTGATACTACTACTACATGATTAAAATTTTTATTTGAGGTGTGTCAAAAGTTAAATTTAAATGGTTTGAAATTGTGATCGAGATTAAATTTAGTCTTTCGTCATTTAGTACTCCGTACAGTTTAAGTCGTTACTACCAGGCTATTTAAGCCTTATTAGATTATGTTTATATTACGAAAATAGTTCTTGAGTCCTTCGAGCTTTTAATTTTTATGAAAAATTATGTATTTGAAATAGATATTTGTAAGTACATAAGATATGAATTCGTTTTAAAATATTCGATATTAGCCGCTGAGCTTTAAAGTTTTTCAAAAGTTCATGATACTAAAATATATAAAATTAAAACCTACAAATTGTGTAATACCGAAATATAATAACTTGATTTAAGTAGGAAAATAAACAATTATTTTAGTTATCCATTATTTATTGTATAATAGTCGTTCGTTATAATTAGGAATATTCCCAATGTTCTTATTTTAGCGGTTAAAGGAAAGTCTTTTAAAATGCTTCCAGACAAGTTAAGCGTTTTTAATGCATGAACTATCGCGGCTTTCTATTTTCGCAACAATAATGTTGGACAAAATTCAGTGTGAGGGAAAAGTGAGAATTTATTACTTGGAAACCTCGAGTTTTGGACATTGTTAATTTCAAATATGGATCTTAAATTTTAGGATTCAAGATTGTGAATTTTCAACCTTCTAGATTGGTAAATTTTCAACCTTTTAATTAATCTTTATTTACACTTCTAAGAATGTTTTTGATTACACGGACTATTACATTATTCATCATATACCTGATTTGCAAATTACGCGGAAAAGGTGTTTTGTTAAGTACGTATATTATGCAAGATATGTATATTATGAATAAACAAATCCTCGTAAGAGTAGAAAGCCCAAAATACAATTCGGTGGGATAACAGCTCTCAACTAGTTATTTTATTTAGGTATATAAACTTATGATAAGAGGTATTATCCCTGATAAGAGAAATAAGCATTGAAGTTGCTGAACAGTAATCTGGGCAAAATCCCTTTTTCGTATCCCAGCAATTTCACTCTAAAAGCAAAAATCGAATTAAAATGGAAACCTCGGGGCTGTTGCCGACTGTTCTATTTCCCTAAATTCTCACGGGAAGAGGATTTATCCGACCAAAAAACTTGGGTGATGGATTACTTTTCAATATTTCGACATTACGAGCTGTGCGTAAATTACCATTGGCAAAAGGTTGCCGTAATCTTCAAATTTCCTGCATAAATCCTGCCAGCTTCTACTCTGAATAACATTAAATAATCGTGCCTATAAAAATGGGACCATAGGACACATGAGCCCTTTTTATTGCAAAATGCTGGGGTCGGGCATACATTAATAAGACCTTAACTCAAATTTACTGCCGAGAAAAGCAATTGAAATGAAAACGTTAAAGTGAGTGCTTCAATACGGGAGGCGGCTGTTCTAGGCGGAACCCTAGCAAAGAGTGGAGAAATCTGTACGCGAAAGTCTACCGATGGATATATGAAAATTTAAGCATACACATATGGCGAACACTTGTTGCAATCACGCTCGGTCGTTTCCGGACGCGCACCATTTTTAATGATTCGCGGGTCTGGTGAAAACTGCTTTAAATTTCATCCATGTATGCTTGCCATTTCGGTACAATTACCACAATAAAATATTCAAATGTTTGTATTTTAGAACCGCTTTCATTTTTTATCGCTTTAACTTTGCTTGCCGCTGTGGAATCTTAATACGCCTCCGCTTCTCTATAAACGCCCTTTAAAAATGGGAAAAGAAATTCATGTTGAATAGAGCAGTTGGGTCTGGGAATTGGTCGTTTCGTTTGAAGACCATAATTGATAAAAAGCCGGGCGAAATATGATATTTACAAAAGCATTCATTAGAAACGCAGTGCGCGCTAATGTTAATTGTATTCTTACTAGAATGTCCGAATCGTCACTTAAGGGAGATTTCAGTGCGACAAAATATTAATCGCATATTTTTCGAAACAGCATTTTTGCTACACGATACGCTTAAACCAGCCAAACTAACCAGGAGCTGATAACGTAAAAAAGTACGAAACGTTTTAAAACTTTTCGAAATACTTCCTGAAAATTAACTTTTTATAAACCAATTAACTTGCCTGGAGGAAAATTTTGATTAGAAAAAAAATATATCCTTAGAAAAAGTATGACATTGGCACTAGTATAGACCACGATTATTTTGTTTGAACAAATATTCACAAAATGGTGAACCTCAAAAGTTGATATAGTCTCAAAATAGCATGTTTTTTTTCGTAACAAAAAGTTAAAAATTGAGGAAAATATTAACCAATCTTAATCATTTTGTCTATAATTTCAGACCGATCGGTTAAATGGTTTTTAAATTATCTTGCACGCCGATTACAAAAATGTTGTTTTGAGAAAAACGCGTTGAAAGTTTTGAGAAACAAATTTTGACGTATATGTAGATATGTTCAATCGGCTATAGTCCATATTCTATTACTTCGAATGTATTTAGAATTTTCCTCTAAAATTATTCAGATTTTATTATTGAAATCTATTATTAATACGTAAACATCGAAAATTGTCGTGCCTTTCTTTAGTATTTATTATAAAAGGAGGTGAATGAAATTTATATCATTCGAAAGGTAATGTGATATAGTTGCGCAAAAAAAAAATCATGTGTGCGTGTTGCCGCTAAGGCAGGTAAAATAAAGTGAACATACAGACGTGAATTCCCCATACAAAACGCTTTAACCAATTATAAATGAAAGCATTTTGATCACGTTCATGGCTGTATGACTTTAGACTTTAGGTGAGGCATTTATCTTGAGACAAAATAATATCTCAGTTGGACTCGATTATTTCGAAAAAAAGTTCAGACAAAATTGTAGGGCACCGAGGAGGCCATTGAAAGGTCCATATTTCGACTTTCGGTCTAGACCGGAAGTCGATTTTTTGAATGGAAACACCCATTTTTTGCCACGGATTTCGATTAAAAAACCAAAAAAAAAAACTTTTTGTTCTTATTATTTTTTCGATTTATCTCATATTTTGGCCATAAAATGGCCATAAAATACAAAAAACCGGCCAAATGCGAGTCGGACTCGCGCACGAAGGGTTCCGTACCATTATCTATAATATAAAAATTGGAAAAAAATCACGTTTGTTGTATGGGAACCCCCCTTAAATATCAATTTTATTTTAATATAAATATTTATTTTTAAAGTGAATATATAACTAAATATTCTGTGAATATTTCAAGCGTCTATCTGTTGCCGTTATCAATATCGAGCAAAAACGAGCAAAAAAATCACGTTTGTTGTATGGGAGCCCCCTTAAATATTTATTTTATTCCGTTTTTTAGTATTTTTTGTTATAACGGCAACAGAAATACATAATTTGTGAAAATTTCAACTGTCTAGCTATCGCGGTTCTTGAGATACAGCCTGGTGACAGACGGACGGACAGCGAAGTCTCAGTAATAGGGTCCCGTTTTACCCTTTGGGTACGGAACTCTAAAAAGGACTCAAGTACTTGAATACTCCCAAACTCTAATGCTCGAATACTCCTTAATTGAGTACTCAAATACTTCCTTACTCGAGTTCTCGGATAATTTTCCTCTTAATTACTTGAGTACTCGGGTACCTACTCAAAACTCTTTTACTCAAACTCGGATCTTTGAACTGGAGTACCCAAATACTCAAATAATTAAGTTCAGAAGTACTCGAGTAGTAACAGCTCTTTTTAATACTTAGTTTTCATGTTCATAATGTTTTATTTAATTCTTCCGTAAATAGTAAAATGTCATAATTTCGAAATTACATTTATTAACTTTCCCGGCCTAAAATGCTTCTATTGTTAAAAGCAACAAATGGTGGATTCGGTCTCTGATTATCAAATAATAAATTTAAGTAAGTGTTCATTAATCATTCTAATGCATTTAATACCAAATAATTTGTTCTTCATTTCAATTAACATTAATCTATTATTTAAATAATTTTTCGGTAATACAGAAATGCTTTTCATTAAAAAAAATATTTTCGAAAAATTTCAAGAGAAAAATGATTTCCCAAGTGCTTTACTTCGACTTTTCTACTCTAATTTGTAGTCTGCTCCATTTTGTTAATTAAAATCGGTACGCAGGCACGCGAAGGTTGTATAAATCAAACAAGCATTTCCAGAATGGAGGCCCTCTTTTCAGAAAAGATAAATGACTCGGTGGCTGGTGACTGTGAACGCAGTTTGGTAAACATTCATAAATTTGATTTAGTGTGCTGAAATGGAACGCATTCCGGACCCCATCCCGCCAACTAAATTATCCGTACTTTAGTAATTCTTCGTGGCTCTAATTTTATTGACATTTCGGCATTCTGTCAAAGCGGCTGTTTAGGCTTTTACTTCTGATTACACGCGAAGAGCCGGCACATTTGCCTAATTTGCAGCAGCTGGCAGGCGACACGCGCAACGAGTTAATAAAGCGAAAACTTCAATTTGGAAAAGCGAGTCGCTTTGATTTTATTCATAAATTTCCGCTTAACAAACACTTTGAAGCGCGAATGTGCCGTCTCGGATGAGGCGCCTCAGTGGGGCCCCTAATTGTGGAAGCGAATTTACTACTCACCCTGACGTCGATCTTGGGTCCACTTCGGGCCAGGAAAGCCTCCTCTTGCAAAACGCCAACGGGGGCCTGTCCTGCGGGGCTTGATGGACTGGCGAATTCCTCTGCCGGAAGGATCCTGACCTGGGCGGGGCCAGGCACTCCAAGGCCCGCGATTGCCTCCTTGTCGAAAGTCCTTGCACCGGACTTGCTGTTCCAGGTGGGGGCACCACTTTTGGGAACCCTAAAATGGCGAATTTTAACGTTTTAAAATATGCCTCTGGAAAATTATAATTAAACTTGAAGCAAAAGCAAAGGAAATTGCTCATTAAAGTTCAAGTAATACAGATTTTATATATTTTTGTTTAATTTATTGAAATATACCCATATTACAGTTTCAAGCACAAAAGTATCATTTTTTATTTCACTCGTAAACCAATTTTCATTCCAAAAGTATTTATTTCCAATTTGACCACATGCAATTCTTTTATAATACAATCGAATCAATATTCAAAAACATTAAGTAAACTTGACGAAACTGATATGTTTTAATATAAATTGACATGAATGAAATAAAAAATGATATTGTTTTGTCCAAAAATGTGAAAAGTTTCGGAAAAATGGTATAAATATTTCAACCAATTAAAGACAAATAATTCCAAACCTAAATACTGATTTCATAGATAGGTACTAGCTGAATTTTTTTCGTATATATCCAGATCAATAGACAAATTTATATTGAGTTGAAACTTATTAACAGTTCCTATAATAAGGGTTTGAAATTTGCATCAACAATGCGTTAAATTGCCATGATTGTTACTGGAAAACTTCAAATCTTATACTGTTCATTTTTAAAATTCATTTTTGACCTAACAATGGATAAAATTCACTGCATTGATGCAATTTTTAGAAAATTTACAATCTTTCCTATAGGTTATTCAAGATAAATTTCATATCTAAGCAAAATCTCCTTTTGTTCTGGATAGACGAGAAAAGCGCATTTGTAATTTTAGTGATAGGAATAACTTTTCTAAATGTGTAGGCGTAAAATATACTATACTATATTAAATTACCACGTTGTATACAGAACAAAAGTTCAAATAACGTTCGACTCTGAATAATATTAATTCAAGATGAGTTGAAATTGATCTACTCAACTCCGCTACAATTTGCTGTTTGATTTAAAATTTTGGTTATTCATATGAACGGAATTCAATAAGTCTAGTTAAGAAATTATTAAGTCTTATTATAATGGTATCGAAGCATCTACAAAATCGAAATCTTTTCGTTATTTCCTAACTTACTCTTTTCTCCGTTCTGGGCAACTTAATTTAAATAATATTGCTAAAACACTTTTTATTTTAATAAGGATTTTATATGTACTTTTAAGGCCTTCTTTTCACAACATGATGTTATAGAGAATTTTCGTTTTCAGATTCGTATTCTATGAAAAAATTATATAGATATGATATAATCACTTATTAAAATAAAAAACAAAAAAAACTCAAAACAATCTTGTTACCCTAAATACTCGTAGTTAGAAAGAATAAAGATTAGTATTAATTATATCAGATTAGAACTCGGGCTCCAAAATCTTAATCTACCACTGTATATGAGGAAAAGCACCTACGTAACATAGTTTTTAAGTCTGAATTTATTTTGTTTATTGACATTTTGAAAAATTACTTTATTCCTTTCATAATTGCACATAAGAAATCTACTGATAACTATGCAGTTTCAAAAGTAAACATTTCCTTAAATTCGATTTTCATTGAAAATCCTCGATAAAGTCAACAAATAAGTTTATTGCATGTGATAAAGAAATTCAAGTAAGGAAAACTAAAGTAGATGTCTACATCTTGATAACGATTTCGACAGCACATAAATTTGCATATAGTTTGTAATGTATTTTACTCCTGAGAGGAATGAATCTGCAAACAAAAATCTCATATTTCATTCGTATTTTAAGGTTTGAAATGCAATTTTTAAGATTATTCAACGACGTTATTGTCTTCTCAATCCTGACTTATCTAATAGTAATACTACCCAAGATATTTTTTTATTTAAAATTCTTCCATTTTTACATTTTCTGAATACGTCGATTGCCAACAGTCTCGAGTTTTTAAAATGTTTCTGAAGCATTCACTCGCTACCGAACTCAAGACCACTTAGAACGAGATTTGGTCGTTACTTTTGACTACAACGAATATATTTCAGGAAATTGTACCGACAAGTAACGATGGAGAAGTCATGTAGATTGTAGACGTTTTACATATTTCAGAAAATTGTGATGGTTCAAAGCATTTCTCAGAAAGGCAAATATTACCGAAACGAGCAATTTCATTTCAGTTCTGAGAGCTTTGTACTGTTTTATTTGAACAGTAGAAATTTAAGTTTTGCAGTAGTTTCGAAGTGTATGCACCATGGCTGGGATCTTTGTGGTTGCAGTGTTCCTTGAAATTTCACTATTTCTCTCGTTGGTTAGACTGGAAGCTTTTCATGGAAGTTATACCTGTATTTTTGTTGTTGAGCTAAAGAGGAAAATCACTCCTTCGTTATTGGTATAAAAGATAGACTAACAAATTGCGTCGGAAATCCGCCTTCCTTAACAAGGCACAGAATAAGGAGCAATTTGCTAAACGAGGGAAACAGTCAAATTGCAGAAGTAGTCATTATTGACCTCAAGAGGCCTACATTGAGGGCACTTCATACATGTTTACACCTACCTGGCCCCCAGTTTGCAGCCATTTATTTTCGCAAAATAAACACTTCCAGTTGAAAGAACACTTGAAAAGTACGGCAAAGTGCTTACCATGAATATGCGATGTGCTCGTCCCACCGGCACCTGTTGCTCCTGCAGCTCCCGGTGCACTCGTTCCAGCAGCTCCTGCTGGAGCGTTCTTGTCCCCCTGTCCCTCCCCGGAATCCTGACGGGATAGGGAAAATCGCCGTGAAGTCAGCCCCAAACCGGCGACGCCACTTGTTACGTACTGCTGGAGCGAACTGAAAAAACTCATCGTAGTGTAGGCAACAAAATTCCGGATGTATTCTAGCCACGTGCCCACGTGCTCGCTTTTACTACTGCTAATTAGTTTAGCAAATATATATATATATATATATATTTTTTTTCGGATCGGACCGAAATTAATTATTTCCCGCTGAGCGAGTCGCCCCACGTTCACTTCTGTTGCGAAAAACTTTGTTACTTTGCATTTTCTGCACAAAGTGCGCTAGTTATGCCGTCCATTTTTGTTTACTCATTTTATATTTCGTGTGCCATTCCACACTGGAAGTCGATTTTCGTCTGTAAAATAAAAATAAAAATCTATGTTATTTTTATAGATATTTCCAAAAAAAAAATCATTTTTAGTGTTTTATCTGTGTCTATTAATTTAATAAATAGAAAAGAGCAATATTAACAAAATTATATGACTTCAATTAGAAATTTCACATTCAACCAAAAAGCTAATTATTTTATTACCATTATTATTATTATTATTATTATTATTACTATTTATTATGATACTTAGTATAACTTTCAAAACGCTGAAAAAATTGTTTTGATATTTTTAAAGCAGCGATGTCGATAAGGCCTCATATAACATCCTAATTAAATTATATGTTAATATAATTAATATATTTCATTTGTAGCTTTGTTAGATAAGGTAATTTTAGTATACACATGGAAAGTGAAGTTAAACATAATATTTATAAAATTGAATACTCAATGTTATTACTGTCATATGAATATGATGAATTTAGAACAACCAATAATTTTTTAGATTATTTAAACTATCGAAATCACTCGACAGTTACATAGTAATATTATTACAGTAACATATAAGTTTATTTTTTTATATGAATGCAATTTTATGAATTTTAAAGTCTCGGAGATATTTCCACTCTAGCTGAGAATGTCTAAAGAAAGTTGAAAAACGCAATATATTTAAGAATTATAAAAAGCCTATATGAAACCTAAAAATGTATGAAGATACCCTGTAAAAAAATATATATTATGTCTATTAAGCACTTTTGAAAAAAATTAATGTTATCGATAGAGTTTTCAATCTTTTTAGCTGTGTCGTAAACGAGACCGACCGAAGCCTGATTCTGGCATTTTGACGTTACGCGATACAAAGTACTCAGAACCTTTTCTGCAACTTTGCATCTCATCACGACACACAATATGCTGCGTGACACAAGACTCAAATAATTATACAAGGTGGTTGTGAAGGTATAATTTTTTAAAATGGATTCAACAAAATATAGGCGATTGTCATTTGGTTTAGAGAGACCTGAGATTTTCCACTCCTGGTGTGCTCACAACAACTTGGAACTTAATGTCAACAAGTGCGAAGTCATCTCATTCTGTCGCGGACGCAATCCTCTTGATTTTGAATACATTCTTTCAGGGTGCATTCTTGAATACATTCTTTCTGGGTGCACCAAATCTGTTCGTGACGTGGTTGTCATTCTCGATAGCAAGCTTGACTTTGCTGAGCACATCAACTCTATAGTTGCCAGGTCCTGTTCTGTATTAGGGCTTATAAAGAGATGGTTACGTGAGTTTTCTGACGTCACTATGTATGAATTTTTCTCGAAAAATTTGTGTTAATGGCTAACCCTCGTAACTTAAAAAATTCGACTCTTTTTGAAACCAAAGAGATAGAACAAATTATGGTGTATTTGAGCCTACTAATCGCACATACCTTAGTGTTAATAAACATGTCGAACTGTTTAATGTTAATATACGTAAAAGTACACTTAAAAAATTGCTATTCGACTTCCGTGCTTCTTAATCTTCTGTTTGATTTACTTTTTTCTAATAACTTGCCTGATTTCTTTGCATCTTTTATAGTTAGCATGTTGTTGCATGATGTATGAGGTTTTGTTGACTAACAAGAATCAAATCATGATACAGTAACGTGTACATTCGGCAACGTCGCTTGAGCTTGTACTAAGCTGATGGTTCAAAAAAAAAAAACATCAATCCGGGGGAAAAACGACATAGATGAATAATTATTTTTACCTAACTACGGAAACGTGCGGAGCTTTTACGTATAAATTGAACTGACTGTAATGGTTTTAATATCGTTCGATTTGTGATATTGGAGTAGCGTGAGCTGTACAATATTGCCAAAAAATTCAATTTTCGGTCTATTCAATTCAAAAGATAATAAAATGATGATAAGATCATACTATTAATAAATTATACGTGAAAGTATTATACTATATGAGAAATTCGTTAAAATATCAGTATTCAGAACTACAGATAGTACCTACATATGTACATAGTTTAGCCAACTATCAAATTTTACTAAATATTTTTCTGAGTTGAGTCCTTTTTGAAATTTGAAATATATTTCAAGAACATTAAATTCAACTATTTTGTTTTAGTGCACACACAGATGCGTTGCGAAAAACCATTTTTCGACCTTAATACCTTACTTCTTTCTCCTTTAGAAAACACAACGCTTTTATCACAACGCACATAAGGAAAATTTAGGTGTAGGAGGCTTAAAGACTTCTTTTTCGTTCGGATTAGGCAAAATAGAAGGCGGCAATTTTAAAACGTGTACTTATTTTTTATTGTTAAATAAAACGTAAAACCTAACCTGTAATAAAAACTTTGAGTATAGAAGAGAACGCACTGCAATTTCGCAACTATTAAAAATTATAGACACAAAATCTGAATTCTAAAATTACGAATCTACCGGAATGATCTTGCTCTATATAAAAAAGGTTTAATAACGTTATATACTCATGTATATGTCATTAGCAGATTGGTTTTTCAAAAATATATAACATGGGAAAAAGAAAAAAGAATTGATAATTGTTCGGATATTTATTGAAAAAATTGTATACAATTTTACTTTAAAACATATATAATAGTACATGCTTATATTTAAAATCTTTAAACGAGAACTTTTCAATAATTTCGGCCCCTCAGAATGTAATTTGTAGCAACATTTTAATATTTCCTTACACAAAACTTCATCGTGATACGTCTAGTCATTTATATCAATGTATTACGATACGATCTAACTTCTTTAAAGTACAAAATCTAAAAAGAAAGGCATGCCAACAACTAAGTTACAACGAAACACAACTCCATGTCTATCCATAATCATAAAATTTAAACTAAAGGCATATTCCAAGAATTAATACACTCTATTTAATAAATTGATGTAATTAATTGTAAAGTACCACAAATTGAATTCAATAGCCTTAGCTTTTGTTACCGAACCTTATAGTGAACCAGGAAAACAATTTTCATTTGGTTTTTGAAGCCTTTCGTCTCTACTCTGGACAGGATTTCTAAAACCGGATATCCCTGGACAGCCTGGAGCCAGAACTTGTTCGTTGGTGCTTAAGTATTATATAAGTATGGATTAGTGTGGGGAAGGGGGACAATTTAGAAGCCTTGTGTTCGCTCACGATAGAGACAAGTTGCAACTCTAGACGATTCGAGAGTTGTGGATTATTGGTCTTGAAATTGCAGTCGATATGGGCAGGAGTTTTTTCCTATTATTTTCGTCTTCGTTCAGGAAATTACACTGAAAATCGAACTATAGCACGTGTCAATAAAGTCTGCCCCAATTTCTAAAGTGAAATAATTCTTCCGGTTTAATCAACGACAAAATAATAAAAGTTATAGAATGTGAGTGCTTGAGGGTTTCACCTTTCTTGTACAGAACGAATCCTATTTATTTTCTACTAGGTTCGTTTCCTACATGCAATTACATTCCAAATTAAACACACACAATTCGTAACGAGATTTGGAAATTCATATTTAAGGATCGCACTCATTTCTGGTTTCCTTTGAGGAGAATAAACGAAGACAGAAGCCACCATGGTAAGGTCGATAGGTTTAATAAGTGTCATAATGCTGTTCGTGCAGCATATCATTTAGAAGACCAATTACTGCTTGCACCTAGCAAGTTCAACCAGTTTGAGACGAAAAGTGTTTGTATGTAAATATATGTAAATAGGATTGTGGAGAGGCCTGTCTTCTTTGGAGCTGCGAATAATAATTATCAGCACAGTCTATCCAATATGTGCATGAAAATAAGCCATTTCATTAGCTCAGAAGATTATCGACTAATACCTGTCACACCGAAAAAGGAACGGGGCAAATTATGCGCGCCAGCTTCTTCTAAAAAGCAATTCGGAGTTGGGTAGCTCATCAGAAATTCAGCCTAGGGAACTCTTCTAATGTCTTTTCCCACCGGGGGGCGGGTTAATGTTTGTTTGTCCCCAAATTCACCTGCTGCTCTGGATATCCTTTTATCTGGAATTTATTGCATTTCGCAGCACGGAATCCTATTTTACTGCTTCGTAGGTTAAAAAAAAGGAATTTTCTGTTACCCTTGTCGCTGTTGTTGTGAAATCCAGCAGCTGAAATGGGTGGGAGGATTTTTAACAATTTAATGTTATCATGCTCCGGGAGACAATAACGAGTTTGCTTAGATTGATCTCGACCGTCTTTCTGCAAGATAAAAGGATGTTCTCGGAAAACCCGCATTACATTTGGCATTGTTTAGGGATAAAATTATCGTTTTTATCTTGATTACTCCACATGGCAGCAGGTCCGTGTGTAGTTCCTTCTATCGATCTTATGAATGTTTATTTTGCTTGCCTTATGGGAACATACACTAATACACTTCTATTTTTGTACCTCTTCGAAGAAATTGCGCTCATTTTTATTTCTAGGTGTTTCGAGTTATATACATACATATATATGTATATATGTATTCCCTGTTCGTGAACCTTCTATATAATAAGTTTCATTGGCAAATTCAATTCCAATCCCTGCTCTGGTTGAATTTCTCAGAAGCTAAGTAAAAGTTTGCCCACATTTTTCGGCTCTGCGGCGTTGGGCACTCATTTTACGCACAATTTCTTAGGTGCCCTCATCAATTTTCCCTTTCGTTAGTATGTACATCTTAATTAAATCAGTACATCAAGACTGCCCTAAATAAATTACATACATAACTCTGTTTACTTCATTACAAATTAAAAATTTTTATTTCGTCCTGTCGAAGTTTGACAATTTGATAGAAATCAAATTGATTTGATAGTATTGGACATAATTATTGGCTTCTTTTAACTTATCATGGGTTCGTGTACTTACATTTTTTTCGCAATATCTTTGATTTTAATTTCGTGCAAACAAAATTGTAAAGTATGTTTTCTTTTAATTTTCAACGATGTAAGATAACTTGTATTGAAATAAAATACATATATAATATAGGGTGCATTTGTCGAACAGTGAACCAGAGGCACAGTGATTAGTGAACCAGTCCATTATTTTATAAAACTGTGTCGTTCCATAATTTAGAAACAATTATTAAATATGCATATTTTTTTATAATAAATTTCCCGCATTAACGTTCCAAACATACCCTTTTTAACAGTGAACCAATACAATGAGGTATGCACAGAACCATGCCTCAACCATATTTTGCTTTAATTAAGAAATTAATTTTTATTTATTTATAATTATTGAAGTAAGAACCGACGTAATACTGTTAATTTGCATATAAATAATTAGTATGAGTATTTAAGTTTTGTACTACGTATTTTAAGGAGCAAATATTCCCAATACTGTAAGAAACATTAAATTTTTGTAATTTTGGAGAATGTGCTACTATTTTAATTGTTATTACTGACAATGAAGACTGATTTGTTCTTGTACTTTTGATTAAAATTATTACCAAAGAAATATCCTTATTTTTGAATAAATAAACTTCCTGATGGTTCGTTGTCCAATAGGTAGGTGGTTCATTGTATAACAGTGGTAGTACACAGTGAACCAAATCACATTTTGTTTAAAACATAATGGATTGTCTTTATGTTACATATGTACATACATATATCCTGAAAGCCTGAGGATAATTTTCATACAACTACACTTAATGTACCACAAAATTATGAAGACTTCGTAACTAAAAGCTTCAATCTTTCAAGATACAGGTCGCAGAAAAAAATGTGGTTCATTGTTCGACAACCCACCCTATATATTTCAAATAGAAAACACTTTTTCGCTGCTTAGCGCCCTCTTTTAAAATTACTCTTGATTGCCATTTGTATTAGAAAAATATTTACGAGAAAAATCGTAAGATTGAGTGATGGATTTGAAGCAATTGAACAAATTGTGAAATGTCTAAGAGTAAATAGAAAAACGTTTGGTCTAAGTTAATTATTGTTAAATTAAAGATTTCAAATTTGAGCCAATTGATAAATCTTGAAGCTTAAAACAAATCCTATTTTTACAACTAACCGTACATATAAGTATTATTATTATAATACATTTATTTTAATACACAGTCCTATTGAGAGTTATATTGCTTAATCTAAAGGCTTAATTATAATAAATATTTAATCATTTGACATCCTCTTAAATATCATAAAACCTACCGATTGCCACATTCAAGGCTGGATATACATAATAAGATCGCATTTTTGACATGCCTGCTTAAGTACACACAGCAAAAATTGTTAAGGTATTTCATTACTTCTTCTCCTTAAGGTATTTGTATGTTTATTTTATATGCATATAGCTATTTATATTTTTTTTAAATCTCACTGTAAAATCTTCAAGTATACTTACAGAGGAAATTATTCAAAATTTCGTTTGAATATGAAAATCAAAATTTTTCCAACAAAAAATGACCTGCGCTTAGTCGTGCTTTGATAATTAAATTTTTTGCTCCGAGGTGTTTCATATTTATTTAGGTCCTCTCGTCAGGATTTTCGCTGTATTTTAATAAATAGCACAGCATTAAAATCCTCCAGAGACATCCCGAAACTCTTTGGAGGTGATAAAGCAACTGAACCCAACAAAATTTTATTTATTCAGCGAAATTATTTGTTTGACTTTGATATCGCTCATACTTCAAGCTCGCCCTCATGTGAACGTGCACTTCCTACACTGCGAGTTTTCAAATCTTATTAAATTCACGTTTAATAACTTTCCTCCCGGCGAGCATATTACGTGATTAATTTCAGCGAAGATATTGCGATATTATTCTAACGGCTGAAGAAAAATAAGGAACACGTTATGCTATGCCAGCGGCAAAATGTAGCTCGGAAAGAAAATTCGATGTGACTAGCATCATTAAGCTCTAATGAAGCCTTTGTCTTAATCAAAATGAATTGCCATCACAAAAGAGGCAACTCTTTCTTCCTCTTAACGTTTCTTACAGCCGCTTTTCCGAACGTAGAGCGTTCGCCGGTATAATTCAATTTCAAATATTGTTTTTGTTATTAGACTTCCAAAATCATTAATCTTTTAAAATATTATTTTGTGTTGAGCTTTCCTATAAGCTTTGTTGTCCGGTTCAAGGGGCGTGTATAGCTACCAAAGGGCTAAGTGGGGTAGTGCCCTGGAGCTACAAAGTATAAAAGCCCCTTGGCCAACCCTAATGCATCTTCCCTGTGAAATAATAATTCAGAAAAATTGTTTCAAAAATTAGAAATTTATGAAAGTAAAATGTTATGACTTGATGAATACGTTATATCCATTTCGGGCAAATATAAATTCGTCAGAATAAACAGATTAGAAAACATACTTTATATTTGAGAACTTCTTGTTTAAATTAAAAAACTAATTTAATATAAAATAAGGAAGAAAGTATATACATAGGTAAGGTAAGGAAAAAGATTTCGGTTGGCCGCAAAATGGATAGTGCATATATATTCATAATATACTTCTCAAAAAAAAAATTAAGGAGACAGCTGAAAAAAATTAAGAGTTTGAATGTGCTTCAAATTGCTGAATCTTCACGAAAAATTTAGCATTTAAACGGACTAGGGCATTGTCCATGTCCACTAGGGCTGACATATTTCCCATTCGAAAAATACATGCGATTGAATGGATAATTTTTTCTTATGAGACCAACAAAATGAGAACAGTGGGAAAAATAGATTGATATCAATTTTATTTAGTCGTTTCCATCAGTTCGTGTGAAAACATATAAATAAATAGTTATAGGTGTCTTTAAGGACCTTAGTAATATACATATATTATTTTTTATTTTACTTTTGTCCATAGTAAAGCAAACTACAATTATGAAGTATTTCAACAAACTACAATATTTTACTTTCATTTTATAGGAAATTTTACCAAAAGTAATAATTGTTACAAATATTTCAGTTTATACTGACGAAAATAGTTGTAATAACCTCTCACTTTTTTCTCAGTGTATATCTTGTACCCGCCTTTTTGTTGAAGTTTATTTTATGAACTACAAATTCTTTTCATAAATTCCTCATAATGAGGATTGATTGATCCTATTAATTATGATGAAAATTGGATGAGTAGTTTTCAATATGGCGGTCTATTTTAAACATTGTGCAAGTTTTACACATAGGTATAATATAACTTCAGATATACATATGTTGTCCCTATACCGCTTTTCTAAAAAATATTCAATGTAGGTACAAATTCTGAACCCCAAGTTGTTTTATTAAAGCTATTCGCATTTCAATTGCTAACTGATATACCATTTTGCCCTAG
This sequence comes from Eutolmus rufibarbis, assembly GCA_963920795.1. Classification (NCBI taxonomy): domain Eukaryota; kingdom Metazoa; phylum Arthropoda; class Insecta; order Diptera; family Asilidae; genus Eutolmus; species Eutolmus rufibarbis. The sequence continues at coordinate 23,891,238 of OY987204.1, forward strand.
ATAATGGTTAAGTTGATCGGATGATTTAGAAACAATTTTTATATTTATTCATAGTAAATAAGTCTATCACTCTTAAGACATAGACTTAGACTTAGTGAAGATCCTGCAAATGTTTAAAAATATGCATATTTAATAAGGATATGGCTTATGTAGTAACATATGTATGTAGCTATGGATTATGGAAACGAAAATGTAAATTAATCCAATGTACATACTATTAGCATAACGATTTTCCATGCAGTTTCTGAACCTGTTGATTTAACACAGGTGTATTTGTCTTTGTGCTTTATAAGTTCAACTTATAATAAAAATATGCAATGTGGCAAAACAGAAATTTCAAAAGTACCGCCTGTGGGTGTCTTCCCTCAGGATGGATCCTAGCTCTGGCCCGAAAGGTATAATCTCGAAAATTGAAGAGCATTGTAAGCATAAAACACCCTGGGAAAGGTACCATTCATCCTGGCTCAGCATAGATACATAGTTTCATTCTTCATCTTAAGACGGGTGAAACTCTCGTAATTTTCCATCTGTGCTGTCTTTCGAGAAGGCAACTGGCAGAAATAAGCAAATGCCATTTCTTGCTCTGCACTATAAGCGCATTATGCTTCTAGTGCAGTTCTGCTATAGTGCGCTATCTCCAAATTCAAGCGCACTCTGTCCCGAGGGACTGTTCAGGTTCTGGCTCGGTGGGAAATTTATAATCATCCAAGGAAGGCGTCGCATTAAATATGCATTCATACTTCTGCGTGCGGAGAATTTTGGTGGCGTGAAATCTCTGAGGAACCGCATAAAATTACCCACATGCGAGGTGCGGCAAGAAAGGAAACCCGTAATTTATTTGTCACATGTCGCTACTCGAACAAGATGAACTGGGCTGCTTCACAAAACCCTGATGGTGGGACGACACACCATAAAATGGCTCTTCATGCATTTGTAAACTGTGAGAAAAGTTCTATTTCCTGTAGCGCGCCCGTCCCTATCCCCCCGGAGGTATTGTTTATGCGCACCCCCGTCTATTCGCCGTCCCATAAAAGGCTAGCAGCTAGATTGAGGTGGGTGGCTCCTCAAGCACCTCTGCCCGTTCCCTGATGGTTTTAGGAAACAACTTTCTCAATGCCAATTGGTTTCTACATTGCGATCACGTTCAATTTTTTTTCGTTTGGTGTTTATTGCGAATACTCGGAAGTGTGAAAATTGTGAAAAGAATTTTTCGGGAAGTCAACTACTGCGGCAGCCCGGCAGTGCAAATACATCTCCAGTCTGTCGTAAAATATAACTACATATTCGAGCGACGGTATATCTAGATTGTTTTTCTAAAATGCCTTCAGCATTTCAGACAGAACAGACTGCGACTGGAACTCTTATCAGTTTAGCGCTCTTGTTGCTTGGTTGGCCCCCAAATTAATTCCTTTGTTGCTTCAGAGGAGCCCCAAACCTCAATTTACGGTCATGCAAGGTATAGCGCAGTGGAGAATCCTAAATTCAGTTTGAAAAACGGGGACAACTGTTTCATTAAACTTCTGTCATGTCACAATTGGACTTGGCATTTATTAAATTAGAAACGTCCAAATTAAATGCAATATTCGCCTCTAGTTCGAGAAGAATTTCACATTCGAATTCAAATTAAAGTTAGGTTTGTATTTTAGGATGTTTAGACTCTAATACTTACAGACTTTTTAAATATGTATATCTTGTACCATAAACAATCCGCTTGTGTTCTATTCATTTTTACCTGAATTCGTTAATGTTAGGAGGTACATATGTACATATGTTTGCCTTTTTGTTTGCATATTCTTAGCCGATTTTAGTAGTTCGCATCCACTGATGAGAATCATACCCAATGATAGTTAGCAAAGGCAAAATTTGTTTCTTTATTTTAGTTTATAGTCGACAGGATTCATTTGTATTATGTGTTATATGTATTTAAGTATCAGGTTTTTTTTTTTTTTTTCAAAGGATAGCACAAAAAAAATTACAAATGACAAATAAAAGTAACGAATCAGTAGGTTTTCTTCTTATTTTTAAAATATAGTGCTGTTTGCAAACTACTGAAATTTAACTCCCCACCACAAAAATAAGGAAAATGCAGGCAATTTGCAAACTGCAGAAGTAAAACAACAAACCTCGACATATGGTTGTTAATGAAATTAAATCATAAAAGATATTCCAAGCGTTCTTAGTTCAATTCGGAGAATTTTAAGTCGCCAAAGCACAATAACAAGAATTAAATGGGATTTAAAGATTTTGTATTAATACTCTGAAAAGAGAAACTTCAGCTTTTTATGAAAGACTGGGCAATTGATAATAATAAAAAATAAAGCATGTTTTTTATCGAAATGGATCCGAAAATGCAAATGTTCCAGCATGTTACATTTTCAAGAAAGATCAGTTATTTATAAGCTATTTTAAACTTTGATTACGGAATAAGATTTTCATGAGCCATTGCTTAGGATCTATGAAATAAATTAGCATAGGAGGAGGACTCGGACTCCCATGGAAAAACTTATCTTCTGAATTAATCTTGATTGACCTTTCAAATAACTGATATTATACTTACAAGTGTAGTTAAATTTTTAAGCTTTATTTTGACATATGTTTCGAGCTTTTACCTCATCCCGTTATTTTTTAATAAAATTTGAGAAGTGGTTAAAATGGGGATATTTTCACTTTACAGCCCTCTTTTTATGAAAAATATGATGATTGATGTGATGGAATATTTTCATTTTCGGATTGTTTATCCACTATCGAAAAGACCTATTATCCTTTTAGAGATTGAGAAACCATAAAATATACAGAACAGTGTAATTAGTAAATCTGTTAAATTATGTCTTAACAACATAACAATATGTGTCATTCCGTAGGTAAAGGGCCCATTTGGCCGAAATTGAGTTATGACCAGAGCGCAATGTAGTAGACTATAAGGAATCGAATAGAAGTGGTCCGAGCTCAAAATATGTAAAAATCATTTTGAAGTTAAAAAACTAAAATGCAGCTTTGACCTATAATCGACCAAATGGTCCCTTTTCAAAAAAACTTTGGATGCATTTTTAGCCGCTCAGAGTGCACCTATATACTATGTAAAACTAGACTATATACTATGTAAAAAACTGCGAAACAAATTTTTTGATAATTTCTTGATTTTCACTTGAAACGCGTTTTTAGAGAAAACTGTGATCGGCCAAATGGGCCCTTTACCTAGGGAATGATACATATAATTATAGTAAATAAAGGAACCTATCACGAATTTCAGTGCTTATTTACAAATACATATAGTAAAGACATATGTAGGATAAGCAGACTAGTTCAATAAATGTACATTAAATTGCAATATTTTCCATAACTGACAGTTAGTAATCCACATATGAGTCGTTAAATTTCGAAATTGCATGTAAGTGTACTTTTTTTTTATTATATTTATTTATTTATTTCAATATAGACATACAATACAATTGCATCCCTACTTAAAAACTAGCGCTCTTGCTCGGGTACTCAGCCCATATGGCGCCTCTTTTTAGGGTTCCGTAGCCAAATGGCAAAAAACGGAACCCTTATGGATTCGTCATGTCTGTCTGTCTGTCCGTCCGTATGTCACAGCCACTTTTTTTCCGAAACTATAACAACTATACTGTTGAAACTTGGTAAGTAGATGTGTTCTGTGAACCGCATTAAGATTTTCACACAAAAATAGAAAAAAAACAATAAATTTTGAGGGTTCCCCATACTTAGAACTGAAACTCAAAAATTTTTTTTCATCAAACCCATACGTGTGGGGTATCTATGGATAGGTCTTCAAAAATGATATTGAGGTTTCTAATATCATTTTTTTCTAAACTGAATAGTTTGCGCGAGCGACATTTCCAAAGTGGTAAAATGTGTGTCCCCCCCACTGTAACTTCTAAAATAAGAGAATGATAAAACTAAAAAAAAATATGATGTACATTACCATGCAAACTTCCACCGAAAATTGGTTTGAACGAGATCTAGTCAGTAGTTTTTTTTTAATACGTCATAAATCGTAAACCGCAATTTACCTTTCATTCAATCAACTCAAATATAAAAAAAAAAAAAACATTTAATTTCATAAACATAAACCTTATGCATAAACCGTGAACCATTATTTTCTAATAATAAATCTGTAATAAGTGCCTACGTAAATAATAATTATAATTCGCGCGGGGCGTGGCTTGTTTTATAATTCAAATTTAATAGATACCGTCAAACGGGGCTACTTTGTGCAGGATTTCGCTATTTTTCAACTTTGACGTTGAAAAAAAAAGATGTTTATGAGTTTTTTAACCGACGAAAACGGAGGAGGTTATCAATTCAATGCGTATATATATATATATTTTTTTTTTTTTTTTTTTTTTTTTTTTTTATGTATGACCACGCATAACTTTTTACAGAGTAGTCCGATTTTGATAATTCTTTTTTTATGGGAAAGGGTATACCCTGAAGTTGGTCCCATATAAATTTGGAAAAAAAATTCCAACCCTAAGGGTAGGAAAACAGGGGATGATTGATTATTCACTCACTAATTGTAATGTATGACCACGCATAACTTTTTACAGAGTAGTCCGATTTTGATAATTCTTTTTTTATTGGATAGGATATACCTCGAAGTTGGTCCCATATAAATTTGGAAAAAAAAGTCCTACCTTAAAGGTGGGAAAATAGGGGTGATTTATTGTTCACTCACAGATTTTAATGCTGAATTGTGTATTACAATTAATTTAAAAAAAAAACCTCACGATGAATGAGCTTTAGACCTGTCAATCTCTTATGTGTAGACCTCTCAGTCTCTGTATTATAGCCACAAAAAATTATAAAATAAAAGCTTTTTAACAAAAAAATTAAACCGCCGAAAAAACTGAAAAGCAAAAAATAATAAAACTTTTTTATTTAACCTTAATAACTAAGTTCTTAAACTAATGTAAGTACATATACCTAAGTAATTTTGAGTCGGCGCCAAACAAGCACATTAATTAATAATAATTACGTAAAGCGTGGTGCGCGGCGGCGACGCGGCCGGAAAATGCCGAGCGTTCACGAAGTTAATGTCAGCGAGACAGCAACCCGACGATGTTTGGCGCCGACTCAAAATTACTTAGGTATATGTACTTACATTAGTTTAAGAACTTAGTTATTAAGGTTAAATAAAAAAGTTTTATTATTTTTTGCTTTTCAGTTTTTTCGGCGGTTTAATTTTTTTGTTAAAAAGTTTTTTTAATAGAAAATTCGGTCATTTTGGTATATGCCTATATCAGCCAAACAAGTTTCTCGAGGATATTTTTTGTTTTTAAATGCTTGTTTATTAACAACAAAGTGAAGAAGACAATGTACAAAGTTACCCCAGGTTGGGGCTACTTTGTGCAAAACATAAATATCACCGTTTTTACCTAGTATTTGGGCAACAATAGTGAAAAAATGTCTGTTGAGCCGAATATAAAAGTAAAAACAGCTAGATTAATTTATTTCATCAGTTATATTCTAACAAAAGTAAACAAAAATTCATTTTTCGATTAAAATATCTAAGTAGTTTTTACAAATTTCATTCTACAAATTGTACAAATTTCAAGTAGTTTGTCGAGTTAGGCGGCAAAAAAATGAGTTTAATGTCGTTTTCTTGACGCATTTTTATAACTCGAATCGAGAGATGGCTCGAAACATTATCGCCGATGAGAACTTTCTTTCCAGGAAGTCTTCGAACATGTGGCAAAAAGAGCATCTCAAACCAATCTTCAAAAGTTGTCAAGTCGAACCAACCACTAGCTGATCTGTTGTAACGGCTTTTTTCAGGTCCTCCAAACTTCCAAGTGTCATACAAATAATCGGCTTTGTAGACTGTGTAAGGTGGAAGAACGTCTCCTGAAGCGTTGTTTGTTTACCAGGAGGTTTAGTGTGCTTCCCGTGAACTTTATTTGAGATGGTGTTTCTATGAATTTTGAATCTTGTCGAGGCTTCTGTAATGGTCATACCATTTGAAATCGCTTGTCGACATTCTGCCAGTGTTCCAGTTTCATAATTTTTATATTTTCGTGTCCCAGGCTTTTTTTTGTAGTGTCTGACCATGTTTCTGCATGAAAAATTGAAATGTTACTTTTTGCACAAAGTTACCCCGTAGGACATTTTTTTAAATTTTATTCAATTTTTTTATTAATTGTTACTTAATTTTAGCTAATTAATCCATTTACTTGTTGTGAGATAAGTAATAAACACACTGTATACTTACGCTAAGTCTTTTATGAACGCATTTACATTTTACAACCAAAGTTTCACAGCTCACTTTTTTCGCGAACTTTCCGTTGAAAAATTCTCAAAATTGAACATTCAAAACAAACATGGAGATCGGTTTCCAAATTCAAACAATTGTAGTTGTCGATTGAGGAGACCTCTAGCAGTCAATATCATGCATTACCAAAAGTCCGCAAACTACCCAGTAGATAGCAGCAATGATTTACCGCGTAAAAACGATTTTGCACAAAGTTACCCCAGATGCACAAAGTAGCCCCGTTTGACGGTAATTATAAAGTATAACGATACGGAACCCTCAAGGCGTGAGTTCTACTCGCACTTGTCCGTCTTTTTTTAATATTTATCACTTTAACTACTGCACCATTTAAACCTTAACGTGTAGTAGTACTCAGATTTAAAAAATACCTCCATACGACTCATATTTTGAAGGATAATGTCAGAATAAATAAATACATAATAAGATTTTAGTCAGTATAACGATACAATAGGAAATACAACAAATAGTTAATTCTCCTATTATTTATTTTTTTGTGTGCATTTCATTAATCAACCATTCTCTTTTAATTGTAGGTATAATTTATATTAGGGGTTTTCAAGTTTACCTAAGGGATTTTGAAGATTAATTATATCAAATCTGACATAGGAATTTAGAATTTGCAATTAGCGGATGTAAGTAGATTTTGATCGCCTATTTTCACAATTTCATTTGACTTACTTAACTCTACGCTCAAACGACATTCCTACTTATAAGCTTGTTTTTATGTTCATAAAATCGAACAGATTAATTACTTAATTATCCAATATCCACAAACATTACTGAAATAGGATACTTCTGTACTTACATACATGTATATATATACATAGGTATATAATATATGTAATGTATATTTCAATAATTTCTGCAGTCAAACCAACCTTCATTTGCGAGAGGAGAACTCCTGCTTTTAACGTGTTCAATTTAACGAACTAATACTAGCAATGTGTTCAAAAAGGAAACGATAGATATCACTATCATTCCCGCAAAAGTTCTCATATTATATTTAAAAAAAAATTCCCACGAAGATCTTCTGCTACCGAATTAGGCTCAGCACGCACGTGAGCATTTCATCTCAAGTGAAAATTATTTCCTTTATAACGAAACGTAAAAAGGAAGGTTATTTTGAATTTCCTGACAATAAATCAAGCAATAATGGCGTGCTGGAGATGTGTATGTCACTCCGGCCATAATAAATTCGGTGCAGTAGGGCTAACCAGAGTTTTTACACCCGTGAGCCAAAACGCTCCATTCAGTCCCCTATGCTTGACCAGCCGGCAAACGATGCCTAAAGTTTTTCACGCGCTGGGCCCCACTCAGCATCCTTTTTTGCTAGGGGCTAGCCTCCGACAGTAGGTCCGGTAAGAGCCAGCTTCGCCTAATTATGATGGATTGCGTAAGGTTTTTCTGAGGCGGTGTTCCCCACGAATTGCGGGGGTGGAGCTGGCTTTATTGGAAAGGCAGATGGGTCGTCACCGATGAGCACACGGGAACATCTGCCTGACATTTCCTGGGGGATGGGGTTGGACTGTTCTAGACAGCACAGTTTTTACATGTATAGTAACATTAAAACCACGCAGGACAGGATATTGATTTATTTTTATTAAAAGGCATTAACTCAACAAACCTATTTAGAAAAAAGACGGACAAGTGCGCGTAGAACTCACACCCTGAAGGTTCCGTACCGTTATATTACCGTTAAACTTAGTAAGTAGTTATTTTATATTTTCAATTAAATTTGAATCAAAGAAAGAAAGAAAGAAAAAACAATTATTTTTTTTTGTGATGTACAAATTTACGGTTTTCGGATTTTTCCCTTTACTTGTACTATAAGACATTGCTTCTTGCCAAATTTCATGATTTTAGGTCAACGGGAAGTACCCTACCCTATAGGTTTTGATTCTCTTCCGAGTGTAAAAAAATATACGGTATAAACGACGGTATCTTTTGATTGCGTTGACTTAGAAGTTTAATTTTTTCGCAGCTCCAAGAGATTGGAGACCTGAGTATTTCATATTAATTTCAACTTGATATCTCCACGCGTTCCTGAGAAAAAGGGTCTTGACAGACAGACGTACAACGAAGTGATCCTATAAGGGTTCCTTTTTTCCTTTTGAGGTACGGAACCTTAAAAAAGCATAGGGAAATGCACAATTTATACATTAAAAGGAAAATAAAATACAAATAAACCAATTTTAAAAAAGAGCTGAAATATAAAAACTATTATAGTTTATGAGTAAATATAATACATATTCGTACAATTGTTTTTGAAATCGGTGTAGCGGTTCAAATCTAAATAAAGTTGTATAATATAATGCATATAGTACCTGTTATGATTATGTACTTGATTTAAGATTAATAATATTCGGTTGCGTCTTACTGATTTAAAAGAATCTAAGTACACCTAATTTTCTTTTTACACGATAGAAACGTTCCCAAAAAGTTCGTGTAAAAAAAATTCGTGTAAAAAAAGATTGGCTAAGTGGAAAAATAGTAGATTAGTTCCAGACCTAAAAAAGCAACTAAAATGTACAATAAACAATATTAAAAAAATTTTGTTAGAGTTCACTTAAGAATTTAATTCGTGCTTACACATTTTAATTCCTTAAATATATAATAAAAAAGAAATTATACTTTGAAAAAAGAAAATAATATCTGAAATTCATTAATATGAAAAAAGTAAAAATGATATAAACTACAAAATTTTATGCATTGTCACTTTCTGACAACAAACGCATATGTTTGCGTAAGACTACAATATCACTGCTATCACTAGAATTATTTTGTTTATCATCTTGTGAAATTATTTCTGTATTATAATATCATCTCTAGTCTCGTGTATTGAAAATCATGTTAAACCAAAACAATTCGTGTAAAAAGAGAATTCCTTTTTCTTTTTAACTCGTGTTACATTAAATTCGTGTAAAAAGAGGACTAGGTGTATACTCATAAACTAGTTTTTACTTTTTAGCCTATTTATTTTTTATTAAGTTTGAAAAGAAAGATTATTAGGAAACAATAGATAGTTTCAACTTTTGATACGCTCAAGTTTGATTGAAAGCAATTAAAAAGTATGGGGCTTTCGTGCTAAGAACCTCCACTCCAAATATACAATTAATCCGAAAATTTCCGATAAAATTCGTTAATACTTTAATAAATAAATAAATCAATCCATATCGTTATTCTTCGCTAAAACACTCATTGCAAATTCACATTTAAATCATCTACTGATTTCCTCCCTTTAGATTTACTTAAATTCACTACCTCACATTTAAATTATCTAACCTCACGGTTTAACAATTTTTGCCAGACTAAAGTTTGCCTCATTAGTTTCATCCTGATCTTTTCCTTTATTTAATAGAAATGCTTAGGAAACAAGCCCATGAACCTTATTTATTTCTTTATTTATTACCACGTGGTCTTTTGCTTAAGCTGCGAGTGCGCACGCTTATTTTTAGCTTGCAATATCCTGCTCTGTTTGCTCAACTGAGCGAACCTCAGGGGTTATTGTGTCTTTCCCATTTTCCATTAAAAATTCTGCATGCATCTTTTTCTTAAAATTTTAAAAAACAAAAATTTTTCTTATATATAACAACTTTAATATTGTTGCAGACCGCATGCAAGAGTTAACAACTTTATGCGGTCTAAAAACAAAGTGTGAGCAGCCTGGTACCATACTATAAAATGGTCACCTCAAAAAGTATTAATTTATTTTGAAAATTGGGTATTTGTCCGATTTTTACTTGAATTAAATTATAATCTTTCTAATTTTCTCAGCCAAACAAAACTTCGCCTTCCTCACTTGACTTTTATTACAGCGGCTTGTTAATCGGGAACGATGGATCTTAAAATTAGCTAAGACAGGAACCGTTTAAGTCGCGACGCCTCCGAATGTCAATGTCAAAAGTTGACATTATGCGATGCAGGAATCCGTTTGTATATTTTTAAAATTTTTGCAATGAATTTAAGCGTTTTAAGCGAGCAGATCGTAATAGACAGAGTTGAAACAATAAATTCTGTAAGTATAGTATTTTCTCAATCGGAAAATGTGGAAATTTCTTTGGGTTCCTTTCAGGAAAGCTTCGTGCACTTTCTTTCCCGGCCAGATGACTTGCTCAGGCTTCCCACGAACTGGGGCTCCGTCGTTTACATGTCCAAGACGACCGCGCGGGGGTTGATGCTGAAACAATCGGTTCGTATGGACCCGCACGCCGCAGGATGAAATTATTTAAACTTGTTTTCTCTACAGCCCATTCCCATGAAATTTATTCGAATTCTCGAGGCCAACAACCCGGTCACCATCAATCTGCCCGATGGCAAGTTTTGCACGGTTACGATGTTCGAGAATTCCGGGCTGGCCGAGAGTGTTGCTTTCCACTTCAAGGGTAAGCTACATTAAAATTTCTTTATACAATTAAAGAATTTATTTGTTCAATCAGTCCATAGGATGGTGTCGAAACAAGAAGATGTTGATTTATAGTTGCTTGCGTTCCTTCTCCTATTTTACTTCTTATTATAAATATCCGATGCACTTTTAACTAGACCCTTAGCATGCGTAAAGACCCCGCTTTCTTTGTTTTGTTACCACTATTTCGTATAATGTCATGAATTTCAGAATTTATTATAAGCTTTTAATTTGTCTTAATTCGTGCATTGTTAATTTGGTATATGAATCTTGCCTTCTCAATGTAAATAATTTCTTCAATATTAAAATTTCTGATTGTGTAGATAACTTAAGCATTGGGGGCAGTGCCGGATTTAGGTTTTGGGGGCCCCAGGGCAGTAAGTTGGTGGTGGCCGATATAAGGTCAGTACATTTTGGGGGTATCCCAAAATTCGTGGTGGCTCATGTAAGGTCGGGTTGGAACATTCTAATTCCCAAAATAGTGTAACCCTGTAGGCAGTATAGTGATTTGTAAAGTGATAGGTGTGTAGATTGGAAAACAGAGTTTAATTGAACTTTTTATTGTTACTTGAACTGACACTTACATTTATTAAATTAGACTGGTATTTGGAACAGCTATATAGTAGTTCCTTCCGGTCATTTTCTTTGGATATATAACTTTCAAACTGTACAAAAGCGGTAAAGAATGTTCGCACCTGTAGAAATAATGTTTTACTAGACTAGACATAATGTTTTACAAATTGCAGTACAAGCAGATGGCTTCAAGATTCTTAAAAATGGGGAGCATTACGAAATATTCAGCATATAAAATTGTAGTAAATAAGTGCCGCATAGAGATACCCTGAAATTTCATAAGGCTCTGTGAAAACTAGTTTATATAAAGAAAAAGCACATTATATTCCAGAAAATAATTTTTATTTGATTTCTCTATTAATATATGTATATGCTGTTTTTTTTTTAAATTCAAAAGCACTTCGGGAAGAGAAGATAGCTCCTTCCCCTGTAAAAAAATTATGTGCACCCCTCAACTTAACAAGACAGTAAATCCAGAAAAAAAAGAATGCATTTTACATGAGAATGAAATGCAACTTCAAAATTTTCTCTAGGTGGTGGAGGCCCCTCTTTGGTGGAGGCCCTAGGGCAGTGCCCAATTTGCCCATTGGTAAATCCGGCACTGATTGGGGGCTATTTCTATCGATCAAAATGGAATGAATATACAAAATTTAATTTTACTCCATCACTTAAATAGGGAATTACGTAATAACGATTACTGATTATGCAAAGTACTATCGTAAAATCGTAAAGTTGAAATGCCGGAAATTAAATCCATAATACAATAAAATAATAATAATATAAATGTGGTTTTATGAATTCAATATCAGCAAGGATTTAGAAGGTTGTAACTTACGTTCGTAATTATTTTTCTTACCACAAAAACTATCAGCAAAATTTAACTGTTTTCAAACAGTCTATTTTCTCTCTAATAAAGCATGTAAAAATTTCTTGTCCCTGACTAATTTTCTTCATATAATTCCACTATGTGCATTTTTAAATAACATAATTCGGCAATAATTGTTTTTTCTTTGGTTTAAGTCGCAGATAATTTCTATTAATTAATTTTCTATAGATAAAAAAATAACAAATGTGATCCTATTTGAAAAGTAAAGCTATACCATTTCACTATCCATCGCCCTGCACTGTTTTATAACGCTTTAAAATCTTTGTCATTTTCTTTCCACGCGTGTTTAAACTGGCATCCTGAGTTATAAGACCTAAATTAGTAATTATATATAATTATTACATATGCATATTTTAAATTTCTTTAAATTATTGTATTTCCGCCAAAATCCTATGTATGTTTACACATAGGTCACTATGAGGTTCAACACACATAATTTATTTTGTTATATTTTACGATCATCTAATACCTTTTCTTAAACATACTGCTAGCTTGACCGCTCCCGATGTTGCCTAATATTATAAATGCAAGTTGTAATAAGTTTAAGTAAAAAACGAGCAGTGTGATCTGTTGGTTAATTCGTTTAAACCAACTATTTATATGCAGCTATTTTAATTGCTTCTACGACTTTTCCGAGTATCTGAAGAACCTTTGTGGAAATGTGAGGAATGCGCACGGCACAAAATACCTCCGAAATCCATATTTCTATTAACAACGTTTCTAGTTTAAGTTAAAAATTTGAAGTCACCATTTCAAATCCGCCATTTGCTCCATATTTTCCTAAAAAGTATGTATGCAAATTTTGATCGCAGTCGGAGCAGCGGTGTAAATTTGTATAGCAAATAAACAAACAAGTAGACATAATTAAAAAGAAAAAATACCCTAAATTATGCCCAACAAAATCCTCTACCTTCTAGTGAAAGTATCTTCGAGATCGGTTATGTTTATGTTTGCATTACCTTGCCGAAGGACCAAGCTATTGAAGAGTGAAATCCCCATTCGAATCCATTCAGTGGTTTTGGAAGAGAAGAGTAACAACACGAAAAGCAACTCTCATTTATAAGTATAGTAGTGATAATAAGCTTAGTTTGTTAGTTAGTTAGTTGGAGATTCCATTATGCAATTCAAAAAACATGATTAGCCCACTCCAATATCTTCTTGTATAAATAAAAAATACATATGCTTAAAATTTGTAAATTTGTGAAAGCACGTTCAATGAAATAAATTATTTAAATTATTTTTAGTTTTATTATAAATAATTTTGTAATTTCGCATGAAATAGCCCTACATTTAAAACACAGTCCGTTTATTTCCTTAAAGCCGCTGGCGGCTCACATTCCAAATATTTTGAAAATTATGAAAATTTGAATGAAATTGATTAACAAATGTGGGACTTATCGTGCCCACAAGAATCGTATATGTATAAAAAAATACAGCTGCCCACTCCCTTGACCAATCGTCTCCATTTTCAAACTTCAATGGTAAACTTTATTTACTTTCAATTCAGTCCGTACCCACTTCTCTAGTCTTATTTGCTGCAGAAAAATGATTATAAAAATATGAAAACTCCTATTTTATCGAAAATTAATTAATTTTTGTTTGAAGAAAATGTCTTATTTAAGATCCATTCTGATGTAATATTCCAAATCCTTAAATACATATTAAGCCCACATTGTAGTATCGTATCATCTTTTACCGTTTTCGCAATTCTTATTACTTCCTAATTCTGTATTTATTAAATGCTGGATTTCCCTTCCTAAATTTGGTAAAATTCTTTAAAGGAGACAAAGGCACAGCGCTTTATTCTGGATCCTTCACTAGGTGCAGGGCTCTCCTGCTGAATAATTTGCTGCGCAGCTATGTTCTGAATGGAATTGATTTTCTGTACGTCGACAACACGGCGGTGAACTCGACTGATCCCGTGTCCCAGAGTACAGCTGCCTCTGAAATACTAAAAATCGCTAAGTAACTCAATTTGCAATTCCCTTGTCGCAGCTTTATATTTTTTTTTCTCTTTTCAGTAGCTACCCCGACCATCGGATTGTAATGAACGTTCCGCCCTTCGGTTACGAAGACCTCATTTATTCGGTGGTTAAATTAGCCAAGCTTAAAGTTTTTGCCGAGGGCCTCCATCTCCTTGTTTTCGAGAAGTACAATGTGAGTAAATTATTCGAAAGCGACATCCGCGAGGCAAGGGTGATTGTCGCGAAGCACGAAGTAATCACGGCAGAGACTATTTACAGGTGAATTAATTAGCGTGCAAAAACTGCATACTCCTTAAACATTCAACATGTGTTTCGTAGGCGGTTTACAAAGGAAAAATTGTTAACACTGCGAATAATCCCTTGTGGTTTAGCGCCTAAGAATAACTTTGAGAAAAGTGGATTATTCCAGGTGCATTGGTCTCCGCATCCACTGCTTTTTGAAATTTGGTGCTTGGTAAATTACATTAAACCGAAAAGTGTACATGGGATTTATCTTAGTTCAAACATGCCCACTTTTCTTCGGGGTAGTCATCAACAAGAAAAGGAAAGCAATGGAGAAATTAACAATTCAACAATTAAAGCGAAGCCAACTGAAAATGATCTAATAGAATCCATCTCTGACGACTTGCAATTGGATAAAAACTTGTCAATTTTTGATTCAGCATCGAACCATGAAGGGCTTCCAGGTTGTACTCAGGTTAAACAATCACCGGAAATAATTAGTCAGTCTGCACTGAAAGAGCAACTAGTCACAATTTCTTCCAGTCGTAAGAGGCAAAAAAAATCTGTCAAAGAATATTCTAAATTGCCTAAAAGATTGAGAAACCAGAAGAAAACAGGTTAGTCACAAACTATTTTTTTATATCTTATTTGGTCGATGAAATTTTTAAAAATGACAAAAAAAAAAAAGGAAATAATTCTGGCCGCACAAGAATTCTATAGTTCAATTTTGCAAAGTCCGAATGATTAGTTTTTGTTTTTAAAATTTTACTCATTGTGGAAAATTACCCAAAGTAAATTATTACATACATATTAAAGAAAAGCTACAGTTTACCTTTCGAAATTTCAGCAAAATTACCCCCCAACTGATCGGCGCAAATAAGAATAATAAACTCCGCCGTAAAAGTAGGTCTTTATGTTTTTGTCGTAAAACCTACAATTATATTTTGTGAACAACTTAGGAAATGTGTAGAGAAAATGTAATTTTAGTTGAAAGAAAATATCTAGAAGAAAATGAATTGAAATTAGATAAATGCAATGCCTCATAATTCTCCCAAGGCAAGCCAATCCATATGCAATTATTATAAAATTCAATCACCTCTGTCTTGAAAGGAATGCTCTCAGGGGGCGAGTATAAAAGGAAATTAATTTTACATAACTTTGGACAAGGAATCCGATGATGTGCAAGTATTATGTACCTGTAACGCTGGAGGAGGATGATGTATGGAACTTGTGCTGTATTTTCTGTGAAGGTTTTACATGTTGCCATTTATCACCTGGATTGATTTTGATAAATGGAGCGTTGAAAGATTCATCTCAATTACGCAAGTGATACTGAAGGGTGTTCAAGATTTCTCTTATACATCTACCGTGATACAGTAGCAATTTTGGTAATTTTGCAGAACTTTTCAGTTTTATGTCATATATTTAAATTAACATTTCTAGTAGGGTGAATTTATTTGAAATTTTGTCAAATATAATTACTTTGAATTTGATTATAATTTAATGGAAGTATTTAGGATTCGTCGGCCGAGGATTTCTGGGATTTATTTACATTAACTATGAGATATAAGGCATTTATCAAAAATTGAAGCAATTTAAAAACAAAAATGCGCTTTCCCTAAACTTTAATGTTGTACTAGAACAGTATATTCAATTTGCGAACTATATTTCAGTATAGTTTACTGGTAGTTCCAATCCAAAATGTATTAACAAAATACGCAAAATATGATCCTCTATTTCTTTTTTAGTTTTAGAAAAACAAGAAAATCGGTTTTGTTTTGAACTATATATTTCATACTTAGAGCAAATTCAATTGAAAGCAGTTTACTATTGAACAAAAATGCAGTAAATCAAATTCATCAACCTGCATCTCTATCTAGAAGTAATTTTCCGGTTGTGCTTAGAGTCAGTTTAGTTTTCACAAGCTACTTTGGGAAGTACCAAAAATAGCACATTTCTTCCTTTTAGGGTTCCGTAGCAAAACAACGAACCTTTATAGTTGCACCACGTCCGTCCCTCTGTCCGTCCGTATGTCAGAGTCATTTTATTCAGAGACTATTAGGACTATAGCGCTGAAATTTGGTACACGTATTAAACCCGCTAAGTAATGTATTAAAATGTTCGAAAAAAAAATAAGGCGGTGGATGTGAAAAAAAATGTGTGCTTAGCCCATCGAATGGGTTATCGTTGAAAAGGAAATTTAAAATCATTATGAGGTTTCTTAAACCGATTTTCAAAATTATGCTCCGTTTTTTAAATATTCGACTCAAAATTGGCTATTTTCGATTAGGTTTGTGTCGGTCAAATAATCCACTCTGAACGCAATTTCGGAAAAATATGAAATAATCTAGAATACTAGAACACAGATTGAAATTACTTTTAAAAATAACACGACTTCCTAGAGTAAAATAGTTTACGAGATATAGTCCATCAAGTTATGCTTATTTGAACTCAAATAACTGTTCGGGCAAAAACCGCGGGCGTGTTGGATATGTGTGTGTGTCGATATGTGTATGCACAAATATGAATATGGGGATGTATGTATGTGTATATGTATGCATTAATAAATACATCATTATTTTATTCAGCATTATATTATTCGTATTTTGTCGTTTGTAACTACGGAACTCTACACAAGCATGTCCCAACATACGCTTGACCGCTTTTTTGTACTTAAATTTGATCGGACGGTTAGAGATAAAATAAAATATAATGATACTTTTGTTTCGTTTTGTGTTTACAGATACGTTAGAAAAAAACAAAATTTCACTTAATGGAATGGGAGAAAAAAGTAAAATTTTACTTAATGTAGAAGATAAAGATTCATTGGTAAACGATAAAGCAATGCAGACCGAGAAATCTTTATCCGTATCTACTTTTACCTCACTGTCACTTTTCACCAGCAACGATCAGCCTTTGAATGCTAAAGAAAATGAGACTAGAAAACAGTCCGATAAAATACTGCCGTCTTTAAAATCTGTTTCCCTGTCGACTTTTACTTCCTTGTCATCTTGCGGTGATATCAACAACGACAATCCAGCTAAAAGCATAATAGCTCAGAATAATGAAATTCCATTAACAACATCTGGAGGTAAAAGCACTAAATCACGAAATATCAAAAAACAGAGTCAAATGAGATCTCGTGAAGATAAACAAACTAAAAGTAACCCGGCGAAGCGCTTAAAAACTACATCTAAAAAGGGCAGAAGGGGTAAGTCCAAATATAAAAAACCTACGTAGTGGGTGTAGCTGTGTTGAATGAAATCACTGAAAACAAACAGTGTGTAGTTTGAAAATTTTGAAATGTTTGCAAATATGGTGATGATAATGATGAAATTTGATTAGATGCTGATTCCAAACCGCAAAAGGATTTGGCGCAGGAAAATAAAGTGTCTTTAAGTGTGGTCAGTTCCCTGACCATATCAACGTTCTCATCTTTGGAGTCATCTTTGGCATCATCTATCATACCAACCAAGAGGAAGAAGCTATCAAGTGATTCAGTAAATGGGGAAAAGTCAGTTGCAGTGAACTATAAAAGAGATGTCAACCACAGACTGCTCATAACCAGTAAGACCAGAGTAACATCGAGAGTAATAACAAAACATTTAAATCTTGACCGGTTACCGAGAAGGAAACAATCTACAACTAATCATAATGCTAGCACAAAATTACACACTCAATTGAGTTGTAAAGAGCAATCCGAAAACCAATTTCAGGAAGGTTTTCCACCCAAAAATAAAATTAGTGGAAAAAGGACGGGTAGCAGAATTTCAAAAGGTCAAGAAAATATCTGCAATTCCTTAGAGCAAGCTATAAGACCAAATAGAAAGAAAGAAACTGCTCAATCAACTCCAAAAATACGAGAAGTTCAAAACGATCCTCTGGTTGAGTTAGTATTTTCAAAGCGTAAAAAAATAGCAGAGAAAAAGCACTATAAAAAGAATAGTTGAGTATGAATAATGCTTTTTTAAAGATAAAATGACATTTTTTGAATCTTCATACATATTTAGTTGACTAACTTAAATTATTCGTTTATATATTTGACTATATTTTTAAGTGTTGTATTTAAAATAAAATTGGTTTTTGATTGTTTAATCGTTTCTTCTGATTTTTGAATAAAAAAAATTTCAGATTCGATATTCCCATTTCGTATGTAAACAGCGTAACCGTAGATTGAAGAGATCCTTTTAGTTATGTGAACTTTAGTTAAAATTTATCATATTTCAACACACAGAACGTTTGCAATACGTTTAAAACGTTTAATTGTCGTTGCAGTTTTTCAGTTCTTTGGTGGTGTAGGATTTAATGAGTTAAACAAACTATTTTTACATATTATGTATTAAAGTACTTACACATACATCTAAAAATATGTCTACAAATTTTAATAATCTATAAATTAAAAATCTCGACGAAGATGAAACTCTTCAAACAAGGGCAATGGGTTAGTTTACATGTTAAAAATTTATAATTTATTAAGAAATTATTTTTTTTCTTTTGCTTGAGTTATAACCAATATATGCTTTGAGGTAAAATTAATTTTATTTCATTAATCGAGTAATCATAGGATCGAAGATTAATCGATTATTTCCAATTAATATTAAAATACAAAAGTTGATCCAGCGACTAGAATGTGAATATTTTATTGTAACTTAATCGATTATAAAAATGTTGCAAACTCTTTATGTACGCTCAAATTCATAGTTAAAACAATTTGTAGAATTGTTTTCATATTTGAAATGAATGAACTTGAGGATAACATCTACATATGTACATACATAGTCAGGCGGCAAAAAAATTTGTTTCAGAAATTTTTGGCTGTATGACTAAAAATTTCGTTTTTTGTCCTAATACAAAAAGGCTTAAATATTGTTTTATAAAACAAAAGGAAAATTTAAATACTTCGGTCAAATTTTCGTGTTATGTAATCGAATTAATAGTTTAAAAGTAATCGTGTTCACCGATTTAAAAGTTACCAGTTTAAAGAAAAACTGTGTTTGAAGTTTCGCTTTGTGTAATGTTTTTAATTTTCTAACTTTCAAACCGAAACTGGAAAATATAAATATTGAATAATAAAATCTTGTTACAAAAACGCTACATTCGGAAACAAGAGATTTTGATTTAAACTACCTAAGATTGAAATACAGATTTTCAGCTTTGGATTTCAATCGAGTACCTATTTATTCACGGATCTATGTACAATGCTGAGATCAAATGCTTAGAGGCTTCACTATAATACAATTTTGCTGCAAGTAAAGAAGTGAATTCACAACAGATACGATAGGAAATTTTTATTTGCGTGAAAGCAATAAATCCAAAAAAATCAACTCAACCTTAAATTCTGCTTTTTAGAATTATTTTTTAATTTAAGTTAAAGTCTGGCCGGGGAAATATAGGTTCTATGTTCATTACTTTTATATCCAGTAAAACGTAAAACACCTCTTGCATTTATATACATATCTAATTAAACAGATTGAAGTGAAAAGTCATCTTTTATTATGTAATTTTGGAGGAGACCCCCTGTGAAAAAATAAAAAGGTAAATCCGCCATCAGTATGTTCAAATGAAAGCAACTGGCCGTTTTTTTTCAAATTTTATTGGCTTTTCTTACTCTGTGTGTGAGTAAAACGCTGGTTTAAATGCCCCAAGTCACACTTCATTACGTTTTTGTGTTCGTCATTTTAGCAGTCATAATCGTTCGCAAAATCGCTCTGGGCATTTTCATCGTATTCACATATTCATGCTTTCATGAACTTTTATGGACTTTGTGGAGCATTTTTAAAAGAAAACATTTTCATCGGATGGACTTTAATGTTTTCAATAAATTCACGCCTTTCACGGATTACACTATGTGTTATGGAGATTAAATCCGTTTGGAAACCACATTTTTCTATAATCCGGTTGTTATTCGCCTTCCTGGTCTACCTTCAAATTGTTCAGCTCTTCACAATTCACAGACACAACTTTTTCAAATAAGTTGATCCTTCTCAAATAATTTGACCAATTACTAAAATTTAGCGAGTTAATGTAAAAAGATAATAATATAGTTTTGTAGAAAGATAATAAGTTTGTACTGAATTAAGGTTTTCTAAAGAATATAATTAAAAGGTTGGTCAATAAAAAAAATAAAAAATTCGTATAGTTGATAAATTTTTCATTTGTAACGATTTAATTAATAAAGAAAAAAAAAGCCGAAATAAAGCACTTAGTAGGAAAAAGTGAAAACCACAGGGAAATTGTTGCTACAGGCATTGGAATTGGTAGCGTAGCCAATATAATTAAAAAAATTAAATACCGCATGAAGAAAAGCAGTTTTAATTTCATCCGTTCAAAGAATAATTTAACGACAAATTAAAACAGGTGCTTGTCATAATGCTGTAAAGTGACCTCCAATTTACACTCTAGATTTAAAGAGTTACATTCAGTCTGATGTTAACTCAATTCTTTTTTATTCTTTTATTGTATTTTCTGTTTAAGTAATTTATCTCAAGAATATCTCCACCACCTTTTTTATAGATTTTCAAAAGTTATTGGCATAATCGAAATGATGGGCTAAAATAAACTACAAATCTATGAGTTCTCAAAAGTTTCTTCCTTTCTAAAAAAATTCATTTTAGAATTAATTGGGTTTTTAAAAACATAAACACGTTCTATTATTTTCCTAGAATTTGGTTTCTCAAATAATATAATCGGGGATAATGGAATTTTTTGTCGGTTTGTTCGCACATATTGTAAAAACCACCGAAAATACAATACTCTTCGTTGTATTTGGTCTTGTATCATAATAAATTCCTCCAACGTTGTACTAAAATCCAACGTGCAACAATAAAATGCACGGACACATATTATATTAGATGTAAAAATTAACAATTAGGATATGCCTCTAGCTGAATATTATACCCTTGTAAAATTTTCTGCCTTCGGCTACTGCGATTTTTGATTGCAATTTATTCATACGTACATATTTATCGTTTGCTATTTTAATTAAAATACATCGAAGAGTTAATACCCCTAATATTTCGTATTTTTGCTGCGTTTATTATTGGCTTCATCCTAAGTGGAATTGAATAAAATATAAAGTTTAATCAACTAAATAGTACGGATTGCTACGTTAAATTTTAATTTTCTCCATACTATTTAATCCTTTGTAAATTAATTCAAAAGTGCGGACGATAATCATAAATAAACTGATTTTATTGTGTATGAGTAAACATAAAAGAGCATGTAATTGCGTTTCAAAGTTTTTTAATCATTATACCTCGTTCAAAACAACTAAAATGCCGAATATCGCCATTTTTATATAAAAAAAAAACCGAGTTCGATCTCAATTTGAAACTCGTTTTCCTACATAAAATTCGAAACTGAGCGTTCGCTCAGTTCTTTAGAATATGAGCTATTATTTTAACAATATTTTATATATTAAATATATTTTTTATTCAATACAATACTAGAAACGGTAGAGCCATAAAATAAGTAAAATATATTTAAATTCAATTATACTCAATTAAATAGGGAAGAACCAAATATAGGTTCTGGTGAGCAACTAACAGAGGTAGAGAAGGGAAAAATACTGTAGCATATTGAGAAAATGAATTTACTGAATGACTACATATAAGACAAATTGCTGCTCATGTTAACAGAAGTAAAATGATCGTAAAATTTGAAAAAAAATTACAGGAAGAAAAACAGCGCTAGAAAATCAAAATTAAACCATCGGATATAGGCATAAGTAGAAGTATCCACAGAGAATCATGAGAATGAAAACATTTTCGTTGAAGTTCATGTACCTATTATTTCGGAAAGTACGCAGACACAATAATAATACTACCCTTTCTTAATAAAAAGTTTTATAGCGTCGTTACTTCTATCTTTCTTTGTAAAATATCATATATAAAATAAATTTGTTTAACTCGGGAGAGTCCATTTAAAAGACTACTTTACAGCATAACGAGCAAACCTTCTCGTTAAAACAAACAAGTGGAATTACGAGTTTGCTGAACCAGACAGTTGCAGTTTCCACAGTTTCGTTTGTTGGCTATTGAAAATCACTTTGGCTACACCGGATGAAACTTCTAAGTTTGAATTATGTTGCTCTTGGTTAAAACCATGGCTCATGGATTTCAATAAAACATTGTTTCGCTCTAATCACAAAATTCCTGTATGGAATAGAAGCATTAGTGCCGAAAGTTTTAATCGTGAAAGCATTAGCGGCTAAGCCCCAAGGTTTTTCATATGGACGGGTATTATCAGCCGCGGCTCAACGGCTTACAATCAGCAAGGCATTGTTTGCGCAGCGGCCTAATTCTTCATATGGATAGTCCGCTGTTATTTCAAGGGGGAGGCGTTTTACGTTTATGATATGGAAATATGTTTATTAGCAACTTTATTAAAGCCCTACTCTTGGCCCAGTCACTTCAACTCCAAATATCTTATCACAATGTTTTATCACGCACAGCAGTTTTATCGCATGTTCTGCAGGTATTCTAGGTAGAGTTCAGAATAATGAATAAATTCATGTTGGGTGAGATAAAATTTCCTTATTGAATACAGTTTTTTGAAAAAATAAAATTACTTTGTTTTTGTAGAAAAAGTAAATTTTGAAAGTTGTCCCTTTTTTTAAGGGATTATTCTGATATGAAAAGACGGGTCTACATATGAAATTATGAATTTATTTTCAATGAATGTTTCTTTAAAAATTTCCTTTTTTTACATTCTATAATTGAAAATATGAAATCTTTTAACTATCGATGTACATAGTTCTGGAACGAGACAAAAATAGTAGTATATACGGATAATAAATGTTATTGTTACTATAGCACTATTTACCCAGCAATTTCGTTTAATTATTGATGCATGTTTGAAAAATTTTGCTTCGAGAAAGATGCGTCCACAGTTTCACGTTTTCACATTAAATTTCTGAAAATATTATAATATATGAAAACAATTAGGTATGTATTTTCTTACAAATATTTCTTTGCATTCGTCATACGAAATTCATTATTTTTTCTATATGTAACGATTCAAAAATGTATTATTTATTGGCATTTCTACTGGTAAACGTTATGAAAAATATGCGTGGAAAAGGATTTATTCCATGTACGTTGCATGCGAAATTGGAACATATGTTTTTCTTAAACATTTTTAGAGTTCAGGATAATGTAAAAATTTTGTTTTCTGCAATTGCGAAAAGTGGAAATCTAAAAGTGACGCAATTTTCCAAATAATGGCAATATTTTTAAATTTTAGTCGCTCTAGTTAATCTCGTACTAATTAAAAGTTGTTTGTACGCCTTTGTTTCAAATGATATGAACTGATCTGATTATTGGTAAAAACAGGAAAATTTTATTTCAAATGATAATTTCAGAGTGACGTAGCCTTTTATGAATTTTGGTAATTAAAAATTACAAAAAATTTTTGAAAACTAGCAAAATATTATATATTCCAAAAATTATACTAGGTATTTCTAATCTATTTCTAGAAAACGGTACGAAATTTCCCTTGTTGTATTTTTATCTGTAGACCATCTTAAATTAGGTAGATATTAAAATTGAAAACAATAATTTATTAAAGGGTTGAATTTTTAAAACATGTCACTTTAAAATCAGTGGCAAAAGCCCTCATTTTAAAATTTGTAGCAATTTGAAATCATCGATACGAAAACCCATGCGAAGGACAGAATTCTCAATGGAAAAATTGATTACCTATTTTATTATTATTTTTATTTAATATGTATAAAACATAGTCGATATCTTGTGACCCCATTAGTAAGTGTTGAAGATGTATTAATACTGAGCAATTATTCAAAGGTCTATAATATAAAAAAAAAAAAATGGGTCATTTCCAGGTTTTCCAGGAAGGAAAATTCTTTTCATAATTTATAGCAAATGCACTGAAGTAAACATTTCATTTTACTCCTGTCGACCACCGCTGATAAAGTACAATGACCGTACGAAAAGGCGGAGTTAGGGTGCGGCTGGCCTGCGTATGGAAAATCTACAATAATAGTCGACTGTTTTATGTAGGTCTACATGCGTCCGCCAAAGAAATACCTTCACAGGGACGTGACAAGTGGACATTTATCGATTGAAGCCACACCGAGAACCCCGATCGAGTTCTTGTTTAATTACGTGCCTAAACAATAACTTGGAACTCTGTGTTATGTGTGCTGGTGAAAGAGTATGTGGGTGGATTTGGTCGCTTCCGATAAACCTCTACTGGAGCAATTTTCTAAATGGCCGTATTAAGCATTAATAGATTATATCAGATTTCTAAAATTCACTTAGCCGCGTCAGTGCCGTGTTCACGCAGACCAATTTGAAAGGAAGCTATTTCCGTCTAGCTGATAGTAAACCTTTTTAGTAAAAGGCCGTGCATTGAAGTAAATTGCGTTGGGAAGCAAAAATTCAGTTCCACGAAAGCACCATCTAGCTAACATGGGTGTGTACTCACGCAGGACTTTTACTGCTTGCATTTGCAGGCTCCAGCTTTTTTCGCCAGCTAATGCACAATATGCATTAAAACACAAAACTGACAATTTTCGTGTCTGGCAGCTGTTTCCGCGCAGAAATGCAAGACATGGATGGCTGGATCCAGTTTATGGAACTTATTATAGATTCCCTTATTTGGAATATTACTTCATTATTTTGTGATGTCACGCCACACTTCAAATAAAATTACTATTCTTGGACATATTAGTCAGCAACTTGTAGAATGAAATTTGAAATTTAAATAAATAGTAAATCATGGGCATTTTATACCAACTGGAAATTTAAAATTTTTCTCTTTAAATGTTCTGTAGAACATTATTAAAAAATCCTTTGTACTTTACAGTTGCTAAGAATGAGCTTATTGAGTTTTATCACTGATTAGAAATATGCAGTAATAAAATCTTGAATGAACAGAACATAAAAAGTAACTTTGAAATTAAAATCCTAGTTAGTTGTTTGGAAATGTTCTTATCATGAAAATGAAAACCAATCTTTAATAGTATAGGATTGAAAAGTTATATGTAACCTTCTTGATGAGGGAAGGTATACATTTAAATTTTCGAAACACAAAACAAATTTCGGAAATCATCCGCCTCACAAGAAGTAGGTACATTTGTTGTTTTTATAATCCTCGTGTTCATACGCAGCGTTGTACCCGGGTATAACCACTTATTTTTATATTCAAATTTTGAATATTTCGGTTACAGAAAGCCTTTCCTCAGCATTTATTTAAATATTAGCTTTCTACCTGCGGCTTCGTCCACGTGGATCTCGAAATAGGAACAGAATAGTGGTAAAATGGAGGTTAAATGTTTGTATGGAAGTCCGCCATTTCAAAAGTTACAGAGGTGTAATTTCGTACATTTAGACTATTGATTTGAAATTAAGTACCTATGTTTCAGGGTTATAGGAAAATCAACCTTTAACTAATACTAATTTTCTTGGTTTTAACCTTAGAAATGACGGAACTCTTCATTCAACTTTTCAAACTTTCATTCCCTATTTTATCCTCTTTCTCTTTAGGGTAACGCTGAAAGACGTCATTTTTTATTTCTCTAACTTATGAATCGAACCTGAATCCCTATATCTGATTGGCTGCAATACCAAGTGTGAATTATAAGCGAAGGGAAAATTGTAGCAGTATTTTTAACGGCTTATATGTACTTACTTCGGTCCATTTTAACGGTCTGGGTATCTTATTTTGGTCTATACTAGGACCTACATAAGTAGGAAAACCTCATGTTATCATGGTTTGGACATGATTTTGTCCTGAGAAGGGATACGCTTCGTGGAATGCTTTACAAACGCCACAACAGTTCCTGATATATTCTAAGGATTTCCTGAGGTTAATTCTAGTCGGGATATAGTGGGTATTTGCTTGCGGCCATATGGATGGCTTACTTTGAAGTTGTTTTTTATTAAATAAAATTATTTAATGAAAAATTTGAATTAGCTTTCTTTCCGGATGTTCAAAGAGACATTTTTATTTTTCAACAACTTAACTATAAAAATGCACCGCGGTAGGTACCCGGGTATAACACAAGTTTGCAGGTTATTTAGAGCGAATGCGAATCTGAAAATGACAAATTTTAAGTTTTCTCTTTTAGAAAGTACGAAAGAGCGTATGCCATTTTTGAAAAATCAGTAAAAATATATGCTTAAATGAAAGCCTGATTTATAATCTAAGAATATCAAACAGATAGATCTTTAGGCCTTTTTACATATCTTTTGGCGAACAATTTTTTCATGAGTGTGCGTTTGACATGTTCTTAAATTGTACGAAATAATCAGTTAATGAAAAAAAGAAAAATTCACCGGTTATTCCGAAATTTCGTAAAGCTTTTAGAAATTTTACATAATGCGTAGCTTAAAATTTAATGGTTCGCCAATTCTTCGGAAAAAAACTTGGTACTGATCAGTGTAATTAGTGTTGCTATGTATGTATATTATGTCCTTTTAAACGAAATTCAGCCACTCAGGCACATAATATTTTTTTGGTTAGCATTGTTATTCTCGTCAGGAACAGCAACGCTTACTTTTGTTTTCTTAAAAAAATTATGACTATTTTCAGGCTTAGTAATTTCTGTGTACCGCTTGTGGCGTTGTACATTCGTGCAAGGAATTTTCAATAAAGTTCCTAACAATAGAATTGACCTTAAGACCAACAGCAACATAATTCGAAAGGACCAGCTGCCAATTACTTCCATTGTACCAATTCTTAGTTTGGATATTCTCAAAGGGCATCTTACAAAAGGTGCGGCTATTCACAAAATGCCTCCATGCGTAAACCTACCCAATTATGACTTTATTAAAGAACCCAAGGACTTCCAACTGATTAGTCCTCAAGAGAAAGCTTTTATATTTGATTTAAAAATATTTTCCCCTTTTTAATTAGGTATGTGTATTTATGACCGATATAGCACTCCTTAATAGACGGCCAATTGAAAATAGCTTAGAAGGAGTTATGCTCCCACGAATAATTTAAGAGGTTTCGCCAGACGTTTTAACAAGTCAGTACGGTGATTTCCCTTTGGTTGACTAATTAAAAATGTCGAGCAACATTTCATTGCTTTGTAATGCAGCTTCAAAGGACTTACTTTCAAAAGTGTATATTATAGTTATACTAACTCAACAATCTAATATTTTATGAGCTTCAAACTAATTGCCCTATTAGACTGGGCACGTATAACAAATATCAATCAAACCAAAACGCTGAGCAAAATATCTTTGACAAATAAACGCTTGCCCGTTTGTTCTTTTCAAAAGAAAATTATACCATCAAATTATTTACAATAAAAAGCACTATTGCAGAAATTTTGGACTTTGATCAAATATACATACATATACTTTACATATGTATAGTCAACAGGTTTTCTATATATGTAGGTATATATCATCATATATTGTAATAAAATCATAAATGATAGTCCAAATGATATAGTATAATTTGGATAATTTTCTAACGCCAAAGTATGTATAAGATTCATGAAATTTTACACTTAGGCCTTGTATCCATTCGTTATTTTGCATTTTAGTCATTTCCGAAGACATTTCGCTTACGTAACCTGTCGCAATTCGCAATATTTGCTTTTCGCTAACAAATTAGATAGTCTATTTATTACACGCTTTATATTAGCTTCACTTGTAACTAACTATGTATGTAAGAAAATCTTGGAATGTTAATTTGACCCACTTCCCGGTCTTCGATTAGGATGAAATTTTGCACACACTCTGAGTTCTGATGACAATACATGACTAGCTAAGAAACATCATTACAAATCCAATATGGCGGCCTCCCCAAGATATGAGATGAGAAACTACATTTTTCAGTGAAGTAAGCATGGAGAAAGCTGTCTTATTTCCCTGACGATATTCGACTTCAAAATCATAATGCTTTTTGTAATTTTTAGTGCGTGCTAAAAGCGTGTTTTTTAGTTTTTTAAACTATTTTATATTATTTTTGTATTCAAATGAAATTAACTCAACTATCAATGAAAAGCAAAAATGAAAGTGTGTTTTTTTCCCAATATACAAACCCAATGAATTAGCAATTCGAATTTCAAATTCATTGCCTATATAAATTTGCCTTTGAAATGATGAATCGGCACACGCCCTTAATTCCAAGTTTTAGTGGGGAGGAGTTGTCCTCCCCTGCCTCCATCCCTTCCCCCTTGCCCATGAATATGACTTTTTACCTTCTAGCTTGGAGAATAGATTTCATTATTTTAGGTTTGAAATGGATTATTGTAAAAATTGTTTTTTTCCCAAATTGAAAATATTCACTGGATGCAAATAAATTCACAGTATTTTAGTATGTAGTACTATAACAAAATCAATCAAAACTTAAATATGTAGAGATGTTTGTGGGCGGTCGATTTGAGGTGAAATAACTCATGTATTGTTGATTTTTTCACTTGCTCTCCTTTCATTTCACAAATTAAAAAAAATTGTGTAATCATACTACAGAGAACTCTGATAAATATTATTGAAAAGATTACATCCATTATCACCTTAAATATATATGAACTATTAAGGCATTGTAAATATTAACATATATGTGAAAATTATTGTAAAATCTCTAATAATTAGCTGAGCAGGGCCAGGTTCATTATGTAACTTCTCTCAATACATACATATGTATATCTATAATTATATCAATTTTCCGGAAAATAAAATATTGGATACGATAAAAACTGACTATCTTCGAACAAAAAGCTGATAACATGATAAAAGGTGAAATTTTGAAATTAGAAAAATCTAGACATATCTAAGTATTTATCATAATTGGGTAGTATCAATAAGGAGGTGCGCAAAATTGCAAATAGTGGGACTATGGCTGCCACGGAATAAATAACTATGTCCTATGATGAAGTCGTATAGATGGGATTTTCAAAAACTACTTATTTGGAATCTTAAAATTATTCAGAAGCTCTGAGTCTATTTTTCTAGGGAGGACTAGTCGACACTAGCTCATCCAGCACTTCCGCTAGTTACGCCGCCAATGTAGAAGTAGAATCTAGTAGGTACTATGACTTCATGAACAAATCCATTACTTTAATGAGGAATTTTTTACAGGCTACAAAAGCCACCTTTGTGCTATTAAACTCATTCCCTGCAGTTATAATTTCGGCCCATAAAATAAAATTTTTACAACTATATTGCAAAATTCAAGAGTTGTGCCGTCATTAGTCAAAAGAGCAGACTTTAGTGTCCAGCATAAAAAGTTAAGTGGAGAAAATGCCTGAAAGTGCGTTTTTATTAAAGAATCATAGCTTTTTGCATTGTTTAATATGCAAATTGCAAAGTTGAACTGCAATATCTTTTAATCTATATGTTACTAATCAAAGATTTATACAAATACAACTACATATTAATTAAAATCTTCGACCATTATTGCGGATTGGAATATCGAAAAGAATCACTTGTAATTTAAAATTTTTAACTTCTTTCCATCCCCGTTTCTGGGGTGTTATTTGGATGCCCTCCTAACCGAAAGTTAGATTTTTACGACTATTAATTTAAAACTTCTACATGTAAAAATAGGACTTATTCAATAAACATCTAAAAATTTACCTTTTTAATAAAATATTGAATATATTTATTTGCAGTGACAAAACATATGTAGCTCATATATAAGACTTTAACACATATGTACAATTGTATTTTCTAAGATATAAGGCCAAAAAATTGTAGAGGCAAGATTATAAATATGATTTTATGTGCTTAAGTGGTTCTTTTATCTTGCAGCCTTTAATTTCTTTAACATATTACTAACATAAAAACTCTGAAAGTCTTTTGTTTTTGAATAAATTGATGTTTGTCACCCAATCAAACCTAAATGCTTACTTCGATATTTTCCATTTTTTCCCGAAGGCATAGCAATTTCCAACATTATCATAGACTGCTTTTTACTCCAATAAAATGAAGAATTTCAAAATGGTGGACCTAAGACAATTTCAAAATTTCAATAGTAGGTATGCATTATATGTACGTACCTACTTATTATACTTCATTGGGTGAAATCGAGCATATTAACTAGTACAAAATGCATATTTTTTGTTTTCAAATGATATACATATGTACATAATATACGTATTTCCAATTTTCCAATCTATCTTTGAATTAAGCTAGTTTTGTGAGTTGCAGGGATTTACATTTTTAATTTAGTTTCCGAATTTTTATGCTACGAATTAATTAAAAAGGTATATTTTAATGTATGCTCAGCCAAGGATACGGTGTCTTTTAAGTCTTCTGGTCACGTTACTTTCGTTAAGTAGATAAATAGCTAGAACATTTCGTTAATTACTAAGTTTTTGCAAATAGCTCGGGCTATGTCTGTCTGGTTTATCTCTTTTGTTTGTCAGTGTATAACTGCTTTGTAACAAACCATGCTACGTTTACTCCGTGTTCCCGATTTGTATCTTTGCAGGATCTCGTTGCTCGTTGACCTCATCGTTGGATTCTTCTTTCGGTGTTAATCTTCGATCCAAATGTATTTTCAAGTATTTGCCACTTGACAATTGTGTATAGGACTGGCCCTAGTACACTACCTTGTGAAACTCCTGGTACTGTTTGCTATATATTAGAAATTTCTCACCAAACAATTCGAAATGAAATCGAAACGAAATCGAAGCATAAAATTCGAGAATGGTGTAATTAAACTTCGCCTCTGAAATCGATTCTAAAATGTTTCCGACTTGAAAATGAAGAAAGTGGTATTTCGTTCACGTTTCGATAGTGCGAATCGAATAAAATTCTGTTTCTCTTTTCTCGCTTTGAAAATGTGAAACAAATTTTCTCCTATTTCTCTTACTTGTCTCGTTTCGAGAATGTGAATTGAGTTATTCCCGTTTCTCTTACATTTTTCAACATTCTTTACGTTCTATAAAAGTTCACTATTTTGTCGCAAAAGCGGAGCCGTTCAGGTTTGCAGCTAATTTTGAGTATACTAAATTGAACCTTAAAATGAAAATCTCATAAAAATCTTCATTCAACTATTAGATGGGACCCATCTACTTAACAACCCGTTTTAATCGTTATAGGGCGATATATTTTTTTGGTAATATCCACGTTTTTATAATTTTCAGTTGAAGACTTGAAATGAAAGTCTTTAACTGAAAACATAAGGTATCTACTCATAAACCCTTTTTTTTCTTATAAATAACAATAATTGAACAGAATACAACAACAACAACAAAACAATTGTACACACTACCGAATTTCACAACTGAATGAAAATTGCATCATCTTTATCGAAAAGATTGCAAACGGTGTTCTTCTTCACCAAGACGAAGAAATCTCGCAGTTGCAGAAGTCTTTTTGCTGAAAAGTAGCACAGTGCTAGCCAACTTCATCAAAACGAAGAAAATTCGAATTTCAGACTTCGAAATTTTTGGCCTGTTCGTGACTTCGCTTAAATGTTTGCTGGGTTCTTCGCCAATCTTTACGTAAAATCAGCGCAAATCTAAATATGATTTTAGCACTACGTAGAACGGTGCTGGAAGTAGTTTCTTTAATTTGTACAGTAGTTCTTGGTGCCAGACTCTAACAAATACAAAATATGAAAATATGTGTATTTATTTTTAGATTCATTAAGTCGTTTCTTAAGATCCATATTTTATCATTGCGCCAAACATGATTTGTTAATATGTAGGTTCAAATCTTTCATGCTTCTTTCGGAATATGTGCAATATTATCTTTGCTAAATCAGTTTTATCAGAAACTATCGCAAAAATTAGTATTGCACCAGCGGATCTTCCTAATTTATATTTCATATAACATTTTTCTCTTACTTATTCGACTGCAATAAGGCCAAATATTTCTGAAGTAGGTAACTATCATAGTGTTCCTTTGTTTTAAGTTTATTCTGAATTAATATTATACTTATTGTGCCGAAAGGAAAAGTAGAAACACTAATTTAATTCGACAGATCTTAGAACTGCTTAACTCAATGACATGACGCTGTCGCAATACTTCCTTTTAATTAGCCACAGAAGACGAAATGCGGCTAATTAGTTTAGACGGTCAAGCCGGATAAATACCACATTTCTTCGCCACTGGATGAACGCGAATGGGGCGAAATTTATGTGAAGTCTTGGACTAGCCCAAGGATAGTTGAGAGCCTTAGAAGACGTTTGGACGGTAGTTTCCATCGTTTTGTGCTAAATTGCCGACGAAACGAAGACAAAGCTGCCAACAAAATTAATCAAAGTGCGTGACCCTTAGAAGTAGCCTTCTAGTTTTGTTTTTCGATCGAACTCGTTCATATAATATTGTATATATTGCATATATATATAATATATTGCGTCGCAAATACCCGAAACATTCTGTTGTGACGTCTTTTTCGGGATCTTTCAAAGTGTCCGCATGGAAGATAGAAATGACGCCCGCTGTGTTATTATCAAACAGAAAAAAAAGGCGATAAGAGCAAGAACAACAACGCAAAAATCCCGACCTGGAAGAACATCTTCGACGACTGTCTCCAGGCTGCTGCTACATTTCTTCCCCCCGCGCAATTGTCAGGAGAAATATTCGACGTGAGGGTCGGAAAAGAAAAAAAGAAATTTCAAAATTTTCCTTCGCCCACCCTCCTTTCGGTGAGGGTGGTGCTCTGTTATCAAGAACCGAACCCAGTCCCATATCGATTTTCATCGAGCAGAGCGCACCCGACTCGCAGATTAGCAGATTCGGAAATCCACGTCCGAATTTACAAGGCAGGTATGACCCAGCTAGAAATTTCAAATATAGGATTTAATAGACCGATTAATTTTACATCGTCTTAGGGCACAACTACCCCACTCGGGGCAACCAATAGGGCATTGGGTTCCACTAGAGCTGCTTGCTAATCACCAAAACCCGGAGCCCTGGGAGCCTCCTCCTTCGGGATCTGTAGTCGTCGGGGGTATGCGGTCCACCTCAGTTTTATTACAAAAGCAAACCACTTATCTATGTACCTTGGCTCAGTCCGCAGCACACACGCAGCGGTCGATTTTATCCTTCTGTTGCAGAGCGATGAATCCCAAGTCCCGAATCCCTTTTCCGCCTTATCCCATTCACGTCACAACTACACTTCACAACACTCCTACGGGGGATTAGGGCTTCGACATGCAACAGATTGCATTTGTTCACACAACCAAATTCCACTTGTTCGCTATTTACAGGAGGCTTAGCC
Source organism: Eutolmus rufibarbis (assembly GCA_963920795.1). NCBI lineage: Eukaryota > Metazoa > Arthropoda > Insecta > Diptera > Asilidae > Eutolmus > Eutolmus rufibarbis. Next base: position 23,924,750 of record OY987204.1, read on the forward strand.
GACCCGGTGCAAAAACCTACTCGCGTTCTTCAATACTCGATCCCGAGAAATGGGATTTTTCTTTTTCCACAATTTTTAAGGGATCAGAGAATAGGAACGGAAAATTGCAGACTTTTTACACCACACACTTTTTGGACTGACTACTCCCTTCGGGTGATAGAATGGAAAAAAAATTCGCGGTTTTGAAACTCCCTTCGCAGCCGTAACCGACCGTAGCTCACTTTCTACTGGACTTCGGGATAAAAGCTCCATCCTTTTTGTAGTATCCCATCTGAAGCTCTATGGAGAGTTTTTTTTTTTTTTGGAGCCGTTCCCAAAAACGCTCTCCAGTCTATGTAATCGGAAAGCTTTTAGGATATTATGAGGGGGTGGGAGGAGGTTCTAAAGTACGCGGGCTGAATGAACTTGCTCCCTGTTGCTTGAATGGAGCAGCCCTGGAAGGGTAGAGGATTGTAAAAGCTCTTCCAGTGGGAGGTAGCCAATCCTTCGCAGGAATCTAAACTCCGAACTCCCTATCCCTAGCAATCTGCATCAACAGAAGCTGCCCCAAAAGCAACTATTGTGACAGATTGGATCAGGGCACAGTGGTCCCGTTCGCGATGTACGGTGGCCCTGACCTGAGCTTAAGGGTGAGTGGGAGAGCTAGGTCCAAAATCCCTTTGTATTCCCGCCTTCCCTGTTTATTGTGCTTTTATTTGCTTATTTATTGATAATAAAAAAATTTTATGAACTGCCCGAACGGGGCACAGACGGATATAAAGTAATGAAGGGACAGTTCCCGGCCCACAGAATTGCTCCGTAATTTGGTTATACATTGCCCGGACGAGTGTCACAAGTGCTCTGGGATTTGCTTATCAGGTGTGAAAGGATTCCAACAAATTCTATTAAAGCTATTTTAAGCTTCATTACGCGATAAATCTCGTATCGGGCGAAAGTGGTTTAATTCGATCTTTACCACTGCCTTTCAGAAATTTAATTGCATTGAGTTTCGCGCTGGAATAGCACATGTACCTTTATGCAAATTCGAATTCAGTAAAGGATTTAGAGCCCATACGTGTAATTTACTCTAATCGCTTTTAACAAGCTGCAAAAAATACGATGAGGGTTTTTATAGTGTGCTTAAAAATCCGCCAATAGCTTCATCTGTAAAATTGCTTCACATTCAAAACATGCCAGTTTTTAATCGTTGCGACTCGTAAGTGGTTCCTACAAATACTTGATTTTGAAAAAAGTTTAGAAAAGGGAGGGTTCTTTTTCCAGATGTATGTACCTACCTTTGAGCTTTTAGGATTAATGCGTAGAAGCATAGTTTTTGTCGAGTGATTCGATAGTCAAAATTTTTAGTTAGATTTTATAGTTTCTGTACAGTGTGTTTGTCACAACCGTTTTACTTGTACATTAGTTGCGCTATAAAGGTTAAATTTGGCAGGGATGGTTCTACATATTTATAACGCATACAAAGTAAACATCTTGTAAAAAAATGGCTTTTTGTCTCTCCTATATGCATGTAAATTGGGGGTGAGATTTTTTTTCACTAATGTTAGAGTTTACGTGTCCCCATCCCTATCAACTAAAACGCTATTTTGGAATATCTGAATAGTCGACCAACTTATAACATGTAGTTGGTGTAAAAGGTCCATAGAATCTCTATACAAAAAAAGGACGGACAAGTGCGAGTAGAACTCACGCCTTGAGGGTTCCGTATCGTTATACTTTATAATTATCTATTAAATTTGAATTATAAAAAAATATATGATGTAACTAAAAATTTAAGGTTTTCGGAATTTTTCCTTTATATGTGCTATAAAAGATTGCTTCATGCCAAATTTCAAGATTCTAGGTCGACTGGAAGTACCCTTTAGGTTTTGATTCCCTTGCGAGTAGTTGCGAGTTTGAAAATATGCGGCTTAAATTGCTGTTTCTTTTGATTGCGTTGACATAGAAGTTTGATTTTGTTACAGCTTAAAGGTATTATAGACCTGAGTATTTGATATGAATTTCAATTTAATATCTCTACGCGTTCATGAGGAAAGGGGTAGTAGATAAGTTGAAAATTATTAAAAATATTTTTATTATATGATGTCACTAAAAATTTACGGTTTTCACAATTTTTCCTTTATCTGTGCTATAAGACGTTGCTTCGTACCAAATTTCAAGATTCTGAGTTCACGGGAAGTACCCTGTAGGTTTTGATTCCCTTGCGAGTGTCGAAAATTTGCGGAAATTTGCGGCATAACCGGCTGTATCTGTTGATTGCGTTGGCTTAGAAGTTTGATTTTTTCACAGCTCCAAGGGACAGTAGACCTGAGTATTTGATATAAATTCTAGCTTGATACCTCCACGCGTTCCTGAGAAAAAGAGTCTTGACAGACAGACAGACGGACGGACGGACGGACAACAAAGTGATCCTATAAGGGTTCCGTTTTTTCCTTTCGAGGTACGGAACCAGTGGCGGATTCACTTAAGAAACCGGCCCTGGCATGATGGGGATCACGGCCCCAAAGTCAATATTGATATTATACTCACCTTAGGTTAAAACAAAATTATTGGACATCTAGTGAAATTTAATATTTTATATTTATATATTCAAGTTTACAATAAATTTATAAATGGTTTTGCAATAGTTGTGATCGTAATCACCCATTTAAATAACTTTTAATATCGGGAGCCATTGTATTTCCATTATAATGTCTTGCAATGTCGCTTTAGCTAGAATCTCCTTTTCAACATTTATCAATATTAATGACTCCACATTGTCTTGTTTTATGGTACTCCTTAATCTAGTCTTTACGATTTTTAATTTCGAAAAGGTTCTTACGCATTGAACTTGCGTTGTAGACAAAGTCAGTACTAATTTATAAGCCATAAACACATTACTATATGTATTACTAAAAAAACTATATTTTAACAGTAACTTATATACACAAACTACGCAGTTTTTGCAGAAATCACATTTTGGTTTAGATTTCGATTCATTATTTTCCAGGTGACTGTCCCCTTCTGAATCGGAATCCGAAGTAGAGTGATCTACTGCGTTCTTAAGAGTTTCCCATTTGACAACCAAATCCCGATATTCATCTCGAAGTTCATGAATATTTATTTGTGCATAGTGCCCTAATAATTCCGCTAAATAGTCGAAACTATTTGGTTGCAATGGCCTTGAGAAATTTTTCGGATCAAGAATTGATATGTCTTCATACAGTTTCCTACGATCTTTGAATCTGCTTTCGAATGAAGAAATTGTAGTGTTGAATTGTACACCTTGATTTCAAATTGTTTGACCGGGCATGGGAAGTTGTAGTCGGAACAATGTTCGTCGTCCATTTTTTTAAACTTTGCGAATCTTTATGGCAGGTAGCTCATCTTCTATAATGACTTCGCAACCCAAAGCTTCCAACTGGCTGTTACAATTGCGTGCAAAAGTTGTTGACGTGTTTAAGATTTCACTGTATTCCCGTGAAATTGTTTTTATGGAGTTAGTAGCCTGGGCGACCATGTTGAAAGCAATGATGTAGTTTAACCCTGTACTGTTTGAATGATCTTAAAAGTTGACATTTTATCCAGGATAAATTTTGCTGTTTGTCTTATTGAGAACGAGGCGGCCGAGAAGCTTGCATATTGGCCAAATTTCTGTGTGCAGCCATTAATGAAACACCTTCCGGCCCTATCGCATATTTATTGATTATAGTCTATAGATCGAAAATGTTGATCGGCCCACTTGGACCGAAACGTAACCGGCCCACTCGGACCGAAACGTAACCGGCCCACCGGGCAAATGCCCGGTTGCCCGGTGGCGCTATCCGCCACTGTACGGAACCCTAAAAAAAGACCAGTATTTCGTACTGACCGTACTACCTTTGAAAAAACAATTGCTGTTTCTTTTCATTTTCCTATATGGTTCAGGTTAGATCGCAAAATTTGTAATAAATTTAATTTTAAATGCATGTACGATATGAAGATTTTAAAGTTTGAGAACAATGCATTAAATTTCCATGACATTTACCCATCTAAACATTAAACTAGATTAATTTTTGGATTAAGTTCTTAACGGAAAATGGGTATAAATCTACGCAATTTGATTTTAAATAAAAATTGTTCGATTTGGATAACTATTTATAAATTTCGATTCATGTCAAAATCTCCTACTAAATCTGGAACCGGATAGGATGAGAAAAAAATATAGTCAATAATGAGATAAAGAGAACAAATCTTAACAGTTCAAATATTTTATAGTTTTGAAATTCTTTCTCAGAGGAAATTATAACGCATTGTAAATTAAAATTTGATAGAAAGATTATCAAATTAAAAGTAATCTATAAAAGTTGATTTGTAATTTTCGGGGAAATCATTTTTCATGAGTGTTCAACTTGAAGATATTTTGTATTTTATGGAAAAAAATGTAAAACAGTCCATAAAAGTGTCAAGTCATTTCATCTATTATGCACCTATTATGGTCTATTAATGTTCAAGGTTTTATTTGAGTCAAATTGTCATTTCATGTAAAGATTTTAAAATATTTAACATAAAATAAAAATTACCTAAAACAATTCGCTGCAAATCATTACTTCCACGAAATATTAAATGTGATCGGCCTGTACTCCGCAAAGAGCAAGACGTTCAAGTTAAACTGTTTAATTATTTAAATATTTAATATATTTAGGTGAAGATCCAAATCTATATCCAATATTTTGAATTTTCAAAGTTGATTACTAAAATCGAATTCACAGATCTCAAAGTGTTTCACACAGGCATTTTTTAAACAGATCGACCATAATTTTATTTTATTAATATATTATATTTATATTTATAAAATAGGGTAGAGTGTAGTAAATCATGTCTTTTTAAGGTTATAATTTAAAGATAATAGCCAAGCAAACGTATTTTTTATATTCTTCTTAAATAAAGGCCTATTGCAAAATTTGCACAACAATAAGCCACTTCTGCAAATTGCAATTGGAAATAAAGTGGTAGAGGGAACCTTCTGTTGAAGCCCTTTATTTAATTAATATTTGCCCACTTGAAGACAAAACAATATGTATGCATGATAAGGTCATGTTGGGGCAAAATTGCCTTGATAGAAATTCATTATAATGGAAATATTTATTCAGAATAGATAAAAAGCACTTCACAGTCACCACATTGTCAGGAAAAATCTGTCTCTAATATTCTCATCCATTTTTCGGAAACAGACACGAACGAACAAGGAACGAGGAAAAATGTAAAAGAGATTACATATACAGCAAGATCTAACATTTGCGTAAGCATTATGGAATTTCTGAAAAATTATGATATTTTTACTCTAAAATATCTTGATATGGATGTGAACTGAGTGCTAGCATTTCACAAGGTTTTGGTAAGTATACAAGTCCAAATCTGATAATAGTTATCCCATCCTTTCATGTAGTTGGAAAACTTAATGCTTGGGCTCTCTAAGTTGCCTGAAATATTGCCATTTTGGTACCATTGTGAACTTATGCTATATCCCTAAAAAGGTTTAAGGCTAACGAGATTTCTCCTCAAGTCCTACGAGGAGTGTGCAAGTTCAAGAGCTCGAACACCAGGAGGGTCAAGTGCAAACACTTCGGTGAAGCTTTGTGGTTTTTAAGATTATCTGGAAATAATCTAAACTGCGGCATGGTTTCAAAGGATTTACAAGAAAATTGAAATCAAAGTTGGAAGCACAGTTGTGTGTGGAGACCTGAAAATAATTATTAGAAACTGCTTGAAAGTTTACTTAAGCAGCTCACTATATCAGAAATAGACTACCACGTTTAATTGAAGTTTATTGTAAAACAAACACCCGAGTCACGTTATCATGCATAGCCTGGCAATTACGGATAAAGGAACTACATATTTACTTATTAAATGAAATCTACACTAGGCAAATATTAAGTTCAGGCTTGAGAAGAAGAAAGTAGAAAACGGATCAAAGCGTTAAATTAGACCCCATACCTTTCCCAGTTGTGTTCTATTAACATATGGCAAAGGGCCGCGATTATATTTGAGCAAGTTAGTCATAATCGCAGTATTTAAACAGGTGTACACATACCATATTTAATTCTCTTGAGCGTGAAGTTTGAAGTTAGATTAGCGTGTTCCAAAATCTAGCATATTTTTGTCTGAATAATATATAGAGACACACATAACACAACCTTTATAACTTCGTTACGTCACAACTTAAGAGTATCTACTATTTTAGACCATGTATGAAATTTTGCTAGTAGATACATCCAAATTATAACAGGGCTAAAACAAAGTACGATATTTAATGTAATTTCTCCATTTAATCCCTAAATTTGTTGCTCAATCACGCTTAAACACTTTGTGCGATAATATTAATTTTTGGACTGAAAGTACTGTACATATCCCAACTTGACATATGGGCTTCTGTTTATTCACGGGCTGCAAAATGGCGGATCCAAGATGGCGGTAAACAATTATTACATTCTCCGATTTAACCTGAAGACTATTTTTATGGGCATAAAAAATTGAGTAATAGCAAATTTTAAGGATTGCCCTATATATTGATATTTGGAGTTTTTGGAGATGGTGATTGCGAATCCGAATCAAAATTTAGAAATCAAGATGGTGAACTCAATATGGCGACCAAATTTTCCACGTTTCAAAGCATTATAACATCATTAGAACATATTTTAGAATATTGAACATTATGTGTGTAACGAAATGTTAAGGTAGACGATAATTTCTATAACGAAAAGACTATTAACATAAGGTTTCCAGCTTTAATGTTCTCCCGTGAGGCAATGATGCAATAGGAAATACAAGGAAAAAATTAATATCCTTATATACGTATGTATTTATTTAACTCTTAACAATAAAAAATCATAAGTAAAGAAGAGATTATATGAACCGTGGTAGCACAATTAGTTTTGGACAATGGTTCTATTCTTCTATCGCATCCACAGATTTTAGTAACACTTTAAACTTCCTAAACTGATTAAAATACCAAACTTGAGCATTTTAGAAGTACTTAACTAAATAGTATTTATGTTGGGGGGTGAAACTGGGTTATTAAGCTAGTATAATATAAAGTGGTCCCATAAAAGCACATTACAAAATATTTGAAGCCCGCTATGTACGAAGAAGTGTAATACGAATATCTAGTGCTGTGTGAAAGTTAACACAGTTTTATATATATTTTAGTTTCTCTCTCCATTTCATTAGATTACACACAATATTCCGACAATTTAATTCTTGCTTACCAACAAAATATTGTTCTAGAACCATTTTTACCTTACACTTGACTTCACTGCGTGAAACAAAGAGCTGCCTTGCAGGCTCAGAGGAAAATGTTTTAATTAAGAGCTTCCGGCTAAAACTTGTTGCTCTTAGTCCTTCTAAATCCCAGAAGCGGTAGAGTGGATAAGAAAATTCCTATTTTCATAGTATACAAAGAGGAAGAGTCTGCTACATGGTTATTTTTCCCAACATTGGCGCAATTTGGGCAACGCGACCTTAGGGACACTTTACACACCACTTTCTGCTTCAGAGTAGTAACATAATATAACAAAAACGAATCCGGCTGGGGATTAAACACAAGAGAATTGTCTGTAGCATCCGAATAATGCTTTGAAGTTGAAATATATATTTAGGTATGCCGGACACCCTTAGAGATCTGAGAATACTTCTGTCCGGCTTAATAAAGAGTCATAAAGGGACACTAATCCGAAAATTGTTTCATAATTGAGTGAATGGCTTAACATAAGTACTCAAAAGTAGCACAGGGAAATTGTCTCACCCAAGGGAATCCAGAGAATTATTCCCACAGTTATGTACTGTGGCCAGACGGGCAGATGAATGTAAATTTTGGCCTAAAATTAATTTCACATTATTTCCATTTACAAGTCTCATTTGAGGTTCTATAATTATTCTAAAGGTACTATTTAACAAAATTCTTCTCTCCAATTAGCGTACTTTTAGAGAGTTTCGACCCACTTAATCTACTTGATTGGAATAACGGGCTTCTTACATAATTTATTTGATTACATTCTAAAAGCTTACATAATGACGTTTTTGCTTTAGATTGATATGCTTAAGTAAACAAATAAATATTTAATTCGAATTGTTGAATGACATTTTACCATTAAGTTATAGTTTTGTTAAACTGTATTAGGTGCAGTAAATATATTACGTTAATAAGATGGTCATACTCGGATATAATGTTTTTGGCGGTAATTCAATAAAATTCCTTAATTATCTACTTAATATGCGTACTAAAGTATCATTTGAGCTATTTTAGACAAATTGGGTAATTTATAACGTGCGACTGCTGCCATTAGGTATGTAACTTCTAAAAAGTGTTCATACTTTCTCTTCATTATATAAAGAACTCATTAAATAGGCATACATGGTGGTTGTGACTGTTAATTAATTAACTACTTTCACACTTATATTTTAAGATCATATTAAATAGCTCAGTAATTTGAAAATATCCATATAACATGCCATTTTACTATTGTGATACGGGAAAAAGCTTGAATCTGAAAGGTGAATTTTTCTTTTAAACTTTAATTTAGCTTTTCTCAGAACTTTCTGTATTTGTTGAATTTATAATGTTACTCCTAATGAACGTCTCAATAAAGTCGGTTCAGTTTTCTAAACCAAAATGAATATAAATAATAATTATGTACGTATCCATACATACGGTACATAATATGTATGCATATACTATTTGAAATAATTTTATTCAATAATAATAGTAGGTTAGATATAGATGTTAGTATTACTATCTTTAAAAGTCTAAAGTAGAAAAAAATAATTTTAATAAAACATTTACATACATCATCTCAAAATTATTTGTCGATATTTGCTTTAACCTTTATACTTTCTTCAGTATCTACGGCTTTTTCACCCTCTTCATTTTTTTTGCCTTCTCCCACATCTACTTTTTGGTATTCTTCCTTTAGTTCAAAATCCTTTGGCGTGGTTTTTAGGTTATCGTCTTCTTTAACTATATTGTCAAGTTCTTTTACTTCCTCCTTCCTCTCTTTTTGTTCGGCAGCTTGAGAAGTTTTCTGAGGAGGACGCTTACCGCTTGCCTTCTTTTTTTTATCATTATCTTCGTCCTCAGGTTCATCAGGAATAGCTTCTAAACCACCCATTTTGTAAGGATTTCCTGTTAATCTAAAATCTCGCAGATACATCACCCTATCAAATCTTTCGTCAAGGTTACGCCGGTTAGGATTTCCTAGAAATAATTTATTAATTCCAGGTAGAGCAAATGCGGGAATTGCCAACGCTCCAACGATAATACTAAATGCTGGAAGAATTTCAAACCACATTTTACTTTTAATTCAATCTTTTTCACGCTCTAATAAGTTATTGTGAAAGAATTGACAACCAAATCATAGTTTACTTTGTTTAACCATGCCAAAAATGTTAAATGTTGTCACAATTGTAGGTTTAAGACTACAGTCTAATACGTATGGAATAAGTATTGCCGGAGCCAGAGTTGGATGTTCTGGAATTATGATCAGACCATCAGAACCGTGTGTCGGCATGACAGCCTCCTAAGATTTTTTTCTAGATCTGATTCGCAAAATCACAAGCGATGGTTGCTTAACCTTGATAGAAAGGAACTTAATCTTGCGATTGGTCTCATTAATTGTTGCAGGGTAAATGTATGTTATTTATATTTTTGTAAATATGTACATATATGCTTATAAAAGACGATGACAATAATACTAGGTAGGTAGGTACAATACAACCATTTAATGGCAGCAAATTATCAGATCAGTTCATAATGTGAGAATTCTCAACGGTCAGGAATTGAACTTACGACTTTATTTTAAATTGTCTTCACCATCAGCTTACTTGGTATAAAAATATACATTAAATAAGACACAAAGGCTTATATTCATCACAGTTGAAAGTCTATGTTTTTTTCACATATACTAGGTTTAGTTACATACATACCTGTGTCAATTGATTCTAAGGAGTATTCTGATCAATATTTGTGAGAAACGCTCTCTTGGCCTGTAACTTTTTTACTACTCAAAAATTTAGTGAAGTAAAGAAGTATAGCGTAAAATTACAAAGTGAGGATAAAATTACGCAAACATGAATAAATTAACTTTGGGGTCTCTTCATGGCTTTTAATGAAACGTTGTAGAAATGTTTATGTATGATCAAAAGTGACAGAAAATGTTGTCGATCGCTTGTATTTTCCGACATGTTTAACTAAAAAGTTTCGAAAAGTGACATTTTTTGACCACGATTTTCTATGTAGGTAGTATTTCTTATTACGGTTTGGTGAAAATTGATGGAAATCGTTAATGAAGTGGTCGATAGGTTGTAGAAGTTATTTACCTTTAATTATGTTACCATTTTGCCCGGAAAAATCGTAAGAATTGCCCCTCAGCAAGTCTTATAACACATTCCTTTCTTTTGAGGTTTTGTCTAAAAAAAGATTCAAAATATTGTAGAAACGTCTGTAACTTATGGTTTACATAAATTAATGCTTTAACAACAGTTCATCAAAATCTGTGAGAAGGTTATTCGTTGACGAAATGCGAAAATTTTATATTTACATTTCGAAATACGAACATTTTAGGACTTCCTTTAGTATTTTGTTTGCGTGTCTACTAAAACAATCGTTTCCTTATTTGTAATTTATTTATTTTTTGAAATGTGGAATTTAATATGTGGGACAAAATATCTTGGCAGCACAAAATATCATTGAATGATAATTGTTAAGAGGAAAGATTAACTTGTTTAAGACCAAGACTCCGGAAAGTGAATACTTATCATTATTTGTTTACAAAACTTACAATTGATATACTAGTCCAATATTGGCAACATTTTCAGCGAAATGGGCTAACATATCCTAAACTTAAACAAAATCATCTCATTCAGCCTCAAAGTTTGCACATTTCCAGTAAGAGATGAAAACATGTCTAACACCATATGTGAAAATTATAGCCGTAAGCAATGTTATCATCCGACCCTCATCCAAACGGATAGGTGCAGCACTGCCGAACTTGTGAAGTTCGTCACCAAAGAGTCCTCGCCTTCGTCCTTTAACCGGCTGCGAAACTTCCTACTCGAGTAAATCAGTTTGATTTCTGTCCGGAGCCCTACATATAGCCTACAGCCCTCAATATTAGATAACATGGAACAAGTTTTTAACATCAAAGTTTGTAATGTCAGTTTGGAACTAAAAGCTTTGAGCATTTTCGTAGAAGTTTTCATGAAGGTCGAAAAAGCCTTTTGTGACGGCATGACAGGTTAAGTAAAGTAGAGTTTGTCGAATGAAGCAGGAGGCAATTTGGGAAATTTATGACAAGTTTTAGGCAAAAAATGAATGCAAATTACATTAACCTGAGCTAAAAGTTAACGCTGCCATCAGTCAATCAAGTTCAATTGAATTCGCTGAACAACCCATCGTTGCGGACGTTAATCGAATTTTTAATGTAGTTGAAATTCATGTCTTAACGATGATTATTGTCACAAGTTTTAAGCGAACAATTTGATTTCATTTTACGAAAAGTATAGAATATAAAAATTTAAGAAATTTATGAATTATTGCTTCGACGGTGGTGGAGAAATTCTAATTTTGTAAAAATTAAAAAATATTCATATGACTTTCAATCATTTCAAACTTTACAAATTAAGGTTATGTTGTTAAACGTCCGCAATCATTGCCAAAATAATCGAATATCTCTCTCCTTAAAAAAGGTAATTTATATTACAATTTTAAAATTTAGCAAAATAGCACATTTATTTGTTAATCTGCGTTTTTTAATTAAACTTTTGAGTATTAAACATTCGAAGCAAAAATATGATTTCCTGTAAATTCGAAGTGTTTAATCATTATAACTTTAATTTTGGTTACGAGATACAAATATTACTTCCGTCCTTCCAACATAAAATCTTCTTCACTGTTGGCACTTATACTCACTTAATATTTAAATTTTTTTTTTTAAAGTGAATAAATCTCGAAGTAATTACATATGTAAGGTCAGCATGAAAGGAAATGAATTGTTTATTACATAATATGCCTGAATGTCAGAACATAAATGGCATGGTAAAACAAAGTTGGCATAATAAAGCAATCATCATCCATTTCAAAGTATTCCAAAACGAATCACATTTATTTAATAGCTGTGCTTATGGTACCTATTAAATGAAATTAATCGGTCCACTAATAAAGCTTTCTACGAAGGTAGTAATCTGAGTACAAGAAAAAATTAAATTTTACTTTTCTGAGTAAAGGTGTAAACCAAGGATTGCATTTGAGCGGTAGTCGAGCGGTTAAAGCAGAACTTTATGCCACTTAGGTTAATAAATATTTTATCCACTGCAAGAATTAAAATGTATAAACCAACTTACAAATTTCTTTTCAACTTTAAGGAAATTTTTAGAAAATTTTCATTCTTTAGATTTAAAGAATTTTAGCGCAGCAGTAATAGGTTTAAAAACCTAGAGAGTTTTTTGTTGGATGATGGGTACACTTTATTTATAGGATGCATAAACGCTGAACTATAGTGTGATTTAATTAACGCTTACGCTTTGAAAATTATATTTAGAGACTGGTAAATATAAGTCGATGTTTATGATTTTTGTTTTTAAAAGAATGGCTTATTTGATAGTTTTGAAACTTGGGATATTGCTCATTTAGCTATTACAATTGTTGTTCAAATACAAAATAATTAAAAATGGTAGATTATTTATGAATGTTTTCCGGGAAGGCTCAGAGAGAGTTGCCAAATTGCGTACGCTTTAAGCTACATATCTAACACAAACATTTGATATACATATGCTGTTCGTAAGCCTAAAAAAAAAAGTAAAGAAAAATTCAAGAAGTGGGACATTTTATAAAAATTATTTAAATTTTATACAAACTTTTTCAATTATTTTTGCTTCGAAAAATTATTATTTCTACTGATTATTATAAAACTTTTAGGCTCAATTACAAATTATTATTGTTGTCAAAATGTGTGTTAAATTTCAGCGCGATAGATAAAGAACTTTTTATTTTATGGCTTATACCAATTTGAAAAATATACTTTTGAGAAATATGCTGTTGAGGATTAGGGTAAATAAAAATTCCAAGCCAAGTGAAGTATAGAAGACTTACGTTCATAGGGTATAACATCAGAAGTAGTACTTTGAATTTATAATTAAAAATTTGGAAACATATTCTCCAGATGTTGTAGATTTTGCATTGTATAAAAAAAAAAATATTAATTCTTTTTTATTTTATACCTTTCCAAAGGTATATCCTCCCTTAAGGATATAAGTATAGTTTTAAAGGTGAAGGGAGAGGAGCGTACTATGCATTGCTAGAATATGTAAAAGCACATGCGCTGAGAAAAGAGATTTATTCTATTTTGCGATGACCCGTAATGTAAAATTTAAAAATGGCATGGCGAAATACATAAATACATATTTAACTATTGTTAACAAATCCTATGAATTTTAATGGGGCATTGTACTCTGTTATATTTCACTGAATTTATTAACATGCAAGTCTGCATGGCTAAAATTGTTCAAAATTAAACCACTCTTATAGATTTCGTGGCACTATAATGAATAAAAAAAATAATTAAAAAATATCTATCATAAGGTTTTTTAGATAAGCTAGTAAATATTACTTAATCACTGATTAAAGCTACAAATTCTCATTGTCACTACTAATCACTCACAGAATCTGATAAAAGATTAAGCCCCAGGTTAAATATTGTTATTAGGTATATCATTCAACATTTTAACGTAATCAAATTTTCACTATTTCTTTTCTGTGAGATATTATAATATATACACCTAATTCCGTTTTTACACAATAGATACGTTCCCGAAGAATACGTATAAAAAAAATTCGTGTAAAAAAATATATTGCATCTATGGAAAAATAGTTAATTGGTTCCAGTACTAAAAAATCAGCAAAAATAATACAATAAACCACGAGTTTTCACGTTAGGGTGCACGAATTTTATTTTAATTTTTATTAAAGTTTATAAACATCAAAAAGCTACTTTTCACTTTGAACACCAAACTCAAAAAGCAGACAGAGCTGACAAAATTCCATATTGGGGTAATAAAATTGTGTGAATTTTCACAAATGGAGGTCGCATCACATTCCTCGTCTCCAATGTCGTAGTTATAAAAATTGTAAAGCAAAATTTTCTTAGAATTTGGGTTGATCGTGTGAAATCAAAATAAGTCGTGTAAAAATAGAATTAAATTCTTTTTCTAATTCGTGTTAAAACAAAATCGTGTAAAAACAGAATTGGGTGTATATAATAATTTGTTATTTTAGATCGAAAAATTGAGAAGTTGTAACAACTCATCCGATAACTTTTATTATATACGAGTATGTGGAGAATTTACAGTGAAGAAACAATGAAGGAACATAACAAGCTTTGTTGAAAATATTTACCGTGTTTATTTTGGACTAGTATTGTAAATTACGACAAGTCATGAGTACCCTATCATTCCTATATATATCAAGAACCTTACGTGATAGAAAAAAAATGAATACCATATCCGAATTCAGTACCCCAAAGTTGTCTATAATAGATACTTTTCATGTCGAAAATTTTTAAAAAAGTAAATTTTGCAGACCTGTGTATTTGCTAAAAGAGCGACAGATTCGATTCGAACGAACTCGAGAATAGGGCCTCTGTATAGTTAATGGAAAACTTTATGTAAATATATTTATTTTATATGACTAAACTATTTTCTGCGAATTGAGGAAAATTAAGGTTTATTAATGAAAGCGCGTGTGTGAGCTATAAAAATGAACCTTAACCAACCTGCAAAATATGCCAGTTCATTCAGAAAAATTCTCATTCACACATGTGTTCCGCTCGGAATTTGAAATTACCTCCTTTGGCGTTTTGCTTGTTCCATGGTTCAACAATTGATTGAATTTTGAAAGTTAAATGAGATGTTGTGTATAATTTACTTATTGTGTCGTTTATAATTTATGAGTATGAACTCTTCGTAATTGCATGACCTCAAGAACACCTACCCAAATGAACATTCTGTAGGTTTACATTTCCATCAGATATTAGGGTAGTCACTGCACATTATCCCCGTACAGTCGCAACAGCCGTTTAATGCCGAATCATGCTAAGAAGGGATTTACCTTAGCTTAAAATTCAGAGCTTTATGTTGTATGCACCATCCCTGTAATATTCGCTTCCTATTATCTCCCCGTGAAAATTATGGCGAAGTACGCATAATCGCATATCTTTTTATTTTGCGTGTAACCCAGGGCAAAGAATAATTTCCGGAGCAATTTAGTTCAGAGATATTACAAAATGGAAAAGAAAAGCATAAAAACAAATCCAGAGGGGAGAGAATACAAAGAAAGAGACTAGATTGATATTAAGGTTACTAGTATTTTAAATTTTCATACATTTTTGAAATACTTAAAGCGATACAATTTGAAGAATGAAAAAACTTCGTTCTGGGAAAATTGTTTGCGTCTCAGAGAAAAATATGAAAGTTTATCCAATAAAATAGTTCATTAGCCTAAAAGCGTTCCTTCAGATTAATTGAATCGCACAGAAGACATTCAGGAGCCCGCTTCAGAAAACGAAATTGAACGAAAGTTTCTTGGAGCTGATATTTTTCTTTAATTTTCTTTAATGCCACATTTCGCTCCTTTAATCTTCTTTGAAAGTTCCTTTAAAGATAAAGACATTATTACGACAATCATTTATTTAAACGAACTGGAAAAACATTGTCATCAATTTTTAAGTTCGGCATTTTAAATTTCGTTAATGTTTCTCATTTACAAGAAGTAACCTGCGTTAATTCGGTATGTCTATGAAATATGAATGTACATACTTACATATAATACATATATTTTATGTCACCAAAAAGATGGTTGTAGCGGGTGAGATTCTTTCAATGTAAAAACCCATGCGAAGAAAAATTTATTGGGAAAGTATTGGCATATTTTAATGGCGGCTGTCATATGCCTTTGGCCTTAGGTTATTTATGACCTTCACCCCACGGGAAATAAATGCGCTCTTAAGATGTTGGCAGTCCGATGCTGAACACTCGAGGTATTTTTTATGGTTAGATAGAGGATAAAAAAACATATAAAGTTAAAGTTTAATAAAAGCAAATGGTTTAGGTACATACAAACATGAATAAGATTGACATATTTGCTGTAACATTTGTGCGTTATTTGGGGAAAATATTCACATTATTTTAGTAGAAAAGGGACTAAAGATATTTACATTAATATACAAACGGATAAATAAATTGTTCAATAACTTAAGCAGAAATACTATAAATACTATCTGGAATGGTTTATTTAATAAGAATTATTTTATCTTTGTGGAACGCTTCCGATTTTTGTACTTCGATCTTCGGAGATCTTACATTTAAACCAAGACGTTTAATTTGTAAGTGATTTAGCAAAAACAATTTTTAGTTTGGCTATTACATTAGTGGTCATTTAAGTGGCCAGTTACGTGGGGCATTTTTTGTTAGTTACCAGTTTAGTAGAGTGTTATTGGTAAGGACCTAATTTTTTACGTTAGACTGATTTATTAATATTCGAATAAATTTTAATTTTTCATTTTGAAAAACATGCTAATTATACATTTTGGCCAATTAGTGTTAAGTTAAGTATTGGGTTAAGTTATGTTTGCCTATAGTTTCCTAGTTTCCTAATAATTTCATAAATCACCTGATTTATGGGATATGACGAAATGTGGAATATCCATGAAAAAACTTACATACATGTACTATTTTAAAGATTTGTCAAAAAAAACGAAAAAACAGTGATCTGGAATTTGATTTATTAATTTAATTTCGAAAAGAATAAGAAAAATAAAACTAGAATAAGTTAAATATACATATTTCCGTAATTCTTAAGATTAAAGTAGGTACAATGTACATCATTTGATTATCGATTTATTTCTGTGTTTAATGTGAAATATGTATTAGACTAATTCAAGTAAGTAACTAAATAACTATTTCTAAACACCAACCTGGAAGAGAAAGCACGTTTAGCCCACTGATTTAAAGTTTTTTTTTTTTCCAAATTTTTGTATTACAAAAAATGACTACACTGTCTGAGATAATTTAATTCGTATTTTTCCTTTTGCCTCAGATCGTATTTTTTTAAAGAAATACATACATGCATTATACTTCAAAATTACCATTATTTGGACAAATATATTGTTTCTTTAGCAATTCTCAATTCGAAATATGACGTCTTTAAATCTTTAAATTAAGATTTCCTTAGGTAGTCCCGAACTATACAAAACATCAATTTCCTTTTCGAGAAGAACGGTATTTGCGAAAAGCTATATTATTGAAAATTCAAAAACATACTTACATATGTCAAATGCAGAGCTGTAAAATAACGCATTATTCTTGGAATGCATACTCAGTTACTAGAAGTAATGCAAGTACGAAAAATTACCAATACCATTACCAAGTACCTATTGGTAGTTAAAAAATTTAGTTACCGTTACAACTAATTGTATTGGTAATTAACCATTACCGTACCTGCAGAAGCATTACTCGGGACTACTCGGTATTACTTTACGTTGTCTAGTATTACTGCCCTTGTAATGAGTATTGTAATGATAATGGAACTACTGTTTTTACACTTCTGGGCAAATGGTAATAGTTTTTAAACAATGCGTATAATTTTTATAGGTTAGTTTTTCAAAAATAATAAGGGCAAATTCCTTGAAGTATCAGAATACGTAGGAGTTTATTTTAGAATAGTTTCAGGCTGTAATTTATATATTAGTGTTAAATGAATAGTGGTTTGCAGAAAACTTCGCCGAAGTTGATGTTCTGAGCAAATAGCTTTGCGAACCCTTCCTGATTATCAAATAGCAAAAATATAAATATATACTAGTACATGTTTAGTTGAACAAAGCATTTCATTGTTAATGACGAAGATAAGAGAACAAAGTTTATTTATTGATTTATAGATTTTCTATGTTCTACTGTCAAGTTGAATGTGTGTGGAAAATAAAAGCTTAAAACGTAAAAGTTTACAATAAAAATATTATGCTTAGTAAGTGTTGAAAGCACACTGCGAATAATGTTTTTAATTAGCCCTCAATATTTCAATGAAAGGACGACTTCAGAATTTTGAAATGTTTGAGAAATACACGCACCAAATGTAGATATGTATTACGAACAAAAATATATTAAAGATCTTCATTTCATTAAAATTTATATATGGTACCTATAGATGCGATTGCGAGAACTAATTAATTAAATTTTCATATTGTGTGTGAGTAAATTTTAACTTTACGTAATCTAATCGAAATCATTACAACACTTGAACCAGAACGATGTTATGCAAACTATGTACTTTCAATATTAATTCAAGCTACAACTTCAGCTAAACATGATTGTTTCAAAGTTTGTGCATTCTTTAGCCAGCGCTTGGTCAGCGATTATAAAATCAAACTTAATTAAATTGTTTATTGCATCAGTTTACTCATTCCTGAAATCAATATGGAAATGTTTAAGATAGTCTGGCAACGCAGTGGTCCATTTACATTTTACACTTGTAGGGAATATATTTTGCGAATCGAAATATGGTCCATACTGTTTTAAAAACCTCTCCATTTATTACTTCCAGCTCGTTTATCTGGATTCCCGACTGTGGGGAAACATAATTCATTCAGTATCGAACGAAGCTACTCACAGTGGAGCTGACCACGGAGTAAATATTGTTTAGTCATTTTCATTAGGTCGGAAATGTTTAGTCAGGGCTTGCAGAGCTCACGCTTGGCTACTTTGGCATTTTATCTTAATTATTACCCGCAAGGAGAATCGCCAGAGTGAAAGCCTTTCACCCAATTAATTGATGTTTGTTTAAATGCCAAATTTATTGACGTAGAAAAATATTGCCGCGAAAGATAAGAATGGTGAAAATGGCACGCTACATCTTGCCAATGTGTGTCTTCTCGATTAATGAAGTTTTTCATTGCAGATTAGTATGATATAAATTGCGGGATGCTTGTAATTGCACGACAATTTTCAGAAATAATTTTTAAATTTTCTTTCTCAAACCTTCAAAGTAAGTGGCAACAAAAAAATTTGTATATCGATGTGGTAGACAACACAACAATTGATGCCCTACAAAGCCCTGTCGTAGCGCGTAGTTTAATTAAGACATTTGTTTGCATTTTCCCATCCGGAACATCGAGGAAACTGAACCATCTTCAAAGAGTGCCAACCTGGAACACCACTGGTTGTTAGGCTTAGTAAATCAGTTCCAGTAATTGCTCACAGGCGTCGTCTATTTATAGCTTGTTACCTTAGAAGTGGCCGCAATATCATATTATCACGGATGAATACATTTCTAAACCGGATGACACTCGTTTTACCCAAGGAATGAAGATGTTTTAATTAGCACGAGAAAGCTATTTTCTAGATGGCCATTTTGCTGTGGGCGGCAATTAATGTACCGCCCATCTGTTGGTGCAAATATGCTTTGAGCCCCATGAGTTCTAGGAATGACTGAGATCTTCTACACTTTACGCTTACAAAAATACCTGATGTGTTCCGAGCTTTTATGTGAGATAATTAAATGAATCTCGTGTCAGGTTGTTCTGCTTAAATACACATTTACTTTTCACTTGAGCGATTCTATTGCTAATATGAGTTTCAATGGCGAATTCGATATCTACCTTATCCATCTTATTTATGTGAATTAAGGTATTTCTCCGGAAAATGCGACTGTTGAAATCCAACATGCCGAAAGGGACTTGAAAATGAATATGGGTTTTGTTTTTGGTAGGTTTCGTAGAGTAAGTTGAGAAACAAAATGTAAACAAATACTCATCAGAGTTTCATAATATTTTGAAATGATTCTTCAATTAATAGTAATAATAGCTACAAAAAACTAAAAATATCAAATAGTTAATTTGAAAAATCCAGAATTTTGTACAAACTACGGTATTGATTTAAAGTCTGCAGAAATTAGACAAAACCCTAACCCGATTACCCAGTTTAAAAATGAAGCATTTCTCTATCAATAAAGTGAATTAATTTATTTATGTACATTAGTAAAGTTTCCTAGAATCAACGATTTTTGTAAATTAGAAATTCGCACATTAATTTTTCAATTTTAAGTCCTTCATAATTTCATTGAAGTTAATGTAAGGCTAAAAGTAGGTACAGTAATACCCCGCTTAACGCGGGGGATACGTTCCATCAAAGTAGAGCGTAATGCGAAACAGCGCTAAACGAGGCTATCTTAACATGTAAATATGTAATGGGGTTAGGGGAAGATAGAAAATTGGTTAGGTATTAAATTTAATAATTATGTTTTTTTTAATAAAAATAAAACCAAACATTTATTTCTTACAAAAATAAAAACAATATAAACGAATATACTTATAAAAACAAATAAAATTCTAAGTCAGTCAGATCATTCAGTCTATTCTGTCTTTCCAATTTTCTGCCTTTTTGTCAAGAAGGCATCTAATGTAGTTTGCGTTTTCCTTTTGCGTTCTGTTAGAAGTTGTTGATAAGTGCTTAAAGCATTTATAACACCCCGGATATGTTATGTACATATTTGGAAACCTAGCGCTGCGCACAATTTCGGGGAATCCCCGGGTTGAAATAAAAGAGCGCTAAACCGAAACAGCGCTAAACGAAACAGCGTTAAGCGGGGTCTTACTGTATTTATAAATAATCCATAAATTCCTTGAATTAAAAAAAAAATAAAACATATGTTTGCTTGATTTTGATTGAAAATAATATTTAATATAATAATATTTAATATGGCATCTTTTTCATCTTTATATTTGAATCATATAACGAATTGATTCGTTTTTCCTTTTCTTTACTTCAATTTGATTCTAACTATAATTTGGAAAGAAAAGTGGTCAAATATTTTGTATTAAACATGAAAATGGAGACTGGACAGTTATAATCCTGTATATTTCATTATCGCATCAAGTTGGAATAAATAAATTACCTGGATAACGCGAGGTAATCAGTTAATATTTAATAAAGTTAGACCAAGTGTACACAAAATATCCACTTTATTATATAAAATGCCTATTTTTTTTCAGTTAAACCAATGGATTGGTCAATTAGCTTGTTTATTCAGCTTCAATTTGCTTTTTTTTTTAAATCTCTAACTGACCAATGCATTGGTTTAACTGAAAAAAAATTTCTCAAGTTCGTGGACCCTGAAAAAAAAAAGAAAAATATGAAAATTTTTTATCTCGCGCAATTTCTTTTGATTCCGCGATAGCCATATTTTCTGCCAAAAGAACTAGAAACTAGAAACTCAAAGATTCAAAATGGTTTTTTTATAATCTACATACGACCATTTTTCACAAAGTTACAGCTCTTCGAAAAATATCCAATTAATTCAAAAAAAATTCTGTACCCTTACTTTTTTCCAGTAGTGTACTATCTTGAAAATGTAATAGTTCAGACAAAGTAATTGAAAGAATTATAAATAAGACATAATAATCTCTCAATTGCATATGCGTTTTAGGGAGTAAAGTTTCCAAAACATTTTATTTTTAAATTCCAAAACTTAGCACCAAAACGAGCATTTTTCCCATTTAGCTGCGCCACTACTTCAACATTGACGAAATTTGTAAAGTCCATTAAAATATTAAACATTTCAATTCTTTATTTTTCAGTCGTTTGTTTTTCATTTTCCTTTCAGATGGAAAAATTAAATAGTAATGATATGAACTTTCCGAGATACAGGTAGGGTGACTTTTAGTGTTATGGTTGTTTCTTTTATCACCTTCTTTTAAATCGGATTTCCAAAAATATTTTACAAGCAATCACGATCAATAGTACTTATTCAACATGACCTCATGTGATACTGATGCACCCAACCATCACAAATGGCAAAAAAATGAATTCCTTACGACCCTTCTTTTACTTAGCAAAGTACTTCTGTGAAAGTAAACCTTTTTCCATAATAATTTAAAGGGTTCTGACCCCACTCGGTTTTCAGTTAACGTTGGTACTGTGTAAGATTAAAATAGATGTTTCCATCTACGAGAGCTTTCTCATGTTGTTAATAATTCAGTAAAACTGGAGGGAGGTCACGGGCTCTTTTAATGGTGTGCCAGCTCACTAAATTTAATAATAAATTCAATATTTTACCGCATCCAATTAGATCGGAGGATATATGAAGATCGTCTTGCCACAAGTTCAGCGAAGATTCATTACGTCTAAGGGCAACTAACTAAGATGCCTCGGTATCTTAGCTCAATTCAGTTGACGACGAAAAGGGGAGAAAAAGTTGAAAGATATTTCGAAAATATTTCATGGGGTAAGTTATGAAGTGCATTTTTAGACGGGCACCTTCATTTAAATATTAAACCAGAGTAAACCTGCTATCTGCGCTCGAATAATTAAGTAATTGAGTTTTGCAATAAATTTGCATTTGGTTTTGCCGTGTCAAACCGGGTCAAATTTCGTTCAACTCTGGTTAAAAGGTTGAAAAAATTTGCACCACCGGGAATGGCGTGGGTCTGTTAACAAGAGCACTATGCAGAATCTGCATCAATTGGACCTCTATACCTCATGGGAAACCTGGAACTAAACAAATGTCCTGTGCGTTGGAACAACATGCCCGATAATTTCAACTATATAGGGACGTCCTGCCCTTCCTCGAATTCGGCTTTGGATCTAAACTCTACGTTTGGTAGGTAGTCCTGATAACTAGATCTGGACTTGAGCGCTTGCACTCTATGAAATGTAAATTTAGAAAGAAATACGAAGTAAAAGTTTCATACGGCTCCGGGGCTGTCACCAATGATGAATGAATGGTGGCGTGGCCACGTAGGAAAGGGTTCATTTTTGAAGATTTTTTACCATTTCGATTCTGGGAAAATCTTTGATGTCAGCAGGTAGCTAAGTTATTATTTTCATTTTATAAAAAGCCATTTTGATGGAATAAAAGATATTCTATGGGATTTTTTTCCCCAAGGTGCCATTTGTGGCAGCCTTAACTTAGCTTTCACGCAGTGTTTCACGAAAGACGTTTTTCATGAGAGAATAAACCATCGTTCCTCGTTGAATTATTTGTTGGGAGTGCTGGCTTTGAAAAAGAATACTTTCTTTACCGCCACCATAAATACCAAGCTTTAATTTATTGCCAAAATTACTGTAACAAACATTTCTTTCCTCAAATACCATATGTTTCTGCGGGAAACAAACTGTTTCGCATGGTGCTTACAAATCCTTTAATTATTCTTTAGTGCTAAGGATGAGCTTCTTTTTGTTACTTTTGGCCATAATTTAAGAATTATTTCAAAGGATATATGTATTTCAAAATGTTTGAAAAGTTGATAGAAATCTATTAACTTTTCCTCTGATTCATTGGCCTGAACAAGATTTCAGAGTCATAAAAATACTCTATTGACTTGATGGGTCATTCGTCATCTTAGAAAAGAGGGTGCTTACTGTTCGCCGAATTTTATAACATCTGTAGATTTTCTTGGAAACAGTGGTTACCGGTAAGCAAAAGGAATGCTGAAAAAAGACAAGGAACTTCCTTTTTGTGCTTCAAGGAATGTAAGGTTATCGCTCTTGCTTTAATGTTTTCTTGTAATAGCTTCAAGTGACCCAACCATTAATCAGTGTCAAATAGGAATTATTCGTTATATATCTCTTCAAGAATTTTATTACCATTTGTATTGCCTTAGTGCCGTACAAGCTGATGAATGATTTTATTAAAGCATCTAAACTTATCTTAAGGGTCGTTGTGAATATTGATGTCAGGTAAAATATTTTTGTCTGCGACTTTATTTAGTTTAGGGAACTATTGGATTAACATAACTTAAATAGTTTTAAAAAATAAATTTTTAGAAACTCCAAAAATTTCCGTAGTCTTGTGTACATAAATTACTTTCAAAAGATCGAGATGAATTGAAGACTTGCTTTAAAATGACGAAAAATATTATGTACATATATTGTGCCGTCAGTAACCTTAATTCTTAACATGCCTCAACACTCTTCAGTGGATTTTTTAATTATATATTTCAAAACTATTAATCCAACAAGATAAATCTTAAAGAACAAACTGTCGCTGCTTCAGGCTAGACAGAATAGTCTATTTTTTCCTGTTTAAAGGTTGGCTTTTATGAGTCAAGGATTTTAATCTTTTTACTACTTTATTTTATTCTGAATATGACATTTTATTGGTGGGAAATCGCAAATTTTTTATGATGACATAATGTTTAAAGCTACTGTATTATCTACTGTATACACTGCCATTCCAAGTGTGTTACTTCAACTCACGAAAAATTTGTAGTTTTTAATAGCGCACGTATTGTGAGTCCCAACAATTCACTAATACGAGCTGCATTATATGAGCTATTTAAAAACGCATAATCTGCATTATATTCACGATATTTATGTGTTGAAATTTACACGGTTTTGTGAAAAGTTTCTTAAAATAACTTATATTGAGAAAAATTACACATTTACAGCTTAACACGCTTTATATTATAATTACTTCATGCGCATTATATGCACATGTGTTTTATCTCCAACAAAATAAATTTTCCTACAATATAATTCACATTTGAAATGTGAACAGTCCGAATAAATACCCGTGGACAAATATCTGATTTTTACGGAAAGTTGCTTGCCACTATTTCAGAATAGCACATCGTTTGTTGTTGCGAGCGAATGATACAACAATGGTGGGGTATTATCAAGACACACTTATTATATAATTATAATAAAAAATAATAATAAAATTTTAATACATACCAAAAACGTGTACAAATAATAATAATAATATTTACGCGGTTTGATTCCGTTTCAGAAATGCTCGGACGGAAACGAGTGCACACTCAAATAACACAGGTTGAAATAACTCACTTGGATTTGCAGGACACGTTTCTTCATCCCTTTTAGTTTTATATAAAACTTCATTCAAGCTAATCTAAAAACACAATTCAATGATTTATTTCAACTGAATAAAAACATGTACGTCGATTTTCTAAAATTCATGCTATCAAATCGTGACATGCAGTCGGAGACTACAAATATTTGTTTTAATTTGTAAATTGGAAGCCTCCGACTGACATGTATGTCACTCACGATAACGTATAGTTTTAACCCTAATAGGTATTTTCTAAAGGATAAGAATAGTAATAGTAAAATTTTTAATTTTTTGTGTCTGAGCTTTATAAATACTAGTTTGTATCTTTTCAGTTCCTATTTTACAAACAGTTGGGTTTTATGATTTTTTTAAATAACTTTTTTTGTTTCAAAATATTTAGTTTTTGCACTATGGTTTTTTCATCTATACATATAACATACATACACTCCTTTTGGTACAATCGGGTAAAAAAACAATTTCGTAACAAATCTATAAGCAAATTGTTTCGTACGTTTATTATATAAACATTAATGTATATCGTTTCATCAAGACCTTTCATTTGATACCCATATCGGTATGTTTGAAGGAAAAAAAGAATACACATGTGAGAAAAATGGCGGCCATATTTATTTTTCTCACAAATCATATAGCCTTTAGCACTCCCACAACTAAAACGAGTTTAGTGACACCTCATTTATTAAAATCCAAAAAGCCGTTTAGGCTGCAAAATGTCATATAGTTGCACAAAAAAATGTTGGTCCTTGATGAAGAGGGAAGCGATTCCATAGTCACTTTTGAATGTAAAAAATAGGCTTTTAATTTATTTTATTATCTAATTGAAGGACCTAATATGTAATACATACATATGTGTAAATGCTAGTAAAAATCAAATAGCAATGAAAATAGAATCAACAGCCTTGGTTTTAAAAACATGAGCTCTAATTTGCGTTTTGATATTAACCAATTATGGGAGATAGATATGAATATCTAAATCTAAATTACTTGGGAATAATTAATTGGGATGCGAAGACGGAAATAAACAAAACAACTACCGCCAGTCACGTAGAGCTATTAATCCTGGTCGTTCCGTCTATTCGACCTTAATTGACGTAACCATAATCTTTTCAAGATTTAAAGCAAAAATCTCGGGTCAACTCAATTTGTGGGTTTCTGTTTGGGCTTTGACTCTGTTCACATGACTGCCCGACGCGATTTCATCATGCATTCAGTGCAACAGTTTGCCAATAAATTCATCAACGTCACCTCCAGAGCACTTCCACCACAAGTAGTCGTCGGCGTGAGGAGTCTATTGACTTTGAGCTCCTAATACCTAATCCATTTCGCAAGGATTTTCTCAGACTCGTCAATTGCTGCCGGCCGGTTGTTTCTGACAACCACAAAAGGATAAAAGGCCACCACCGACTTTCCAGTTTACTGCGGATTATGTGCTATGTATAGTAGTGTATATAAAGTCAAAGGAGGGTATTTGGAGGTCTTATGTACATACATAAAAACGTACGGCGAACATTAGGATTCTCAAAGTTTTTTTTTTTTTTTCTTTTGCATAAAAACTTTGAGCTGTTTCAGCGGCAACTCTCAGATGAAATAAAAAGGTTTTAAAGATTAATTAGTTTCATAGAATCGGGGCAATTTTTCCCCGGAAAGTTTAAAGGTTTCCGCAGAATAACTTTCTAAGGATTATAAGGGGAGGATTTTGAGAGGAAGCAGCATTCTTTCGTATTTAGGAAAATATCTTATTTATTTTGAATAATCTTTGTATATAAATCATTTGTGGAAAATTTCACAAAAATTAAATGATCTAGCCAATTCAACAAGTTCAAACTGCGTACGGTTTTACGCAGTTTAAACAATATTAAGGATTAACAGAGATTCCGAAGTTTGAAAACTTTTGTAACGTAATCTTAAATAAACGGGTGGGTAAACTTTAGACTTTCCAACAATAATGCATAATTACAACATTCTGCAATACTATTCATTTCCAAATTTCAGTGCTGTACAGCACTAAACTGCATATGTACCTACGTATATTACATGCATATTTATATCAATAATTTGATTACACTTTAAATGGTTCCAAATCGAAAGACTATTAATTTAATGATTATTTACTTTAACAATGGCAGTTTCAATTCGTCCTGTCGAGTTTTTTTATGAGAAGATCAACATTTTTTCTAAGAAAAAGCTCCCTGTCTTGTGTTCTTTCTCTGAAAAAAAAGCCCCCACTCGAATAGACTGCGGCGCGTTCTGCATTTATTCGTATTAGAGTGATTTAGCACCATGGATGAAAATGAGAGTTTACATAATTTTCGTATTTAAAAATGTTTTTTTCATAAGGAAACAAACATAAACTACGCTCCATATCTTATCGTTTTAATTTATAATAATAAAAAATAATTCTTTAGATCTGAAAAATTAATTGATTTCCAATTTCAAATTCAATTATTGTTTTGAATTAAATTTAAATAAAGTAACTTAACAACAATTTAGATGTTGTAGTTTTTAAATCGAGCTTGTTAATATAGCTATTTTTGACTGTGTCTTTTAAGTTTTGTTAAAAGTACATAGAATGCATGACATACACTCTTAATTTATTTTTCGTTTTAAATTTTGAATTATCTCTATTAAATAAAGGCGCTTTATTATTTTATTATACATACATATGAAAACCCACTTATGTGATATTGATAGTATGTCTGTTCGATGAAAAAGTCGTTAAAAAAACTTGTCACGCCTCGAAACGTCTCAATGCGCTCTGAGAATTGTCAAAACAATCCAGGGCGCATTGTGCCAAATTTCAGAGGAAAGTAGAGCAAAAACTAAGAGTAGGACTGTTAGTTATGTTTGCGATTTGGCACAAAGTGAGTTCTGTAAATAAACGTGTTTAAAAGGATTTGTGAGTGCTTAAAATAAATATAATTTATTGCAAAATCACTCAATGATAAAACAATAGATTCTTTATAGAGAGATGTGTGTAACTTTCAAATGCAGCTAGCCTTTATTTTTAATACTTGACATCTCCATTTTACCTCAGCATAAAACTCGAGGTAAGTTGGAGCGCTTCGCGGCCCGGGTTTGCTGTTAAAATTCTCATCGAACGCTTTAATTTTCGCCCTGTTGCGCCCCATGGCGCCCCGAAGCGCCCTAAAGCTTACCTAATGTATAATTTAAATTCGATGTACTTTTACCACATTAGTCGATTTTGAACATCGGCGTCACGTCAATCACAGAGCGTTAATTTTGAAAGCTAATTTTCTTCTGGATATCTCTCTTACTATGTATGCGAAAGGTTCAACATATTGATTTATTTTTAATTAATTTAGCTTTCGAAAAGAAAATATTTATATAATAAATGCTAAAATAAATATTAGAACAGATAGGGTTTCATTCAACTTAACTGGAAATGCCCATATTCTATAGATCGTACATATGTATAATAGTTAATGCTATAGCTGGCTCGTTGGAAAATGTAAAAGGCAACAAGAATAGATATATAATAAAATGATATAAGTTATAAAACGATTCCGACAAGGGCACATGTCGATTTGACATATCTTCAATACTGTGCCTCTCTGGTTTCTTATCACGTCCGAAGTGCAACATTCCAAGCCCAATCGTTCATAGTCATCAATCAGGCGCATTGGTATTTCCAATAAGCTTGGAACTGCTTGGAGACATCAGAAATATGTAGTTTGGAACCGAATCAAATAGTCACGTAACAAACGGAATTATGGACGTGTAAATTCATCAACAAGCAAGTGAGGGTTCCCTATCCCATTGGTGCTGTATAATATATGAAGAAAACTCCCTTCGTGTGGAAATTTGATAAAACATTATAATCCTGATTAAGCCACAGAGGCTTATGGCCGCAATATTTGCAGTACGATAATATAACCACCACACCACCACAACTAACTTCGAGGAGGCGTGTTTACCTAAAATTTCATTAAAGGAATGTTAATGACTTGTATGAGCTTCAAACGTGCCAGCATTTAATTTTCAAGCATATGGGTAGTAAACGCGGGCTCTACCAGGGTAAGGAAGAGCAAACAGTTCTCAACATTTTCTGATGAAAGCTCTATAAAATTCGACCCGAATTTAGAGCTTCTTTGTTTACTTCAGTAAATGTTTAGCCAATTACATGAATGTATGGATTCTTGGAAACTAGCGACTACCAATTTGATGGATATGCCGTAGTTTGGTATATTATATTAATTAATTATCTTGAACTATACCAAAGTAATCATATCGCTCTACCTTTCCATATTAACAATGAGCCATCCGGAACATCGCCGGAAATAGAAGGGTACCCGCAGTATCCGGGCTCGATCTTTTCGTCTTCTGACGCTGCCACACCTCAACGAAAGGAATTCCTATGGTATTTTAAACGCAAAAATCAATACCGCGCAACTATCCTCAATCAGGTTCCGTTCAGGTGCTTCCTTGAACGCACTTCAGATAGAGGGCTTTATCTGAGC